>CM062819.1:89874058-91074058 GCA_031772625.1 Pinus tabuliformis | reverse complement strand
GATTCACCGTCCCCTCTCAGTATTTCCAACAGGATCAAGGATCACTCTTAAAGAAAGCTATCTTCATCAAGGAGAAGCTTTCTACTCTCTATATGATCATCAACATCAAGGAAGCAACAAGGAGGAGGAGCATCCTATTAAGTAAGTTTCTGAATCTGTCAAATGTCTTTTTGCAAGCAAAGAAACAAATTGGTTGGAGCTTCAAACTATCTTGCATGGAAGAAAAGGACAGATCGGAATCTCATTGAAAATGAGGTTATGGAACATGTTAAAGGATCTATCACTAAACCAAGAAAGGAGGACGCTCAAGCTCTTGCAAAGTATATGAAGGGGGAAGTTAGGGCTCAAAGGATTCTCATAGAATCTATCAAGGATCCCCTCATCCCATATGTATCCAAACTTGGAACTTCAAAGGAAATCTATGACAAACTGGTAGAGTTGTATTCCCTAAGCACTGCTAGAGAAGTCATCTCATTAAGGTAAGAACTCTGCAAACTAAAGATGTGAAGGGAAGATGGAATAGCCTCATACTTTATGAGGATATTTGAAATCTGAGATCAACTAAAAGATCTAGGAGAAGTCATGTCCGGTAGAGAAATGACTACGGTTGTATTAAATGCACTACTAGAGGAGTGGGGTAACTTTACTTCAAGTATTTATGGAAGAAAGAATCTACTCCATTCCAGGATCTATGGTCACTGTGCAAGATTGAAGAATCTAGACTAAAGGCCAAATTTGATGTGGGAGCAGGTGAGAAAAGTCAAGCTTATGCTACAATGACAAGAAGAAAGAGAAAATTTGGAAAGTCTGGTTCTTGGAAAAAGAAAAGGGACATGTCTAAGATTCAATGCTATGGGTGTCAAGAATATGGGCACTACAAAAGAGATTGTCCTAAGATCAAGAAGGGCAATAACAAAAGAGGAAGAGAAGAAGCCCATATCATCAAAGAAGTGGAGGAAGCTAAAAAGAAGAAATCCAAGATAGAGGAAGTAAGAGATCTCTACCATGACTGAGATAGTCTTCTTCACCTAAGTTCTTTTCAAGTTCGTAGGTCTTCTGTTGTAAGATATGGCCATCATGATTCATTATGAAAAATTACGGGATGCATCTAGGCATCATAGTAGCATTGAAAGCAAGAGCTTGGGACATCATCATAGAGAAGCATGAAAGATAGTTAGAATCTATGGAAGTCAAGGATACAGCTCTTGGGAATCTCATTGGAAACATAAACGACAAGATCATCTAGTACAAGGTTCAACATACATCTGTCAAAAGGAAACATCTGTTGATGGGGATACTTTAGATCCTCAAGATTCTCTAATGGAATCTTCATTGAAAGGTTCACCGATCATAAGGAGAAGCAAGTGTTTCATCAATAATTCCAAACTTGTGGAATTTATGAGATGATTGTATTTTGACATAAAAATGAAGCAGGTCAAGGGATTGAAGCTCTTTCAATCAAGGAAGCCATTGCAGGAAGTTTGGATGACTCAAAGGAAAAATGAGGTATGTTTGCTTACATTTGATATTGTGGAACTCATGTCATATGGTTGCAATGCTCTATCTTAAGAGCATGATCAAAAGAAAGGATCTCCTCCCTCAAAGGGATGTAGGAATGCATGGGTCACACATTCACTAGATGAAATCAACATAATATATCCTCATATGAAGTATGAGGTGGTTGACGACAATTGAGGAACTCTGATTGGAAGCTCCTGGGAATGAAATGTGTGAAGAAAGGAAGGAAGAGATCGTGGAATATGCAACTGTGGTAAAGGCAATCAACATTTGAAAGACCAAAAAGATTTGACTAGAATATCTCCATGGAAGATATGAAGAATCTTATGGAGTCTGAAAGAGAGACCCTTGACAACATATATCATTGGGAGATGTGTTGATACCTATGTAGGATGCTGATGCAAATAGAATATGTCATGATGAAAGACCATCACAAAGGTAATGTTGATTTTAATGTTCATTTATTTTTGAACAAATATCTGGATGGGTTTATGCAGGGCTGCCGAGGGAAGATCTATGGATATCTTCCACCACTGATGCACATGTAGTAGGATGAAAGATCCTTAAGTAAACATGGCATGAAGAAAGCAACATGGCATGAAGGAATGCCAGATATGGACTAATGGATCACTTTCCGATGATGACATGGTTGACTCTTGGATGAAAGTGATGGATGGTCGGTACCCTATGTAGAAGTCCCAAACATGAAGATTCCTATATAACGAAAAGAAGTTCATGACATCGTGAGGAGTTCTTCAAGCAGCTGGATATCCCATCATCTCCACTCGAGGAGCTGCTATAGGTCCCTAATTAAGAGGGAGATTGGGAACAAGTTTCTTACTTGGAAGAAACTTGGAAATTCCTAAGCTAAGAGGGAGCTTAGGTACATTACTTTCGTAGGAATGAGTACATTCCTTTATTGGAATAGATATATCCTCTCTAATTAAGAGGGAGAGATAGACACATCATTATTGCCTTCACTTGGGAAGACAGAATGGAGGATTGGGTAAACATTTGGCATCTGATACACTTTGAGGATGAGTTAGGGCATCCAAGATAAGAGTAGTCGTAGAGGACCGATATTCTTTGAGAACTGGGAATCTAAGATAAAAAATATTCCTAGTGGAACACACATTGAGAACCAGGGTGGGATATGTTCCGAGAGAGACAATGATGAGGGTGTCAATACGTCATTGGTCTCGCCAGCATTGTGCTCAGATCTCGTGGATAGCTAGAGCTGTTAGTCAAGACCTTGCTATGTGACAGTGCTGGTTGAAATAATGCTAAACAGATGGGTTACCAATCCGACTCTCCTTATGAGAAATTCTTCAGATTGAGAATGACCAAGTACCATTATGAATACTTGCCTAGTTAAGAGGGAGTGTTGAAAAGAGTAACTAGGTTTGGTCTTCATAATGACATGTGTAATTGTGATTTTATGTAATTGATGATAAGAAGAAAAATAAAATTATTATTGTAATGCTTGTCTCATGGGTTTCATGAGCAAGGAATTTTATTTTTAGTGATGGCTCCCATTGTGAGCCTTTAGGATTTGTCATATAGTCATAACATTCAATTTGAGTCTATGTCATGTATGAAGGACCCTTCTTGGGCACGTTACATTTTTGTATGGGTCATAAAAAGTATAAGAAGGCCCTCCAAGACCAAGACAAAGTCACCTCCTTCAAGTTGGCTTCAAAAGAATAATATAATCTCTCAAATGGACACATCGTCTCATCTGTTGGAATTTTCAAGTCTAATTGTTAGAAATCCTTCATGTACCTTCTGATTTATTTCTGCCTACTTGTTCTGTTTAATTAACAAGTTATTTAACAAGTTATTTAATTAACAAGTTATTTAACAAGTTATTTAACAAGTAAGTACATGCTCAACACATTACAGATCATCAACTCAAGGAAAAAACAAGCACACAAGTGACACCATTTTTTTTGGACCAATGTTCCCAAAAAAACCTAATGCGGGAAAACTAGTGCAACTATCTGAGGGTTTTATTATTAAGCAGTTTCAGAATACAATCTGGGTGCCAAATCGGCTCACCCAACAGAGAATGATCTCGACAGTAGTACCTCTCAGTCAAAGATAGATATTCCAGCTAAAACCCCGGATGAACAATCCCATAACTCTCAGCTCCAATCTGCCCCACGAAATCTCCCAACATCAGCCTCTGGAGCCTCTGCGTCACCCACACTGGTTCTCCTCAGGCACTACGCAACTCTTGGCTGGCTCAGCGTGGCCTCTAGCTGACTTTGTGTCCCTCTCTCCTGGCTTCTGCGTTGATGCTCCCGATACCCTCTCTGCCTCTCTGCTTCTGTATTCACTGCCCCTCAGCTGCAACTCTGATCACTCCTTCGATTTCCTCAGCAAGCCCTGCCCTAGAAGATCGAATTCTTGATCAACTCGGTTTATTCTCCAAGTGACCCTCAAGCCTCCTCTTATACTTTTCTCATTGACAATTCAACAACCGAGATTAAGTCCCTAATCAACAACTAAGATTAACTCTGGCTTGATCCATGACTTTTGGACCCTTCTAACACAGTTTTATATTAATTCACATTAATATTTTATTTTCCCTAAGTTTAGACTTAGGGACTCCATTAAAAATATTAATTATTTTAATATCTCCCAAATTGTTTAGAATCTGCCCAAACCATTTTTGGGTATTGGAGATCTCATGTGCTTTAGCTTCTCCACCACTTTTTGTGGCTAGAGCACATCCGATGCTAGTCCAAATCAACACTCCCTATTAGCTAGGACTGTGCTCTAGTAATACTCCTCACTGAGCATCACCCTGATCATCTGGCATCGGTCCCGGTGCTGATGCTAGGCCTGCTGCCCAACATCACTGCCGCATCATGTACTGCTACCCATGGCCCTGCCACTGCCACTGCTGCATTCATACGACAACCCCTCTCATCATGCTGCATCGTGCTGCCCATAACATTGCCACTGCTAACTGCTACACTGCAACTCCGTTACTGAGAAGTAAGTAACTGATTTCCCAACTTTGACATCTCTGTCAGGCTAGAGACATCCTAGATGCTGAAACTCCCTCTATTGCTGACAAGTGCCCCTTCTCTGACCTCTGCGCTGTTGCAACAACTCCATGCAACTTGCACTGCTGCCTCACGCTGTCCTGGGAATCCTGCATTGTAGCTCCCTCTGTCGCTCCATCCGCATCCGTCTCTACTGACATCCCCCCGTACTGCTACTCCTCTTCGGGGCTCCTGTAGCAAGGTATAATCCAAAAGGTTGGGTACCTCGAGGATCCTGCCCCTCATCACCTGTAGTCCATCTGACTACGACTCAATGTCTCCCCACTTCCTCTCAAGTGGCGTGTGAGCACTCATGGCACATTCATCATCTGTCTCCCCTTCCTTCTCCGCCCTCGTCGGCGTAGCCTTGGTCTCAGAAGCCTCTCCCTTGATCTTCTTCCTGGGACACTGGCTCACATAGTGACCCAGTGCCCCACAGTGGAAGCATTTGACCTTGGAGAGTTCCTTCTTCTTCCGTTTCTCCTGCTTTCCCTCAGATGCTAGGGCAACATCCTCCTCTTCCACTTGCTTGATTTTGACCCCCATTGCCTCTACTTCCCGCCTTGGTCAACCTTCTGATCTCTTCTTGGCGAAGAGCCGCTTACAGTTCCTCCCAATCTGGAAGGGTCGACCTGCCCAATATGCTCTGGACAAACACCTGCCAGTCTTCTGAGACTGTGTTCAGGGTTGTCCTCACCATCAATTCTTGATCCGGCGTGGCCCCTATGGAAGTCAGTTGATCCCGGATCTCCTTCAATCGACCGAGGAAGGTGTCGATCTTTTCTCCCTTCTGCATCTGGTATCATTACGGCTGATTTTCTAGTAGCATCTTCCTCTGCACGAAAGTATGCTGATACAATTTCGTCAGGGCCTCCCACATCGCATTTGCCGTTTCCTTTTCGGCAATATGTGGTACTACATGGTCCTTGACCTCGTCAAGGATGATGCTCTTAGCCCTCACCATTGCCTCCTCGTACTTGTCGTTCTCAACCGGGTCAACAGGGATCGCTATTGTCTTCAAGGTGAAGTGCTTGAGACGATTCCTGTCTAGAACGAACAAGATTTTGGCCTTCCAGACTACGAAGTTTGAGGCTTCGTCCAGTCTGTCCTGGTCTCTTACCCTGTTCACTGCCATTTCACTGCTCCTCTACTTCCCTTCTAGAAGCTCTTGGTGTGATTCCCTCTGAGCCTCAATTTCCCTCCTGGAAACCCCTCTGACAATGTCGAGATGCCCCCACTCCGATCATTAGTGCAGTTGCACCAATGATTTGGATTTCTTGGCTAGAAATCCTCGGCAACAACTCCCTCCTCCTTGGTCTTGCCCTGTTAGGTACTGTTCTGACTACAGTACCCCACCAAATTCACTCCGCAATTTACCCACAACCTCCTATGTCTCAACAAACTAAAGGTTAGAGCTTCTAGGCTTTGCGCAATCGCGACACCAGCAAAATCCGCACCTCCTGGTCACGGGCGTCAATCCTTTCTGACTGAGAAAGATGACCGGGCACTGCGTAGGTCAGGTCTGCTCCCTTTTGCCACTGCGCTGATCCTCCTCCCGGCTCAAACTTGATGATGCAGGCACTGTGTCACCCCTCCTTGCTGCTTCTCTGCTAGGAACAACTTCTGTCACTTGAGACAACTGTTTCTGCTGCTGTTGGTCTGCTCGGCTGATGCCCTCAGTTCTCCTGTGATTTGCAACCACGCTCCGATACCATGTTGGAATTTCTAAGTCTAACCTTTAGAAATCCTTCATGTACCTTCTGATTTATTTCTGCCTACTTGTTCTGTTTAATTAACAAGTTATTTAACATGTAAATACTGAAAATAAATACAAGTACATGTTCAACACATCACAGATCATCAACTGAAGGAAAAAGCAAGCACACAAGTGACATCGTTGTTTTGGACCAATGTCCCCGGAGAAACCCAATGCGGGAAAACCGGTGTAGCTGTTTGAGGGTTTTATTATTAAGCAGCTTCAGAATACAATCTGGGTGCCAAACCAGCTCACCCAATAGAGAATGATCTCGACAGTAGTACCTCTCAGTCGGAGACCGATATTCTAGCTAAAACCCTGGATGAACAATTCCACAACTCTCAGCTCCAATTTGCCCCATGAAATCTCCTAGCATTTGCCTCTAAGAACTGCGTCAGCCTCTCTAGCCCAACGTCAGCCCAACTTGCCCTGCGCCAGCCTCTGGAGGCTTTGCGTCAGCCTCTGCGTCACCCACGCTGGCTCTCCTTAGGCACTGCGTAGCTCCTGGCTGGTTCTGCGTGGCCTCTAGCTGTCTCTGCGTCCCTCTCTCTCAGCTTCTGCGCTGATGCTCCCGATACCCTCTCTACCTCTCTGCTTCTGTATTCACTACCCTTTAGTTGCAACTCTGACCACTCCTTCGATTTCCTCAGCAAGCCCTACCCCAGAAAATAGAATTCTTGATCAACTCGGTGTATTCTCCAAGTGACCCTCAAGCCTCCTCTTATACTTTTCTCGTTGACAATTCAACGGCTAAGATTAACTCTGGCTTAATCCATGACTTTTGGACCCTTCTAACACAGTTTTATATTAATTCACATTAATATTTTATTTTCCCTAAGTTTAGACTTAGGAACTCCATTAAAAATATTAATTATTTTAATATCTCCCAAACTGTTTAGAATCTGCTCAAACTATTTTTGGGTATTGGAGATCTCATGAGCTTTAGCCTCTCCACCAATTTTCGTGGCTAGAGCACATCCGATGCTACCCCAAATGAACATCATCCTCCTGTCAAGTTGGCTAATTAGCATGGGCAACGACTATGAATAGGGCAGTTCGAATTCCATTTCAAAATAGAAATTCAGAGAAGTATTTTTCAGTGGTCTGCAATTCGGTCAATGTCTAAGGCAAAAAAAGGAGTGCGAAGATCTCATATGAAGTCTCTCTATCCAAGCGAAGGAGGAAAACTAGAATAAGATCTGTTAGAGAGACTTCACATGTGAGAGGAAAGGAGAGGGTTATTGTTGCAGAAAAAGGGCTGAAGATCTCCTTGCTGTGCTAAAAGCCTAATCAAGGAGTATTGAATAAAGTCGAGTTGAAGAAGAAAGCCTTCCATTCCAAGCGAAGGAGATGATGAGGTTAAATCACCATATGTGCTGCAGGTAGGGCCGAAATACAGTGGAGGTCTGAAGCAGAAGGAAGCCGAGATTAAAGGGTAATCAAAAAGAAGGAAGAAGCAGAAGTTTGACTAGTATTGACATGGGCACGAAGAGCAGTGGAAGGGAACTTGTGTTTTGGTCTTGGAGAGGCATATAGGTCAAGGGTCTTCGTCTTGGTATTCGTCAATTGGAATCTCTATAAGAAGAAGAATTTGTTCGGGTTTTCCTCTCAAAGAGTGAGAGGTTTTGGCCCTGGCTGATAACCTATATTCTGTGTCTCTTGTCTCTTTATGGTTTATGCATTGGTAGTTGTTTGATGAAGAAGAACACTAATAACCTAAGTAAAAGAAGATCCTAATCTAAATAAGTAAAAAGCACTCACAAGCAGTTACTAATAGAAGAGAAATCACTTAATCTCTATGCCCTAGATTTCTCAACATGGTTTCAGAGCTATGGTAACAAAGTCAAGGAAGGGCATCTTATCAAGGGACACTCAAGGATCAAATCTCAAGGAAGGCATCAAAGCAAAGATCATCTTCAAGACAAGATCTACGAAGGAAGCATTATAACCCTAGATCGAAGGAGTCTACAGAGAAGTCTTGGGATCATCATCAAGAAAAGAAGGCCAAGTTGAAGAGATCTACGAATCAAGGTCCTTAACATTGAAGACATCACCAAGAAGTCATCATTGATCTTCATCAAAGGATCCAAAGACGTCTCACTCTTTGTGGCATCAAGGATCACTCTTGAAGAAAACTATCTTCATAAAGGAGAAGTTTTCTACTCTCTATATCATCATCACCATTAAGGAAGCAACAAGGAGAAGGAGCATACTATTAAGTATCTGAATTTGTCAAAATGTCCTTTTGCAAGGAAATCAACCAATAGATTGGGGCTTCAAACTATCTTGCAAGGAAAGAAAAGGACAGATCTGAATCTCATTGAAAATGAGGTTATGGAACATGTCAAAGGATCTATCACTAAACCAAGAAAGGAGGATGCTCAATCTCTTGCAAAGTATATGAAAGGGGAAGTTAGGGCTCAAAGGATTCTCATAGAATCTATCAAGGATCCCCTCTTGCCATATGTATTAAAACTTGAAATTGCAAAAAAAATATATGACAAACTGGTAGAGTTGTATTCCATAAGCACTGCTGGAGATGTCATCTCATTAAGGAAAGAACTCTACAAGCTAAAGATGTCAAGGGAAGATGGAATAGCTTCATACTTTATGAAGATATCTGAAATCTGGGATCAACTACAAGATCTAGTAGAAGTCATGTCTAATAGAGAAATGACTACAGTTGTATTAAATGCACTACCGAAGGAGTGGGGTACCTTTGCTTCAAGTATTTATGGGAAGAAAGAAGCTACTCCATTCTAGGATCTCTGGTCTGTTGATTTGTGGTAGCATCAAATGTGCTCTAGCCATGAAAAGTGGTGGAGAGGCTAAGGCGCATAAGATCTCCAAGACTCAAAAATGGTTTGGGGAAATTCCACCCGGTTGGAGAGATATTAAAATAATTAATATTTTTAATGGGGTTCCTAAGTCTAAACTTAGGAAAGTTAAAATATTAACGAGTAGTAATATAAAACTGGGTGAGAATGTTCTAAATGACATGGATCAAGCCAAATCTAATCTTAGTCGTTGATTAGAGACTTAATCTTGGTTGTTGAAGACTCAACAGGAAAAGTATAAGAGGAGGCTTGAGGGTCAGTTGGAGATACACCAAGATTGATTAGTCAGTTCGATTTTCTGGAGCAGGGCTTGCTGAGAAAATTCGAACAAGTGATCTGTTGCAGCGAGGGGCAGTGAGTGCATAGCAGAGAGGCAGGGATAGTGCTAGAGAGTTAGCGCAGTGACTGAAGAGGTTGATGCAGAGGCAGCTAGAGTTATGCAGAGGAAGTGGAGGCTAAGCAGAGGCAACTGGGGACTGCGTAGATGCTGAGGGGCCTGCGTGGATGACGCAGAGGGCCAGAGAGCTGACACAGAGAGCTAGGAGGCTGACGCAGAGGCTTCGGGAGCTGAGTTGAAGCTAGCAAGGCTAACGTAGGGCCAAGAGGAAGTGCCGAAAGGATTTTCATGGGGTAGACTAGAGCTGAGAGGCTGAATATCTGTCTCCGAGAAGAGGTATTACTACTGTGTAACAATCTCTGTTGGGTGAGCCATTTATAGCACCCTAGTTGTACTCAAGAATCTGCATAATAATAAAACCCTCAGAATTGCTGCACCAGTTTTCCAGCATTGGGTTTTTCCGGTGACGATTGTCCAAAATAACAGTGTCCCTTGTGTGTTTGTCTCAGTATATCAGTTGTTGATCTGTATATGAGTTAAGGCTGCATTTGTGTTTATTTCAGTATTTATATTAATAAATAACTTGTTAATGGAATGAACAAGTAGGAGAAATTAAACAAGATAATGCAGTAGGGATTTCTAACGTGTCGGACTTAGAAATTTCAACATGGTCACTGCGCAAGATTGAAGAATCTAGGCTAAAGGCCAAATTTGATGTGGGAGCAGGCGAGCAAAGTCAAGCTTACGCTACAATGACAAGAAGAAAGGGAAAATTTGGAAAGTCTGGTTCTTGAAAAAAGAAAAGGGACATGTCTAAGATTCAATGCTATGGGTGTCAAGAATATGGGCACTACAAAAGAGATTGTCCTAAGATCAAGAAGGACAATAACAAAAGAGGAAGAGAAGAAGCCCATATCACCGAAGAAGTGGAGGAAGCTGAAAAGAAGAAATCCAAGATAGAGGAAGTAAGAGATCTCTACTATGACTGAGATAGTCTTCCTCACCTAAGTTCTTTTCAAGTTCCTAAGTCTTCTGTTGTAAGATATGGCCATCATGATTCACTAAGAAAAATGACGGGATGCATCAAGGCATCATAGTAGCATTGAAAGCAAGAGCTCGGGACATCATCATAGAGAAGCATGAAAGATAGTTAGAATCTATGGAAGTCAAGGATATAGCTCTTGGGAATCTCATTGGAAACATAAATGGCAAGGTCATCTAGTACAAGGTTCATCATACATCTATCAAAAGGATACATCTGCTAATGGGGATATTTTAGATCCTCAATATTCTTTGATGAAATCTTCATTGAAAGGTTCACCGATCATAAGGAGAAGCAAATGTTCCATCAATAATTCCAAACTTGTGGAATTCATGAGATGATGGTATGATGACATAAAAATGAAGCAGATCAAGGGATTGAAGCTCTTTCAATCAAGGAAGTTGCTGCAGGAAGTTTGGATGACCCATAGGAAAAATGAGGTATGCATGCTTACATTTGATATTGTGGAAGTCATGTCATATGGTTGCAATGCTCTATTTGAAGAGCATGATCAAAAGAAATGGTCTCCTCCCTCAAAGGGATGTAGGAATGCATGGGTCACACATTCACTAGATGAAATATGCAACCGTTGTAAAGGCAATCAACATCAGAAAGACCAAAAAGATTTGACTAGAATATCTCCATGGAAGATATGAAGAATCTTATAGAGTCTGAAAAAGAGACCCTTGACAACATATATCGTTGGGAGATGTGTCGATATGTATGCAGGATGCTAATGAAACTAGAAGATGTCATGATGAAAGACTATCACAAAGGTAATGCTGATTTTAATGCTCATTTATTTTTGAACAAATATCTCGATGGGTTTATGCAAGGTTGCTGAGAGAAGATCTATGGATATCTTCCACCACCAATGCACATGTAGTAGGATGAAAGATCCTTAAGTAAACATGGCATGAAGGAAGGCCAAATATGGACTAATGGATCACTTTCCGATGATGACATGGTTGACTCATGGATGAAAGTGATGGATGGTCGGTGCATTATGTAGAAGTCCCAAACATGAGGACTCCTAGATAACAAAAAGAAGTTCATGACATCGTGAGGAGGAGTTCTTCAAGCAACTGGTTGTCCCATCATCTCCACCCGTGGAGTTGTTGTAGGTCCCTAGTTAAGAGGGAGCCTGGGAACACGTTTCTTACTTGGAAAAAACTTGGAAATTCCTAAGCCAAGAGGGAGCTTAGGTACATTCCTTTATTGGAATAAATATATCCTCTCTAATTAAGAGGGAGAGATAGACACATCATTCTTGTCTTCACATGGGAAGACAAAATGGAGGATTGGGTAAACATATGGCATCCGATACTCTTTGAGGATGAGTTAGGGCATCCAAGATAACAATGGTCATAGAGGACCAATATTCTTTAAGGACTGGGAATCCAAGATAAGAATAGTCCTAGTGGAACACAACCTGAGAACCCAGGTGGGGTATGTTCTGTTGGGAAATCCATAGAGGTGGCAGTTAAATGATTTCTCTTATTAATGACATTATCTTGTGATGTTTTCGTTATTATTATTAGTTCTTTCGATTTATCTTTTCTTATCATCAAGACTAATGCCAAGCAACAAATAAAAGAGTACACAAGATGTAGGCATGTTGCTGGGGAAAAACCCCTCTAGGGGAAAATCCAGTCAAAATTCTTCCTTCAGTAGATTCAAGATGAGATGACCAAGATCCTTACAAACTAGACTAGACTCCCTCCATCAAGTCATCCTTTATCTCTGTGTTTGATCTTCCTCTCTTTGTCATCCATGTCACTGTGTGAGCACCGGGTCCTTGTTACTGAGAGGGTAACGAATGCTTGTCTCATTGTGGATGCATCGAGACCCCATCAACATAATGCACCGAGACCTCCTCACGATTTCATCACTGTAAGAATACCAAGATGTTCACCACGCCAAGACCTGTGATAACATGGCACCGAAATCCTTTACCAAAATTGTGGCACTGTGGTGAGACTTCATCTTTGTGTTTTGCACCGAAATATAATTGCATTTGAGATAGCAACGAGACTGTAGTAACACAGAAAACTTCCACTGTGATCACCGAAAACTTCTCTAAAATCTGAGCTTTTGAGTTTGTGTAATGTGAAGATCACAAACTTGTATATATAGTGGTATGTCCATCCTAAATGAGCCGACATTAATCATGAAGAGATGTGTCTTTGATTTAGGCCGACATAAGTTCATTTGATAATTATCCCTTTGAGGCCGACTTGAAGGAGACTTTGAGGAGGCTGACTTGATGATGATCAAGGAGACTTTGATGGAGGAGTCTTTGACCAAACAAACTTTGACCTTTTACTCAAGTAAACAATCCTAAAGCCTACAATGGAGGCTTGACCCATGACAATTGACCCAAGCATGAAACCCATGCTTTAACAAGTCATAATAATAATAATAATAAGAATTCTTTTATTTCTTCTTTTGACAAGTACATTACAGGATGACTCAAATACATTTAATGAAGACCGAACCTAGTTACATTTTCCAACACTCCCTCTTAACTAGGGAGATATTCATATAATCAAAGAGGTACATGGAAGATCTCAAAACACATCACCTATGAAGAAGTTTATGCACCGCAATGCCATAGACTCGATTCCTGACCAGGGTAATCTATCCATTGGTCTCTCAACAATTTAGTTATTGCAATGCCACAGACTAGATTCCTGACTCGAGCAATCTATCCAGGTGAGACTACGATGGAATCAAGCTTTCAGCCTCGCTAAGTACCATCAGGCTTACTTACTAAGCATCAACCCGAGGATCTAGGTGTGTATCCAAAACAGAGCTCTATAACCAACACCACCTTTCCAACTTCGGGTCCTAGACATCAACATAAAGTGCCGACCAGATGTTCTCCCAGACAATGCTTCACTTAGAAAGCCTCAACACTCCTTGATCCAGCAGATCAAGGATAACAAATCTCTCTCAATCAAACTAATCGGTAACCAACATGCTATTAAAACGTTCGAGAGATTTACTTGTGCAAACACAAACCCAATCAATAATATACTTTCACATGTTTATAAACAAATACAAACCTCCGGGGTCGTTCTAGGTGTTGCTTCTCAACTTAGTAGGACTATCAACCGAATCTTTGACAAAAGATTCCTCAATCATATACTTTCCTTTCCTACTTCACACGCAACAATGTATTCTTCAATTGGATCCTGCTTTCCTTCTTTCAACAACACCTCAAAATGCATTCTCCAATTTCCTTCTCTCACTCTTGGCCTTCACTAAAACTTACGGTTGTTAGTCTTGGTCTAGTGCATGACACATGAAGTAGAGAACCATATCTGTCACTCCCTCTTAATCACAGAGGATATAGTCAATCCTTTACATCCTCTTATCCTAGGAAGATTCCTTTCATTCAAGCTTCCTCTTAACCTAGGGAGTTCTACTTCTTCTTTATGACATCGGAGAGTCTTTCATGGCTTCCATCCTTCTATCAGAGTCATTCGTATATTGTGCTTATCACATCCACCTTACTTACGATCATCTTACCATCTTGAAGATGATGTACCTGCACAACTTAGATATCAAGTACAACCAAAATTATGGTAGCATGAAGTTAGCCATATCAAAAACTTATAACAACGGAAACATTAGACTTTTCAAACATAATCAACAAGAGACTATACTTCAATACTTCAACTTCTTGCCCAGGTTTTGTTACAAACCCTAAATCACATCCACAACTCAAAATATTCAACTTATCTAGGATTTCAATATTTTTTCAACGAGATGACAAGTTCTTTCATATAGCAAACCTTAGAAATAATTCAAACAAGTAATGTGTCTAACAACTATCAGAATTCATATGTTAGACTCCTCACTAGGATTTCATACATATCCTAGATTTCATACATGAGCTTCAACAATCAAAACCAATCACAACTTAATCAACATCATGACTAGCATCTACTAGGGTTTGATGTAAACCCTAGATTTTCATCTACAAATTCTCAACAATCATTATATAGATTCATAATCTCCAGATGGTTATACATACAAGAGAATTTAACTACTACTAGGGTTTAGCTTCCAAGCCCTAGATTTTCCAAACAACATTATCCTATACCATCAAACTTTAACTAGGGTTTGTTTCCAAACCCTAGGACTCATGACCATTAACACATAGGTCAACACATATATCTAGGAATTCATCAACATATTATAAGCACATCATATGTCAGGCAATTTTACTATGTTAGACATATACTGACCTAGAACAAGCTAGGGTTTCAACTAAATGGACACATACCTAGGGTTTCATTCATAGGACTCTAAATACATAACAAGGGTTTTGCTTATAGAACCCACCAAACCCTAAGGATCTAGGGTTTCAATTCATAACATAGCAAACCCTACTTTACCAGAACTTCAAAGGTTCAAGATTTCAGACAACATCATTTCAACCCTAACAAGTTAGGGTTTTCACGATCATACCAAAACCCCAAATACGACATTGTTAACAAAAACTTCAAATATAATTTCTCTATAACAGTAAGCAGTTTTAGGTTTTCAGACATTAACATTAGCATACCCTTAGGTTAGGGTTTTCCAAAGAACCTATCCAGGGTTCTATAAAGTCAATTAAGAATATGAGGGGGGTAGATTTATCAAGTGATGAATCACCCAAAACAAGAATACTTATGATTCAATATGGTTGGACATAACGAAGTTAGTAATAGATTATCAAATGAATAAACATTTATTATAAAGAAATCAATGTTTTGTAGTTTAAGGCATACCTTTGTTCCTTAACAAACCTTGTCTTGGGATGTCCTCTTCCATACTTCTTCAGGGTATAGCAGATGTTTTCCAATAGACCTTGGAAGGATTCCTTGAAGTGTCTTCTTTGTACTAAGCTAAGATCTTTTATACCTATAATACATACTTACAAGCAAAACATGTGATACCAAGAACATTATTTCGTTTTTCAAGTTAGATCTCCTATGTAACCATGGAGGATGGAATCCTATGAATAGTTATTCCTTCTTTCGATCAAGGACTTTTGCTTGGAATCCTAGATTACTTGCACATCCTAAAGGAAGAGGATTAAGGTTCTAATATGTTATCTAGAGAATACACTCTTTAGCCTAGACTGGATATCAACAAGGATTATATGAACCAAATAGAAATCTAAAAGCTTATAAATATACCTTGTGTTTATGTACCTTTGATTTAATAGCTTATTAGATTTGTTGCAAGTGTATCTTGTTGAGTACGAAGTACTTACTTGATTTTCTTAAGCTGGTTCCTTGTGCTTGTACTTGATAGATCTCCCTAGGCAGTTGTACCAAGTTCCATCCCTTCTCACTGTAGTGACACCGAACCATTGTGGTGGCACCGAACTGCTTTTCTCTGTAGTTATATTGAGACAGTGATTGCACCAAGACTGTGTTATTGTAGTAACACCGAAACCTACTCACTGTGGAATGTGAAAATTCCTAAGCTGGAATCCCTACTGCAGCAAACTGATGTTACTTCTCCTACTTGATTAAATCATACAAGTTATGTACTGTCTTCTAAGGTCAATTTCGAAGTAAATACATCTGCAACCTTCACTTAATTTACATATATGTGGAAACAAAATATTGAGCAAGAAATAAAAATACAACACATAGGACACAATTATTTTTGGACAAATAGTCCCTGGGAAAACCCAATGTGGGAAAACCAGTGCAGCGACTCTGAGGGTTTATTATTATGTAGGAGAAAATCTGAGTACAATTCTAGGATGCTCAACTAGCAATCTGATACAAAGAGAATACTGAACAAAAGACTGGTGAAATGATCTCACCCTGTCACTGGAGAATCAGTGACTGATCCTTTAGCTCTGGAGGTTCTGTGTCACCCTTTGCGTGGGCTCTGCGTAGAATTGCGTCACCCTAGGCAATGTCTGTGTCACCCCTCCTGGGTATTACGCTGCCTCTCCTCTGGATCCTCTGCTGGTTGAGAAATCGACTTTCTGCCTCCCAGACTCACACCCTGGCTTCTAGCAACTGAACTTCGACTTCCCTCAACAGCGACTCGACTTCCCCTCAAAGACTACGCTGCCCCTGCGTCAGCGCTGCATAGGCCAGCGTCAGCTCTCCTCTGGAGATATTTCTATTCTCCCTCTGCTTGGTACTCTCCGGAAATTCCTTCTCCCAGATTCTCACTGCCCCTCTGCTGTAAGATCTTCTCAATCGAGTTTCCTCCTGAGAACTTCTCACCTCAAAAAATCGATTTCTCAATCTCTATGTGTGTTTTCCAAATGACCTTCAAGCCCCTTCTTATATCTTCTTGTTGGACAACCAACGACCTAGATTAAAACATAATCAAAGGCTTAGATCGTTTTGACTTGATCCATGGCTTTTTCTAGAAGTTTCACCCCTGATTAGATTAATACCCATTAATATTTTAATTTTCCTAAGTTTAGACTTAGGAATCCCATTAAAAATATTAATTATTTTAATAAAATCACTTATGGGTGGAATTTCCCAAAATGCTTTCTGGGTTCTTTGGAATACCTGTGCCCAAGCCTCCCTGCAAAATTTGAGGCTTAGAGCACATCCAATGCTACCCCAAATCAACACTCCCTCTTAGCGAGGAATGTGCTCTAGCAATACACTGCCTCTCTGCATACTGCTTTGACTCTGAAGCATCGTCTCTGTGCTGCTGATGTCTAACCTGCTGTCCACCAACTACTGCGTTGTTGATGCTACTGTACTGTTGCCTTCGACATTGCCACTGCCAATGCCACATTTGTATTGCAACTCCCTCTCAAACGCTGCATCTGCTATGCTGCCAACATTGCCACTGCCAACACTGCATCCGTATTGCAACTCAGTTGCTGAGAGAAGCAACTGAAAACACCTAAAACTAGACAAGTATCCAGTGGATACACCTTGGTGCTGAAATCTTGACTGCTGCTAGTCCATTCTGCCTTTGAAGCCACTGCGCTGTTGAAGCTTTGCACTGCGCCTCCTCGCACTGCTACCTCTCTGCTCTGCGCTGCTCAATCTTTGGCTCACGTAGCAACTGCTTCTGTCAAATCAACACTCCATGGCATCAACTGAAATTCCACCATCTTGCTACTCCTGATCATGGGCTCCCATAGCAAGGTGGCGATCCAAGAGGTGGGGTCCTCAAGGATCTTGCCCATCTGTAGTCCTCCCGACTACAGCGCTATATCAGCCCACCTTCCTCCTGGAGGTATCTGGGCTATCATGGCGAACTCCTCGTCAATCTTCGTGGCTGCAACCTTGGGATCATGCTTCTCATCCTTGTCCTTTTTCTTCAAAGGACACTGGGATGCATTTTGGCCCATCTCGCCACCCCTGAAGTACTTCACCTTGGAGACGTCCTTCTTTTGTCTTTGTTTTCCCTGCTGTCCGTTCGATGCAAGGGCTGCGTTATCCTCCTCTACTTTGGGCTTCGACCCACTGTTGTTGCTACTCCCATCAAGTTTTACCTTGAGTAGGTCTCTCCTCAGCTCTTCTTGTTTCAGAGCTGCCCACATCTCGTCCCAATTTGGCAACGCTGCTCTGCCCAGGATACTCTGGACAAAGACTTGCCAACCATCTGAGATAGAATTTAGTGCCAGTCTCACTAACTCTGAGTCCTGAGGTGTATGTCCCGCAGTTGACAGCTCATCACGGGTTTCCTTCAGTTTCATGAGGAACGGATCACACATTCTCCCTTTTGCATATGAGCAAATCTCAGCTTTTGCTCTAAGTATATCTTCCGCTGCTCGGAAGTTCCTTGATACAATGTGGCTAAGGCATCCCACATTTCCTTAGCAGTCCCTTTACTAGTAACGTGGTACACCACGTGATCCTTGACTCCATCTAGGATCGTCCTCTTCGCCTTAGCCATCTCAGCCTTCTACTTTTTCAACGGATTTGCATTCACAGGTTCAGCGACCTCATTATCAACGTACATCTTGAGGGCATGCTCATCTAGCAAGAAGGTCATCCTAGCCTTCCAAATAGCATAGTTGGAAGCCTCGTCCAACCTGTGTTGATCCCTCAAGCCATTGGTTGCCATATCCTCCGAAAACTGTCGAGTAGCTCCCTCTTTCTCCCTAATGCGTAGCTCCTAGGTTGACTTACGCACTCCTTGGTAAGATGTTGTTCCTCTACTGCTCAACAATTGAGAAATGTTGATTGCCTCGGCAAGAAATCATTGAGGAAGTTTTCTCTCACTATGTTCTGCTGCTTCTTTCTTTTGGCGTCTTTTCAGCCTGGAAAAACTGCTTACTGAAAAATTTGTGTCCACCAACTGCTCATGTTGAGGCTCAGCGCTGCTCCCTCTGCCACGACAAAATTTGAACTGGAAGCTCTTTCTCTCTGTCAACTCACTTGGTAAGAGGCTACCTCGAATTTTCGACCCTCCAACTAGAACTGCGCAAACCCTCTGGGGTTTCGACTCGCTGCCTCCTGTAGCTTTTTGATTTCCCTTTCTGCTCAACGCTGGGGTTTCTTGTCTCATTTGCACTAACTCTGATACCATGTGAAAATTCCTAAGCCGGAATCCTTACTGCAGCAAACTGATGTTACTTCTCCTACTTGATTAAATCATACAAGTTATTTACTATCTTCTACCGTAAATTTCGAAGTAAATATATCTGCAACCTTCACTTAATTTACATATATGCGGAAACAAAATATGAACAAGAAGGAAAAATCCAACACATAGGACACAATTATTTTTGGACAAATAGTCCCTGGAAAAACCCATTGCAGGAAAATCGGTGCAACAACTCTGAGGGTTTATTATTATGCAGGAGAAAATATGAGTACAATTCTAGGATGCTTAGCCATCAATCCGATACAGAGAGAATACTGAACTAAAGACTGTTGAAATGATCTCGCCCTGTCACTGGAGAATCAATGACTGATCCTTCAGCTTTGGAGGCTCTGCACAGAATTGCGTCACCTTGGGCAGCTTCTGCGTCACCCCTCGTGGGTATCACACTGCCTCTCCTTTGGATCCTCTGCTGGTTGAGAAATCAACTTTTTGCCTCCCAAAAACAAACCCTTGCTTCTGGCAATTGAACTTCGACTTCCCTCAGTAGCAACTCGAGTTCCCCTCAAAAATTGCGCTTCCTTTGTGTATGCACTGCGTAGCCAGCGTCAGCTCTCCTCTGGACGTCTTTTTGTTCTCCCTCTGCCTGGTACTCTCCGGAAATTCCTTCTCCCGGATTCTCACTACCCCTCTGCTACAAGATCTCCTCAATCAATTTTCCTCCTGAGAACTTCTCACCTCAGAAAATTGATTTTCTCAATCTCTCTGTGTGTTTTCCAAATGACCCTCAAGCCCCTTCTTATATCTTCCTGTTGGACAACCAACAGCCTAGATTAAAACATAATCAAAGGCTCAGATCGTTTTGACTTGATCCATGGCTTTTTCTAGAAGTTTCACCCCTGATTAGATTAATACCCATTAATATTTTAATTTTCCCAAGTTTAGACTTAGGAACCCCATTAAAAATATTAATTATTTTAATAAAATCACTTTTGGGTGGAATTTCCCAAACGTTTTTTGGGTTCTTTGGAATACCTATGCCCAAGCCTTCCTGCAAAATTTGAGGCTTAGAGCACATCCGATGCTACCCCAAACCAAATCCTTCACTGTGATGTATCACTGAGATCTTCTTTTTGTAGGATCACCGAACTGATGTCACTGTGATATTGAAGTCATTGTGATAGCTCCGAACTGAGGTCACTGTAGTGGCATCGAACTAAAATGGCACCCATACTGTGAGACTGAAGTAGCACCGAGTCATGTGACATAATCGAAATTATAGTTACTATGGAAGCATCGAGCTGTGATAACACCGAGCTTATAGTAGCACTGAACTGTAGGAGGGATAGTATCGAACTGTGTTTGCATAATCTTGAACTGTATAAGTATAACATCAAACCGTGGAAGCATAAAGAACCTATCTGAGTTCCTTGTAATAACACTGAAACATCTGCCTTATCCGAACTTGTTATTACCGAAACTTTCTCTCTGAAATCAAACTTGTTCAATCCTCATTTTGAATATGATCCGAACTGCTTTCATTGTGGTATATCGGAACCCATTATTGAGACATTTGAACCTCTTCCTTCCTCTTCAAGGTGTCTTTAATATGTTAGATAAAGACTGAACTAGCTCATTGTAATCTTAGTTCCATTAGCCTAGAAGTGTCCTTTTTCAAACTGCCTTTGACCATGACCATAGCTCTGATAACATGTTGGGAAATCCATAGAGGTGGCAGTTAAATGATTTCTCTGATGAATGACATTATCTTGTGACGTTTTCGTTATTATTTTTAGTTCTTTCGATTTATCTTTTCTTATCATCAAGACTAATGCCAAGCAACAAATAAAAGATTACACAAGATGTAGGCACGCTGCCAGGGCAAAACCACACTCTAGGGGAAAACCCAATCAAAATTCTTCCTTCAGTAGATTCAAGATGAGAGGACCAAGACCTTACAAACTAGACTAGACTCCCTCCATCAAGTCATCTTTCATCTCTATGTTTGATCTTCTTCACTTTGTGAGAAATTCTTCAGATTGAGAATGACCAAGTACCATTATGAATACCTCCCTAGTTAAGAGGGAGTGTTGAAAAGAGTAACTAGGTTTGGTCTTCATAATGACATGTGTAATTGTGATTTTATGTAATTGATGAAAAGAAGAAAAATAAAATTATTATTGTAATGCTTGTCTCATGGGTTTCATGAGCAAGGAATTTTATTTTTAGTGATGGCTCCCATTGTGAGCCTTTAGGATTTGTCATCTAGTCATAAAAGTTAATTTGAGTCTATGTCATGTATGAAGGCCCCTTCTTGTGCACATTACATTTTTGTACGAGTCATAAAAAGTATAAGAAGGCCCTCCAAGACCTAGACAAAGTCACCTCCTTCAAGTCGGCTTCAAAAGATTAATATAATCACTCAAATGGACACATCAACTCATCTTCCTGTCAAGTCAGCTAATTAGCATGGGAAACAACTATAAATAGGGCAGCTTGAATTCCATTTCAGAACAAAAATCAGAGAAGTATTTTTAGGTGGTATGCAATTCAGTCAAGGTCTAAGGCAGAAAATTGAGGGCGAAGATCTCATAAGAAGTCTCTCTATCCAAGCGAAGGAGGAAAACTAGAATAAGATCTATTTGGCATTGTTTTTTGGGCTGATCTCCACACATGAGAGGAAAGGAGAGGTTACTGCTGCAGAAAAAGGGCCAAAGATCTCATTGCTGTGCAAAAGGCCTAATCAAGGAGTATTCAAGAAAGCCGAGTTGAAGGAGAAAGCCTTCCAGTCCAAGCGAAGGAGACGATGAGGTTAAATCACCAGATATGCTGCAATTAGGGCCGAAATACAGTGAAGGTCTGAAGCAGAAGGAAGCCGAGATTGAAGGGTAGACGTAAAGAAGGAAGAAGCAGAAGTTTGACTAGTATTGACTTGGGCATGAAGAGCAGTGGAAGGGAACTTGTGTTTTGGTCTTGGAGAGGCAAATAGGTCAAGGGTCTTGGTCTTGGTATTCGTCAATTGGAATCTATATAAGAAGAATAATTTGTTCGGGTTTGGCCCTGGCTGATAACCTATATTCTGTCTCTAGTCTCTTTATGGTTTATGCATTGGTAGCTCTTTGATGAAGAAGAACACTAATAACCTAAGTAAAAGAAGATGCTAATCTAAAGAAGTAAAAAGCACTCACAAGCAGTTACTAATGGAAGAGAAATCCAATGTTCCACCAAGGTTTCGGGACGACGGGGCAAGGGAGCGAGGGGGCGCGGGAGCGGCCTATGCAAAAGCTCCCCACCGTTTTTTAGGAAACGTGGGGGGGCGTCAGGTTCTTAAAAACTTATAAATATAAAATATAATTTATTAATTGAGTCCACTATAACAATTTGGTTTGAATGAAAAGCTGCAAAGCATGATCATTGATATGAATATCATTATCTAAATTTCTAATATCATATAAAATAATAAATTTAAAATTCTAATTTATAATCATACATCAATGATCATACATTATAACAAAATACAAAGACAACAATACCACCATCTTCAACATTTTGATAATACACAACAAACCTCAACAATGTCGTTGTAGAAGATCACTGTAGATCTATTCTTCTTGCATCTCTGTTATCAATAAAAGATCTTAATCTCAAAATCTTAACACTTTTGTCCTCTGCAACTTCAACAATATGTTATCAAGGCAACTCTGTTCAGTTCTAGGCCAAACTGCTATAATCATTGGTGAGTTTTGCCCATCTGTACATAGTATCAATTACAAGGATATACAAAACAACAGTGTTGTGTTATGGTCGTGTGAATTCTATTGTCAATTGTATCCTTGTTTAAGAGTGACTGTTGTGTAGACTCCTGATGGCATAACAAGATGCTAATGCCTCTGTCCACTGATGCACATTTGTGTCTAGAACATTACTCATACTTCTATCATAACTCCAAAAATCTGCAATCTAAACCTGTAGCTTCCATATCTAACAATTTGGCTATATGTATTACAGCTTCTGCTCCTTTACTTTGAAACTCTTGTTTAAATTCAAATTACAATGACCTCAAGGGTTACTGTAACTTGATTATACAGATACTTGTAAGACACCAGTTAGGGTTACTTAGAGAAATAAAAAATACTTCAACGTGATCGGTGTGTCTTTTAGAAATCAAGCACTGCCACACAAAATTTAAGTTAATTTGATGCTGAACTTCTTTGCCTTCTAATATTTCTTATCGTCACAAACTGAATTCTTCACAAGAGGGAGCCTCTGATGTTGATCATCCATAGTGAATCTTGAAGAGCCGAGCTTTGAGAGAAGCAGAGAAGCATTGATGAGTAACCACTTCAGGGATGATCTGCTCACAAAATGTGTAGGGTAATATTGAGCAGCAACCACAGATAAATGAATTTGTTTGGATCAAACTCAGAATTTGTCTAATCAGAGGGCCGACAGTTCATAGTGATAGAGATCCTCAATATCTGTCTAATATGTGCGCTCCAGAATTCCTGCAAATAACCAAATCACATTACCAACGTGATAGCCATATCAAGGGTCCAATCTGCAATCTGCAATGTTCCAACAGATGCCATCGAGGTTTCATGCATGGCAGTGATCAGATCTAGTAATAACAACACACACAGCGCGCGGAGGCTGTGTGTGTTGTTATGTGTTCACCTTGTTGTTTTTATAACATGAAACAATGAAATTCCAAAACCCTACGCTTAGTTTAACTGTTAGTTAAAGATTAGTTTTAGGGTTAAGTTAATTAAAATTGTTTTTTTTTGCATAAACGTGTGCCATGGCCCCCCACGCCCCCCCCCACGCCCCCCTTCGCCCCCCACGTCCCCTCATGTCCCCTTTTCCAGAAACGCCCCCTCAGGAAAGGGAAACGACTCCCTGGCATGTCCCCCTGAGTTTCCTCATTTTTGGAGGTGTGGGGAAATGTCCCCTACTCGTCCCCAAGTCCCCGGAGCGCAGGGGAGCGAGGAAACTAGACCCCTAGGGGTGGGGGTGGGGGGCGAGTCCCCGTGGAACACTGGAGAAATCACTTAATCTCTATGCCCTAGTTTCTCAACAAGCCCAAGAAACCTCTCGAATTTTCTTCCACGTTTGTCCCATAATAATGATGTCCCCACATAATTAAATAATAATAATAATGTCCCTTTTTTTTGGTTTTTGGATATAACATATCAATGCTAACTTCCTTAACTTCATCTTTCCAATATTCATTTTTCTTCCACATTTTTGTCCAATGACACTATAATTAAATAATAATGTCCTTCCCCCTTTTTTAAAATTTTAAATTATATATATATTTTTTATTTTTTAAAATAAAATTTGTTCTCAACTTATGATACATGCTGCTCCTTACTTTATACTGCTACATCATTAATTGATAATATAGTGCCACCTCAGCAATCCTTTGGGGTTTTGGACAACAAACTGGGGCTTTGACTTTGACTAAGCGTATCTCTCAAACCGTGAAGGCCCACGACACGCTTCACATACCACTAGAATCAACATGATGAGGAGAATCCACTGACAAGGTTCACAGAGGTAAACCCACCGATTTGCTCCTCCAAAAACTCCAACAAAGACGGGGGTGTCTTCATCGTCCAATGAACCCAAACCCTAGGACTAGGGTTTCAACCAATAACCAGAGTTTCATCCTCCACCTGCAATATCAACAATGTACAAAATCCAAGAACATCAAAACACATCATTATTAGCTGCACAGGGGTTCCAAACCCTAAGGTGAGGGTTTCATCCATTCGATAAGGGTTTTTGGTCCAACTAGGGTTTCATGGTTATGCTGCATCTTCCTGTGAACCCATTGTTTCAATGGCCTCCAAACTCTGACATCAATGACAACATTTTCATTCGACACCAGCTTGTACCTGTTGCATTTGCTCCTGCTTTGACATCAATGACAACATACTCAACAAGTGGGTTGGCTTATAATGCAAGGGTTTCTTGTGATTTAACTTGTTAGTATGGGATTTTGGCTAATATTATGATTCATCCTCATATAAATAGAGGAGAGGACTTTTCATTTCAATCATCATCACTTGGACTAATTCAACCTCTCTTGGAGAATTTTGACCCTCTTGTATCTTTGGAGAGATGTGATCTATGGAGCATTTTGTCTATTGGAGCTATATTCTTGTCTTTGGAGAAGTTATCTTGGATCAATGAAAGGATTGTACATGCATGTTATCTTGTAAGTGAGCTTTATTATTGATAAATTTCTGATTTTATGTCTAATGTATGGAATGTATTGATGATCTAGGGTTTTTCTATTGCACCATTGTTATTGAAGATAAATTGTATAGAAGATAGATCTCATCATTGCATGCATTACTCATGTATAATATGTGAATGACAATCCCCTTGGTGAATCTTTAAATTAGCTCTCCCAAGTGAATATTGATCCCTCACAAATGTAATAGGCAAGGTTTTGTTGCTAGGGCATCAAAATATCATTACTCCTTTGCAAGGATTAGCCAATCTTTAACACCTATAGACTCCATCCACCCAAGGACTAGCCATTGGCCTTGTCTAATAGGTGATCAACCTTTATCTTATCCACAATTGATTTTTGCTCTCCATATCTCTCTATTTTCTACCCTCTTAAGGATAAATGACTTCATCTAGCGGTTAGTGTGAATTTGTCTAGGAAAGGAGCTTTGGACATTGGAAGGATTCAACTTTAATAGTAGAAGTGGTTTCCTCAAAATCATTCCTTTGTGTGGCTAATCTCTCCATTTTTATCCATAGTTTCTCTTGCCCTCGCTATTTCGCCATTGGAGAAACCCTAGTTTGGTTAACCTTCAACTTGAGGACTTCTTGAAGGTTTCATATTCCATTGTCTTGTTAGAATACATTGTTGGAAACCTTTTCTTAGTGCCTCGACCTTAGGCCATTCCATTTTACACACTAGTATTCAAGACCTAGGTCTAGCATGCCCCTTGATTTGTCTCTCTAACGGATGCAAATTGTCGCCTCATTGCTCGAGCCTTATACTTAGGTTGTGACATCCTTTGGAAGCAGATTGTGTCACCTTAAACCTCTAAGCCTAGAATATCTGTTATAGGTGACCTTATACTGTGACTCCTCCCATTGTGAAAATCCATAAGGAGTAGGGGGTGGTAGCTGTGGTGACAGTGGACCACTACCTTATTGTTGTCACTTGGTCTAATCTACAAGACCTGCTAGATTTTGCGACAACATGCATCATTCTTTAAAACAAGTGATTAAACCTATGAGCACTATATTTTTGGTGTTCTCTTGTTCCATGGATTTCTTTCTTTATCTAGTGCATCTTTTGGACAACTCTATTTCACTTGTTTGGTGTTGTTTTCTCCTTCACTTTTATAGGTTTTGGATCATCCATTTGGTTCTCGTTACCACAAAATCTAGTAGGCCTAGTGCAAAACTCCAATAGGAAAATCTAGACCTTATGGCAATAAGAGATCGGTGAACACTGTCACCTTAGCAACTTTTCCCTAGCTATTTAGTTGTGAATTAAATCCCTCACTAGAGGTTTCCTTATAAATATCACCTAACGATATTCAACAATAAGGATTTAAGGTGATGTAGGGTCTAATGATTAGGGGAGAGTTATTGATGAGGCCTAGAAGGCTAAGATAAGCTTTACTAAAGTTCAAATATCCTTTCCTAAGATCTCTTAGATTATTGAGCTATTATAAGTTAGGGTTTTAGAAATATTCAACAATATGGCATGTAATGCCATATAAAAGCTAGAAGAAATAGCCTTCCATGTATGGACCAATAAAGGGACAAACCTATTAATTAGGTAAGCAAGTTTTAGGGTACTCAACTGAATTTTTGAAACATGCATAAAACAACAATGAAAGAGATGGCATCAACTCTAATTATAGGATTTAACCATGCAACTGGTGTTAGATTTTTCCTTTTTCAAGTTATTAAATGCAATCCCTATTAAGAGGGCAATAACACATCAAATACAATTTGTATTAAATACAATTTCAAGAAAAACCCGAATCCTAACCTTAACCCTAGCCGTAGATACATAGAAATTAGAGAGAAGAAAGAGAAAATGTGTTTAAGAGAAGATCTTGATCAATGCCTACTAGACTAGTGCTTTGATCTAATTGGGCAATGGAGTCTTTTAGGGTAAAGTTAATGAAGACAACATTGATGAAGTGTGTGAGAGAGGAAAAATCTCTAGCCTAAAGAATCAAGATTATATATTGCAATTTTGACACGACACACATAGAAACCATAATTCACATATTATAGCATGCAAAAATGGAACAAGATCAACATCAAACTTACAAAATTCTACAATAATCTTCTCAAGAAATCCCAAAGAAGTCTCCTCTTGCAAAATTCCTCTTCAATAGACAATTCACTCCATAAAATTACATTGTAACCAAGTAGAAAGGACAACAATAGCTAGTGCACATTTATAAAGATGGATAAGTGTGATGAATGAAGATGATGAACAAAATCTTGCAAGATCAAGTGAGATCAACTTCATTATGGACATAAAACCATTAAAGCATCATAATGGACCATATCTAATGCTAGGGGCACAAAAATACTTCACACAAAACTCACCTTCAAATGTCTAACTAGCTCAACACTTGTAAACAAGCTACCTCACTTATGGTAGGGATGATTAGGTGTTAAATTTATGAGACAGCTTATGGAAGAATTTCCCTTGATTCCTAAAGTGAATTCAAATTGATTGGAAAAGTTTTATTTTGAAAATAATTATGAAGGTGTCTATTTGAATTTAAATTATTAATGTCTCCCGCCTAAGATATTCAAAGTCGGCTTCAATATGTAATTGGATGCAAATCTTTAATTTTTCAAATTCAAATTTAAAGGTTGGCTTCAAGGTCAACTCACCCAAGGGTTGCGTCCTTTCAACAATAACAAATTACTATATATATCCCATTTGTTGAAGAATCTAGGGCAAATGGGGTTAATGAGATTCTTCTCGTCATGATAACTATTTGTGAGCTTGTTTTAACTTTTCCTTATTAGTACAATCTTTTCTTATTATTAGAGTGTGTCTGCTTAGTTCATCAAATAGTTACCAAAAACAAAAGAGACAAGAACACAAGATGTTGGCTTTCTGCCAAGGCCAAAAACTCTCACTCTTTGAGAGGAAAACCTGCACAAAATTCTTCTTATAGAGATTCCAATTGATGAATACCAAGACCATGACCCTTGACCTACTAAGCCACTGCAAAACCAAGACACCAACCCTCTTCTTTGTCACTGCTGTGATCATCATCATCATTGTTGTTACACCAAGATCATTATTATTGCACCGCTGAGGTCATCATAGCTGCACCATCACCGAAATCATTAATATACATTCACTGAGATCATCACTGTACACTCATTGAGATTATCTCTGCACCTTCACTGAGATCATCACCATAATATTGAGATATGTAAATGTATATGAGAGCTGCACCGAGATCCTTTTCCTAATCAAGACTTTGTAGCTCTGTCTTCATCAAACTCATCACTGAGACCGAGATCATGGTTGCGTCCAAATTGTATGCCGAGCCAAAGCATGTCACTGTGAGATCTGTTCATCACAGATATGCCGAGACTGAGTGTGCTACTGTAGGATCATCGAGATCCTCTTCATCATAATTATGCCGAGACTATAACTGTGCTAGATAGTACGCTGAGAATGTATTACTAAGAGATCACCAAGACAATGACTGTATTTAGTCTGCCGAGACAATGATCGTGAGGAGGACGAGACACATATATACTTGTCACTATAATTACCTATCTCAATTGCAAAGACATCTGAGATCTATACTCCTGTAATGTGGATCTCAGACCTTGTATCTATTGAATTTTGGTAGCATCGGATGTCCTCTAGCCATGAAAATTGGTGGAGAGGCTAAGGCACATGAGATCTCCAAGACCCATAAATCGTTTGGAGAAATTCCACCCGGATGAAGAGATATTAAAATAATTAATATTTTTAATGGGGTTCCTAAGTCTAAACTTAGGAAAATTAAAATATGAATGTGTATTAATATAAAATGGGTGAGAAAGTTCTAAGAGACGAGGATCAAGCCGTATCTAATCTTAGAAATTGATTAAGGACTTAATCTCGGCCATTGAATCGTCAACAAGAAATGTATAAGAAGAGGCTTGAGGGCCAGTTGGAGACACACGAAGAGAGATCAAGAATTCTATTTTTTGGGGCTGGGTTTGCTAAGGAAATCGAGTTAGAGATCAATTGCAGTGAGGGGCAGTTCAGCAAGGGATTTCGATCCAAGGCTGAAGAATACATATCAAAGAGGCAACAAAGTGCCAGAAGAGGCAGCGCAAAGCCTAGGATGGCTGACGCAAAGGCTAAGGAGGCCAGCGCAGAGGACGCAGAAGCCGTAGAGGCTGACGTAGACAGCGCAGAGGGCTGTAGAGGTTGACGCTGGGTAGGATGTGCTGAGGAGGTTCTGTGGGGCAGACTGAGAGCAAATCAGCCGGTAGAGGGTGACGCAGTTCCAAAGGAGTGCTCGGAGCAACTTTCGTTGTCAAGCACAAGGAACAGTCAGAGTCACTGTGGGGTTGATCATCCGGTTGCTGATTTGCCAGAATATCTGTCTCCAGAGAGAGGTACTATTGCCAAGGATATTCTCTGAAGGGTGAACCATTTCTGGCACCCTAGTTGTATTCAGAAATTTGCTTAATAATAAAACCCTCATATATGCTGCACTGGTTTTCCCGCATTGGGTTTTTCCGGGGATGATTGTCCAAAAATAACGGTGTCCCTTGTGTTGTCTCAGTTTATTTTAGTTGTTGATCCATATATTTGTGAAGGCTGCAATTGTGTTTACTTCGATATTTATGTTATTAAATAACTTGTTAATGTAAAGAACAAGTAGGAGATAATAAACTAGATATTGTAGTAGGGGTTTCTGATGTGTTAGATTCAGGAATTTTCATTGTATCCATCCGAAGATTGCAGGGAATCCGAGCTCTGTAGCTTATCCTTTTACGAAGACCCTAGGTGGGTATTTATAGTAGTTCGACCCACATATTGAGTCGACATGACAGTGTGAAGAGATGTGTCCTTTTATGCAAGCCGACATGAGTGTATTTAATTCGATTTGCTGGCCAACTTCTTCAAGAGGGATTGTGCTCGTCTTTGGAGGGCTGTTAGACATTTCTATAGACTTGTATACATTGAACATAGGTTCAAGAAGAGCTCTTCATACATGAGATTGACTCTTTAACTTACTAATAAATCCTAAGGCTCTCAATAGGAGCCATTAATAAATAAACCTCTTTCTCATGAAACCCATGTAGCAAGGCATACAAAAAGATAATTTTTGTTCTATTTATTACATCATTTACATCAGTCATAATTACATGTCATTATGAAGACCGAACCTAGTTACACTTTCTTCAACACCATTGAGGTACTCCTCAAATGGGCGAATTTGGATCTGCAATTTCTGATGGCTACCTCAGTGATTTCTGGTGACTCTTTTCTGTGCATACCTCGCTTCCTACTGTGACGTTCTTCATATTCTCCAGAGCATCATGCACTCCGCAGTCTCGTCATCTCAGGTTAGTTACTCGCTCTCAATGGATGGTTTCATTACATATATGGCTCTCTGTGCTTCGCTGTTACCTCAGTAATCTCTCGAATTCAACTATATCATGGCATCGATGGTATTCTCATTCCTCTGTATCATGGCTCACGCTTTCCATTGTCTCTTGGCATCTCAACGGTATGATCATAGTCTCTGTATATTGGCAGAGAGTCTCAACTATGGTATACATATGGTGTCGATGGGCAGTCTCTGGACTGGCCATATGCTCTGCGATTCAATACACAGTTTGTTGTCTCTGCGTTATGTATGTATGGAGGTCACAACCTTGCTCTGCGATGGATGTATTGTCTCTGCAGATCTCTGTATAGAGTAATGGATATGGTTGGCGTTACTTATATGGTTGGCTCAAGCACTCTGTTGTAAATTACAATCTTGGTTTCCCTATAGTCTCAGCATCACTATTATATGAATTTGTCTCATCACTAGATAGGTCTCAACTCTGCTTTATATAGATGGCATGATCAATTATATAGCATCACAGATATATGATATTAGTATTGTATATATGGCTCAGGTATATATGTGTCTCAGTTCAGTTGTGTGGATAACAACATTGGGTTTATATTCATTGACATCACAGTTACAATATATATATATATGTCTCTATTGGCATCACAATTCAAGAACTTAGAATATGGTATCGTTCAATCCATAGGCAGTGATGGTGCTGCAACCCTAATATCAGTATGGCAGTGTATTGTAACTTTATTCTCGATAAGACTTGTTCACAATTGTAGTTGTGAACAAGTCATGTTTAGATCCTGAGCAGCCTAATGACGATATTTGTACTTTTTATCTCTCTGTTGAACTTTGTATGACAATCTAATAGGAGAAGAATTTGCGATGGGTTTCCCCCTTGTGGGGTTTTTCCCTGGTCTCTGACCAAATTTTGGTGTCCTCTTTGTGCATACTTTTCTTCGTCTTGTGATCCTTTATTTTCTGCTGCTATGATGTCATTGTGCTTTCTATATAATTGCTAATGATGCTTAAATGCTATGAGGTGAATGTAATCTGAAATTATGAAATGCAATTATCTAAAGCAAAGAACAATGTGGCCCTAAGAAAATTAACATGGTATCAGAGCCAGGTTGAAGAAAAGGTTATTGACATCACCCCTGTAAGAGACCTTGTCAATAAGTGAAAGGGATTGCAAAGACCTAAAATAATGCCAGGGTTTGAAGGAAACCCTAGGTACCCTTGTTATATCAAGAAGATTTAGGGTTAGGGTTTAACCCTTGGAAGAAGTATGGCTTGGATATGATGAAGACTTAAAGTCATGAAGCACTAGCATGATTAGTGAAAAGTTGTATAAGAATCCGTGATAGATTTTGTATGTTTGATTGGCTGTTGGCCATTGAGACTTCTCCTCCTGTGTTGATATTTGTGATACCTCATGATTAAAAAGGAAAGGACTCGAAACAGGGATTCTGTGAATGATTACATTTCTTCTGAAGACCCTCGGTGACAAGTTCAAGAGGGAGTTGATCACTTCTTTCAACCCTTATTAATGATAAGTATCTTCTAAACCTATTTATTTATGACACCACTCTTGTTTAGGTGTATCATTTTGATTTTTGTTTTTGCATGAATACTTGAGTAGTTGTATACTTCTAACTTCTTGATGAAGATGTGATAAGCTGATCCTTCTCAAGGATCATATGAATGAAGGAAATGAGAGTTACTGCAGGAAGAAAGCTATTACAAGAAACAGGAAGCTAGAGCAGGATCCTGATCTATAACAAGAGGACAATATGTGTACTATAAAGGTATCTGAATATTTGAACGTACGAATATTTATGTTTTAACTGTAATATCGAAAAGGAAAGTTAGGCCATGAGGTATGACAAGTATATCACCTTTTAACATTTCTGTGTGATATATGTATCAGTCACATACATATGTGGGTGAACTTGATTCTTGACACATGATATAATAGTATATATGACTGTCATACGCTGATTTGAGTCTATTAATAATACTTGTATGGTCACTCTGATATTTAATATCTACTAACCATCTCTTTGATCGATTTATTTTTTTATAAGCCTTTGATAAGCTGTAGCTACTATGATGACTTACAATATTTTGCCATTGGTCAAATCGAATGCCTTGACTTGGTGATGTTAGGACTTTGATGAAAGTGTTTGTACTAAGAAATGATGTTGTAACCATAACCCTTGATGAATGCTTGATGACTGAATAGCTGATGATGACTTGTCCTAAGAATGTGATATATGACAATCTTGTATGACCTAATGTGTCTATGCCTTGAAGGGAAAATGATCTTGACGCTGACTAAAAAAGCTTTCCATTCAGAGGGAGAAACCCTTGATGAAATCCGAACATATATATTTATTTGCATAATATTGAGGCCACCTCAGAGGTCATGAAGTGGATGAATAGAAGATCCATGACTGCAGTTTGTAGCAAGTCCTTTGGACCTGAAATGATAAACATCTGATTTTGTTAAAGGTATGTCTTTGCAAACAAACCTTGTGAACTAACAGAGCTTTGTTGACAGGGCTGGTCTACCTCAAACAATTTCAGGAATCATTTCCAATGAAGTATTTTTGGCATGCTGGCTGACATTGATGGATTATTGTATCCTTGTGTTGCTCATATATATATAGTTGGGACAAAGACATCTTCATGGACAGAAAAAAAAATGCTTGTGGTTTTTGCCTCCTTGTGTGAGAGGGAGTAAGGATGGATGAGGTATTCCCTTCTTTATGTCATTTATTTGCTCTAACATAATATTGGAATTGATGTCCCATACAAACAAGAAAACAAAGGACTTCTGCTCTAAGTTCTGCATAAGACAACATGATTCTTCAGTTATCTATTTGAACTGATATCGAGCCTCATCATATACATTGGGTAGCTGCAAAGAATCTTCTGAGATATGTTCATAGTCCTATCATTCATGGACTGAGGTACATTGCCAGGGATTTGAAACTACATGATATATGCTGATTGGGTGGGCAGTATGGTGGATAGAAAAGGTACATCCGGGTGTTCCTTCTCTTTGAGGCCCGCTTCTTGGATGAACCAGAAACAAAAGTCTATTGCTCTAAGCACCGCGGAGGCTGAATATATTGCATGGCCTGTTGTGAGGCCATTTGGTTAAGGATGCTCTTCAGTGAGCTATTTGAGCATGTGTAGGATACCACCGCTATCTATTGCAACAATCAAAGTGGGATTTGCCTTTCAGAGAATTCTGGGTTTTACGACCGCTCCAAGCATATTGATATCAGGTACCACTTTATCCAGGATATGGTACAACTGGGAGCAATAAGGCTCCAACACATTAGGACAGATGAACAGGTTGCTGACATCCTCATGAAGTCTCTTGGTAAGGTCAAGTTCATTACCTTGAAAGAGAGGCTGGGAGTCATGGAAGGACCCTCCCATGAGGGTCTCGCTTGAGTTGGACATTGAGCTCTAGGAGGTCTAGGGGGCTTGGTGTACTTCTTGGAGCTATGTGTGACCATATGGTGAGTGGTTCACCTTCCCCTGCGATACACCATGATGATATATGAGAGCATAGGGTGAGTGGTTCACCTTTCCCTATGGTTGATGATATATGCAGAGGATGAGTGGTTCACCTTCTCCTATGGCATATGAGTAGGATGAGTGGTTCACCTTCTCCTGCGGATGCCCCAACATACATCCTACTCATGTTGTCCAAGACTCTTGGGAAGTACCTCCCATCTGGTCAACGAGTTGGGAAAAGAGGATAGGGACCATATCACTACAGATGGACCTAAGTTGCACGAAATGCCGAAACATTTCATAGTTTCCGAAACGGGTACGTTTAGAAATGTCACCTCCCCCAAAAATGGAAATGTCAACCGAAACGTCATATATGTATATAACAATTTATCTTGCAAGAAAAAAGGGAATAAGACCCATAGATGACAATTTAAAAGGAAAAATAAGTCTATATTAAATCTAATAGATGATTACATGATGGTCCAGTTTCAACGAGTTTCGGCCAAGTTTCGGAGTTTTGGGTATGGGTATGGCCCGAAACGTCGAGTTCTTTTAAGTTTCGTGCAACATAAAGACGGATGCATCGTGTACTGCTGTACTCCCTATGACTAGGATGCATGATGTTCAACAAACTTGATTTGGGATCAAGTTTGGTTGGGGTCATAGTTGCGGGGGAGCGCCCCCCCCCGAACCCGCTCCCGAATCGCGCTCCTGGCGGGAGCGGCTCGGGAGCGCGCTCCCTAAAAAAAATTTGCGCTCCCTGCCCTGTTCAGGAGCGTTTCAGGGGGCGATCGCTCCGTCGCTCCCGGAGCGATTTTTAACGCCCGGGAGCGTTTTGACGGGCGCCGAGAGCGATCCTACTGAAAAAATTTTCGCGGACGCCAAAAAAATCGAATTTTAATTTTTTTTTTTTTGGTTTTAAAAGGCCAATGGGCCTAAAAAAATTTCATTGTTACTTCATTGAGCAAGAGTTTGGAGTAAGAGCAAGAGCAAAGGAGCGAGGAGCAAGCGCTGAGGAGCGAGGAGCAAGTGCCGAGGAGCGAGGAGCAAGCCTGCAGAGGTAAGTAACTTAGTAATTTAGTTAGTTTAGTTAGTTAGGTAGTAATTTAGTTAATTTAATTTAGTTTATTGAGTTTAAAAATCATGAATTTAAATTAAATTAATTAATTCCAATAAATTAAATTAATTTGCAGATTCAAGAATCAAAACCCTACAAACATCAAACACCATGGACCTAGCTATATTTCTTGGCATTTTCCTCTTCCTGGTCCCTTTTATGGTTATTATGGTGCTGGAGAGTAGGAAACGGAGGGGCCAAACTGATGAGGGGGATGAAGAAGCTGGAGAAAGTCAAATTGGTGAAAACCCTGGTGAGGAGGAGCTGGAGGAGGGTGAACATGACCCTCAAAAAATTAAACAAGATCAAACTCCATTGTGGAAATATGTTAACAGGGCTGAAACAGGGAGAGGGGGTGTAACCACTAAATTTCATTGCCCCCATTGCAACACTGATTACACAGGTTCATACACCCGTGCTAGAAGACACCTTTGCGGGAAAAGGCCATGGGATGGAGACAAACAAATAGGAATCAAAACTTGTACAACGGTGTCAGCAATGGATAGAGCCAAATACATAAGGGAAGAGGAGGAAGCCCAATACAGATCAAAAAAATCAAGGGGTTTCTTTGAACCAAGCTCACAATCACAAAGAACTCCTTCAACATCCTCCCAAGGCAGTGGATATGGAGGCACATGGTCATCATCTTTAAGGCGTAGAACCATATTAGATTTCCTTGATGAGGGGTGTAGGAATGATGTGGATTCAAAGGTTTACAGGTTTCTCTATGCATGTGGGATACCATTCAATGTTCTTCGCTCACCTTATTGGCACGAAATGGTTTCTGCCATAAATGATGCCCCTAAAGGATACAAGAGCCCTGGGTATGACAAGGCAAGAACCGTTGGCCTTGATCATGAAAAAGCAAAAATATCACATTCTTTGAATAGAATGACAAGTTCTTGGACTGACCATGGGGTTTCCATTGTATCTGATGGATGGACAAATGTAAAAGGCAAGCCATTGATAAGTGTTCTTGCTGTGTCTGTTAGTGGTCCCATCTTTCTAGTTGCACATGATTACCCAGAAGCATTACTTGAAACAATTGCAGAAGCATTACTTGAAACAATTGAGCGTATTGGCCCATACAATGTCATCCAAGTCATCACTGATAATGCTCCTAATTGTAAGGTAGCGAGAGCAATTATTGAGGATAAATACCCCAACATATTTTGGTCTGGATGTTTGGTTCACACATGAACCTTCTGTTGCATGATATTGTCAAGAACAAAAATGAACAATACCAATGGATTGGTGATTTGTACAAGAAAGGCAAACAAATGATAAAACTTATTACAAATCATAGCAATACCCATGGCCTTTTCCGCAGTCACTCGAGATTGGAGTTGTTGAAGATTGCGAAGACCAGATTTGGTAGCTATTACCTCACCTTCAGGCGCCTTTTGAAGGTAAGAGAGGCATTAGCTAGCATGGTATCAAGTCCACATTGGCAGGTATTAAAGGAAAGGGCTACAAATGTAGCTGACATGGCAGGTTTTGAAATGGTGGAGGCCGCTCTTGATGGGCAGTTTTGGACAAGTGTGAGGCAGGTATTGGATTTCACCAAGCCAATTTATCACATGATTCGGTTTGCAGATACAGACAAACCAGTGATTGGCGAGGTGTATGAGCAAATGGATACCATGTTGGGGGAAATAAAAGACATTGTTCATAATAGAGATCCCAACTTGTACAAACTTCATGATTGTGTGTGTGAATGGTGGAATAGGCTTAATCTTCCACTACATTGCTTGGCGTATATCCTTACGCCAAAATACTACTCTACATCTTGGTTGGGCCAACCTGCAGCACGGGGTGGGGTTAGGACCAAACCCCATTTAGATCCAGAGGTAACTAAAGGATATTTGGAAGCATTAGAAAAGTTGGTACCTGACAGGGAGGAATGTGCCGCTGTGCGCTTTGAAATAGGCAGATACTTCAGTGGCATTGGTTTGTATGGTAACTTCCATGCAATGGACGACAGAGATAGATTTGATACTCTCACATGGTGGGAAACATATGGCGGGCATGGACTTTTGCCAAAATTGGCAAAAAAAGTTCTTTCACAGGCTGTAAATACTTCTTCTGCAGAGAGGTGTTGGAGCACCTACAGCTACATACATAATGTGAAAAGAAACAGACTCAATGAAAACCGAGCAGAAAGCTTGGTTTATGTGCACTACAACTTGAGGTTGTTGAGTCATTACTGTGATCGGGCTTATGAGGATCCCACATATAAAATTTGGGACAATCACCCAGAGGATGACAATTTGGAGGATGGCATTGTACATATTGAAGAACTGGAAGAGAAACTTGTAAGGGATGAAGATGAAGCAGCTGCAGCAGCCATGCCACCTCCACCTCCACCTCCACCATCCAGTAGCAGTGCTCGAGGTCCGAGTCTTGTTCCTTTGCTGTCGCCACCTCTATCTACACCCTCACGTGGAGGTTCTAGTTCTAGTCGTCGGTCTGTGCGGGAGACTCCTAGAAGACCACCACAACCTGCTTATACTCCTGGAGACTCTCGTGGCAAGGGCCACATGTAGATTTTGATTTACAGTTTACTTGTCTTTTTTAGTTTCTATTAGACTTTAGTTTTCATAACTATTGAGTTTTGAGTCCTTGACTCTTGACTCTTGACTCTTTCATATCATAATGATATTTTTTGTAAACAATATATCACTGTGACAATGAAAATTTGAAGTTTGAAGTTGGGCCTTGGCAATTTAAACTCATTGGTAATGATGTGAATTATGAATATGATGCTTCGTGAAAGACTAAAGTTGTTTCATTTCATTTTATTATTCATGTTTCATTTTATAAATTTATAACATTTCATATCATGTTAACAGTTAGAAGTTAGGATTTAGAAATATCTTAGATACTACTTCTTGTAATGGTTAAACTTAGCTTACAAGTACAACTTTGGTGATCAATGATGATAAATGTTATTGAATTTTCAATTTTGAAAGCTTGAAGTTGAAACTTTAAGATTGAATTTGATGAATCATGATTCATGAGACTCAATATGTTGCAGTTGTTACTTGTAATATGTATTTTACTAACTTGTGGACATGGTTGATGACGATTATAATTTCTAGATGATTGATGTGATATGGTTCAATGATCAATCTATGTTTTTTTATATTTTTTTATGTCTAATTCATCATTCTACATGTTTTTGTTGACATATATGTATCAAAAATTAAAAAATAATATATATAATATATATATATATATATATTTAAAAAATCGCTCCCGGATTCGCTCCCAAACCGGGAGCTTCTGAAAATGGTCGCTCCCGCTCCCGTTTTCGCTCCCGCTCCCCGCTCCCGCTCCCGTTTTCGCTCCCGCTCCCCGCTCCCGCTCCCGCTCCCGCTCCCAAGCAACATGGGTTGGGGTTCTACCCCTGGACATGAGGACTTGCCTCTGTCATTCTTGGTGAGGGTGGCAAGGTCTTGTGACCCACCCTCTTTCGATCCTTAGAGTGTGATCCTTGCCCTTGTGGTAAGTTGATCTCGCCTATTGGATAGAGGGTTGAGCTAGGCTCCTCGATGTGGTTCCAGGTTGAGCAAGAATGCTTGATGTTATTCTGAATTGAGCTAAGCTCTCCGATACTGTTATGGGTTGAGTTGGGCTCGCCTGTGATGACAAATTCTTCTTCTTCTTTGGATTCAAGATTGTTCAACAGATAGAGATGAGCCAAGACGAGATATGTCCTAATGTTGATATAGAATTATAGACTGTATTGATGCTTCCCTATGATGATAACTAAGATGATTTTACCTATGATGATTCTTCTTCTTCAACCAATGATCGAGTCATGTTGAGATGTGATGAATATCTTTGATATGTCTTCGAGACTAGTAGCGTTTGAAGGGATGAACTCCACTACCTTTGGTTTTATGGATTCCTCTTATTTTATTAGTCAATATGAGATGGGTCTTTCCTATGTCACAACTGTCTGCCTTCACTAGACTGAAATTTTCACTCCTGAGATTCGTCATGAGACATGAAACTTATAATGCTGATAGAAAATCCTCCCTAGTTGAGAGAGAGTGTTCAATTTATGAGACAACTTAGGGAAGAATTTCCCCTGATTCCTAAAGTGAGTTCGAATTGATTAGCAAAGTTTTATTTTGAAAATAATTATGAAGGTGTCTATTTGAATTTAAATTATTAATGTCTCTCGAGTAAGATAATCAAAGTCAGCCTCAATATGTAATTGGAGGGAAATATTTTATTTTTAAAATTGAAATTTAAAGGTCGGCTCACCCAAGGGTCGTGATCTTTCAACTACAAAAAATTACTATATATATCCAATTGAGGTACTCCTCAAATGGGCGAATTTGGATCTGCAATTTTGGATGGCTACCTCAATAATTTTGGATGACTCTTTTCTGTGCATACCTCAGTGATTTCGGATGGTGATCTCTATGGTTCGATAACTCTAGGGTTCAATGGCTTCCTTAGAGCTTGGATAACTCTCGGATTTCTGTGACTTCTTTGGACCTCGCTTCCTACTGTAACATTCTTCGTATTCTCCATAGTGTCACGCACTCCATAGTCTCGACATCTTAGGTTAGTTGCTCTTAGTGGACGGTCTCATTATATATATGGCTCTATGTGCTTCATTGTTTCCTCAGTAATACAACATCTATGGCTCTCGCATTCTACTATATCATGGCATCGATGGTACTGTCATTCCTCTCTATCATGGCTCTCACTTTCCATTGTCTCTCAGCATCTCAACGGTATGATCATAGTCTCAGTGTATTGGCACAAAGTCTCGACTATGGTCTTGATGGGCAGTCTCTTGACTGGATGGGCAGTGTCTCCACTGGGCATATGCTCTGCGATTCAATACATAGTTTGTTGTCTCTGTGTTATATATGTATGGAGGTCACAACTCTGTTATCTGATGGATGTATTCTCTGGAGATCTCTGTATAGAGTAATGGATATGGTTGGCGTTACTTATATGGTTGGCTCAAGCACTCTGTTGTATATTACATTCTTGGTTTCCTTATAGTCTCAGCATCACTATTATATGAATTTGTCTCAACGCTAGATAAGTCTTGACCCTACTTTACATAGATGGCATGATCAATTATATAGCATCACAGAGGTATGATATCAATATTGTATATATGGCTCAATATATGTGTGTCTCAGACTCTCAATTCAATTGTGTGGATAGCAACATTGGTTTTATATTCATTGACATCACAATTGCAATATATGTATGTCTCTATTGGCATCACAATTCAAGAATACGGTATTGTTTAGTCCATAGGCAGTGATGGTGCTATAGCCCTAGTATCAGTATGGCATTATATTGTAACTTTATTCTGGATAAGAGTTCTTCACAATCGTAGTTGTGAACAAGTCATGTTTAGATCCTGAGCAGCCTAATGATGATATTTGTACTTTGTATCTCTTTGTTGAACTTTCTATGAAAATTTAATAGAAGTATTTGCGATGGGTTTTCCCCCTGTGGGGTTTTTTTTGGTCTTCGACCAAATTTTGGTGTCCTCTTTGTGCATGCTTTTTGTCGTCTTGTGATCCTTTATGTTCTGTTGCTATGATGTCCTCGTTTTTTCTATATAATTGCTATCGATGCTTAAATGTTATGAGGTGAATGTAATATGAAATTATGAAATACAATTATCTAAAGCAAATAACAATGTGGCCCTAATAAAATTAACATTAGGTCAACAACCCTATTAGGTGTTTCCATCCCCCAAGGGGAGTGACATGTCCTAGGTTGACCCATCAGTTCATAGGTGTTTGTGATAAGGTGGTCACGGAGCAGGAAAGTCTTCAAGGAAGATGCCACAACCATGAGACCAACTAATGGGGTCCAATGTCCAAAGTGTAATGATGTAAGAGGGATCAATCATGGTGGCATGAGTTACCCCTTTCCTTGGCCTACATTTTTCACCCCTCTAGTCCACCTTTTACTGTGATGATTTATCTTTATTTGGTGCATAGCTTAGGAGCCCAAGCTCCCTTTGTTTTTCCAATACCCCTTTAAGATGTAGTGGTTTCTCACTCATTAGGGTTTGGACATTCAAGAGTACCTTTATTTTAGATGAAGCATTAAATGCTTAAGGAATTGGGTGATGACTAATAAGGGGGGTAATGCTCATGCTAGGCTTTTTCCCATGCGCTAAATAAGTCCCAACCATCCTTTGCATTTTGCATTTTCTTTCTATTGTGGCTTTATACGCCTATATTGTTCTTTTAGCTACATCAACCTTTGGGGCCAAGTTTCTAGCCCTTGACTCAAGGTTGTGGATATAGGGTGCCAATTCCAATGACAAATGACTATCAACCCAAAGAATGAGGGTGGATAATCGGGAGGTATAGAAAGTGGTATGGATTACCTTGGACATGGTATATCAATCAGTGCCTCCCCAAGAGTGCCCTTCCTAAACCATAAGGCCTCAGCGGAGGTCCCACTACATTAGAGTCAAAGCCTAGCTTTCCTAGTGAAGTGTGGGAACAAGGATACAATTGAGAGCCGTCAATCATCCAGTTTTCCCTGTGATTTATATTAATAATGCCCATAACATTAAATGAAAGCACATGATTGCTAAAATGGTTAGTGCTTGCTAACAGAAGATCCATCATCTTTCAAGAAGAATACTAGATGGGTGAGGGCACTGACCAGAGCAATAGGTGGAGAACTCTGGCATAATGCGATCTAAATACCATCATAGGGCTGCTGGCTGGCTGGTTGTCAAAGGAGGGGAAAAAATTTCTCCTATGGATTACCCACCTTTGGTGGGCAACAATTCCATTTGATCCCCTTATTCTCTTGTGATCTCAATAGGTGCGCTGTTACCAGCACCGCTTCAATGATCTTTGCATGGTTATAGCAGCGCCTCTAGCACCTACCAACTTGTGATGGTCTTCCTCTGTGCATACTATCTAGAGCTTCCCATACTTCTTTTCTTAACTTGTACTCAAGCACACAATGCAATGTAGTGTCATCGAGCTTCAGGATGATAATTGACTAGGTTCCTCATTCTTCTGGCTCCACTTGGCAATCCTTGTGTTGGGTTCTTTCTCTTTTATGATAACTGACCACAGTTTTTTTCACGAGTAACTTAGATACCTTCAAGGTGGCCACTGTCAAATGCCTTTAGTGCCATGAAACAACCACTTTTTTGAGTCACTTGAGTTGATTCTTCAAGAAAATCCCCACACCGACAATAACTTTTGTTCTGCTTATTTACGTACATTTAGCTGACTTGTCTAAGCCACAGTGAAAATTATTCCATTGTTAAACTAATATTGTAATACGAGGAGAATTTGTCTTGTTGATTGTTTCAATCCAATTTTTGCTGTTGTCTGTTAGCCTCTAATTTGCTTCTTTATGGTTCTTGAGTCTTTCATTTTGTAAACACATTATCTGGCTTATAAGAGTTATGTCCGCTACCATTACCAAAATGATTTTTATTCCCTGGTCAAACCTAGACTGGTTAGCACACATCCCTAAATGACAACACAAACAAGTTATTTTAAGTTATTATAAAAGATCTATAGATATTTGAGTAGTCTTGCCTCTTCAGCTGAACTTGAATGCTCCATTTATGTCGAAGGTGGATGTTCAGTAGTTTTTATGATAAGATTGGAAAGAAGATATCCCTGGTGTTGGAGGTAAATTAAATATGTCCTAGGTATTAATTCATCGACATTGGTCAGGATTCAGGAAACTTGAATTGTTTTACTATTGCTAGTAGAGGCTTGAAAACTAGTTTCTACTTTGCAGGGGCAACAACTTATGTTGTTATTATGAATCTAAATTCCATTTCGAAGGAATATGGTTTCCTTATTGCCAAGAAAATAATCTCTTTGGTCTGGGTTATGATAAGAGATCTTCCGTTGAGGATATAAGATCCACGTAGAGAAAAAAAGGCTTGGACCTGTGACTGCTGACCTAGCCGCCGCCCTGCACCCCTTTGGCTCGGCTCTGGTTGCTTCGGCGGGCTCCGCAGCCTCCTGGGGCCTGCGTTCTGGTCCTCCTGCTGCGCGGAGTTCCTTGAGCAGTGCCCTGGTCCCTGCGCGACGTTCTAAGTATCCGCTTGAGCTGCTGGGCTCCTTTCCGCTTTTCTTCTGAGATGACTTGAGGGGTCCGGATTTGATAGCTGAACGCTGCTGTAATGGAGCCGTCCCCTCCCCTCCCCCTTCTGATGCTGAAGCTTTTCTCAAACTCCTGGAATCCCCGCCGAAGAAGAAAGTTTCGGAGGCTGCGAAGTTCGTGAAACGTTTGGATGACATCCCTGAGATCTCGCTCCCCCCTGAGGGTCCGATCCAGGTAGCCCTTTCTCTGGCTGAGAGAGCATTGGTTGGTCAGTTCACGGGCCTCTGGCCCTCCCCTAAATCCACGGAGAGCTGGGTTGCCAGGAATTGGGCTCCGTTGATCAAAAAGGGCGTCACCTCGTATTTTCTAGGGAAGGGATTCTTTATGTTTGAATTCTCAGACAAGGAAGATAAGGACCTGATATTCCGAAACGGTCCTTACTTCATGGGTCCTCAGGGTTTATACCTCAACAAGTGGACGCCAGATTTTGATCCATCAGTTGACATTCCTACAACCGTTCCTGTGTGGGTGAGGCTGCCCAATCTGCCAGTGCATTGTTGGAATTGGGAGTCCCTAAAGCATATCAGAAACACATTGGGCAAGTTCATCGACCGAGCAAATAACAAAGATCAATATGACTGTGCTAGAATCTGCGTTGAAGTTGACCTGGAGGTTGGCTTGCCCGAGGCAGTAAAGATCAGGGTTGGTAGTTGGACTCATGTTCAAAAGCTGGATTATGAGCAGCTTCCGTTTAAATGCAGGAAATGCCAGGTTTATGGGCATTTTGCTCGAAACTGTCCAAAGAATAGTGAAATGGAGAAAGGAAAGGAAGAAGGATGGACTCAGGTTAAAAGGTCCAAAAATGCCCATAAATCCACTCGAACGGGTAATACAAATGGCATTGGCCCTCAGGCAGCCCCTAGAAACCAAACCTCCAACATGGAAGAGCAAGGAAACAAATTCGCTCAGTTAAGCTCAGCGATAGAAGACAATCAAGAACCAGAGGTGCAGAAGGAAGGATCGACCCCCATGGAGTCCCCCTCGGGACCAAAACAAGTGGAAAACATTGAGGACAGAGCAAAAGAGATCCACATCGAAGAGACAGAGGATGTGCAAGGCTCAGAGGAATCAGAAGAAGAAGGCGAAATAGGGGCTTCGCAGACCTCGGCCAGAAGATCACTGAGAGGCCGAAAATCAGCCCGGGAAAAAAGAGAGCAAGAGACTTACAAAGATAAACTCCAGGGAAGTCAACCAACCCTCGAGAAACTCTTGGCAAATACTCCGAAGAAGAACAAGAATCAGTCTCAGAGCTCTAGGGGAGCTCACCATTCAAAATGCAAGTAATGAAGATCATCTCCTGGAACTGTAGGGGTATGGGGAGCAAAACTAAAGAAGAAGCCACAAGATGCTTGATAAGAACAGAATCTCCCGATCTACTCCTCTTCCAGGAGACTAAAATGGAGGACTATGCCTTCCTCCAGATCGGGAAAAAGTTGTGGAAGAAAAGCGAAGGACAAGCTGTCTCAGCTCGAGGCGCTTCAGGTGGACTGGGCACTATATGGAACGTAAACAAATTCAAAAAGATCAGAGAAGTAAAAAACACCCACTGGTTGTACACAAAGCTGCAGCACTTAGAATCAGGTATGATACTCTCCCTCTTTAATGTGTATGCCCCTGTCAGCGCAGGAGAGAAAAAGCTCTGCTGGGACTCCATCAGAAGTTTGGCAGATTCTGAAGAACTGGCCAATACAATAATAGCAGGGGATTTTAATCTCACCTTATCCCTGTCAGAAAAACGTGGAGGTAGCACTGTTAGGGATCAGGCGCGGGAATGGGTCGAAGACTTGCTCCAAGAATAGGACATGATAGACATAAAGCCATCGTCCGGGAAATACACATGGACAAACAAAAGAATCGGCCCGGGACATATCGCGGCAAGGTTAGACAGATTCCTTGTTCAAAGTTCTTTTCTTCTTCATGGTCTAGAGTCTAGAATGCATATTTTACCTTGTTGTGCTTCCGATCACCGCCCCATTAAACTGGAATTGCTAGCTCATATGGACCAAGGTCCCATTCCTTTTAAATTCAACTCCCATTGGGTTAAGGAACAATCATTCCTGCCTCTGATAAAAGAAACCTGGAAGCTTCCAGTCAAAGGCTCTGCCTTCTTCGTATGGGAGGAGAAACTTAGGAGAGTTAAAGCTGCTCTAAAATCTTGGGTTAAAACCTTACCAAATCCTGCTGTGGAAAGAAAAATTATTCAGGAACGACTTGAGATGCATCACCAGGTTTCGGAAAATGCCGAGATCACAAAAGAAACTCTTGATAAGGAGGTTAATTTACAGCACATGCTCCTTAAGGCCAGCTTGGCAGAGGAAGAGTATTGGAGACTGAAATCCCGAAGTCTCTGGCTCAAGGCGGGAGACAGAAACACTTCCTTCTTCCATAAGCAAGCTCAGGCCCGCAAATGTCTCAACTCCATCTCTGAAATCAAAGTAGAGGCCAACACACACAGAGATATCCAAAGCATAAAGAACGCTGCCTTCACTCATTTCAAAAATCTCTACAGTGAAGAAGAGGCCTTGGGACATGTTTCTACCCTTGTGAACGAGGTGCCCTCCCTGATTATTGCCAGTAAGAATCAATTCCTGGAAGCGGAGATCTCTAACAATGAAATAAAAAGCACCCTCTTTGCCATGGAATCGGACAAGGCCTCGGGTCCCGACGGTTTTACTGCCAGGTTCCTGCAGTCCTGCTGGCAAATTGTGGAGAAAGACCTAAGTAGAATGGTTCGAAAATCTCAAGAATGCCAGAAAATAGGGGGAAGCACAAATTCGGCCTTTCTGGCCCTCATTCCCAAGGATAAAGGAGCCAATACCTTCAGTCGGTTCCGTCCTATCTCCCTTTGTAACATAGGCTATAAGCTGATAACGAAAGTTATAGCCAACAGATTAAAAATCATTCTCCCAGACATCATTCCTGCGAATCAGGGAGGTTTTATACAAGGAAGACAGATTGTGGATAACTTTATCCTGGTCCAAGAGGCGATTCACTCCAGTATGGCTCGCAAAGAGAAAGGCATGGTTGTCAAGTTAGATCTTGAAAACGCATTTGACAGAGTGAGGCATAGCTTTCTGACGGAGGTCCTGCGCAAATTCGGGTTTGGATCCAAATTTATCAACTGGATTAAGGCTTGCATCAGTGAGCCATGGATAGCTCCTCTGGTGAATGGAAGGGCCACAGATTTCTTCAAAGCTTCTCGTGGATTGAGGCAAGGGTGCCCCCTATCCCCTTTGCTCTTTGTCCTCCAAGCTTCTGTCCTTAGCTTCCTTCTGAATAAAAAGCAACAGAATCAAGAATTAATGGGCCTGAACATTGCGAGAGGAGTTAACAACTTAAATCATGCACTATTCGCGGATGATTCCCTCTTGCTGGGTGCTGCCTCTGTGTCCTCAGCTAAAAGATTCAAGGAAGTGGTTGATGACTTTTGTGAAGACTCAGGAAGCAGTATCAATAAAGGCAAATGCCACATCTACTGCTGGAATACTCCCGCTTCCGCACTGCAAGCCATCTCCAGTTGCTTAGGTTTCGTGGCCTCCTCAACATGGTCTTCCTTCAAGTATCTGGGACTCCCTATTTTCCAAAAAAGAGCTGTCAGCAGAGATTGGTTGCCCCTGCTGGAAAAGTTTGAATCTAAGATCCATTCCTGGGGATTTAATTGGCTAAATCTGGCAGGCAAGTCAGTGCTTATAAAAGCAGTTCTAAACAACCTCCCCATCTATCAGTTTGCAGTGATGTTGGCTCCAGTTGGAATTATGAAGAAAATGGAGGAACATATAAGAAAATTCTTTTGGAAAGGTGGGAAAGCTAATGAAAAGAAAATCCCTTTAGTTAGCTGGTCTAAAATCTCACTGCCCAGACTGGAAGGTGGACTGAATTTAAAGAATATTTGCACTCAGAACATCGCGTTGGGAGCAAAGCTGATCTGGAGGATTATTGCCCCAAATCCAGGGTGGGCTCAGATCGCCTTGTGGAAAAAATACTTTCGGGGGCAGAGGAAAAGGTGCCTGGATCATCCCATAGCAAACTCTGGCTCGTTAATACAAAAGCTCTGTGCAAAATCTTCCTCTTTAATTAGTCAACATGCACATTGGATCCCCGGTAATGGGAAACAAATCAGAATCTGGGAGGACCGTATAATGGGCTGTGATCCTCTGGCTGATGATCGTTCCCTGACATTGTTGAAAGAATGGATGTATAGAGCAGGTTATATCACTCTGTGGGATATTTCCAACTGGGAGAATGGGAACTGGCACAGCTGGATCAACTTTGAGGTGCCTCAAGTCCTGTCAAATGAATATGCAACCTTCATAGAACTCTTAAATGGCAAGGCTCCTTTGAACAACAGGAAACTAGATTCCCGAGGCTGGGGCCCGATCCCTGGGCGATACTCTGTTTCTCAGGGCTACAGGCAGATCCTTGCGCATCCTCACGTCCCCCCAGATCCGAAACCATGGCAAGGAGTCTGGTCACAGTGCTCGATTCCTAAAATCGACTATTTCTGTTGGCTCCTATGCCATCAGAGAATCCTGACAGATGACAGATTAAAGAAAAGAGGCTACCTTGGCCCCTCTCGATGCGCGTTGTGCGAAGTTAACTCAGAAATTGCTGCTCATCTAATGCTCAATTGCAATTTCGTTTCAGATCTCTGGAATGAGGCCTTGGGCCCTTGGAGATTAGATGTCGTCTTCCCTAACAGCATCCCCAAACTGTTCTCGAATTGGAAGCGTTCGTATCCAGGAGGTCCTCAGAACGTGCATGTCAAAGCGGCCTGGTGTATCCTCCCTAAATTAATTTGCTGGCACACCTGGCTTGAAAGAAACCAGAGGATTTTCAGAGATAAAAAAAGAGATTACAGGCTTGTTTGGGTCAAAATCAAAAGTCAGTTAAAGGAGTGTGTCGGCGAACAGTTGGACGGGGCAGGCCTGAGAGACCACGATGCAGCCTGGAGCGATAATCTAGACCTCCGCTTCATTGAAATTACCAGGTCTCCCGCGCCTCTAAAAGATTGGCAAATTAGACTAAATGCTTCAGACTTCTTGGCTCTTTGCACAAAGCAGGAACACAGTGTTCTCTTCTTTGATGGGGCAGCTAAGGGTAATCCGGGCACTTCCGGAGCTGGTGGAGTTGTTAAGAGAGCTGATGGCAGAACTGTCCTTAGATATGCCTGGGGAGTGGGCTACAATACCAGCATCCAAGCTGAAGCCCTGGCCCTTCTCCAAGGTCTGAAGCAACTTAAATCTCTCAGTATAAATGATGCAATAGTGATGGGAGACTCTCAGTCTATCATAAAAACCATTGTAGACAGCTCCACCCCTTCAGATTTAAGACTGTCCAGATTGATAATCAGAATAAGAACTCTGTCAAATTCCTTTCAGAGCTTGAAATTCTACCATGTCAAGAGAGACAATAACAAAGACGCTGACGTTGAAGCAAATAAAGCTGTGCTCCTCCCCCCCGGAGTCATTCTCAGAGATGGAGAAGAAGGTTGGGATTCCATTCCTTAACACGCTGGTGATCTATGTTTTACTGTCTTATACTGGAGCAGTTTGTCTGTTTGTTTAAAATGGGAAAGATAGAGGCGGTTGCCCGAAAAATAGATTGTAGAAACCTATGGCGTAGTAAAGATAAAGCCACTCCAATCCTGGCCAAGGAGATCTCTGGAATATGGTCAACAGTTTGTAATCAGCATTGCGGCATTTTGGCCAGAAATAAAAAAGAAAAAAGAAAAAGAAAAAGAAAAAAGAGATCTTCCGTTGAAAACGAACTTTTGAAAGGCTCGTTCTACAATCCAGTATGAAGGCGATGTGTAATTCCATCCGTGCTCAACTTCGAGTTGACAAGTGTATCTCAAAAAAATGAAAAAACATTTTCGGCTGTAATAAAAACATAAATAATTATACATATATGGTTATTTTGAATTAAAAGCATTATAAAACTTTAATAATTGCATTCTCATTGTGCTCACTTGGGTCGTTGGTATTTCACTTTTGCTCTTCGAGTAATAAATAAAATATTTCAATGCTAAAAAGAGTAATTAAGGGTAAAATTATTTAGTTACTTCTCAAGAGGAAAATGTGTAATTCATTCAATTTTAATATAAAATATTGATAATAATAAATTATTCAAAAATAAAATTTAAATAATGAAAAATTACACATGGTATATATTTAGAGAGACAGAAAACCACTATAGATCTATTTTTATTGAGCGCTTGGGATTTAATCTCTTGACATGTAAATCTTTTTTCAAGTTTTACATTCTAAAAAGGTTTAGATATAATGAGATTTGATCCTTGTGGACACTTGGTAGATCTGGGAAATAAATCTATACCAGTTTTATCTATGTTGTATTTGCTATCTTCTGTTTCAATTCCACAGTTTAGTAAATGCTTTTTGCCTATGCAAAGATGGGCAATAGAATATCTTCACATACGAAAATTTAAATAAGGAAAGAGATAACCATAGTCATAAATTTTACAATTAGTGGGAATCACCCTGTTTGTCCCGTTAGTCCAGTGTTCTCGAAGAGTTCTAAAAATTGCACTTGTTCAGTCCGAGTTACTAATACTAGCAATTTGAGTAGAGTTTGCAGTTATAATAATATTAACTGCAGTATTTTTTCACTGCTTGACTTCAGGGATAATGTGTTTATGCTAATGAAACCAACGAGTGAAACTAGTGGGAATTGTTTATTGTTGAATGCAGTAATGTAATTTTGGCACGTCTTTCTTTCTGAAGAAATATGGAAATTCGCACTAGTTGTTGGTTGGATTTCCTAAACTACATTGGCATCAACGTCACATGTTGGCGTGTTAATTTCAGGCTGCTAATCTGTAGGATGATTGCTTGTAAGTTATCTCTTTTAGGCATTCAAACTTACATGAACGCTTCGGATGCCCTAGTCATTTTCATTTTTTCTGATTTTATTTCTGCAGATGGGCCTCCTGGCAGAAAACCATACTCCACTGAAGATTACTTGAGAGTTTCCCAAGAAGAAATAAAAGCATTAGTTCCAGAAGAGAAGCCTAAGGGTTCAGGTATAATTATGCACATTTTAAAGGTTGATAGCCTTGTAACATCATAATGTTTTGTAGTGTTTCAGAACTAGTATATGTACTTTTCTGCGGACTCTTACTCATTGAAAATTCGTAGCTGCAGAACCTGAACAGTTGGAGAATAGCCCTCCCTCGGTTGCCCAATCAGGATCTGAAGTGACTAAGCAATCGAGTTCTGAATTTACTGAGCTTTCTCCAAATAGAACTGGCAGTGAGAATGGGAAGGGCAAGGATGGAAAGGATATATAAATTGAAGGTCTGTTGGCTGCGGTGTAGTGCTTTTGTTTCTTGTAAAATATATTCTACAATGTATATCTGTAAAGGGCTTATGATTCTGCTAGATGCTTTCTATGGTTTGAGGTATCCGTGGCTTCCAATTTTGAAACTTCCACTCCATGTGGATACGCTGATCTTGTGAGATTCTTGTTATGTAACCTCCTTACAATTTTCTATCACTCTCTATTTGACAGTTCTTTTCCAGGGTCATTTTGCACGATCAAGGCTGTAGTCCAATTCTAGAGAATATATCAAAGTTAAGGCCACTTGACACAAAGTGAGAAATTAAGATAAGCTCCTAATCAGGTCATATTCAGTCTGCCCGCTATTTCTGAATTGGGTTATATTCAGACTGACAACTAAGTTAAAGGAAGTCCACTCTTTGTGGTGCAGCCCTTGGTTCACTTGAAATGAAAGAAACCATTTTGAGTATTAATTTATTTTATATTTGCCATAAAGCATTAAATACTTAATGCTCTTTAGCTTTACATGCATAGTTCATTAAAAACAATGGTAGCTTCAAAGTTTGCAATTTTTACAAAATTCAAAGATGAGAAGGTTAAGTTGCTGAAGGCTTTTCCAACAAAGGAAACTTGCATGATGCTTTGGATTCTATATGGCACCATCATCCTGATGATTAAATGGTACACAATTCTTTATTCAGAATGTTGTTTTGATATTCTAGGAAGACAAGTTGACCTTAAAACCTATGAGGAATTTTAAATGCAATCGAAACCGTTTAATCCAAAAGAGATCACTGAGTATTTTCTTAAGTGGATAAATTTGAAGAGGCATAAGTTACATGACGAAATTTCCGGTCTTTCCCTATGGCATGTTACATAACTTTAAAACAATATAATCAGCCTTTTATTTTTATGCTAATAATTGAAGTTGATGTTTTGGTTGAAAGTGCATCCATTATATTGAAGCTTCATGGTTCATAAACGAGATGGTTATTAAATAATATTTAATTAAATAAAGCAAAATATTTTGCTGGATTTGCTTCAATGCAAATGCACATTATATTATTTTGGATTCAAACTTAAATCTGGTTAGTAAAATAATATACAAAGTCTAGAATAAACATTATTAGGCCTTGTTATGCATTGTTATTGTGTCATTGAGATTGTTTGTTTTAATTAGGTTTTTTTTAAGGAGTTTGTTTGAACTCTTAAACTATAGTGTATTCCTATAAATGTGTTTGAATGTCAACTTGGTGAACGTGAGAGAGAGGTTGGACAATCTCTAGTGTTAGCAGTGTCTCACTTGAGAGTTGCGTCTCATTATTTCAATTTTTTTAGCTTCCATTAATTTTGTTTTGGTATTAGAGCATAGAGAGAGTTTTGATGAGAGGCGTAGGTGAGAAATTGGTTTCCATTTGAAGTTGTATTGAGCCACTGGTGGTGTTTGGGTGCGTTGCCCAATTGAATTGTGTTGGCCAGTAAAGTTGAGTGGAGCATTAAGCCCTATGGCATGATTCCACTGGTGAAGCGTGGAAGAGCGTAGCATGATGCGTGGTGTGGTGAAGTAAAATTATAAGTGTGGACACAAACAAATTTCTCTAGCCCGATAATGGGTCTAGTCACAACAGATACATTTTATGGAAGATTTCCTTAGGTTAGAACCAATTAAGAGGGCCTACCTCTTAGTACGCTTATCCCGTTTGATGATGTCTTTGCTTGCTCGCTCCAGCTATCTCTTGCTTCCTTCTCCAAGAACCTGAAACAAGTAAATAACAGTAGACAACAAACATGATAATAGACAAATTGTAATTCAACCTAGTTAACAAGTCAAGAAACATTAAACCATGAATATGTAAGATGATTAATCATGCAAGAAATCAATTGATAGTTGCATATATTAATATCAAAAAGAGATTACAATCATTGTCTTGACGTTGCAGTCTTCCTCTGACAAGACTAGGTTCCCACACACTTCTACTAGCATTCCATGATGACTTCAATCCACAATAGTTTTAATGCTCTTCCCTTTAGGCTTCACACCAAACCAAATCACACTTCTCCCTCACACAACTAGATAGCTACAACTAGGAATAGCTTGCTGTTTACTCCAAACCAAAATGGCACTAGCACACCAATATTAACACTCCAACACTAACACTAGCTTGTGCTTGGGAAGAAGGGAGGTTTATATAATATGAATGAATGGGAAATGGATCCTCTTCTCATGGGAGAAAGTCTTATCTCTTGAGGTAGTTCTATCATTATAGGAGAAAGGAGCCCAAACTGACATCGTTGACCCCATCTGGCCAAACCATTTACCAGATTTCCGTTACGAAGCTTCTAGAGTTGGAAGCTTCGGCTCCTAATTTAAAAAACTTTCCATAACAAGACCGACGCCACTGGAACGCAGCTCAGTCGCTCCGGTCGACGCTAGGGATAGTGCTAATCTCTGCACATTGGTGCGAGGGAGACAAAGACCATTATTGTTGGTCTTGTAAACTGGGCAAAACAAAAGTTTAAGGGGAAATGGTGCAAAAGGGAATTGATCTGCTCATGAAGAGGGACATAATGAGAGTTTTTTCATGAAGGCAAAGCATGCGGGGTTCACTGTAGAGGTCCTCCAGGATCAAGGAATGGGGAGTACAGGGACAGTGACAAAATGCTGTGTAAAATGTGGCCTACATAAAGAAGGAATTGTGTGGATGTCGAGCATTAAAGCGACTCACTGTGAGGAGGCACTGAGCCAAGTCCTATTATGGTGTGAAGCTTGTTGATTGGAAATGTGTGAGGGTTGTGTTGTGTGGCTAAGGAGGATATATGTTGAGACAGAATGTGGAATGTGGATGTGTGGTTGAGAACATGTGAATCTTGTGCATTATGCATTGAGTTGTAAACCATGTGTAAAGTTTGAGCCACCTGTGGAGACCATGCAAGACATTTGAAGTTGCTCAAGGCTAAGATTTATGAGGGACGAGGTGCCTACACACTATGGAGACTAGTTGCATACTGGAATTGTGAATGATGTGAATGTGTGCTATTGAATTCGTGGGCTTAGATAGTTGTTGAGATGGCTGAGCGACTCATTTTTGTTTTGTATTATTTCATTTTTTTCCTTCTTCTTTGATTTGGGAGATGAGTGGTGTATTTTCTATCTGAAGTGGTCAAGCAATGTACTATTTTGTTCTTTGAAGTGGTCGAGAAGGTAATCTACATAAAAGTTTTTTTGATTGGTGTGATAACCCCTATTTTTGGGGTTCTGAAACATTTAGTCTTTCTTGTTGCATCTTTGCTATCATAAGATATTAATTTTCAATTTAAAGTTGTGGGAATTGTTGTTTGAGGTGTGATTAAGATGGCTAATCCTTTGGAACAATACTATCTAAATGAAGTAACCAAATTAGATGGTGCAAACTATGCAAATTAGAAATTCAAGCTTAGAACTTGTTGGAAGGGGCAAATGCTTGGCTCATTGTATCTGGACAAGAAGACAAACTTGTAGCCCTTGCAAACTTAGTTCAAGGTTGGGAGCATCGTGAGAGCAAAGAAAAAGTGCTTCTTAGAATGTCCATGAAGGACAATATTATTCGAGATTGCTAGATATTCGAGGAGACATATACCCCTTAAAGATTTGTATGAAACAACTGATACAAACTAAGTTTTATTCTAAAAAGTAAACTGCTTTCAATGAAAATGGCGGAGAATGAGAATATAAATAAATTTATTTCTATAATTAAAGATTTGAAAGACAAATTGGGTGATATTAGTGAAATGGTATTTAGCACAAATCTGGTAATTATAATGTTGAATGGTATGTTAGAGGAATATCAAATGTTTATTATAGGTCTTGCAATTCACATGAATTCTTTTCTAACAGGGAGAATGATGAAAAAAGATTAATTGTGGGTCTCAAAATTCAGACTTGGCATTGTCTGCGAAAGGAAAACAACCTATTAGATGAAAGCCATGGGAAAGAAATAAGGAAGGTAAGCCACCACATGCAAAGCCACAATAAAGCCAATATACAAAAAGCCACATTAATGTATGACACCACCAAAGTTCGATGCTAATGTTAGAAGGAACGATGCATGTTCTTACTAGGGCAAGTTTGGGCATTGTGCTAAAGATTGCTTTAAAAGGAAGTATCATGAGTCCTAATGTAGAAATGAAAGGCATGCTAGTCATTTTACTGATAAAGGAGAAACAATGAATGATGGCATCAATAATCTTAGATTATTTATTTTAGATGTTGCGATGTTCGTTGAAATAGATAACTCAAATGCATGGTTTATTGATTCTGGTGCCTCCATTGATATGTCTTGTAATAAGAACTAATTTGAAAATTATTATGAAACAAATAATGGTGCTAATATATATCTTGGGGATAATCATTCACATCAAACAAAAGGATATGGTGATGCATCTAGTAACATTACCAAATGGATATGTTGAATAGATTCAAAATGGAATGTATGTGCCTAGTACAACGAAGAACTTAATCTTAGTTTCTACAGTAACAAATCAAATTTGAAGGTAGAATTTGTAAAGTCACATTATGTGTTCTAAGCTATGCAGGATCACTTCAAGGTTTTTGCAATAGGAGTCAAAGTTGGAGGCTTACATAAGCTTGATGTGATGAGTAAGAGTCATCAATCGTTGGCATCCACAATCATGACAACAAAAGTTCCTTGGCACCGAAGATATGGATACCTTCACTATCATGATTTGTTTATACTTCAAAAACAAGGAATGGTCGAGGGACTTCCATGGCTTAAGAGTGAATATTTTGCATGTGAAGGATGTGAATTAGGGAAGTTGCATAGGAAAGAGTTCCATATTGATATAGATAAAAGAAAAGGAGATATTCTTAAAGTTGTGCTTACAAATGTGTGTGGTCCTATGCAAACTAGATTACTTGGTGGAGCATACTATTATTTGAATACTTTAAAGAGTTTAAAAATATGGTTGAAAAGAAAATAGGAAAATGCATCTAGATCCTCGAATAAATCAAGAGGGAGAATATGCATAAAGTGCATTCACCAAGTATTGCAAATCCTATGGAATTGTGAACAATATATGCCACATACTCCATAGTAGAGTGGAGTAGCCGAAAGAAAGAACTAAACCTTAGTGTAATGTGCAAAAACATGAAAAAGGGTAACAATCTTATCAATGCTATTTGGGCCGAAGTTGCTAGCACTGCTGTTTATTTGAAAAATAGAAGTCCAACTGAAAGTTTAGACCATAAAACTCTTTTTGAAGCTCTTTATGGCTATAAACCAACAAATAAGTCATTTAAGAAAATTTGGAAGCAAAGTTTATTTCTCATGTTCCTAAAGAAGATAAGAGAAAACTTGATGCAAAATCAATTAAGTACATTTTTATTGGTTATTGTTTCAATCACAAAGCATAGAAGATGTTTGATCCCTACACACAAAGTTTTTGCAAGTAGAGATGTGTTATTTCATGAACATACAAATGAAGGCCATAAGGTGGACAATTATGATGCATGGTATATTCCTTATGATTATGATAATAATGCCAAAGATGTAGTAGATGATAAATATGAACATAAACATGAGGAAGAATCCAACGACATGGACACTTCAAACAACCACAATGCACCAAGAGGAGGAGAAGATTCACCACAAAGTAGAAGTGACAACAATTAAGTACCAAGGAGGTCATCACGCCAAACTCAACAACTTCTAAGCATAAAGACTATGCCTTGATGATTGAAGTATTGAATGTTATAGAACCTTTGGATTTTGAACAAGCTAAAGAGCATAAAGAATGGAGAGATGCAACGAAGGAAGAGTACGAGTCCATAATGAAAAATGATACATGGGAATTAATTGAATTGCTTGAAAGTAAAGTTCCCATAGGATGCAAATGGTTGTTCAAACCTAAATTAATGTTGATGGTAGTATACATAAATATAAAGCTAAATTGGTTACAAAGGGATATTCACAAAAAGAGGGAATTGATTATGAAGGTACCTTTTCACTTGTAGCTAAGCTAAATACCATTAGATTAATGATTGCATTAGCTACAAAAAATAAATGGAAACTACATCAATTAAATGTTGAGTTTGCTTTTCTGAATAGTGAATTAAAAGAAGTGTATCTTGTTTAGCCAAAAGGATTTGTAAAGAAATGTAAAGAGCATCTTGTTTGTAAGTTAAAGATCTTGATATGTATAGATTGACTCATTTCTTCATATGAATTTTATGAAAAGTAAGAATAATTCTAACCTGTATATCAATTCAAACAAGAAGGGATATATTTCTTTGATGTATGTTGATGATCTTATTTTAAAAAGCGGTGTATCTAAGTTGATTGAGATGAAAGACTTTGGTGAATTGTATTATTGCTTAAGCCTTGAAATATGGAGAGAAGCTAGTCATACATTGGTCACTCAAAGAAAATGTACAAGGTAGATACTTAAAAGGTTAAATATGGATAAAGGTAAGGCAATGTCAATTCCTTCACAATAGAAAGCTAAAATTTGTACTGATGATGGGACAAAAGAGGTGGATGGTACATTGTATCGTTAGTTGGTGGGATGTCTAAACTATCTCACCATAATTAGGCTAGACATAACATGCTCATTCAATTTTCTTAGTTCATGGCAAAGTCTCATGAAAGCCACTGGAAAACAATGAAGAGAGTCCTTTGATATATGAAAGGGACTTTTAATTTTGGTATTAAATATATTGATGAATTTGATGTTGAGTTGGTAGGTTATTTTGAATCAAATTGGGCTGGAAATCCCGATGACAAAAAACAACCACTTGATATGCATTTAGCTTGGATATAGGATTGTGTTATGGAGCAACGAGAAGTAATCAATTGTTTCTTTGTCATCAACATATGTTGAGTATAAATGCTTATTTAATGCTACTTGTGAAGAATTTTGGTTGAGATAGTCTTGAAGATGTGGGAGAAGAATAGAAAATGCCAATGGTTATCAAATGTGATAATGAAAGTTCCATATGGCTAGCCAACAATTATGTGTATCATGCAAGATTGAAGCACATTGAGACTCGACATCACTTTATTAGGGAAAAGATGCAATCAAAGGAGACTGATCTAACTTTATTGTAATGCTAATGAAAATGTGGCTGGCATTTTTACAAAGCCTATTGGAAAGACAAAGTTTGAAATATGTAGGAATCGGTTAGGTGTTGTAAAGGACACATTTCTCCATTAAGAGAAAGTGTTAGCAAAATAATGGAGAAATTATAGAATGAACATTATTAGGCTTTGTTATGCATTGTTATTGTGTTGTTGAGATTGTTCGTCTTAATTGGGTTTCATATCCTATTTTTCAAGAGTCTATTTAAACTCGTAAACTATATTGTATTCATATAAATGTATATGTATTCTAGCTTGCTGAACGTGAGAGTGTGGGCAATGTCTAGCATGAGTAGTGTCTCACCTAAGAACTACATCTCACTTTTCCAAAATATTTGTCTTCCATTAATTCTATGTAATCCATCTCAACCTTAGTTTACAAAGTGTCAAGAGGGATCAAATATTTTGAAAACATTATTGAGTGTGCAGTTACGTGAATTTGTTGGATTTGAGGTGCAAGCTCAAGCTTTTGCATCATCACTAAGGTTTGCATCTCGAAATATTTGATCTCTTTTGATGCTTGCTAGATATAGGGTTAAGTTGTCTCTAAGCTAGTTGCAATGATGCACATTTGTGCAATTCTTGTATTTCTATTGATATATGTTATTCTTATATCTCTATTAGTATATGTGGTTAATATATTTATATTGATATATTGATAAGAATTATTCTCCTCTTTCCATTAATATGTAATTCTCATATGTTTTTGAGACATGCAATTATTGTAATTTTTTTTACAAGGAATACCTTACAAGAAAACTCGAGAGCAATTGAATATTTGGACTGTACTTATTGTGAATCTGTCAACACTAATTATGGCCCTTAAGTCAACATAAATATTAAATGAGCCACACACCAAAGGTTGTCATTCTAGAGAATTAACCCCAAAACCTATCCCATGAAGCTCAAAGTATTAAACCACTTAGCATATTTATTTTGATATATATAACATATATTATTATAAATACATCTTAAAATTACCATGTTTAAATCAATGACCAAATAAACAAGCAAAATTACCATATCCAAATTGATGTATCATACAAATAAAGTTACGAACTAGAGCCTAAAATCAATGCATCATAACAACAAAATTAAAGACTCCACATTGAAATCAATGCACAATAAAAACAAGCTTAAGGACTTTGCATTGAGATCAATGCATCATAATAATAAATTTAATAATCATGCACTCAAATCAATTCATTGCAAAAATAAACTAAAAAAACTTTATATTGCAATCAATGCACTATAACTGCAATTTAATAAACCTATAAAATATGTTTTCCAAATTTAACATAACCAAAACGTGCATTGATATATTTGATATATTAACAAATGGCACTAAAAGGAGGGCCATATGACAGGTTGTGCCCGTTGTCAGTCTTGCTTTGAATCTCTTATCCAAAATGGCTCTTCCCCAATTCATAATCCCAGGATGTTTTTCGAAGGAGCTTAATCTTACCATCTCTGCAGAAGTTTTCCATAATCCATCCCAATTTAAGTTTGATAGCGAGGGTGAATTAACTCTTCATGAACATCTGAGTCAAGTTCACCATTTTTTCCTTTATAATGGAATACATTGCAAGGATGTCAGGGCTAGATTTATCACCCTAACATTGGAAGGTTGTGTTAAGAGACGATATCATGCATTACCTGCTGCTTCTATCCATTCATTTGACCAACTTGCGAAGGAGCTTCATAAAGCATTTGATAGGTATGATTACTGAGGTGTTCTTAAAAGAATCAATGAAATAAGAATGAAGTCTAATGAATCAACTGAGAATTTCTCTGATCAATTCCTTCACCTTTGTTATGAACTTCCGGGAGAAGACATAGATTGAGATTTCTTTAAACAAAAGTTTAAGCGTTTAGTTCACATGTCTTTGCATGGTTACTCTAAACCCCATAATGTTTCTACTTCCCCAAATTTTGTAAATCATGAAGCACCTCTAATTTCAGAGGAGGAACCTACTACTCCTTTTGATCCTTGTCCTCTTTTTCTAGCACCAATGCGGGTACCTCCTTGCGATCATAATAAAGTTGGGAAATCTACAAATCGCATTCCTAATCCATCTTCTCATCCTCCTTCTACTTTTCATGATTCAAATCCAATGGAGGAAACACCAAAAATGGCTCATGAAGCCTATGATGAAGATTAATTCTTCCACTCCTCAAGAGGATTATGGTATTCTTAACCTCAATCTTGAATCTTGTTCCATTGAAAGTATTACTTCTTTAAGGGACATTTGTCACCCTCTATCATCTAAATGCCATGACTCTTTGTATCATGATCTGCTTGATCATTCAAATTGCGATCAAGTACAAGGTAGTCACATTACACAAGTAGGGGGGGAAAGAAAGTGAAGAGACCTTTGATATTTCTTCTCTTTCTCAAAGTTCCCCATGTTAGGATAATGCTCTTCCATCTTTGATTGATTTTCAATCTGAGAATCTCGGTGATGAATCAAATGGAATTTACTTACCTAATCAATTTGAAATCTTGAAAAACAATAATCCTAACGATGATAAATCTGTTGATGTATGCGATGATAAATGTTCGAGTGTACCATTTGATCTTTCAGTGTCTCATCTAAAATCTGATTTGGTCAAGGAAAACGTTCTTATCGAAAGTTCCTCTTCATCTCACTATCCCTTATGCTATCCCGTTTGCGATGCATCTACATGTGATGAAGATACTCCATGCTATTCAAGTTCTTCATCTGATGATTTAACTTCTTAATTGGCACAAGGTGGTGAGGTTATCCATGATGAAAGAGAAAACAATCAAATCATTTAGTATTCTTTCCATCCTTCATCATCTCTTGTTTTGCATAAAACGATTCTTCAAATAAACTTGCTCATGAAATTTCCCTAATTCATTCATCTTCGGATTTGCGATCAAGATAATATTTCGACTTGAGTAATCTCATTATTGTTGTAAAATTAGATCAAATCTTCAGTGACATAGATGGTTTCCATCCGGTTAGTAGTATTTTTATTGAAATCAATGGTAGTAGTTATCCTTACACTATCCATAATTTGATTCAATCTTCAAAATGTGATTTTACAATCCTTGAATGTTTCGGGACTTGTTAGGGATTCGAGGAACTTCAACTTCCATTGATGGTTATGACAGGATCTCGTGACTCTCATAAGGTCCCTGAACTAAGTAAGATATGGTTTCTCTCATGGAATCCTTCTCTTTGCATGGTTTCACTCGATGAAAATTTATTCTTGAAAGATGTTTGGTATTTCAAATGTAGTCTTTCAAGCTTTCAAGATTTTATTTCTAATTAGATTCAAGAACCTTCCTCATTTGATTCATCTTCATGCAAATCTCTTGTATCAAACTTAGGTTTGGAATGTGTATCTCTCATAGAATCATGGAAATGTGAAGTTAATCATTTCGAAAATCATCTTTGGTCAAAGCAATCATGCATATCAAATTCATTTCAGAATAGTTAGCTCCTGGTTTTTCTTGTGAATGTTATATCGCGAATCTTGTTCTTCATTGCACCTGAAATCCTCCTGAGTGCTAATGAATGCATGAGTTATTGTGTGAATCAAACTCTTCTTCATTCACTGTATCTTGACTGGTCTCATGTGTTTGTTGTATTGACATTCCTTTTCACTTCTTTCGATGATTACCATGCCAGTACAACATGCGACCAATCACAAGGAAATTGTTTGTTACATTTATCATGCGAGGAAGATGATTCATCTGTTCAAGGAATTTGTAAAGATGTTCAAATTGATCTATCTTTGTTATCTTCTAACCGAGAATCTCTTGCCACAAATGGTCCATCTGATCATAATATTAACTGTCATTCGTTTTATCATTTTCCCACCAGTATATTTGATGACAGTTGTTTCACATCGATTAATATTTATGGTTTATCTCACCATTCATATACTTGTCAAGCAACTGAGGCACTTCAACCTTCACTGATGGTTATGTTAGGCCCTCACTATCTTGACAAGCCTTCTGAATATGATCAAATTCATTTTCCCTTACAAGATTCTCATCCTGATCTTGCGCTTTTAATTGTAAATTCACATTTTCAAAGATTTTAGGATTCTCAATAGCACTGTTTCGAGTTTCATGATCCAATCGCCAAGTGGTTACAACAATTTGACGTGGCAAGCTTCATTGTAAATAACAAATTTCAGCCTTTTCTCATGCTTTCTAAGGAGTTCAGTGCAGATGAAAATACATTTGCAAGAAGCCCCCGAGGTTTGTCTTACTATGGTTTTCATAAAAAAGGTAAGAGTGTGAAATGTTTAGAAGTAGTGGTTATGACATATCTTTCTGTTGACAGGAAAGACCTTGAATTTGTTGTGCAGAATATTCAAGCTCTTATCTTTCTTGTTGTACATTGTTTTATCTTTGTTTTGATGGACCATATCTTTGTGATTGCAGGTCAGGAACAACTATGGTGGCTACATTGGAAATTTCATTATGCGTGACTTCGAACTTCTAACTAGTTAAGTTAGGAATAGGTTTAGCGGCATGATTAATTTCCTTTGCACATTCATCATGCACTTGTTTTTTGTAGTTTCTCTTGTGTTTAATAACTTTTGTCTTGAATCCTCTTTTTGGTTAGCCTCCTTTTGTTTTTGTCCTCCTAGTTTTGTTTCCTTGTTGTGTTTTTTATTTTGTGTTTTGTTTAATGAAGAATTTGTATGAAGGGTGTCCTATTTGGGCTCAAAAGACAATATGGAAAAATAGAAAAGGATTTTGTCACACTACAACATTTGGCTAACTCTCTATCCTTCTTCCTTGTTTTGGTTACACCTTTTGGTTGATGACGTTTCGACGTAAAATATGATCCTTGCATAAGGAAAGCCTTGTGTCGAACCATGAATGCCATGTCTATTCTAGAAACCTCATGCTTACAGTCGGGTATATATGTTTTAGTGTTTTTAGGTTGATCCAATCAAGTAGAGAAGGGCAAGGGGACAATATAAATGAGCAAACCAATATCAGAGGTCTTATATATGCTTCTCTGAAGGGACAACCTCTAATGCTCTCAATAAGTCGGTATCCCTATTCTTCCCATGAAATAAATAAGTGTTGATGCACAATCCCATATAAAATAATTAAATAAAGGTGAAAGAGGAGAAAGGCTTCCTATGAAAAGAGGTGAAGCAAGCAACTCCGTCGGGGTACTGTCCAGGCATGTTAGTAGTGGATAAATGTTTATGTCCCTAAAGTGACTCTGTCAGGGTATTCTGCTAGTAGCAGAGAAACACCAGAGATATGTTAATTTTTTAGATTTTTCTATGTTGTATCAGTAACTTTAGCCCAATTTACTTCTTCATTTAACAATGCATCCAATTATTAGCAATGTAACTAATCATAAACTATAACTGAAGATAGAACAATATATGTAATGAAAGAGAAGACAATAACACAACCATGAGAGACAACAAATTGGTTCAATACCTGGGAAAAACCCCATAAGGGGGAAAGTCCTTTCAAATATGCTTCTTTATTATATCATCATAAAAAGTTTCCAGCAAAGAGTACAATGCATCAAATACATAATCTTGCAATAGAGATTTACAGAAACAGATTGCAGAACTATAGAGCAACAAAGAGAAACCCTTGATCCATCAGAACATTGAAGCCAACTGAAGGCAACTGTAAAACCCTAGATCAAAACCCTAGATGCTCTTAGAAAGACTGACTGTGTGCGTCTGAAATTCCCAGGACGCTCCCTCGACATTGTGTGAGGGCGTCTGTGTCTGCCCAGACAATGAATAACTGAATATGGAATGGCAGCTAAACTAAGTGAAAAACTACAATTGAAAATGGAATTGCAACTATTCTATTATGAAAGCAAGGCTAAATGATGTATTGTTGTCACTCTACTACACGATTGAGGGAGAACTACCTCCTTATGGTAGCAATTTGAGAGATTTCATTCTTCATTATTCTAAGAAAAGTAAACATAAAAATGCAAAGAAAGACTCATTCATAAATAAAACATTTCACCACTTAGTTTTAGGATTAACCATCAACTAAAAGGGCTTTTGGAAACATTCATTTATATCATGAGTTACTAAACTAATAAGAAAATGGCATTGAACAACTTAACTCAAAGGAACAACAAATGAAATGAAAGACTCATTCATAAATGTAACATTTCACCACTTAGTTTTAGGATTAACCATCAACTAAAAGGGCTTTTGGAAGCATTCATTTATACCATGAGTTGCTAAACTAATAAGGAAATAGCATTGAACAACTTAATTCAAAATCTAGAAACTAATGAACAGTAGATGAAATAAATCAATTTATGCTACTTATATCAACTTAAAGCTATGAGTAATAAATTAGAAAGTAGTGAAAACCAAAGAACTATTCTACGCTGAAATAGAGCTACTCTGAGTTAGTGAAGAGATGACACAAGCTACATTATACACAGAGTTAGAAAACGATTATAAACATTATGAAAAAACACAGTGAATTTATAATTGAACTAGGAAAGACAAACATAAATAAAATGTACCCTTGACCACGTAGGGTCCCTCTGCAAGATCTCGGATTATCAACACGGAATCAACACTTCACAAGTGCTTCAGGTATCCATTGAAAACAGAGTCTTTATATTAAAACAGAGAACTAAGTTTTTCACACTACAAAGAGGAAATATGCACTATTACATAAGAAAAAACTTGAACTTGTTCTGTGTTCTACATGATGGTATTTATAGAAAAATTTACAACTATTTTGAAGAGAGAAATCAGCTACAGCAAAACACGTAGACAGGTAACGTATGCGGAATTATTGTCTTCGATTGCTTTGAAACATAAATCTTCTAATAGTGGCTATTGCATTCTGTTTGTGCAGATGGCAGATGAAGTCCTTAGCCTCAGGAGACTACCTTGGACCCCATCACTAAGAAGCGTGTGCAAAGCAGAGTCCTACTTGCCATCTAGGTTTCTATAGTTGACTTCCCTTTGACTGGAGTCCTCCTCATCGATCCAGGCCAGATGGATAGGATACAATCCATGCTCTGATGTTTTCCAAGCTACCCATGTGGCCCTTTTCCTCTCTTGATACTTGTAACCTACAAAAGCGTGGAGATGGCTGCGGAACAACCAATTAGCTGTGGAATGTGGCTACATTCCGTAGCTGAAAGACAAAAACTTATTCAAATAACAAACATAGCAATATAACTTGTAAATCACTGAAATATACTCCTTGAGACAATGTGTAATGGTTTTTGATGATTAAGGATTCATTTTTCATGGAAAGACAAAGAAAGAAGGATGAGAAAGTTGCTTAAGGGAAAGACAGTTTTGGAACTCAACATACCCCTACTGCGAGACTATTGCATGTCACCATGCAATCAAAATTGTAAACTCCCTCCTTCTACTGCATTTTCTCTGAGACTTATGCCAAAAAATCCGACCTCTTCTTGCTTCTCTTTGCTGCAACTACCATCATAGGCTTCCTAATGAGAAATCTATACTTGAGGTTAATGAGAGCCTTGTTTAGCTTCTTGTTTTTCCTTTTTAGTTCTCTGTTCTTCTTGTGCCATAGACCCAAATGAAGCATAGTTTTATCATGGATAATATTATCCAATTTGTTTTGTTCTTTTAAGGCTTCATTTTCCTTCTGAATGTGCCTATTTAGAACCTCTAGCTCATAGATTTCCTACTTAAGTGAGCTAAAGTCTCCTATGATGTAGCTGGCTGCTTAAGGTTGGATGAAGTACCTTGATTTAATGATGTATTATTTTGCTCTAGTGACTCAATGTAATCATAAATCTATTGTTGGATTGGGTCAATCCCTGGAGAGGCTGTATTTGGGCTACTTTCAAAGTTTTGTTGAGGAGAGTGCCTCTGCTCAAATGAGATGTTGTCTTGGGACTGAGTTGGAGTTTCTACTACCAAATCTATGAATTGGGCCTCTTTTGATTTTGCTTTCTTCACTTTGATCTTGAGTCTAGAACTTCTCCTCAAACTTTGGGAGCCTATGATTTCTTCCTCTATAACTTGTCTTCTTTTCCCCTTCTCCTTCTCTTTCTTGAAATGATCCCTGATATTGACTAATCTCTTAGAAAGTAATTGTTCATCCTCTGATGAAGGTTCAAGAGTATTTCTATGGATTTCCTCAACTTTTTATTTCATCTTTCTCCTCCATTTTGTTTTCTTTCTGATCTCTGTTAATGTTTCAGAGATGGGCTCTTCTTCACTGCTTTTCTATGCGAAGTTGTAGGAGTGTTTTGAATTGTAAGATGGTTTTCCTTCTCCTATTTATTTTCACAGAACTTCCTTCAGGTAATTCTGGTGCATCTTGGAAAAAGTTTCTGATAAAAAATTCTCCCATGTGTCTCCTATACTCTTTAAGTGATATTCAACTAGAAATTTTACTAGACCATAGTGATAAAGATTAGTTTCTACATCTTCCATTTTCTTTTGAACAGTAGTGGCCATTCTCCTCAAACTATTCAACTGAAAAAATGGGTGATTGATGGTTCCGTTTTCAAGAATTTTCATCAATAGTCTTACGTGATATACATACATGGAACCAAATATTCCCTCGCATGTAATAAATTTTTGCAAAATTAATATCATGCTACTCCATTTACCCTTAAGTGCAAAGATGAGAATTCCTCTTTTAAAAACTGAAGTGTCCATACTTGGATTTGGGAGAGTGACTTTCCAAGTTTCATCATGGAATTATTTATTCTTGAACCACCTCTCTCCAATTTTTGGTAGCTTAGTTGCTTTAGCAATAAAAGACTCTATCACTGTAAACTTTATGTCACCAATATCCACATCCATCCCATCAAATGATCTAGCAAATGACTTGGTGATTTCTTTATGGTGACCATCGAATTTTTCAATGAAACTTAGCCAACCAGCTTTCTTCAACATTCCTTTCAACTGAGGATAACTTTCCATATACTTCATTCCTACCGGTTCTTTTCTGATGATGAGACCCATCACTCCTATAGGTTCTGTTCTGACGCCGAGACCCATCACTCATGTTCTCTGCTTTTCTTTAAATTTCCCTTCACTGTCTAAGAAATGAAGTGACTGCGTGAAGAAGATTGTGTATACGGTAGTGGAACAACTGGTATATGGAAGAAAAAATAGCTATGGATATGGGGATGAAATAATAGAGTATGTGGAAGGAAAATGACTATGAGTAGGAGATAAAACATATAGGGTATACGAAATAGAGAAGCTATGCGTGAAATATGTAGAAGCAGAGTGTGAAGAAGATATATGAAATGGAGTGGCTGCACACATAAACTGTGTGGAAAATAGAATATTGCTATACATAGAGAGAATTGAAAACATAATGAATGATTATGTGCTCAATGTATCACAATGTTTGTATACACAAGAAGGTTAGGGAAGTATAAGAGAGAAACTCGGTGTAATAAAGGAACAATAGGATTTTGAAGAGCCGTATCTAATTGAGTTATGTCATGTATCTAACGTTAAGCAGGTGTGCTGGAGAAGTACAATGAAATATGAGTTAAAAATGGAGATTGAATCATGAGACTGTTAGGCATTAAAGTTTGAAGGCATGGTGGAATAATCATGGCAATCAAATCTCATGATGACAATTCAAGGAGTATAGTAGTATGATTATATGAATTATACAACTTACATTTTGTATTGCCATTTGAAATAAGTTTTCATTCTTACCTCTAGAACCATGCCTTTCCGCTTGCTAACCTTTTTTTGTTTGCTTCTTCAGGTGCTTAAATATTGTTATGTCTTCAAAAGTTGTTTTCTCCTCCATTACCTGCATATGAAATTTATTATGAACTAGCCTCTTTATTCTTGAACTAATGATCAAACTGTTACTGCAGAGTCAGATTGGATGCAGAACAGGATTAGCTATAGAACTCGAACAACTTCAGAATGTGAGAACATCTGCGAATTTAAAACACAGAATAAAATGTGACTTTATGAATGAATGACATGGAGATGATTGTGTGGATGAAAATATGACAAAATGGAAATGAAAAATGGAGATGGAAGAAATGCTGAAGAAGAAAAATTTATTGGTGGAATAAGGTGGTGGAGTGAAGTGAGACTTGCAGAAGTAAAATAGAATGGAATGAAATAAAACAATGAATTTTCAGTATGCATAATGAGTCACTATTTTTTTGGAAAATATAGGGTGTTAGAGTCTTCTGATTTTCACTCTGTATTTTCCATATAAGCATGACAATAATTGATTGGTTTTCAAACTTATACAATATATATATATATATATATATATATATAATTTTTTTTTTCATTGATGAAAAGAAAAAAGACTAAGTTGGTGGAGAAGAAGGATTCTTCTTCACCAACTTCATTTCAGAGTTATTTTGAAATATCTTGATGAACTCCTCCTTTGAGATTGGTTTTTAATAATTTTTCAACCTATGACGATTCACAAGGAGAGGAGTTTGATTCTAATTATTGTTCTAATTCTTACTGCCCCATTACTGAATTTTTTTTCAATCTCATATGGCCTAAGCTGATGAGTTTGAAACTTTCCTTGAAAATCCTTAAACTTTGAATCAAATAACAGTGCCCAATCTCCCTCTTGAAACTTCTTGTCCTTGATGTACTTGTCATGCCACTTAGCCCTCTGTTGCTGAACTAGACTAGTTCTTTGAATAGCCTCTTGTCCGATTTCATCAAGTTCATTTAACTGCTCTAGTCTATGCTTTTGAGCTTTTGATAGATCCATTCCCAACTGGACTGCCATCTTGAAAGTTTTGATTTGTAACTCTATAGGGAGCAAGACTTGCTTTTCATAAACAAGTTCATAAGGTGTATGTCCTATTGTGTTCCTTCATGTAGTTCTATACGCCCATAAGGCTTCAAGAAGCCTTTCTGCCCAATCTCTTCTATGTAGATGCACAGTGTTGGCGAGGATTCCTTCAATCACTTTATTTGTAGACTCCACTTGACCATTTGCTTGTGGATGATAGGGAGTGGATTTCCTATGCTTGATCTTGTACTCTTCCATAAGCCTCTTCATCATGTTGGATGTGAATTGAGTTCCCTGATCTATCACAATTTCTCTTGGAACACCAAAGAGAGTAAAAATATCCTCAAAAAGAAAACTAACTACATATTTTTCGTTAGAAAAAAGTAATGCTTTGGCTTCTACCCATTTGGTGACATAATCAATGCAAACCAATATATAATTTTTCTACTTGGATGGAGGATTAATAGGTCCAATAAATTCTAAGGCCCATTTTTCAAAGATTTTGATAAGTATTTGAGGTTGTAATGGCATTTCATTTGAGCTGGCAGGTTTCCCTACCCTTTGGCAGCTGTCGCATCTTCTGACATATTCTTTAGCATCTTTGAAGATGGATGGCCAATAATATCCTAAAGAAAGGATTTTATAGGTTTTCCTCTTGTCAGAAATGTTTCCACCACACAGCTCGTCATGACATGCTTTGAGAATATCAGGCATTTCATCTTCCCTGACACACCTTCTGATCATAAGATCTAGCCCTGTTTATACAATTCGTTAGTGACCCATGAATATCTTGCACTATCTTGAATAATATTTCTTTTCTCTCTAGGAAATAAATGTGAAGGTAACTTCCCTGTAACCAAGTAGTTAGAAAAATCTACAAATCAATGAGTTTGAGTAGTTACTGCAAATAGATATTCATCAGGAAACTTGTTCTCAACCGGAGGGTCTTATTTGATATTCTGAATATTGGACAAGAAATCAGCAACTGTGTTTTGTTTTCCAGGTCTATCTAGCATAGTAATGTTGAATTATATCAAAAGTAAAAGCCATCTTGTAAATTTTCTATTAGTAATAGGTTTATTCATCAAATATCTAATTACAGAGTGATCTGTATGAACAAAAGTTTCATAGTCTGTTATGCAGTGTCTAAACTTGTTAATTGCATGAACAATAGCTAAGAATTCTTTTCCAATCACAGTATAATTCAACTCAGTGGGAGTCAAATTTTTACTTGTGTAGTAAATGGCATAAGGAATCAAATATTTTTGTCCCAATACAATTCATAGAGTTGTATCTAAAGCATCTGTAGAAATATGGAAAGGAAGTTTCCAATTTGGTCCTCTTAAGATAGGTGCTTCAGATATTTTTGCTTTCAAGGTTTCAAATGCTAGTTGGCAATCATGATTCCACTTGAATTCACAATCTTTTGTAAGCAACTTGAAGAGTGGAGATGCTACTTTGGTAAATTTTTCTCTAAACCTTCTATAATATCATGTAAATCCTAGAAAACTTCTAACATCTTTTTGGCAATTTGGAATTGGTAACTTAGAGATGACTTCAACTTTTGATTTATCTGCTTTAATCCCATCTCCTAAAATCTGATGTCCTAAAATAATACCTTCTGTAAACATCGTAAAACATTTTTCATGGCTTAGTGAAAGGTTTGTTTCTTTACATCTTTTAAGGACTTTTTCCAAATTTTCCAAAGCTTCTTCAAATGTGTTAACATAGACTGTAAAATCACCCATGTATACCTCTACAAAATCATGTATTAGATCAAAAAAAATTCCTAGTACTACTCTTTGGAATGTTGTTGGTGCATTACATAACCCAAAATGAATCACTCGGTAGGCAAAAGTTCTCCATGGATAAGTAAATGTGGTTTTATATTGATCCTCAGGTGCTACTGGAATTTGATTATAACCACTAAAACCATCCAAGAATGAGAAATACTTTTTACCTGCTAATGTATCTAATACTTGATCTATAAAGGGCAAGGGAAAGTGATATTTCAAGGTTGCTTATTCAATTCTCAATAATCAATGCACACCCTCCACTTAACATTCTTTTTAGGCACAATTACCAAAGGAGAAACACATTGGCTATCTAAGATTAGGTAAATGAAGTTTACATTGAGTAATTTTTGGAGATCTTCCTTCACAATCTCTCTAAGATTTGGATTCATTCTTCTTTGAGGTTGTTTGATTAGTCTACTATTTTCCTCAATATAGATATGATGGATACAAGTCTTAGGATCAATACCTTTCATGTCGGTATACTCCCATGCAAATGCAACAGAATGTTTTTGTAATATTTTTGTTAGCTCTTCTTCTTGTAGTTTCTCCAAGTTTTTGTTTATGTTTAATGTCCTATTTGGAAAAATTTCAATTGTAGAGCTCCAAAATTCTTCCATAGAATAGAGAGACGTCTGCCTAGATGACAGGTATTCAACATTATATTTTTCTTGAAATTGCGCATGATCATATTTTGAAGATGTTTCAAAATTTTCCAATGTGTTCAAAATTTGACTATCTTCACTAGTTTCTGATATAGTAAAGATAGGCTGAATAATATCTTCATCATCGATCCATTCCTTGTCATTTATTTCTATGATTTCTTTTGATAGAGGATACAACGTAAATTTCTTTGTTGAATTACCATAAAAAATATACATGTCACCAGATCTACAACTACTAAAAGCATCAACTATGGCCAGCTAAGGTATTCCTAATATGAGAGGGTGTCCTCCTAGATTATTCTTGGGAGTTAAAATCATGAAATCAAAAGGATATTCCCAAGAATATAAGGAGACTAAAATGTCTTCTAGCACACCATCTGGTTTGATTACTGATCTATCTGCAAGTTGCAGTAAGGTAGGTGTGTAAAGAAGGTTAGGAAGTTTAAGCTGCTACATAGTTTGTCTACTCATAATGTTTATTGCTGCCCCTAAGTCAATCAATGTGTTTGGAATTTGAATCCTATTTATGTGTGTCTTGACAATTGGACTTCTTGGATCCACATATTTCTACATAGAAATCTTTCCCATCATGATATTTGCTATCTTTCCTACCAGGTGAATTATTTTTGTTTCTCTTGGTTTTCTTCCTGGTCTTTTCATGCTCAACTCCTTTATTGTCTTAGCTAGAATTGGAATTTATCTAATGGATTGTAACAAAGGAATTTTGATACAAACATTCTTAAATTCATCTAGGAAGTCATAATTGGGCAACAAGATCTATTTTTCTACTCCTATATCAATTTGTGATCTTTCAGGAAAAGGAGGTGTAGAAGTAGATGCTGGTTTCTCAATGTTAGGAGTTGTGTTTATTGATTCTGTTTGTTTTTCTTTTTTAATGTTTTGGTTTTGGAGGGATGTTACCTCAAAAATTTTATTGACTTTTTGAGAATCCTCCTCAGAAGAACCTGGTTCATGATTGACTACAAAAGGTTTTTCCTTTTCTAATATCTTACCAGATCTAAGTTGAACATCATTAAGATCTAGAGGAGCAATCATATAAGTAGGAAATTGTTGTCCTTCTACCATGTAAGCATTCTAAGGGTTTTTGTTATTGGGGTTTAGCAATGGTTGGGCTGGTAGTTGATTTGGATTTTGTTGAAATGGAAGTAAGAGTTGAGGATTTTGACTTTGTTGTGGAGGTTGTTGTGGAAATGGCAATGAAAGGTGAGGGCTTTGATTTGGAAATTGTGGTTACTGATTTTGCTGCCGATTTTGTGGGGGAAGGATAGCTCTGATAAGATGGAGGATATTGATAATATTGAGCAAATCTCCCATAATGATTTTGTACCCCTTCTGCCCATTGTTGAGATTGATACTGAGATTAAGGTTGAGGCCAAGGTTGCTGCTAAGAATTCCAGTTTGGTGGGGGCTGAAAGTTCATTGGATTGTTAAATCCTTGATTTTGTGACCCCTTCCAAGGTCTTATAGCAATAAAACAAAGATGTTCTACAAGATTTGGGACTGTTGATGAGCCCCAGAAATGGGTAATTATATGGGCTCATTCTACCTCTTAATTCAACTTAATCCACATTTATTAGTAGTTTATTGCATGTTTTTGAATATATTTATGCTAATAGAGTGAATTGGGTTAGTCATTTTTCCATGTAGTCTAATGTGTGCTTTATGCAGATTTTTTGATCAATTTTGGACAAAGTCAAGGGATTTATGAGAAAATGGCAGCAAATACTCGAGGAAAATAGGGAAGAGGATTTGTAGGGGGGTTTCTCCTTCATTTATGACCCCTTTCCTTGAATCCTCCATTAGAAACTCGGAGCACAGAGGTCCACATTGATGCATCCAAGGGGCAACCGAGCAAATAAAGAAGGACTGCTGTTTATCTCCAGTTCTGGAAAGTCGAGCTCCTTGATTTTAGGAGGATTGTTGGGGGACTCCATTTGTATAAATAAGGGGGCTTAGAGCCTCAGTAGGTTAGCCATTCATTAGTATAATTTTCTCACTTTTGTGCAACACTTGTTCAACTCATTTTCGAGTTTCTTTTTGAGAATAGTTTATGTAATGTGACTGTTATTTTTGATAATGAAGATGAAATAGTTTTTGAGCCAGCACTGATCTCTTTCAAAGGGCTAAAGCTCTTGGGTTAGGGCCCAACCCAAGCTTCCCAACACCTCTTTCTTTGTACTTATATGTTTTTGCTTAAGTTCATGAGCTAATTTCTATTACGTATATTCATTTTGCTTTATTTAGATTAGGTTTCTTTTGATGGTTTGCATAGCTATTTTTGTTTCAGTTGCTCAAGTAGGTTACTGTAGTGATAGAATAAGATTCAAAAAGGCCAATAGCAGGCCTTGATCTCCTTTCTCCCTTTCTGGGACTATGATTTGAGGTCAAGGCACTACTGCTGCCACCAAAAACACAGTTTTTCTCTTCCATGCAATTTCTAGTGTGATGACTTGATTCAAAGGTTAATGTGTTGCTTTCGATTCAGTTGCCTAGATCATTTCCTGTTCTTTTACAATAGATCTCTCTGCATGCTTTTCTGTTCAAAGGTTACTGTTCAACATTTCCTGTTTGTAGGTCAGAAATTAGGTCAAGCTAGAGAAATTTTTGTGTTCATCGTATAGTTGGTTCTTTCTTTGATCGGTTTTCGTAAGTAGATGTGCAAATATCTTGCAGGAAACCTCAGATCACAATACATCCATAAAGGAGCCAACATCAACTCACTTCCCATAGATTTCCCAAGTCATTTGCAACATTTCGCCAATCCACCCTAATTTTTGCATTTTTCTCCATAGCTTCCCTCTTGCCATTTGAACAAATCCAACCATCATGTTCCCTCTTGATTTTCCTTGACAAGCTCTAGACACTTCAACACCTTCATCTAGCCTTCACTTACCCCTTTCCCATCATTTTTCCACCTTTAAAGCTCCAAAAATTACTTTCGGCCTCCTCTTGTAGATCCCCTGCAGCCTCCTGTAGAATTCCCTGTAAGTGGTTTTTCGAAATCTGATTGCAATGGAAATCTTCAAAAAGGCACTAGGGGCTTCTTAGGACCTCTCCACACCTTCCTCCACCTCTGCAAAAACCAACTCCATCTTCCTTCGCCACCAAACCTTTGCACAATCATAACCAGATAAATCACAACCATAATAATTTCACATAAAACCACTCAAAAGCACAAAAAGATGTTACCTTCTCATTTATTTTCAGAAGTAGCTTGAATAAATGTAATTTACCTTTTTTAGTAGTCAATGGCACTCCTCGCACCATTTTCTATCTCTTTTTCTGCAAAAGTAGGGTTAGTTGGATAAATAAGGGTTTGCTAGGGTTTGCATTACATTTCAGTTTTCATTCTCTTTCTGCAAATAGAATAGCCTCTGTAGAGTTAGCTTTTTTTCATCACAATTAAAAGATTCTTCTGAGAATTAATAGGAGTTGGCTTAAGCTCCTAGTGATCTTGTGCCAGCTGACCAAGTGACAGCCTGCAGTAAGAGCTAGTACTTGTGCATACAACACCATCGCTTCCAAGTTTGTTACGAACTACCAGGTTGATAAAAGTAAAGTAGGAAGCCCCATGAGTTGCAACATTATTGCTGCAATACTGGTGCTCACCACTTTTTGGTGCCATTGCCGTGGAAGTGTCAAAGTATTTTGTGACTATTGCTTTCTTCTATTTTCTACTGCAACATTCTTCTAAGTAGTTTATTTCAGCAAAAGTAGAGTAGTTGTTCCTTTCAGTTTTTGCATTTCCTTGCTTTCATTTAAATTCTGTTATTTCTATTTCGGCAAAAGTAGATTAGTTCTTTCAATTATGCAGTTTCCATTTCAATGAAAGTAGATTAGCTATTTCCTCACTTTCATTTCAATTCTGAAATTTCCATTTCAGCAAAGTAGATTAGTCATTTCCTTGCTTTCATTTCAATTCTGCAATTTCCATTTCGTCAAAGTAGATTAGTCATTTCCTTGCTTTCATTTCAATTCTGCAATTTCATTTCAGCAAGTTCATTTCAGTTAGTTGCAATTTGTTTGTTCAATCAATTTTATTTTTGTAGGTACAAGCAGAAAAAACAAAAATCACCCACAAAGGGATTTGCTTTCATGCCTCATAGGAACAGAGATAATTCAGGAAAATTCCTACCCAACACCCCCACCACATCACAAAGTCACCCTTCTCTCTTCTTCGATGGTAGTGATCTGGAAGAACCTATAGGTGAACCACCAGAGATATACGAAGATCCTATAGCTGAAGAAGAGGAAGAAACCATCCCTATTGAGACCACGCCTGAAAACAGAAACCTTAGAGGGAGTGGGGAAAGAGTAGAGGGTACCTTTCCCATCTGAGAGACCAATGGGAACACTAAAATGAAGAACATAAGCCCTTCAACCTTACCTCACTTCCATGCGTTGACTACTGAAGATCCCGATACCTTTTTGTTTGAATTTGCTGTTATCTGTCAGACCTATGACTATGCAGTAGATGAGCAGAAGTTGAAACTATTTCTTTCTAGCGTCAAGGATGAAACATTGTACTAGTTCATAGGGTTACCTAGCAACAACAACATCACAACTTGGGCTTAGATGCAGCAAGCCTTTAATACAAATACCAGGACTACTGCAGGTCAAAGGATACCAAGAAAGAAATCTTCCGAATGACCATGGGAAGCGATGAATCCTTGGAAGATTATGAAGGGAGGTTTCAGCTCAGTTATAAAAGTGCCAGGTGCATGCTTAACCCCGAATCTTTGAAGTTGGTCTTGCTTAGAGGAGTCCCGAAAGACCTTTTAGATACCCTCCATTTGCTGGCTAGGGGGGACACATAAAGACTATGTTTAGAAACCATTCTAGGGCAGCCAGAAAGAGAGGTAGGGGAAGTCAACCCTTAGCCAGTACATCCTCATCTAGTTCATCCCTTAGAGGTGAATTTGGAAATCTGCTGGAATATTTCAAGAGTGAGATGATGCAGACTCTTGCCATGCAAATGGATACCTTGCATATCAAAAGGAAACAAGAAGAAGTAGAAAGGCCCTTGGCCATTTTTTGTCTTAAGTGCACCAGAAGTCATCCTAGGAACTGTTGGGTAGTAAAAAGGGTCTTTCTCACCTCTATTTACCCTACATTAATTATCAATCCAGATACAATTTGTTATCTCAAAGAGTGTACTTAGTTTGAGGTGGTCACTTGTCAAGAGTAATGCTAGTAGTATAGTGCTTTTACAAGAGTAAATAAATATTGGAAACAAACTCTAAATGTAATGGTAAGAAATGGAAATGATTTGTAACTAAATCACTCATTTAAGAAACTACAACACTTCATCTGTCAAGGGTGTAGTAACAATAACTCTTCCCTTTGTAAATTGATGCAAATGGAAAGCAATCAAAGAGAAGATCTCCAATCTCAGAACCAAACGGCAATAGTCAATGTTCACTACAGTTGCAAACCATTCTGTTCACACTGAAACAATTACTTGAAATGATAATTCAATTAATAGAAAAGGGAATAGTAACTAATCTGTTTGAAAAGATTGAATAGCAAGCTTTAACTTATGGAAATGAATTAAACAACAATTGTAATCTAAAGGAATTAAGCAACAATCTTTAACTTCAGAAATGGTTGGAACAACAAACCAAGAATGGAACAACAAACTAAAGTAAGTCTACAAAATGTTGAATAGCAACTGAATCGAGGGTAAACACACAACAAACTAAATCAAATGTTAACACACAATGAAGTTATAATGATGGAACCAATAATCTGAGTCTTTAGCATAATAAATATTAACCACTGTGATAAAGAAACAGTAATTGTGGTTACAATGGAACGACAATCCAAATGAACAACAATCACACTTAGTGCTAAACCGTGGTTAAATAAACAATAATACCGATCTGTAAATGCACAACAATGTTACTCTGTAAACGAACAGTAATGTTAATCTGTAAAGGAACAACAATGTTACACAGTAATGCCAATCTGTATGGGAAAAACGATGCGATATGATTTCAAAATGGACAACATAACATGTTAGTTGTAAAAGATAACCTTACTATTCAAATATGAATGACATATGACAGAGCTAGTACACAAAATGATAAGGAACAAAAGATTACTGAATGAAGCAAGTAAAAGAAATCAAACCACACACGACTTGGAATTGGAAAATAATGGTACAGGAAGCAAGTTATCCACTAGGGCCAGGCCCTTAGCCTCCAGGGATGCACTGTTGCGGTTACTCTAGAATCAAAGACAGAACAACAACAAAGTTTATATATTAATTATGGAAACAGGTTACAGTAATCACTCCTTAAAGAGAGTCCATGATCAAATTTTGGTTTACAACAGTAGATTCTATAAAACAACAATAGTCCGCCCCTTGGGATAGCAACTCTGTCCCTTTTTATAGCGGCTAGGTGGAAATATCAAAGATACATATATTCTCAAGGTAGCGATCCCTTAGGATCAAATGATTATGAGCGATTCGCCATATCGTTATCCTTCAGTTATCTCTTCATTCTCTTGCGCTGATTTGGTATTTCTTCTTCCTTTTCCTGGCTTATGCACTCCAATATAGATTGTCTCATCTGGATGCAGTTCCCTATTAAAGGGACAACAGTTCATTTCACTTTGTCTTTTCCTTTGAAATGGCGATCTTCCATTTCTTCATTTTCTGCATAGAAAAAGGTAATAATTAGTTGTTCCACGTTACTCACAAATCTCTTAAACTTTATCATAATCCTTCATCATATGCTCGTTTCATAATGTAAAGAAGTTATGAATTAAAGGAAAAGATAACGAAATAAGTGGCAATCACATACCTTTTCTAATGCTCAACACATCCCCTATTTACCCTTTTTCATGCCTCATGAAAACATCGTAATTGACATGCAACGCATTTAGGGAATCGGCTGGAGAAGGGTTCTCCGTCAATGGTCTACAACCATGATTCCTAGCTAAGAATTCAAAAATATTGCTTGTTTGACCTTCAATAAATTCATATAAGGCTCTATATCCTGGTGCATGATACCAAATGACTGGACTTCAGAACCTATAGCCTAACCAAGACAGGCCTTCTCTCAAAATCAGGTCACCATAGATACCCAAGTGGTCAGCAACTAGCTTAAAATTCTCATAATTGAATGGTTCTCTATTTTGGATATTCCGATTAGAAGTCTAGTATCAGAATTTGGCTGCTGCTATGGCAAGGTCTTTGATGGTAAATAAGTATTCTACCCCTTACTGGATGATTGCTGTGTGAATAGGTCCCAATGTCTGGATCACACCCTGAGTTCTCATTAGGCTCCTATGTTTATTCCATAATTGCAATGGGTCTCTAGGTTCACCCCTCACCCATAGATCTAATCCATTCTCCTATCTTTGAAAGACATTGTAGGCTTTAAGCCACTTTATCTGATTAACACCAAAAGAAATAAATGCTTGAAGTTGGACATCACCCACAAAAGGGCTAGGGTTTTATTCTATTTCTCCATCTAACACAAGATTGTGCAAATAAAATTCACATAACAATCACTGAACTTTCACCCTGTAATGCTTACAACAATTTATGAAATCATCAATTGTTTTTATATCTATAGGTACTCCTGCCTTGACAACCTTAATTTTCAACTATAATTATCTTTCCATAAAAAACAAAGCATAGTTTCTAGCGGGTGCCCTACACGCTAGAACATCAGTATACAGAGAACATAAGGTATCCATTTGATTTATGACTGTGTCTAGTCTATGGGTTACCTTTTTGACTCTTTCCTCTGCCTTTCACCATCCTTCAAAGGCCTAGCTTTCCGATGCATTGATGTTCTTCAGCTGCTGTTGTAACTTCTGGTATTTTTCTTGAGGAACAGTTTCCTTTGTGAGTTTCTCTATTGTTTGTTGGGCTTGTGCCAAAACTTTTCGCATAGTTACTATCCTCGGGTCATTATCCATCATGATAATTTTGGGCTGGAGATCTACTTGGATCTCCTTATTGCAACATCTAGTCTTTATGGTTTGAATTCCCTTCTCACTAGAGGATAGTGTCTCTGTCTGGATTTCCTTATCACAAGCCGGTGCATTGTCTGTTTGTGCTTCTGGATTTGCAACTGCCAAATGTTGTTCCTTATGATTCTAAATAACACATTGGACTTGAGTCCTCTTTGTCTTTTTCTTATGGATTTTTGCTTTTGTGGTTGCATGCTTTTCCCCAAAGGTTCGTTTTGAGTTCTTCCCCATTTTTAAGACTCTTATTTGTTGTCGAAGTTGCTTCATTACATTAAGCAATCTCTGCTATTCCTTTCGCAATATTTTAATTTCTTTAGTTTTATTAGAAGGAACAATCATTTGTTTTCTCAGGCCTGTGCTTTGTACCTCAGGCATTGTACCTTCGTCTTGGCAAATTTCCATGTTTCCTTCTTGGAACACTTCTTAAGTGTTCTGCTGAATAGGTTTTTCAGGGGTAGAAACCCTGGTTTGTTCTGCTGTCTCCTGGGAAACTTCTTCTTCTACCTCTTCTTCATCTTGCAATTCTTTGGGTGTATTATGAATAGGAACATATTGTTCCTCTTCCTCATACTCATCACTCTTTTCCCTAGATACACTCTTATCATGAGCATAGTGATCCTCTTCTTCTTCCCGTTTGTCACACATTTCCTCTGGTGCACTTTTATCATGAGCAGAGTGCTCCTGCGGTTCTTCTTCGGTATGAGGGTTGAGTGGGCTATGAGGTTGGACATACTCACCCATATTGGACAAAATTTGGGCCAATTCATCTTCTTGCAGAGTGTTTTGCAGTGGAATTTCACAACACTGCCCTATTTCCTCCCCTTCTTCCTGACTAGATTGTTCAGTCTCCTCCTGTGGTTCTTCTTCATTGCTTTCCTCCAATTTTTCTTCATTCTCCCCACCTTCCAATTTTGGGGGTTGTTCATCTTCTGAATCATGTATTTTCACAGGTTGGCTAATGTTTCCCTATGAATTTTCCAGTATTTCTCTGCTCCTCGCCAATCTAACAAATTGTCTTCATTTCAGTGGTCTGCTCGATGTGCTGGAGATATGTTTTCGTTTTGGGGCTGGCAAAGCCAGTCCCACATCTATCAAGAAAATCAATTCTTCCCAACTACTCTGCTGTTGGGCAAGACTGTAAATGACTATCAGTAGAATTAACCCATGGTGGCTAACTATTGACTCTACATGGTGAGATTTCCTCATGCTTTAGGCAACATCATGTAATAAAAAATTTAAGAACACAGGCAAATTCACAACACATTTTTGCTTTAACACGGCTAAAAGTTTGAGATGGCGTGGTCTTACCACGTCTTTTCTGCCATCACAAGTGATGTAGCTTTGGATAATTCTCACCTGTTCTGCCCATGGCTCACCCATGGTTGTTGGCAGGACTCCTTTCCCTTTGATAGTAAGGTTCCGCTCTTCATCCTGGAAGATGGTTATGGCGTCTCACAATCTCACCTTTTTCAGAGTCCACATAGGTCTAGCGGCTGGCAGTCTCGAGGCTTCAACAATTGTGTCATCTGTGACTGTTATCTATCTCCCTCTCACCATGGAGTGATTTTGTTACAAGTTTTGCAGAAACTCGATTGTCACTGTCTCGTTGGATTGCTGTAGAATTTTAAGGTAAGCTATCCATCTTGCCCTTGCTAGTATTTCTCGTGCAACATCAGAGACCATTAACACCTGTGGCTCACTACGAATTGATCTTCCTCCCATCTTTAACACACTGTAAAAACATAGAGACGAAAATGGAACAACAGGCTGTTCAAATTTAGCTCACTGTTAAGAAAACACAGAGAAGATGATGGAACAACAAGCTGTTCAAATTTCTAACTTACTACTAATTTTTGTAGAGAAAAACACAGAAATGGCGTCGAAACAACAAGCCATGCATATTGGGAAACAAAATATGTTAGGTTTGCTATTCTCGAATCATAATTCCTCCAAATAATGAGTTGACATGTGTGTTGGCGAATTATGGAGATCACCCGCGCCCCCCTATATTGTGATAGGCCATCCTCAGCCGTCAAATAAAGGAGAAACGTGCTGAACTGCCATCATATAGTGGAATAAAGGAACATCGTATAGATTTGTGACATGTTTACAAAAATAAGGGTATTACCGAAATCGAGACGTATTATAGAATCGCTAATAAATATGGAAATGTCGTGATATTATGCGAAAAATGGAGGATATGACAATTGACGTCAATAAAAGTTCTTATGTGGTCATTATTGACTTTTACCATCATGATTGATTTGTAAATTATTTTCATGTATCAAAGGTTCGGAAGGGTTATATACATAATCTCATTTGAAACCATTTATAAAGATATAAGAAGAAGGGTTTTATAATGACTATTGGTGTATAAGAAATATGATTTCAATACCATCAACAGAGCTCTATTGCCCACAGGTGTCCATAACCTTGACAGAGTTATTTATTTCACTCTTGGAACCATAATCCTTTGTGTATGCCTAGGAAAGTGTTGTGCAATGTCCGAATAGAGGCCATTGTGCTGGCTTGATAACCAGATGAATCACAATGCCATTCACTAGGAAGGAGTGAAAGGTGGGCAAGCCGGCTCGTGATGAGACCTCCTGTTCCAAGGACTTTTTTTATTTTTATGATGTGCCTCTTGGATCATGTCCTTGGTGTGGTGGCCATAGTGGGAATGCCACTTCACTTTCTACCTTATGATCATGGTCAACTGGCTCTTGATGAGACCCCCTATCCTTCATCTGACAAATCATGTTAGTAATCATATAGATAAACATTTTTTCTTTTTCTTTTTCTTTTATATAACACTTTTCCTATTTATATACAGAGGGTGGCTCAACACTCCTTAAGAGTAGGGATGGTGGAAGAAGTCTGAACATCTCAATAGAGAAAAATATGCCCTTATTCTTATTTAATAATAATGTTCAAAGAGAATTATGGGAATTTAGAAAGAACCATCATGATAAAAAATAATCAATCATATTGGTATTAGTGGAAATAATGACAGCAAGGTGATATAAATAGTTGTGTCCTTTGCTCTTTTCTCTTGTCAATTCAAAGCAATTTCTTCTAAAGATGACGATTTTTCTTTGATTCACTGGTTTTAGTATCCTCCAGCTTTTGTATTCTTGCATAAATGTATAGCTATGCCTTAAATGACCATTTCTCACAAAAATCCTCACACATACACACAAAAAGAAAAATAAAAATGCACTCCAAAAGTGTTGTTCTCAAGATGGAACAACTACTATTTCTTTAGAGGGATAGCTGAAGAATTTTTGCATACAAAAACTGCAAGCAACAAAGGAAAAAAATCATGCTCGAAGCTGCTATTCCTTGAGAGGAACAGTAGTGGTTCCTTAATTGGAACAACAATTAAAGCAAGTGCAAACAAAAAATGTAGAAATGTGCTCAAGGAACAACAACGGTTCCTTAATCAGAACAACAATTAAAGCAAGTGAAAACAAAAGATGCATAAATGTTGTTCCTTCAGAAAGGAACAACAAAAGTGAAAGTGATATTCCTTTGGAAAGGAATAGCAAAAAAACGAAGTGTTGTTCCTTTGGAAAGGAACAACAAAAAATTAAAGTGCTGTTCCTTCGGAAAGGAACAATAGAAAAACGAAAGTGCTATTCCTTCGGAAAGGAATAGCAAAAATGAAAGTGTTGTTCCTGCAGAAAGGAACAACAAAAAACGAAAGTGTTGTTCCTTCAAAAAGGAACAACAAAAATGAAAGTGTTGTTCCTTCGGAAAGGAACAACAAAAAACGAAAGTGTTGTTCCTTTGGAAAGGAACAACAAAAAAAGAAAGTGTTGTTCCTTCGGAAAGGAACAACAAAATGTGAAAGTGCTGTTCCTTCGGAAAGGAACATCAAAAGGTGGAAATGTTGTTCCTTCAAAAAGGAACAGAAAAATGCAAAAGTGCTATTCCTTTGGAAAGGAACAACAAACAACAAAAATGTTGTTCCTTTGTAAAGGAGTAGCAAAAAGGTGAAAGTGTTGTTCCTTTGGAAATGAACAACAAAAAACGAAAGTGCTGTTCCTTTGGAAAAGAACAACAAAAAAAGAAAGTGTTGTTCCTTCGGAAAGGAAAAACAAAATGTGAAAGTGCTGTTCCTTCAGAAAGGAAAAAAAAATATGTGAAAGTGATGTTCCTTCGGAAAGGAACATCAAAAGGTGGAAATGTTGTTCCTTCAAAAAGGAACAACAAAATGAAAAAGTGCTATTCCTTTGGAAAGGAACAGCAAACAACAAAAATGTTGTTCCTTTGGAAAGGAGTAGCAAAAAGGTGAAAGTGCTGTTCCTTTGGAAAGGAACAAAAAAGTAGTGAACTATTGTTCCTTCCGATAGGAACACCAAAATGTAACAATGATGTTCCTTTGAAAATGAATAGCAAAGTGGTGAAAATGTTGTTCCTTTGAAAAAGAACAACAAAATGTAAAAAAGATGCGGAAATGCATAAATCTGTATAGAAAATAATTTACATGAATAGAACAACAAAAGTTATGTACATAATTTTGAAAAGCAATCAAATTACTTAGTGAACCAAAGGCAAGGAAGAGTCTTCTTCCTCAGCCAGAATCTGCAGAGTCTTTCCGAATTTGCTAGTAGAAGGATTCCCGAGTAAGCGATTTGTGGTACAGTTGAACTCGGTGGCTATTTTATTTAAAGGTATGTCAAGATCTATCAATGGTAGTTAAAGTAATGGTGCCATTATCATGCACTTTCTGGATTTCATACGGTCCTAGCCTGTGAGTTTGAAGTTTCCCCGGATTAATGCAGTATGTTGAAGAGCGGAGAGCCTGATTTCATCGAGGCCGTTGATTTGCTGTAGTCTATTAATCTTGGCCTCATTTAAATCTAGACCTACTTTTTGTGTTTTTCTCAATGTTTGTATTTCGAACTCTATTGGAAAGATGGGTTCCTTTCCAAATACTAGTTGATAAAATGAATAACTGGTGGTGTTTCTCCACGTTGTTCGGTATGCCCACAAGGCTTCCGGCAATCTTGTAGCCCAATCGCATCTGTGTGATGCAATGTTTTTTGTTAATATTGTTTCTATTACTTTATTCGTACTCTCTACTTGGCCATTTGCCTGTGGGTGGTATGGAGTGGTAATATTGTACTGAATATGATAGTTTTTTAATGTTGTAGCAATTTTATTACCAGCAAACTATGGTCATCCATGATTATGTCTCTTGGGAGGCCATATCGCACAAATATCTGGAATAAGAAATGAATGATGGAATCCTCTATAGCTCTTGGAAGTGCCTCTGCTTCAACCCATTTGGTCACATATTTTGTTTCTACCAAAATATATGTTTTCTGGTTTGATGATGGGTTGATCGAACCAACAAAATTGAGCACTCAATGCTCAAATGGTTCAATGACTAGCTGTGGGTTCAAAGGCATTTCATCGGATTGTCTAGGGCGTCCTGCTCTTGGCAACTATCATAAGCTTGAACAAATTTCTTTACATCTTTGAAGATTGTGGGCCAATAATACCCTGTTTGTAGAACTTTGTGACTAGTTCTTCGTTCTGCAAAATGTCTGCCACATGGTCCATCGTGACAGGCTTTTAGAATGTCAAATATTTCATCTTCACGGACAGATCTTTTGATGTGGATATTTGCCCCTGTATGGAATAGGTAGCCCCCAATCAAGGAAAATTAGGTACTACGCTGCATAATTTGTTTTTTTTCATTGGGGGTCATATGCTTTGGTAATTTGCCTATTGCTAAATAATTTGCAACATCAACATACCAGGGTGTTTTGACAGTAATAGCGAATAAATGTTCATTTGGAAATTGATCTTCGATTACTGTTGCATCCACTAGCTTTGGCATTCGTGAGAGAAAGTCAGCTACAGGATTCTCTTTCCCAGGTCAATCTTTTATTGGGATGTCAAATTCCTGCAATAAAATAAACTATCATGTTACTTTACAATTTGTAATTAGTTTATTTGCCAAATATTTTATGGCAGAGTGATCTGTATATAAAAAAACAGGATATCCAGTGATATAATGCCTAAATTTATTTACATCATGAATTACAACTAAAAATTCTTTTTTAGTTTAGTCCATTAGGAGACAAATTCTTGCTAATATAATAGATTGCATATGGTTTTTTGTCTTCTTCCTGCCCAAGGACTACTCCAATCGCTGTGTATGAAGCATCTGATGAAATTTGAAATGGCAGGTTCTAGTTTGGACCTCTAAGAACTGGAGCTGTTGACATAAGCTTTTTCAGATCCTTAAAAGCACAATCAAATTTATCTATCCAAACAAAATCACATTCCCCGTTAGTGCATATAGAGGTGCAACTATTTGAGAAAAATGTTCTATAAATCTCCTATAATAACCAAAAAATCCAAGAAAACTTCGTACCTTTGTCTGTGTGGTAGGAGTAGGTATTAACAAAATTATTTGAATTTTGGCCAGATCTACCTGTATTCTAGCTGCTGAGATATAACGACCTAGGATGAGCCCTTCAGTCATCATCATATAACACTTTTCATGGCTCAAGCAGAGCTTGGTGGCAATACATCATTGTAGCACCTTTTCTAATGTGTCTAGTGCTGGGTTGAAATCATCTCTATATGGTGTGAAATCATCCATGTATACTTCAAGCCCTTCATTTATTAAATCTGAAAAGATGCTGAGGATGGCCCTTTGAAATGTGGCAGGGGCATTGCATAGGCCAAAGGGTAGGACTTTGTAGGGAAATGTTCGCCAAGGACAGGTACAAGTGGTTTTGTCCTCGTCTTCAAGGGCAATATGAATCTGATTGTATCCACTGAAGCCACCCAAGAACGAAAATAATTTCTTTCTTGCTAATGTGTCTAATACTTGATCAATGAATGGAAGGGGGAAGTGGTCTTTCTGGGTGGATTTGTTTAATTCTCTATAATATACAAAAATCCTCCACTTTCCATTCTTCTTTGGCACCATAACTAGCAGAGAGACCCACTTGTTATCGGAGATTGGATAAATAAAGTTTACATCCAAAAGTTTTTGTAATCTAGCTTTCAAAATGTCTTTCAGGTGAGGGTTGAGTCTCCGTTGGGGTTGGCGAATAGGTCTTTCATCTTTTTCTGTATAAATGTGGTGTGTACAAAGCTGGGGGTCGATTCCTTTCATTTCTGAATAATCGCATGCAAAAGCTTCCTTATATTTTCTTAGTAGTTGGATCAGTTTCTCTTCTTGTTCAGGACTCAGGTTATTATTGATGTTTAAGGTTTTTCCTGGCTCAATCTCTATAGTTTTGCTGTTTGAAACAAAGGTAGTGGGTATTGATTGATCGTGGATGTCTTTGAGAGGATCTTCTTCTAGTTCGTTGTTAAATGTTGCCTCTATCATGTGACATTGTATGTGAGATCTAGATTCAGCTTGGTTAATGAATTTGTTAATGACATCATCCTCTGTTTGATCTTTAAAATCAAGGGAATCTTCTATGGTTAATGGGGATCTAATGTTTTTGGTCAGGTATGATACAGAATGTTTGTTAGTTTTTATTATTGCTACACTTGGCTGCGCTAGAGGGTATAAGGCTAGGTTCTTGATGTTACTTCCTCTAGTTATGGTCATATTGCCTTGTTGGCAGCCAATGTAAGCATCAGCTGTCGTAAGCCAAGGCCTGCCTAAAATTAACGGGTGTCCATCAAGTCAGTTTTGGGGTTTATTATCAGAAAGTTGGCAGGATATTCCTAGGAATCAACAGATACCATGACATCATGTAGTGTACCTTCTGGCCTAACCACTGATCAGTCAGCCAGTTCTAATAAGGTGGAGGTTGGTTCTACTGATGTAATGCCCAATTTTTGACAAGTGGAGGTTGTTAAAATATTAATTGCAGCCCCTAAATCAACTAATGCATTTGAAAAGGTTTGTCCATTGATTTGCACTGTCACTATTGGATTCCCTGGGTCTGCATATTTGACAGGTGCTTCTCTCCCTGATAATAGATCAGATAGGGTGCCACCTACTTGGACTATTGGGTTATTTTTCATTCTCCTTTTTTTTTTTTTGATACAGTCTAGTTCTTTAATGGTTTTTTCATATATTGGGATATATTGGATAGCTTGGAGGAGTGGGATTTTTTTGTTCAAGTTCTTTAGTTCTCCCAGAATATCAAAGTCACGATGTTTTATAGGGCACGGTATGATTAATCGTTCTGGGAGTGGGGGAGAAGATGTTGTTGCTTGGTCATGAGTCTTTTTTCTGACCACATCTTCTTGTAATGGTTGTTTTATAGGTAATTGATTTTCAACTTGGGCCTGTTTGTCTCCCTCGGTTTCTACAATACACCTAGACCTTAATTGAAGGTCGTTGTAATCCCTCAGATCAGTTTCTAGTTCTGGTGTTTCGATTATTTGTGTTGAGATTGCAACAAGATGATGGAGCTTAGTGAAAAGAGTCGCCTTCACTAAGTGGGCCCGCAGGCAAATTATGGCGCAAGTTCTATTTTTGATCACAGTGTGAGTGATCACAGTGTGGGTGACCACAATGTGAGTGATCACAGTGTGAGTGATCACAATGTGGGTGACGAAAGTGTGGGTGACCACAGTGTGGGTGATCAAAGTCTATTTTTAGACTGGTTGTCAAAAATAGAAAAGTCAAATATTATTGTCTCATAATAATATTTGGACTATAAACTTGATCTTATTCTCTTGGAGCACTTCAGTTTTAGCTACAGATGTGGCCCATGTAGCTGTCAGAAGGAAGTACGCTTTTTTTATGAGTCAGTTGAGTTGTTGCATGCATGAATTCAGTTAGAACTCAATCAGTTGAGTTTGGTGGAGTTGATTATGGAGTTGATGGGGTTGTGTTCAGTTTGACTTGGTTAAACTAGTTGTAGTTAATATAACTACAAATAGACTAATGATGAGTTGTCAAACTAATTATTAACTCATAATACAACTATAGAATACATCAGTTAACTCTATTGCATGTCAGTGCATGTTCAGTTCAACAGGGACAGGTGTTAGAGAATTAGATTGCTATCAGTTGTGACTATAGTTGTGCATCAGATCTTGCACAATCAAGGGATTGAGTATGCCAATGAGTTTGCTCATGTATTTGCCTAGTTTGCAGCTTTTGCTCACGTCTTACACATTGTGAGTGATTCTTTGGAGGTGAAATACGAGTTTGGTAGACCATTCTCATTCATTCTTGAGCAGGTATTGAGCAGTGGAGGCAGGCAAGCAGCGGAATAGATTTGGAGATCAGATCTTAGCTGTATTGTGTGTAACAGGTGGAGCTGGTACTGGATTTCTTGTGATAAGCATTGTACTTTGTAATGTTACATGGTCTCAATCATTAATATACAGATAGTGTGGGGTTTTTAGCGAGATGCTTTCCCGGGTTACATACTGTGTTAATGTGTGAATGCTCTTGATGTTTTATTGTTATTGATGCTGCTATATTGATGATCAACGTAGAGGAGCTTATGTATTGTGTATGTATTCCGCAATAGTACATGATCAGGATAATCTCTGTTGAATATGTGTTAAATTATTCAAAATTTCTACATGGTATCGGAGCTGTTGATCATCAGATCTACTATTCAGGAAGTGTTTACATTCTATTTCTTCAGGCAGAGTCTGTAATCGGGCCAGGTAGCCTCTAGATTCATCCTTCCTTTGGAAGGTGAGATATCTGGTGAATGCCCATACAATCGATCTCTGTACGAGAAATATTGTGTTCTCATGAATTCTAGATCGGAAGCGGTTGAGTTTGAGCTGGTGGAAATCGAATTTGCAGCAGTGTTGTTGAAAATGTCTTTCAACGGATTGCAAATGTTATTCCAAAGTAAGAGCGACCTGGCGCTCAAAGATAAACTTAGAAACAATAAAGGTGAGAATGGATCTTCATCAAAGGTATCTGATGAAGAGAATTGCGCTTTGGCTGCCAAAGCAAAGAAGGGGAAGAACAAGAAAGCTTCTCAGTCTGGTGCGAAAGGCAAGAAGCAGGACATGTCCAAGGTGAAGTGTTTTCACTAACACCAGCACGGACACTATGCCACTAATTGTCCGCAGAAGAAGAAGAATAAGCAGGCTGCTGGATCTTCAGTAGGAGAGGCTCTAGCCTCACAGTTTGAGCTTGATTTTTCATTGATCGCATGCTTGATTTCAAGTGTGATGGGATCAGTGTGGTTCTTGGACAGTGGTGCGTCTTTTCACATGATGGGAGATAGAGATTTCTTCTCTGATCTGGAGGACAAAGATCTTGGAGTGCACATTGAGATGGGCGATGATGGTAGATACAGTGCGACCGGTATCAGTACCATTTCCTTTGAGAGGGAGTCTGGTAAACCCTTCGTATTGAAGGAAGTCATGCATGTTCCAGGATTGACGAAGAATCTCATCTCAGTGGCGATGTTAGAAGACAAGGGGTATGATGTTGTTTTCAGCGAGGGAAAGGCTTTCCTGCGTAGAAAGACAACTGGTGAGACCCGGAAGATAGGGGTTCGAGTGAGGAACCTTTATCAGTTGCATGTAGATGGATGCGCAGCAATGGCAGGCAAGGCAGAAGGATTGGTGAGCCGGGATGATGGCGAGTTGTGGCACAGGAGATTGGGTCACCTTCACCATGGAGCCTTGAAGATACTGTAGCAGATCACTATAGGGCTTCCTAAAGGCACACTTGCGCAGTTAGATCAGTGCAAGGGGTGTACTTTGGGGAATTTTGTGAAAGCCACCTTTCACGAGAAGGATAGTCGTGCCACGACGATCCTTGAGAGAATTCACACAGATGTGTGTGGACTTTTCTCAGTTGCTTCGACAGCAAAACACAGGTATCATGTGATTTTTGTTGATGATTTCTCTCGTAAGTGCTGGATCTTCTTCATGCAGAAGAAGAGCGAGACATATTCAAAGTTCTGTGAATTCAAAGCACTGGTCGAGAAGGAGTCAGGGAAGAAGGTGAAGGCTCTTAGGAGCGATAATGGTGGTGAATACATCTCGGACGAGTTCAAGGATTTCTGCAAGGCAGAAGGGATTCGTAGAGAGCTCATAGCTCCCCATAACCCACAGCATAACGGGGTAGCTGAGCGGAAGAATAGAACGATTGTGGGTGCTGCACGGGCAATGTTGCATGATCAGGGCCTACCCTTTCACTTGTGGGCGGAAGCATGCAATACAACAGTTTATGTGCAGAACCGTTGTCCTCATAGGATACTTGGCATGAGTACACCTGAGGAGACTTATTCTGGTAAGAAGCCTGATCTTTCTCATTTGAGGATTTTTGGTGCTAACATTTACATGCATGTGACGAAGGATGCCAAGAAGAAGTTGGAGCCGACCGCAGAGGTTGGGATATTTGTGGGGTACACTGATACGCCCCACAACTATCCTGTGTATTTTCTAGACAGTGGTAAAACTGTTGTGCGACGGGATATAAAATTTCAGGAGGAGAAAGCCATGAAGTGTTCGCTTGAGAGGGAGCTACACTTGCATGCAGATGAGGAGCTATTAGTTCCTAAGGATGAGCTTCAGGACGTGGATCAGCCACAGGATGAGGTTCATGGAGTGGAAGAGACCACTCATGCAGTGCCAACCATCAGATGGTGAAAGCGCTTGACAGAAGCTGAGCGACTGGCTCAAGATGCAGAGAAAGTTGTAGGACCACCTACATCCCAACGCAGGCAGAGACAGTCACCTGATCGATACACTGGATACATGGCTCTGATGAGCAAGTGTGTTGTGACTAAGCCATCCTCTTTCAAGGAAGCTGTGGAGGATCCCGCATGGGTAGACGCCATGGTGGAAGAGTATGATTCTATTGTCAGAAACAGTGCATGGGATATTGTTCCTAGACCGGAAGGGAAATCAGTGGTGGGTTCGAGATGGATCTACAAGGTCAAGCAGGCAGCTGACGGGAGTGTGGAGAAGTACAAGGCAAGATTTGTTGCCCGAGGCTTTTCACAGATAGAGGGGATCGATTATGAGGAGACCTTTGCACCTGTCGCAAGGTATTCTTCCATACGGACGATTCTTGCTCTCTCAGCGCAGATGGGATGGCACATTCATCAGATGGATGTGAAGATTGCGTTTCTCAATGGAGTCTTTGAGGAGGAGGTGTACATTGAGCAGCCCGAAGGCTTTGAGGTCTTCAGCAGCGAGTCGCATGTGTGCAGGCTCAAGAGAGCGCTGTATGGGTTGAAGCAAGCACCACGTGCTTGGTACACATGGATAGACAACTATTTCACAGGACTTGGATTCTCCAAGAGCGAGGCGGATCCTAACCTATACCAGATTGTGGTGGAGGGTAAGTTGCTTATCATTGTACTGTATGTTGATGATTTGATTCTAACGGGTGATGAGCTATTGATACTGTCATGCAAGAAGGATCTTGCTACAGAGTTTGAGATGAAGGACTTGGGCCTCCTTCACTATTTCATAGGATTGGAAATATGGCAGTGCAGTGGTGGACTGTTTGTTTCTCAAGGCAAGTATGCTCGGGAGATACTGGAGAAGTTCAACATGCATGGCTGCAATCCTGTTGATACTCCTCTTCCTGGAGGTTGGAGGAAGGAGGATGCCACTTCGGGAGAAGAAGTGGATGCCACTGTTTATCGACAGTTGGTGGGGTCGCTGATGTATTTGGTCAATACACGACCTAATATATGCTATGCAGTTAACCAACTTTCACAAGCTATGGTTAAGCCTACCAAGCTCTTCTGGAAGGCGGGCAAGCATGTATTGCGCTACTTAAGAGGCACATCGGGATATGGTTTGTGGTACAGACAGGAGGATGAGGTGAAGCTATGTGGCTTCACGGATGCAGATTGGGCAAGGAGCCCAACGGACAGAAAGAGCACATCAGGAGGGGTCTTAAGTATTGGATTGACAGCAGTTTCTTGGTACAGCAGGAAGCAGAGATCCGTGGCACTCAGTTCAGCGGAGGCCGAGTATATGGCAGCAAGTTTGGCTGCATGCGAGGCTATATGGATGAGGAAGATCCTGGTTGGTTTGTTCGGTTCTCATTTGGATCCTACTGTGATTTACTGTGATAACCAGAGTTGCATTAAACTCTCGGCTAATCCTGTATTTCATGATAGATCTAAGCATATTAACATCAGGTACCATCATATCAGAGATTGTGTGCAGCGGAGGATCATGTTGCTTTCATACATTCCAACGGAGGATTAGGATGCTGATATTCTGACGAAGGCTCTCACCAGGAGCAAATTTGAGTACCACCGAGGCAGGATAGGGGTTGCTGATAATCCATATCTTTTCGAGAGGGAGTGTTGAGATTGCAACAAGATGATGGAGCTTAGTGAAAAGAGTCGCCTTCACTAAGTGGGCCTGCAGGCAAATTATGGTGCAAGTTCTATTTTTGATCACAGTGTGAGTGATCACAGTGTGGGTGACCACTGTGTGAGTGATCACAGTGTGAGTGATCACAATGTGGGTGACGAAAGTGTGGGTGACCACAGTGTGGGTGATCAAAGTCTATTTTTAGACTGGCTGTCAAAAATAGAAAAGTCAAATATTATTGTCTCATAATAATATTTGGACTATAAACTTGATCTTATTCTCTTGGAGCACTTCAGTTTTAGCTACAGATGTGGCCCATGCAGCTGTCAAAAGGAAGTATGCTTTTCTTATGAGTCAGTTGAGTTGTTGCATTCATGACTTCAGTTAGAACTCAATCAATTGAGTTTGGTGGAGTTGATTGTGGAGTTGATGGAGTTGTGTTTAGTTTGACTTGGTTAAACTAGTTGTAGTTAGTCTAACTGCAAATAGACTAATATGAGTTGTTAAACTAATTATTAACTCATAATACAACTATAGAATACATCAGTTAACTCAGTTGCATGTCAGTGCATGTTCAGTTTAGCAGGGATAGGTGTTAGAGAATCAGATTGCTATAGGTTGTGACTATAGTTGTGCATCAGATCTTGCACAATCAAGGGATTGAGTATGCCAATGAGTTTGCTCATGTATTTGCCCAGTTTGCAGCTTCTGCTCACGTCTTACACATTGTGAGTGATTCTTTGGAGGTGAAATACGAGTTTGGTAGACCATTCTCATTCATTCTTGAGCAGGTATTGAGCAGTGGAGGCAGGAAAGCAGTGGAATAAATTTGGAGATCAGATCTTAGCTGTATTGTGTGTAACAGGTGGAGCTGGTACTGGATTGCTTGTTATAAGCATTGTACTTTGTAATGTTACATGGTCTCAATCATTAATATACAGATAGTGTGGGGTTTTTAGCGAGATGCTTTCCCCGGGTTACATACTGTGTTAATGTGTGAATGCTCTTGATGTTTTATTGTTATTGATGCTGCTATATTGATGATCAACGTAGAGGAGCTTATGTATTGTGTATGTATTCCGCAATAGTACATGATCAGGATAATCTCTGTTGAATATGTGTTAAATTATTCAAAATTTCTACAATTTGAATAGATTGAACCGGTCTATTATTTGGGTTCGGGTTGGGTTAGGCTGGGAGTTGCAGCCTAAAGTTGGACTGGGGGTTTTGTTGTAGTGCTGGTAGTGTAAGTTAGGGGAGTGGAATGGTTCCTGTTGGCTAATTCATCTGTCTTTGCCAGTTTGTCTGCCAGGCTTGACTCTGCGAAGTGGGAGGGGACCATTGTGTTGGATATGCATTGTTTTGCCCTTATGGTGGAGCGTAGGGGAAATTAGGCCAATTAGATTAGTTTTTTTGGTTCGGCCAAGGGGATGATGAAGGAAATGGTTGTTGTGACAAATTTGAGAAGGGAGGTTGATTTTTCCACATTGTATTATATTGATAAGCATGATATTGCAGAGGCTGGAAAGAAGAAGATGGATCAGAGAGCATACCTGATTATCACGGCTGCCATTGACGACACTGATTAAGTATGTCCACCAGTTCTGGTTGTTCTTCCACTTCTTTGTATACTACTTTCAAACCAGGAAGTGAGGGCCAACTCTCCGTAGAGTGGTCTTTTGTACAAATAGTGCAGACTTGAAATGCATCTAGTGGGCACTCTTTGTGGCTGTGTTTGCATCTGGGATAGAATATTGCCATATTTTTCTCTGCTTCTGCTTGTTTCTGTTTCTCTTGCATAATATCGAGTTGTGTTGTCAGAGTCCCCAATATATCAGTTTTGAAATTTTCTAGTAAATTTCCAATTTTTGCACGAGTTACTCCTTCTCCAGAGATCTTGTTGTCCCTTGTAAACCTGTCATGTTCTGCTGGTTTTAGCCTTGTGCTGCCTTGTGAGCTCCTGATACATAAATCAATGATGTTAGCAAAATTTTCTTGATAAATATCTCATTTTCCCATAATATTTAGTGTTTCAACCCATTGTTCCTTCATGCCTTTAATTAGTGTTGTTTTTAATACATTGTCAGGTAAGGGTAATGATGCGTAAGGAGATATTTGAAGATTATAATGAAAATGTTCAACATATTCTTCTAATGTCTCATTAGGTCTAGCTACCATCTGAAATATTTCATCTTTTAACTCTCTAGACCTACAATAATCCTGATATTTCTTCAGGAAAGCACCTTTCATCTAATCCCAGTCATTTATAACACCTCCACCCAACCCCATAAACCATCGTAAAGCAGCCCCTTTCAATGTAGAGGGAAATAGTTTCAGCTTTTGGGGTTGGTGGTATAGTCATATCCTCTACACAACACATCGAATTCAAATAAAAATGCATCTATATCTTCCGATGTTAAGCCATGGAATATAGGGATGTGCTGGAGAGGAATGGCATTCATAGGCGCATTAACTGTAGTATTTACAATGGGATATTACAGTGTAGAGGTTTGGGGGGTTTGCTGGTTGTGGTCCATTTGGTCAAATATGTGCCAATAACCTTATGGGATTTCTAGGAGGGTATTCCTAGGTTGGCTAGAAGAAGCAAGAATGGCCTTAACAGGAATGGCTTTAACAACACTTCCTTGCTCTTGAATGATGAGAGTTTCTTGCTGAATTAATGTTTGGGGGGATTCTAGCTCTTTAGGTTTTTCGGCTTCGTTCTGGATGATTTTTACAAAAAGAAAGTGATCCACTAGGGTTGGACCCTTAGCCTCCAGGGATGCACTGCTACATATACTCTAGAATCAAAGACGAAATAGAAACAAAGTTTATATATTAATCATGGAAACAGAGTTATAGTAATCACTCCTTAAAGAGAGTTGATGATCAAAGTTTGGTTTACAACAATAGATTCTATAAAACAATAATATCCCACCCCTTGGGCTAGTAACGCTGTCCCTTTTTATAGTAGCGAGGTGGAAATATCAAAGATACGAATATTCTCAAGGTAGTGATACCTCAAGATCAAAGGATTCTGAGGGATTCACCATATCATTATCCTTCAATCATCTCTTCGTCCTCTTGCACTGATTTGGTATTTCTTCTTCCTTTTCTTGGCTTATGCGCTCCGATCTGGATTGTCTTGTCTGGATGCGGTTCCCTGTTAAAGGGAAAACAGTTGGTTTCACTTTGTCTTTTCCTTTGAAATGGCGATCTTACATTTTCTTCATTTTTTTCATAGAAAAAGGTAATAATTAGTTATTCCACATTACTCACAAATCTCTTAAACTTTATCATAATCCTTCATCATATGCCCATTTCATAATGTAAAGAAGTTATGAATTAAAGGAAAAGATAATGAAATAAGTGGAAATCACATACATTTTCTAATGATTAACAGGAACGAATGTCCATTAAACTCTATATAAGTGTGTTCAATCTGTGAAGAAGTCCATTCTAAAAATAAGTGCCCTTCCTTGCCCGAACATAAAGCTGCATACCAGGGGACTGAAGGAGCCACTGAACACCTCTATTTCATGAACCAGAAGAGGCCACATGGGCCCAAACCTTATCAGCAGGGAATGCAAGGGACATCCCAGTCATATTACAACCCTAATCAAGCCACTTCCATGCCTTCTTAGGGTCCCCCTGCTCATCCTTTTTGGTCCACACCCCCTCTCTGGTCATATCCATCTCAATACCATGGTCAATTAGGTGCTCATTCATTTCACTCTTATGCTCAGCCACAACCTCAGTGGAATGCACCTCATCACGGGTGGAGGCCCCAGTACAACTCTCCTCCCACTCTTTTTCCTCCACCACCTACTCAACCACAACCATTGCCTCCTGCTCCACTAAGGCAACCCCAAATACCTGCTCAACCAAACCTGAACCCGAATAACAGATAGGCCCAGAAGGTATATAGTGGGGAACCATCATGCCCGACCTATGCTGTCGAGATTCAGGAGATTAACCTACGATCTGGGAAGGTTCTCCCAAATAACCAGCCTCCCCCTAAGGAGGATGAGGAAGGAAAAGAGGAAAGCGAACCAAAACCTCTTCCACCCTTTCCTGAGAGATTAACTGGAACAACACAACTTACCCTAGAAAAAACTGAACTTCTGGGAGAATTGAAACAATTATGTGTAAAGATACCACTTCTCCAAGCCATAAAGAATGTGCCTATATACAACAAGATGATCAAGGAGAAGTGCTTTAGGCACCCAAGCAGGTGCAGGAGAGATGCTCCAACTATCAATGTCATAGGACAACCGTCTAACCTGATGTTGGGGTAGGTATTCTGTCTGAAATATCTAGACCCTAGAAGTCTTGTAGTCAGTGTCTACATCAATGGCACCATAATCTCCCATACCCTGATTGATCTAGGGGCTTTCATTAATGTGATGACCAAGGAAACTATGCTCAAGCTCAACCTTCAGGGCTCCCTGAGAAACACCACAACAATACTATAGTTAGCAGACTGCTCCGTCGTGACCCTTGAAGGGATTGTGGAATATGTAATGGTCTCCATTGATTCTTGGGAGTACCCTGTTGATTTCCTGGTTCTCCAGCCAAAGGAAAAGCTCGCTGGGTATCCTCTCATCCTGGGAAGACCCTAGTTGGCTACTTCAGATGCCTACATTAGTTGTCGAGCTAGGAACATGACAATCAAGAATGGGCATATGTCCAAGTAGCTAATCCTATATCCTCCTGCCCAACCTTTGTTAGAACATGATTTACCTCTCTAGTTGGAGGAGGAAGATGAGGATGAACTCTATTCCGCACCATTGTGTGCAGTGGAAGCTACCATGGGGGGGGGCCACAAACCAAGGATGATCTTATTAAAAACTTGATTTAGAATCCACTCCCCAGTGTGTTGCCATTAGAAGAGCTGGTGGAAGAAACCCAAGCCAATCCTTTAGTTGATCTTTGTGTGGCTGACCCATCCTCTCTCTGAGTTAAGAATATGGAATTCGGCCCAGAAAGAACCTTGAAAATCAACTCATCCCTATCCACTTCTCAGGAGGAAGAATTGTGTAGCTTATTAAGAAACCACTTGGATGCTTTTGCTTGGAGATATAAGGAGATGAAGGGAGTGCACCCTTCAGTCTATACTCATCACATTTACATTAAGGAAGATTGCAAACCAGTAAGGTAGCCTTAAAGGAGGATGAATCCAGCCCTTAAGGACATTGTCAAAGAATAACTGCAAAAGTTACTGGATGCAGGATTCATTTACCCTATCTCTGAAAACGAATGGGTTTCTCCTTTGGTGCTAGTGCCAAAGAAAAATGGGAAGTGGAGAATCTGTGTCGATTATCGGGAAATAAACAAGGCCACAAAGAAGGACCATTTTCCTTTTCCTTTCATAGTTCAAGTGTTAGATGGCCTGGCAGGGAAGAAGTTTTTCTCCTTCCTAGATGGGTTTAGCGGGTACAACCAGATCCAAATCAGTCTAGAAGACCAAGATAAGACCATTTTCACTTGTCCTTGGGGTACCTTTGCATATCAGGTCCTTCCTTTTGGATTGTGCAATGCTCCCACTACTTTCCAGAGAGCAGTATTGAGTATATTTGCTGAACTGGTCCATGATGCAGTGGAAATCTATATGGATGACTTTACCCCTTATGGTTATAACTTCTAGGAATCTTTGTCTAACTTGGGAAAAGTTTTGGACAAGTGTACTGAAATGAACCTGTCTCTCAGTCCTGAAAAATATGAATTCCTAATGACTGAAGGACCATGCTGGGTCATGCAATCTCTTAGCAAGGATTACAGGTGGACCCCAACAAAATTCCATCATCCAAAGGGTCCCACCTCCTTAAAAGGTAAGAGATGTTCGAAGTTTCCTAGGCTTTTCAAGGTACTATAGAAGATTCAGCAAGGATTTCAGTAAGGTAGCCTCTCCATTGTTTGGTCTTCTAGGAAAAGATGTCGAGTTCATATGGACTGATAACTGTCAAGAAGCTCTGGATACCTTAAAAAGTAAACTGGTGACTACCCCAATTTTGAGAGGTCCAAACTGGGCCCTACCTTTCCACATTCATATAGATGCCTTGAACAAGGCGATAGGAGCAGCCTTAGGGAAAGTTGATGAGAAGCTACCTTATGCCATATATTTTGTAAGTAAAAACTTGTCGAAGGTAGAGTTAAACTACACTGTAACCGAAAAGGAGATCTTGGCTCTAGTCCATTCCCTAAATAAGTTCAGACAATACATCATTGGCTATCAAACATTTGTACACACTAATTATGCTGCAATTAGGTATTTAATGAACAAACCAGATGTAAATGCTCAAATTATTAGATGGTTGCTTTTATTACAACAATTTAATTTAACCATTGTTGATAAGCTGGGTAGGGAAAATGTTGTTGTTGATTTTTTGTCTAGAATAGATTTTCCTGCAGGTGAAGAAGGAATGGTGGATGATCAAATGCCAGATGAATACCTATTTTCTATCTCAGTACTCTCTCCATGGTTTGATAATATAGCAAATACTCTGTCTCCGCACAATTCTCGCCACACCTGTCCTCAAAAGAAAAGAGCAAGATCATGAGGAAAAGTGTCCCTTTCACCTGGATTGGGGGCAATCTCTTCAAACTTGGCCAAAATCAGGTTTTGAGGAGATGTGTCAGGAAGGAGGAAGTTTTTGACATTCTCTTAACCTGTCATGATGGGCCCTGTGGGGGCCATTCTGCAGCAAAGATGACTGTCTTCAAAATCCTGCAAGTAGGTTACTATTGGCCCACTCTTCATCAAGATGTAAAGAGATATATCAGCCAATGTGATCGGTGTCAAAGGATGGGGAAACCTACTCCAAGGGATGAGATGCCCTTGCAACCTCAAGTGACTTTCGAGCCATTTGAGAAGTGGGGCATGGACTTTGTGGGTCCTGTCAACCCTCCTTCAAAGCAAAAATCTTACATCATCATGTGCATTGATTATCTGACAAAATGGGCAGAAACAAAGGTGATCAAGGCAGCAACAGAAGAAAAAGTAGCCAAGTTTTTGGGAGAGAATATATTCTACAAGTTTGGATATCCAAGAGAATTAGCCACAGATCAAGGGAGTCAGTGTACCTCCAATCTGATTGAAGACCTGCTCACACATCACAAAATTAAGCATAGAACTTCCACCCCTTACGATCCATAAGCAAATGGATATGTGGAAGTCACTAACAGAGCTTTGGAAGGGATTTTGACTAAGGTAGTGAGCAACAATAGAAAATATTGGGCAGATCGATTGGTTGAGGCCACCTAGGCCTATAACACCACCTGGAAGACCACCACAGGGTTCACACCCTATGAGCTGTTCTATGGGAAGAAGGCTTTGCTATCAATAGAATTTGAATATAACACACTAAGGATGGAAGCTCAGCTGGACCTAGATCTCAGCCATGCACAAAAGGAAAGGTTACTACAACTAAATGGATTGGATGAACAAAGATTGCAAGCCCTTCTCCACTCAGAGGTAGTCTAGCTCCAAAGGAAAATATGGCATGATAGACACCTCAAAGAGAGACAATTCCAGGAAGGAGATTGGGAACTGCTGTATGATTCAAGGTATAAATATTTCAAGGGAAAATTAAGGACAAGATGGCTGAGACCGTACATAGTCCCGAAAGGTGCAATGAAAATGGTTCAGTTGTGATCAGGACCATCAATGAAGAAGCCATCCCCATGCTTGTCAATTGGCATAGGTTGAAAATCTATAGGAAGCCCCTCTCCAAGCAAGAATTCATTGAGAATATAAGTAAAACAGTGTTGGTAGTGGAGCAAGTCTCTACCCCCACTCCACCCACATCCTAAAAAAAAAAAAGAGAAAAAGAGAAAAGAAAAAACAGGTACAGAAAAATTAACTTCTTATGAATGCATTACAAATTGCAGGAAGGACACAGAAGAAAAAGGGACATGGCCAAGCTGAATACATCCTTGATAGACCATTTCTCCATCACTATTATCTTTTCCTAGTCCCTGGTCTCACTTATTCTGGCAAACTATGCATCCTACAATAGGCTCTCTGCATTCTACAGGAGGCTTATGTAGAAATCACAGAGAGTTCGAAATCAAGTCAAGAAAAGGATCAGAGGGCTAGAAATTTGTCCAGAAGATGTGTGGACCCCCCTACCACCATTCATCCTCCTAACTCTCCATTCCATCCCCGCACTACTGCATTTCCACTCGCTTCTTCAATTGTTGTAGCTTTGATACCAATTGTTGTAGCTCCGATACCAATTGTTGTATTTCCGATACCAATAGTTGTAGATCTAACCCAGAAATATATGATAATAGAAATAAACCCTGAAAAAATAAGAGATAAATAGATAGAAATGATTCACTTTATTGATATCAAGACCCTTAAGGTAGGGCAACACCATACATTCACTCCTTAAGGAAGGAGAACACTCCACAATCCATATGCCTGTTCATACAAGAATATTTCTCTTCATATCTCTCAATGTGGAGTCTCTAGCCTCTATATAGGCCTCATACATACAAATACCATGCATCATTACCATGGTTTCCTCATACCATCAACTAATACCATGGGCCCATTACATTATTATTAACTACTTGTGGTCCCTTACATGACATGGGTTAACCACCTTATTTATTACTATGGCCCATCCCATTATTACATTATTACCTTGGGTACCTCCCTTGGTACCCCATATTATCCCCCCTAGGTATATAACATTCCACCCCCCTAAGCATGTTTCGTCCCCGAAACATGGGAAGAACACAAATAATAAGATCTACTCAAAAGAGTAGTCCACTGATACCATGCACGTGCATCTAGCCATCCAAGAGAAAGGTGAACCCTCGATCTCGCTGGTGCCTCGCTCGCTTGAGATGGAAGTTAACCGTGGCAGTTCTTCTGTGTTGATGTGTAGTAGGTGGATCGTCTCTCCTTTCTATCCATCATGTGACTACTTGGTTTCCATCTTGATGGTTGTCTTGTGGAGTGATGTGGGTGATGATATGTTGAAGTTTTAACCCACAATGGCTTTTGCTTGACTTCACCTTGCTGTGGTGCCTGTTGTGGTGTCTTCTTTTTCAATATGACTTCAACCACTGAGCCCTCCTCTGATGTATCATCACCTGTAACCTTTTCTTCTGCAGCCTCTGTTTGTGTTTGATTGTCGATCATCAAAGGCTCATCATCTGATATGTCAGTCCCTTGAACATGTTCTGCTTCAGCCTCCATGTGCTCTACCAGTTTATGGATGGAAATATCCTGTAATGTAATTTTCTTCTTTTTATACCATAGCTTCAGGAATTTCTTCTGCACATTAATATTGATAGTACCCACGGATTCCATCCAAGGATATCCCAAAACAACATCCATATTATCCATCTCTGAAGCATACAAATCACCATGCAACACATATTTATCCATAGAAATCTTCAAATCCTTGTACACTTGAACATCCTCATTATCAACCTGTGTATGTTCAATCTATTTTGCTGGGACTTGCAATTTTTTTGCCAAATTAACACTAATAAAATTACGTTTACAACTAGGATTGATAGAAACAATGATCTTCTCCTTTTGAATGAATCCATGAACCTGCAATAAGGAGACACCCGTAGCAATTAACCCCTTATGTGTCTCATTCTCCTTTTTTCTAGCACGAGACCATTTGTCTAAAAGGACTTTTTCAAATTCTGCATCTGAGAGTTTGGTCAACTGTTTATCATCAAGTGAGAGATACCATTTGTAAGCCTTATCTTTGAAACCCAACCTCCATGAATCCCTCCAAAGGTTTTTCCATACCCACTTCTGTTGTTTTATGTATTCTTCAATAGTAGGACCATCATCTTTTCCTGTAAAGTATAGAACCTTGCTAGAAGCCATGAATGGTTTGGAAAAAAAATTCACTTACTTGGCGAAAATTTGAAAATGTCACAGTTTCGTCAATATTGCTCAGAATCTCTATTATAACCTGTTTTTGGAAATGGAACAACCATTCTGCATCTGCCCATGTGATAGAAATCCTGATTCAGACACTGGAATTTCAGATCTGCGCTGCTACTCTCCCGCCGTCACCCAAAATTTCTGAAAAAAGAGCTGATTTTAAATCAGCGATATCTCCCTCATTCGGACTCCGATTCGACTGATTTTTTTTTGAAGTTGGGTATTTTTTCCCAAAGAATCCAGATCTACAATTAGATTTTACAGATCTTGTACCAGGACGTATAGATTTGCGCCGCAAAATCGCTGCCCTGAAAATTGTCTGCAACCCCACTGATTTTTAAATCAGCGATATCTCCTTCATCCGGACTCCGATTCAACCGATTTTTTTTTTTGAAATCGGCTATTTTTTCGCAAATAATACAGATCTATGATTAGATTTTGTAGATCTTGCACTAAAACGTACAGATCTGATCTGCAAATTCGCCACCCAAAATCCCTGCAAAAATAAAAAAAAAAATTTCTCCACAGTTGTGCCCAAGAAAGTGCTCTGATACCAATTGTTGTAGCTCTGATATCAATTTTTGTAGATCTAACCCAGAAATATATGATAATTGAAATAAACCCAGAAACAATAAGAGATAAATAGATAGAAATGATTCACTTTATTGATATCAAGACCCTTAAGGTAGGGCAACACCATACATTCACTCCTTAAGGAAGGAGAACACTCCACAAGCCATATGCCTGTTCATACAACAATACTTCTCTTCATATCTCTCCATGTGGAGTCTCTAACCTCTATATAGGCCTCATACATACAATACCATGCATCATTACCATGGTTTCCTCATACCATCAACTAATACCATGGGCCCATTACATTATTATTAACTACTTGTGGTCCCTTACATGACATGGGTTAACCACCTTATTTATTACTATGGCCCATCCCATTATTACATTATTACCTTGGGTACCTCCCTTGGTACCCCATATTATCCCCCCTAGGTATATAACACCTTCCCTGCATAGAAAACACAGAAATCTTGTTTCTTTTGTTAAAAAAAAACAAAATGAAGAATAAACTAGCAGCATCCTTAACTTAACTCTTACCTAGTGCATACCAGCTACTTTCACTAGATTGATAGAACCTTCCTTAGCTACCTCTCCAGTCCCTACTCAAGCCTCAGCCAAAAGTTTTAGAGGGAGAAGCAGTTACAGGAAATCCTGCAGGATTCCTGTAACAGCTGATCCCCTTAAAAATCGAGCTCCAGAGGCAGGGCCAGTGTAGCCACAAAGGTATAAAACATTCAAGGAGCCAGGTATTGATTGAAGATCACCAATACAGAGGTATCTGAGCCACCAAATTTAGAAGCCACAAGCGCCAGCAACAAAAGTCCATGGATAGAACGCCAAGGTCTGAGCATGCAACAACACAATAGCGACTAACAGGTAAGTGACTAAACCCGTTCCTCTGTTGCATGAGTATAATTTAAAAACTGCATGGACAACTGAGATGGTTGTGATTAAACGAGATCGACGGCCAGCTAACTAGCCACCCTCGTCCAGTTCAAGCGGTGATCGGTGGGTGCAATCGGCACGTGTGTTCAGTCAACTTAGGAAAAACTCAAAACAGGCAATGGAGACATCTAACACGAATGATGGACAGGATTGCAGGTAGGCAGCATGAAGTTTCATAATGGAACTGAAGTAGGGGCCAATAGTTTAGATGAGGGTAACGTACCCTTCTTGCCACCTCACCTCGTCACCGCAGAACACTCCCGTAAGCTTAAGTACACTGCAGTCGACTGCCTTCATCACCTTTGGTTTCATTTGTATCGTCGTGCTCTCGGCTGTAATGAGCTACCTACCACCTCCAGAGCCTTGAAACAGTCGCTCTCTACTAGTTTTAGAACCCTTCTGCTTATCGGGCTCTACTAGAGCATTATCTGGTTCTACAGGAGTGAAAACATAGTCCTATAGGAGCCTTTCTATAGGAAGGCCAGTGAGCAGAACCGCAGAGAAAAACTAAAGATTTCAAGACAAATTCGAGCTGTAAAAAGGTAGGCTAAGTAAAACCCACTCTACATTTCCTTATATATACAAAATGTGGTGGGATTCGAAGTGAAGTATTGAGTTGAAAAAAGGTAAAAGTGAGAACAAAGTCTGCCTGTGTTTTGTAAAAAAATATATGCAGTTTCTCCATTTGCTCTTTGCACTGAAATACTGTCTCTTTCTCCTCTGTGGTATTCTCCTATGTAAAGAGATGATGCAACTTTAAGAAATTAAGCCTATAAAAAAGTGAACTTGCATTGAGGTGGTCTGTTCATTTTGTGAAAGGAAAAAACATTGCCCTATATGCTCTTTGTTTTTTTAGATATTGTTTCCCTCAAACAGATCGAGAGGTAATGCAAGTTTAAGAATAGAGTTTGGAGGGAAGGAAAGTTGCAATTTGTTTTTGTTAAAAAGGAAGAACTCGAAAACTCTCCCTCTGGTCCCAGAAAGAAAACCTCAACTGTTCCTCTATTTTCGGGTTTGAAATTTTTTTCCTTGCTCCTCACCTAAGACATTCCAGCAGTCTCTAAACATCATGACAGGGGGTTTTATGAGGAAGGAGCCTTTGAATTCAACTAAGCTGCATGAACATCAAGAAGTGGTAGCCCTCTTTACCAAGAAAAATTGGATGCCTTTCTTTGAAAAATTTCATGGGTATGATGAGGAAGTCACAGAGGGATTTTTATTGTCTTTAAATCCTCACTCAAAAAACCATGCCATTGTCAGTTTCAGGGGTCTAACCATAGAAATCACGTTGGAATTCATCAGTAGGGTCACCGGTATCCCATTTGGACTACCCTGGAGCAAGGAAGAAAAACCACTGGGTCAAGTTGCCAGGAAGACCTTTTTCCAACTTGATGAACATCCTGTGGAGGATAAGAATGACACCAGGAGAACAAGTATACCTTATCCATGGAAAAAGGTCAGTTATCACATCATGAAATACATCTGCTATGAAGGAAGATACAACATAATTTATGGGTACCATTTCAGACTGTTACATGAACTAAGATATGGCATGGACCTTCCTGCATCTAGAAAACTTAGTATTCCATATTTTCTCCTCCAATCCTTGATAGAGTCTAGCACTAAATTGAAGGCAGGGGTTCCAGAACAATTGGCTCACCACGGGCTAATTAAATTTCTGGTGGAGGATGCCCTCCACACTTTCATAATCCCCATATCCTGGGAGATTTTCAGAAACATGACTAAAGAAGATGATATAAATGCTCTCACTGATGACCTTAGTCCATCTGAGAGTGAAAAGGAGGAACAAAAAGGGGAAGCTGAGAAGGAAATCCATGAAGAAGAAAAAGAGACTCAATTGGAAGAGAAGGAACCCCACCTAGAAAAAGAAGAAACCTAGATAGGAGAGGAGAAACATGACACCACCAAAGATGAGCCTAAAGTAAAGAAGAAGAAAGAATCAAAAGCACAAAAGGGTAAAACCACAATAGCGAAAAAGAAGAGGCCAAGAACTGAAAAGAAGAAGCCTAAGACAGTGTAGAAAAAGGTTGTCACAGTCAAAGAAGAAACTAAGCAAGCAGAGAAGCAAACAAAATCAAAGACAATAGAAGCAAAAACAGTAGAAACAGGAAACACAACAGATGAAAGAGAAGAAACATAACAAGAAGAAGTGTCTCTTGAGACACTAGCAAGAGAGGCAACAACTGTTCTTGCTACACTTAGTACTCCAGCCAAGCCCAAACGAAAAAGGAAGAGACAACCCTATATGTACTTCAAGGCTCAAAAGAGCACCAGGATAAAGATGGGGAAGCCTCAACCACCTTCAAAGGAGCCCATGATCATTGAAGATGTCTCTACTACAACAAAGGAGGAATCTCCCTCCAAAATTTCCATCACTTACAAAAGAGGAAGTCCTAAGAACTCTACTTGGAAAGAAAGGATCAAACTAATAGACTCTAAAATAGTCTTACAGGAGGCGCAGACCTCTCTACAGGAGACATTGGCAAAGCTCCAAGAGACTGAAAAACTTGAAAATAAGGTAGAAGAATAGACCAAGGAGGAAGACAAGGCAAAAAAGATACCAGAGCCTGGACCTCAACCTAACTTAGGCTCTTACTACAACCTTCTAGAAGGGGGGAAATCATCCCACAAAAGTTTGCAGTCCCTCTTTTCTTTGGGCTGGAAAAGGAAAGAGTAAGGACCCATACATGTATGCAGATTGCAAAATCAAGAGGGGTGGAATACATTGGGCACATGGAAAACAAATTGAGGGAGATGGGTAAAGAATTGAGCATGGTCAGGGATACAAAAAGCATTAGAAGAGCTCAATTGGAGGCAAAAAATGAAATGCTAAAGAAGCAGCTGCAAGAAAGGGAACCTCAAGGAGGAAATGAGCTGTCAATATTAAAAAGATAGCAACAGGAAGAGGAACCCCAGGCAGACAGTGAGACATTAATAAGACAGCAACAGGAAAGGGAATCCCAGGCAGAAAATGAGGTGTTGATCTTGAGAAGGCAGCTACAGGAAAAGGAAGCCCAATTAGCCTGCATGGCTAGCTGGGCTATGGAGGCATTACAATGCAGGCAGCCAGCCAAATCATATGTAGTGTACCTCAAGGATCAGTGGCTCCAATTTCAGATCAAGGCACTGGTCCAGAGGGGCACAATACCTTTTCAGGATTATGGCCAATTCATGCATATATGTGATCAAAGTTCAGCTAAGGACAAAGGGAAGCTAGTAGATTTTTACTTGCACAAGATGGACCTTATTGATATGAACCTATGGGATCCCAATGTTGCGTTGGGAGACTTGCATCTGATGGCCATGGCATCTTGGATGAGCCATGAAAAGAAAAGGACAACAAAGATCCAGAAAATGATGGCAAAAGAGCCGAATGAACCCTAATGATTAGAGCAGAACTAGCAGAACCCCTGGCTCTCATTTATGCCCACCAACACCTTGCAGCTAATCCTCAAGTTGTCCTATACTATGTTGATAAGCAGGCCCATGCTATTGCACATTTTGAGGACATGGAGAGATTGTTTGGAGATGACTGCATTCATGCCTGCATGAGAAGGTGGAACACATTGCCACACAGCCTACGGATCAGGGAGTATCACTCCCCAAACAGGATGAGGGAAGCCATGAGGAGAGTGCCACTGTATAAGCACTCTATGCAAAGTTTGAAGGCCAATTGGATTGGCCTCAAATTCAGTCCTCCACTGCTGCTAGGACTGCTGGAAGGAGTGAAAGAGGAGGAAGAACAGAAAGATTGGGAAGAGGTGGATAAAAAGGCAAGATTCCATGATAAAGAGGAAGATATCACATCAGAAGCATGGGATGTTAGGGAATCTATTAGAGCCATCAAGGATGAAGAGTTAGACTAGTTGCTCAGAGGATGAGCAACCCATTCAGTAGGGGGGTGATGATGAGCCCTAGAAATGGGTAATTATATGGGCTCATTTTTCCTCTTAATTAGACTTAATCCACAATTCTCATTAGTTTATTTCATGCTTTTGAATATATTTATGCTAATAGAGTGATCTGGGTTAGTCATTTTGCCATGTAGTCTAATGTGTGCTTTATGCAGATCTTTTGGTCAATTTTGGACAAAGTCAAGGGATTTATGAGCAAATGGTAGCAAATACTCGAGGAAAACAGGGAAGAGGATTTGTAGGGGGGTGTCTTCATTTATGACCCCTTTCCTCAAATCCTCCATCGGCAACTTGGAGCACACAGGTCCAAATTGATGCATCCAAGGGGCAACTGAGCAAGTAAAGAAAGATTGCTATTTATCTCCAGTTCTGGAAAACTGAGATCCTTGATTTTAGGAGGACTATTGGAGGACTCCATTTGAATAAATAAGGGGGATTAGAGCCTCAGTAGGTTAGCCATTCATTAGTATAATTTTCACACTTTTTTGCAGCACTTGTTCAACTCATTTTTGAGTTTCTTTTTGAGAATAGTTTATGTAATGTGACTATTATTTTTGATAATGAAGATGAAACAATTTTTGAGCCAGCACTTATCTCTTTCAGATGGCTGAAGCTCTTGGGTTAGGGCCCAACCCAATATTCCCAACACCTCTTGCTTTGTAATTATATGTTTTTGCTTCAATTCATGAGCTAATTTGTGTTACAAAGATTCATTTTGCTTTGTTTAGATTAGGTTGCTTTTGATGGTTTGCATAGTTGTTTTTATTTCAGTTGCTCAAGTAGATTACTGCAGTGACATAATAAGATTCAAAAAGGCCAACAGCAGGTCCTGATCTCCTTTTTCCCTTTCTGGGACTATGGTTTGATGTCAAGGCACTAATGCTACCACCAAAAACACAGTTTTGCTCTTCCATGCAATTTCTAGTGTGATGACTTGATTCAAAGGTTAATATGTTGCTTCCGATTTAGTTGCCTAGATCATTTCCTATTCTTTTACGATAGATCTCTCTACATGCTTTTCTTTTCAAGGGTTACTATTCAACATTTCCTGTTTGTAGGTCAGAAATTAGGTCAAGCTAGAGAAATTTCCGTGTTCATAGTATAGTTGGTTATTTGTTTGATTGGTTTTCATAAGTAGATGTGCAAATCTCTTGCAGGACACCTCAGCTCACCATAAATCCATAAAGTAGCCAGCATCAGCTCACTTCCCGCAGATTTCCCAAGTCATTCGCAACATTTCGCCAATCTGCCCTAATTTCTGCATGTTTCTCCATAGCTTCCCTCTTGCCATTTGAACAAATCCAACCATCATCTTCCCTCTCGATCTTCCTTGACAAGCTCCAGACACCTCAACAGCTTCATCTAGCCTTTAGTTACCACTTTCCCATCATTTTTCTACCTTCAAAACTCCAAAAATCACTCTCGGCCTCCTCCTGTAGATCCTCTTATAGATCCTCCTGTAGATCCCCTGCAACCTCCTGTACAATATCCTGTAAGTGGTTTTTCGAAATCTGATTGCAATGGAAGTATTTAGAAGGGTACTAGAGGCTTATCAGGACCTTTCCACACCTTCCTCCACCTCTGCAAAAACCAACTCCATCTTCCTTCACCACCAAACCTCTGCACAATCACAACCAGATAAATCACAACCATAATAATTTCACATAAAAACACTCAAAAGCACAAAAAGATGTTTCCTTCTCATTTCTTTTCAGAAGTAGCTTGAATAAATGTAATTTACCTTTTTCAGTAGTCAATGGCACTCGCATCAATTTCTATCTCTTTTTTTGCAAAAGTAGGGTTAGTTGGATAAATTAGGGTTTGCTAGGGTTTGCGTTACATTTCAGTTTTCCTTCTCTTTCTGCAAATAGAATAGCCTCCATAGAGTTAGCTTTCTTTCATCACAGTTAAAAGCTTCTTCTGAGAATTCATAGAAGTTGGCTTAAGCTCCTAGTGATCTTGCGTCAGCTGACCAAGTGATAGCATGCAGTAAGAGCTAGTACTTGTGCATACAGCACCGCCGCTTCCAAGTTTGTTACGAACTATTGGGTTGATAAAAGTAAAGTAGGAAGCCCCAAGAGTTACATCATTATTGCTGCAATACTAGTGCTCATCAATTGTTTCCTCTTGAAAGACAACCCTAAGACCTGGGATTGAAGGACAACCCTTGGTCTCATGACTTTCTCAACAAATCATACAAGTTTGTATAATTTTTGCATCTAAAGGGCATTCCCTTAGAGCATGTTTCTTTCTACATTTTGGACAAAAGATGGCTAAAGAATCAGCCTCTGTTTTCTGCTTGTTTTGGATTTTGAGGGTGTCTAGCTGTCCACTAAGGCTCCCTAAAATATCAGTTTTAAATTCATTAAGCATATTGCCAATTTCTGCCCTACTTACAGATCCAGTTGCAGATTTGTTTTTTCTAACAAGAGAAGGATCTCTTGGTCCTTTCCCAGTTTTAGATTTCCCTCTTGAGAGATGGACACATAGTTCTGCTATGTCACTCAATGGAAGTTGAGAGATATCTCTTTTCCCCATCATGTTAAGAATATCTATCCATTCATTTCTAATGGCCTTTAACAAAATAGCTTTCAAGGTTTCTTCTTTTAAATTGTTCATTTTTGCTCTTTTGAAATTGTAGTTGAATCTTTCAAGAAAATCCTCTAAGTTTTCATGTTCCTTTTGGATCATTTTGAACACTTCATCCTTATGATTGGTAGGCATACAATAATCCAAGTTTCTATCCAAAAATACTTGTTTGATGTCATTCCATGTTCTAATGGATTGAGTGACTAATGCCATAAACCATTTAAAAGTAGCCCCCTTTAGTGTTGAAGGCAACAATTTGAGTTTTTGAGAGTCTTCTAGATAGTCATAGGTTTTGCATAAGACTTCAAACTCAAACAAAAATGTGTTAGGATCTTCACTTCTTAACCCATAAAAGTTTGGGAGGACAAATGGTGAAATGTTTTTCATTGTTGTATGTGTTTCCTCATATACTATAGGGAATCCAAATGTGTTATCTCCTTCCCTATTTCCTCTGCCTCCTCCATTATTACCTCTACCTCCTCCATTGTTTCCTCTACCTCTCCCTCTACCCCTTCCTCCAAATAGTGAGAATTCTCCATCTTTTTCTTCCTCTGCCATTATAGTTTCTTTAGAGTCATCTGGTTCTTCTATTAGTGGATTATGGGAGAGAGTTTCTACTTCTTCTTCTTCACTAGGTATTCCTACTTCCTCAACTACAGTAGGCTCCCCTATAGAAGTGAAAAATGTGTTCTCTCCTAGGACTGTTTTAGTAGATGAAGTGGGAGAATCTTCTAACTGAGTTGTTGCCCCTTGAGTTCCAGGAATCCTATGGTCGGGAGTATGAGTTTGGGATGGAGGTGTGTCCTTTCTAACTCTTGGTGGAGTAGGTGGAGTTGTGGAAATCGAACTTCTGCCCCTAGCTATAAATCTACCCCTAGAATTTCTTTCTCTATGCCTGTCTTTATTATTATTTTTTTTTTTATGAATGTAAGAGATAAGGCTACCTAGTTACACTTCCACGGCAACAACGCCAAAATGTTCAGCCAATTTAGTGTCCTAAATTTCTACATAAATTATCAATCCAGGTATTGTAAACTGATGAAGTGTAGTGCACTATATGTGCTAGATGACCCTTCTTACTTCACTATTTTTGAGTTTATGTTTGTTTTGGGGTTTTTCTCTTTTGATTCCTAATGTTTTTTAATTTAATCTACTGCTGCTAAGAATCTAGAGAAATGAAATGAGAGCTAAAAGTGCTTTAGGCCAGATTTGGAAGTAAAGTTTTTAAAAAAGAAAATGAAAACAGAGCTTCTCTTCTTGCTATTATGATTGTTTCCAAAACATGAACTGAAAGGACTTAAAACTACTATCTACTCAATTATAAAACCAAAGCTTAAATGAGAAAATCAGATTGCAACTATCTATGTTAAACCAAAAATGAAATACTAGAAATAAGATTATCTCTATTGTCTAATCTATTGCAGAATCAAAACCTATTGAACAACTGAAGATGGAATTGCAACTAAACTAAGTGAAAAACTATAATTGAAATTGCAACTATTCTATTATGAAAGCAAGGCTAAATGAAGTATTATTGTCACTCTGCTACACAATTGAGGGAGAACTACCTCCTTATGATAGCAATTTGAGATATTTCATTCTTCATTATTCTAAGAAAAGTAAACATAAAAATGCAAAGAAAGACACATTCATAAATAAAACATTTCACCCCTTAGTTTTAGGATTAACCATCAACTGAAAGGGCTTTTGCAAACATTCATTTATATCATGAGATACTAAACTGATAAGAAAATGGCATTGAACAACTTAACTAAAATGAACAACAAATGAAATGAAAGACTCATTCATAAATGTAACATTTCACTACTTACTTTTAGGATTAACCATCAACTGAAAGGGCTTTTGGAAGCATTCATTTATATCATGAGTTGCTAAACTAATAAGGAAATGAAATTGAAAAAATTAATTCAAAATCTAAAAACTAATGAACAACAGATGAAATAAATCAATTTATGCTACTGACATCAACTTAAAGCTACAGGTAAGAGACTAGAAAGCAGTGAAAACCAAAGAACTATTCTACGCTGAAATAAAACTACTCTGATTTAGTGAAGATATGACACAAGCTACATTATACACAGAGTTAGAAAACGATTATAAACATTATGAAAAAAACACAGTGAATTTACAATTGAACTAGGAAAGACAAATAGAAATAAAATGTACCCTTGACCACGCAGGGGCCCTCTGCAAGGTCTCGGATTATCAACACGGAATCAACACTTCACAAGCGCTTCATGTATCCATTGAAAATAGAGTCTTTATATTAAAGCAGAGAACTAAGTTTTTCACACTACAAAGCAGAAATTTGCACTATTACATAAGCAAAAATTTGAACTTGTTCTGCATTCTACACGCTGGTATTTATAGAAAAATTTACAACTGTTTTGAAGAGAGAAATTAGCTACAACAAACACATAGACAGGTAATGTATGCAGAATTCTTATCTTCAGTTGCTTTGAAACATAAATCTTCTAATAGTTGTTGTTGGATTTTGTTTGTGCAGGTGGCAGATGAAGTACTTGGCCTTAGGAGACTGCCTTGGACCCCATCACTAAGAAGCGTGTGCAAAACAGAGTCCTACTTGCCATAGGTTTCTATAGTTGACTTCCCTTTGACCGGAGTCCTCCTCATCGATCCAGGCCAGATGGATAGGATACAATCCATGCTCTGATTTTTTCCAAGCTACCCATGTGGTCCTTTTCCTCTCTTGACACCTGTAACCTACAAAAGCATGGAGATCGCTGTAGAATAGCCGATTAGCTGTAGAATGTGGCTGCGTTCTATAGTTGAAAGACAAAAACCTATTCAAATAACAAACATAACAATATAACTTGTAAACCACTGAAATATACTCCTTAAGGCAATGTGTAATGGTTTTTGATGATTAAGGATGCATTTTTCATGGAAAGGAAAAGAAATAAAGATGAGAAAGTTGCTTGAGGGAAAGGCATTTTTGGAACTCAATAGTTATGATATGCACTGAACCTTATCATGACATCTCTCTATAACATAAGGCCCCAACCATATTGTCCTTAACTTGGCCTTAAAGTCTTTATATCTAGTACCATATAACAAGGTCCAATCACCTTCTTGAAATTTCTTATCCTTGATTTTCTTATCGTGCCAGATATTCCTCTGAAGTTGAGTTACCTCTGTGTGTAGGAGGGCCTACATTATAAATTCATCTAAACCATTCAATTGAACCAATCTCTCTTGTTATGCACTACTGAGATCTAGATCTAGTTGGGCCACCATCCTCAATGTGTTATACTCAAACTCAATGGACAAAAGGGCCTTTTTCCCATAGATCATCTCATAGGGTGTGAATCCAGTGGTGGTCTTCCAAGTGGTATATACGCCAAGGTGGCTTCAACTAGTCTATCTGCCCAATCTTTCCTAGTGCTGCTAACCAGTTTGGTCAAGCTTCTCTCCAGCACTTTGTTGGTCACCTCCACTTGCCCATTAGCTGCTGGGTGAGAGGGAGTGGAGGTCCTATGCGTGATCTTGTGTTGGCTGAGCAAGTCTTCAATCATGTTGGAGGTAAACTGGCTGCCTTGATCCGTGACCAGTTCTCTAGGGTTCCCAAATTGCTGCCTTAATTTCCTTGGTTTCAGCCCACTTAGTCAGATAGTCAGTGCAGACAATGATATACTAATTTTGCTTGGAAGGAGGGTCAATAGTTCCAATGAATTCCATGCCCCACTTGTCAAATAACTCAAAATTCACTTGAGGTTGCAGAGGAATTTCATCTCTTGGAGTGGACTTTCCCATTCTTTGGCACCGATCACACCAACTAGTATATCTTTTCACATCCTGATGAAGAGTGGGCCAATAATACCCAGCTTGTAACACTTTAAATGATGTCCTCTTTGCTGCAAAGTGACCTCCACAAGGCCCATCATGACAGGTCAGAAGGATGTCAAAGACTTCATCCTCCCTGAAACATCTTCTCAGGATTTGATCTGGGCCAAGTTTGAAGAGGTTTCCCTTAATCTAGGTGAAGGGGGTGCTCTTCCTCACAATCTTGCTTTTCTTTTTGGAGGACAAATTTGATGGGAACTATACAAATACCAAGTAGTTTGCTATGTTAGAAAACCATGGAGAGAGAACTTAAATGGGGAATAAGTGCTCATCCGGTAACTGATCATCAACCATTCCCTCTTCACCTACAGGTAAAGTTAATCTGGACAAAAAGTCTACAACAACATTTTCCTTGTGAGGCTTATAACAATTCTTAGATCAAACTGTCGTAATAAAAGTAACCATCTAATAATCCGGGCATTCACATCAGGTTTATTCATTAAATATTTGATTTTCGCATGGTCAGTATGTACAAATTTTTGATAACCTATAATATAATGCCTAAATTTGTTCAATGAATGCAAAACAACCAGGAGCTCCTTTTTGGTCACTGTGTAGTTTAGTTCAGCCTTTGCCAGATTCTTACTCATAAAGTAAATGGCATAAGGCAATTTCTCATGTATTTGGCCTATTGTTTCTCCTTTGGCTTTGTGTGAGGCAGCGACATGAATATGAAAAGGAAGGGCCCAATTTGGGTCTTAGAGAATTAGTGCAATGGTTAACTTGTCCTTTAGGGTGTACAGGGGCTCTTGACATATTTTTGACCATACAAACTCAAAGTCTTTGGCCAAAAACCCAAATAAAGGAGAAGCCAACTTGCTGAAGTATTTTATAAACCTTCGGTAGGATCCAACTAAACCTAGGAAACTTTTGACATCTCTTTGCTTTTGTGGAGGTGGGACCTTTTGGATGATAACTATTTTGTTTGGGTCCACCTGCAGTCCATGCTGGGATATTGAATGACCTAGCACGGTCCTTGCAGTCATCAAGAATTCACATTTCTCAGGACTGAGAGACAGGTTCATTTTAATGCATTTGTGCAAAACCTTACCTAAGTTGGACAAAGCCTCCTCGAAATCACCCCCATAAGGTGTGAAATCATCCATATATCTTTCTACCGCATCATGGACTAACTCAACAAAGATAATTAGGAATGCTCTCTGAAAAGTGGAAGGAGAATTGCATAGGCCAAAAGGAAGGACCCTATAGGTGAAAGTACCCCAATGACAAGTGAAGGTGGTTTTATCCTGGTCTTACGGGTTGATTTGGATTTGATTGTACCCGCTGAATCAATCTAGGAAAGCGAATTTTTTTTCCGTTCCAAGCCATCTAGCACTTGGTCAATGAAAGGTAGAGGGAAATGGTCCTTCTTTGTGGATTTGTTTAACTCCCTGTAATCGAAACAAATCCTCTACATACCATTTTTATTTAAAACCAACACCAAAGGAGATGCCTACTCACTATCTGAGATAGGGTAAATGAATCCTGCATCTAGCAATTTTTGTCATTCTTCTTTGACTATATCTTTAAGAGCTAGATTCATCCTCCTTTGGGGTTGCATGATTGGCTTGCAACCTTCCTTGATATCAATATGGTGAGTACACACCGAGGGGTGCACTCCCTTTATTTATCGATAACTCCAAGCAAAGGCATCCAGGTGTTCCTTTAGCATGTTGCACAAATTTTCTTCTTGGAGAACAGAAAGAGATGGATTGATTTTCAAAGTTCTCTTGAGACCGATTTTTATGGTTTTAACATGGATAGGTTTGGAATCGGCTGAGCATAGATCCAATTGATGGTTGTTTTTGGTTTCCTTTACTACTTCCTCTAAGAACAATGTATTGGGGGTTGGACTTTGGAGTATGTGTTCGATCAAATCATCTTCATCCTACTTTCCCCCTCCCATGGTTGTTTCTAAGGTATAGAGTTGGGTGGAATAAACTTCATCTTCTTCCTCCTCTTCTATCCACAAAGGTAAGTCATGTTCTAGAGATGGTTGAGCAGGAGGGTATAGGACTAACTGCTTAGACATATGCCCATTCTTGATCATCATATTTCCAGATCTATAGCTAATGTAATCATCGATAATGGTTAACCGGGCCCTCCAAAGGATGAGAGGGTAACCAGTAAGCTTAGCCTTAGGCTGGAGAACTAGGAAATCTGTAGGGTATTCCAAAGAATCAATGGAGACCATCACATCCTCCATAATCCCCTCAGGGTTCACTGTGTAGCGGTCTGCAAGTTGCATAACTGTTGTGGTCTTCCTCATTGAACCTTGGAGGTTGAGCTTGAGCATGGTGCCCTTAGTCATCACATTACTGGTAGCCCCAAGATCAATCAAAGTGTGTGGGACAATGGTTCTATTGATGTGCACATCTATTACAGGGGTTCCAGGGTTGAAATACTTTGGATAGATTACCTGCCCCAACATTAAGTTTGACAATTGTCCAATGACATTAATGGTAGGGGCATCTCTTTCTTGCATCCCTGGATGCTTGTAGCACTTCTCCATAATCAACTAGCTGTAAATAGGTACATCCTTGATAGCTTGGAGATGTGGAATTTTGACACATAGGTTTTTCAATTCTCCCAGAAGTTTAGTCTCTTCTGGGGTACGCTGGGGAGGTTGAGTTAATCTCTTAGGAAAGGGTGGTGGATTTACTCTAAGCATGCTTTCCTCACTTTATTCCTCAACTTTCCTGGGTGGAGGTAGAGGTTGGTTTTCGAGGAGTAATCTCCTAGATCTTAGGTTGATTTCCTGAATCTCCACAACATAAGTTGGATATGATGTCTCTCCACTGTATACTTTTTGTGCCTATCTATTGTTCAGGTTCGTATTTAGCGGTTAGGCATCTGGGGTTGTTTAGGTGGAATAGAGTGTAAAATATATGGTTGGGTAGGTGGTGAAGGAAATAAAGTTGGAAAATTGTTGTATTGGGGCCTCCACCCCTGGGGCGGTGCATCCCATTGAGGTTATGGCGGAGCATATAGTTGAAATGACTGGTTGGTTGGTTGGGAATGATAATGAGGTGAAAAGGACCAAGGAGGAGGTGTAGACCAGGAAGGATGAGCAGGGTGTCCCCAAGAATGTATGGATGTGTTCTGGTTGGGGTTGTAATATGCATAGGATGACCCATGCATGCTCTATTGGTATGGCCTAGGCCTATGAGGTCTCCTTTGATTTATGTAGTAGAGCTGCTCAATGACCACTTCAGCTGCTTGATATACAAATTGGAGTCCAGGTAAAGAGGGGCAATTTTCTATGGAGTGGCTTTCTTCACAAAATGAGCAAATTTCAATAGAATTCAATGGACATTCATTCCTAGGATGCCTCCTGGTGCATCTAGGACAAAAAATGGCCAAGGCTCTCTCTGCTTCCTCCTGCTTTCTCTTAATGTGCATAGTGTCCACCTGCAGAGCAAGGGTTTGCAACATATCACTTTTGAATTCCTCCAACATATTTCCAATTTCACCCTTGATGGATGAATTGGAAGAGGATGGACTAACCATAGGTTGACTACCCCTACCCATTTCCCTAGTCACCCTATAATGATTTCTAAAGACAGTCTTGATATCCTCATAGGGTAACTGGTAGATATCCCCTCCTAATAACAGGTGTAGGGTATCTAGAAGGGCTTCCCTTACTCCTCTAAGCAGGACTAGCTTCAATGACTCAAGGTCAAGTGTGCACCTAGCCTTTTTGTATCTAAGATGGAATCTTTCTTCATAATCCTCTAGGGATTCATTATTACCTAAGGCCATCCTAAAATTTTTCTCTTTAGTGTCTTTAGACCTATAGTAATCTCGTTACTTGTTATTGAAGGCTTCCTGCATCTGGGCCCAAGTTGTAATGCTATCTCTAGGTAAACTTATGAACCAATGCAATGCTACATCCTTGAGAGTGGATGGAAATAGTTTCAACTTTTGCTCATCCTTTGTATAGTCATAGGTTCGGCATATGACAACAAAATCAAATAAGAAAGTGTATGGGTCTTCTGTGGTCAGGCCATGGAAATGAGGAAGGGAAGAAGGGCTTATATTTTTCATCTTAGTATTCCCATAGGTTTCCCTGATGGGGAAGGTACCCTCAACTCTTTCTCTATTTCCCCTATCATTTATGTTTTCAACCATAGGTTTAGTCAGAATGGGTTCTCCTTCTTCTTCTTCCCCTGTAGGTTCTTCAAATATGTCTGGGTGCTCACCTAAGGGTGCCTCTAGTTCACAGTCACCAAAGAAGAGGGAAGGTTAGCTATTGGAAGCAGTGGGGTTATTTGGAAAAAAATTTCCTAAGTTATCCATATTCCTACGAGGCATGAAAATAATTGTTTTTGTTTGGTTTTGTGATTTTTTCAAACTTTGAAAGTGATTGCAGAATTGAAATTGCAGACTGAATTAAAACTACTAACTGAATGAAAAGATTAACTACTTGATTGAAATCTAACTTGCAGAATGGGAAGGAAATCAAAGAATGCAGAATGAAAAGGAAGCAAACTAAATTACTTTTGCATAAATGAAACTAAGAGCAAAATATTAGAAACATAAGAAAGAAAACAATAATCACATAGAATAAGACACCTCCTTGACAATGGCGCCAGAAAGTGATGAGCACCAATATTGCAGCAAGAATACTGCAACTCCTAGAGCTACCAGCTTTACTTTATCAACCCGAGGTTCGTACAAACTTGTAGGTGACAGTGTTGTATACACAAGTACAAGTGATGATTCTGCCTTTTCTCACTATTCAACTGGTGAGGGACCACTAGGGTTTTCAAGCCAGACTTCTATGGATTCAGAAGAAGCTTGATTGTTGATGAAAGAAAGAGAGATCTACTCTAGGATAAAGCTTATCTACTGCAAATAAGGAAAATGACTGAAATCCTATCCTAAAAACACATCCTTCTAAAACTAATTGATGAGAAACTATGCTTTACAAAAATTCCAAACCAATATGTATGAAATACTACTATTTAAAGCATGGAAGTTCAAGACATCAAACATCACTACTGTGCATGTAAAGGACTGAAACAAATCTGTTTTGTTCTTTTTATTCCTTTTCTAGAAAGTCAAGTGTAATCTCTAATATCTTTTGGTTATATGACAGGTGTTTTAGCAATGATGGTGGATGGTTGGGAGTTTTATGAGATGATTGAGAGGTTTGGGAGACCCTTGGGTGATCTGGTGTGGCTTCCTAGAGGTGTTCTCTCAATTCAGCCTCAAAACAGATCACTACAGGAAAACCTATAGGATGTACTACAAACCTACAAGATTCCCTATATTTTTACAGGATAAAACCGAGAGAAAAACGATAATTGCTGGAGTTGATGGAAGGCTTAGGGAAGGTGGTGTTTGGGTGGAATGGAGTGAGAAAATGCCTAGGATCACGCATAACTCAAAACCAAGGTTAGGAGATGGTTGGATTCACTCAATATGCTTGAAGGAATTTCTATGTAAAATGATGAAATTGGTGAAGTTCTTGGTGAATGAAAGGAATGATTATGGATGGATGAAGTTGGAAGGTGGTTGCCTGATATGAGTTCCCTTTATATTTTTGAAACACCTGCTCTGCATCAAACATTTATAATTGCCACAAAGTCATATAAACACGAAGAATTCTAACAAGCTAGAAAAGCAGAATTTAATGAATTAGATGTCTACTTCATGCATGAGGAAAATTGCTGAACAAAATGGAATCATGGATGAGATCTACTGAAAGACTAAAGATGCAAGATATAGCAACTAAATCCTACACTTGTAAAAATGATCAAATGTTAGTTTAAGTATAGTAAACTCTAAATCTTATGAGGAAATGGAAATCTGCCTTTTTGGGGCTGCTTAAGGGTCTTTTCCTCAAATCATGATCCTTGAGGGAAGAGGTGAGGTAAAAACTCCTATTGAAAACTTTGTGGTGCTCCTTTTATCTCTTCTAACCTGTTACTGAAGTAAAGCACAAATGAAAGCAAACTAATAAACAACTAATCAAATCCACAGTAGTTGCAATGAAATTCTTCTAGAGACAATTTAACCATGAATATATGAAACTAAGTTAAGCATATGTATACAAGAAGAGGAGCCTTTGCTGCTAGGGTTGGGCCCTAAACCAAGAGCTTCAGCCCTCTGAGTTAACTCAGTGCTGGATCAAGAAAAAACTCATTTTCTTATCAAAACATAAAATTACATCAATGTCTTCCACAAGTCTGGAGCTCGAAAATAACCACTGTTTTTACAACAAAAATTTGAATCCTAATGAGGCTCTAGGAATATCTACTTATACAACTGAAGTCTCCAACTATTTCCTTAAATCTAGGGAGGCTCAGATCCCAAAATCGAGATGAACTGACTCTTTATCTATCACTTGCTCGACTGCCTTTTGATCTTCATGACTTAGCTGCTTGTACTCCGAGCTGGTGTGATTAATGGAAGAATATTCGAATAGGGGAGGAGTAAATGTGGAGGATTCACCTCCTACAATCTCTCTCCCTTATCCCATTCGAGTTTCAAACCTTAGTCTTGCCAAAATTCCTTGATTTTCTCTTCCAAACCTGCATTTAATGCATATTAGTCCACTAGACGTAATATCTCACTTTAACTCATCTCATTAAACAAAATATAATCAAAACCTGTAATAAGTTGTGAGAAGAGTTGATTTGACTAAGCTAGGAGGTGAATTAAGGCCCATATAATTACCCAATGATGAGGTTGATCATAAGTGTCTAAAGAAATACTCGTAGACTCATTTTGTGTCCAATGAGAACCAAGGGGTACATATACATACTTGTATTTTCCATTTGAAAAGGCAAAGAACACAAACATTAAATGGAATTTTAGTCTAAAAGTGTCAATGAAATTTTCATGTCATAATATGTAAACCAATCAAAATCCTTTAAATTTAAAAAGAGTTACATGTAAATATTTTGGAGGGAAGAGAAGGAAAACTACATTTTTTAATTATATTTTCGGTTTATCTCCTTATATGTTTACTCAAATTTCAAGTGTAGATAGTCAATGGATGCGAAATTAAATTCCACATCCATTCAGATACCCATTATGCATACTTTTTAGAAGACCCATATTGATAAAAATTGAAGATACATTAAAAAGCGTGTTGAACACATTTTTTAAATGTATGTTAATTTTTTATCAATGTGGGTCTTCTCAAAAGTATGCATAATGGGTACTCGTTTGATGTGGAATTTCATTCCACATCCATCGAGTATCTACACTTGAAATATGAGTAAACTTATAAGGAGATAACCCAAAAATAGAATTAAAAGAAAATAGTTTTCTTCTTTCCCATCCAAAATTCATCTCTTATTTTATTATTTTAACCATTATTTTATTATTTATTAGGAGGCCACTTTTAGGTTGAAATTATTTTAATGGACCATTAAAATACTTGCAAATCATTACAAAATAGAGTGAAAAAACATTATTTCTAGATTCAAAGAGTTACATTAGTATAAAAACTGATAATTTTTTATATTTTTTGTCACATTTTTAGGTAATTAACTTGCAAAGCATTTTCAAGGCCCTCAATGAGGTTTTTGGATGAAAGAATCTAGCAAAATTATGTGTACCCTTGGTACACTTAGTGTCTTTAGCTACAACGAAAGAGATCGAAAATAGCTTTCTAACAATATAAAAATAGAGTATGTATGAGGAAGTTATGATTGAAAGAGGAAATGGGAAAAATTAGGCAACGATTTTCTTCTAGGAGGCACAACTCTCTAACTAAAGTTTAGATTGGGGCACAAAAGCAGTCAATAGAAAACACAACTAGAGAGTCAAATTTGAAATAGGGATATAGCAGTCTTAAGGAAATGAGTAGAACAATGATGTGGCATAATAAGGAAATTTGGGAAAAATTGGCCAAACTTTCACAAGCCATCACTTTCAGTTCATCACTTAGATTTGGGAAAATTGATAATACTTAGCGAAAAGTTATTGAGGAGGGAAATAAACTTGTCAACCCATAATTCTTAATTGGATGTCACATTTTCTTAGGAAATTAAAATAAGAATGGTGTTGGTCGTAGGCCACATGAGGTATAGAAGTATGGTAGATGTTAAGAGGTCCTACAACCATGAAGAGGAGGTTAAAGGTATGAATTTTAGCATGGGTAATGTTGAGATAGGGTCAAATGGACATGGAAAGTATATGGCATAAAATGGAGACTTAGAAGAGTCCATGAGGAGCTCAGCTATAAGGATGATAATGAAAGGTTGATAAAGGAACAACAACAACTTAATATTTCGATTCTACAAAGCTTAAATTAGAGAAAAATGGAAAAAAAATATGATTCAAGGTAGATAGAGGAACAATATTCTCAAATTAAGAGGGAGAATGTTGGAAGTTCAAGGAAATATAGGAGCGCTGGTAGGAATCAACATCACTCACCAAGACATTCAACCAAGAGGGATTATGTTTCTTCAGAGTATGGGAGTTGTCCAGTATATCACCAGTGAAGCAACAAAGAAGGAAATTTGAATTGGAAAATTTTCAAGGAGAGTTTAGGAAGATTAAACCTCCTAACTTTGATGGTGAGAAATATAAGGGTGAGGAAGTTGAACTTACTCGAGATCAAGAAGTATCTTCAATTGTACAATTATTCCTCCAATTTACAGGCCTAAATTGCAATTTATCACTTGAAAGGAAAATAAAACAAGTGGTGGGAGTAGCTCAAGGAAGATAAACACTTGCATGAAAAGAAGATCTTATGAAGACAATTCAAATGGTACTTCCAAAAGAAATATTTTTTAGAATAATACTATTAAAGGAAAATGTAGGATTTTTTTGAACTCAAGTTGGGCAGGTGTTTCTGGGAAAACTAGTGTCAATTCGAATTGCTAGTCCCACTAAGATGGGTAGCTACCTTAGAAACAAACAATCAAAGCAATTCAAGGTTTCCTTTAAGTGTAACAGATAAGAGGGAAGAAAAGAGGACCAACTTGGATCTTCCACTTGGATCCTTGCGTGATTTCTCTTTCCCTTGATAGAATTTGCCACTTCTCTCCTACTTGTCCTGCTTCAAAGAGTATCTGTAGAGTCAAAGTAACAGAAAACCATCAAAGCATCTCTATCTAAAACATCATAAACAACGTAGAATCAGAAACACATTGACCATACAATTGCATTCATAAACAATAAGATTCACAAATACACGATATATGGAGGAAAACTCAAAGAACTTTATTAATAGTAGAAGAGAGGATTACAACCTAGCTGTCTGATCCAGCATCATCCTTCCAACATAGAAGCCCTCTTCACCTCATGAAAAGCAAGATCACCCAACAATACAATGTCTTTTCTCATAGATAAACCAACAACAATTCCTTACAAATTACAAAATTCCAGCCTGTAGATCTCTCAGATGAGGGATCCATCTAGCGAGCATAATTGTGCAATTACACCTCTTTGCTCCTTTTTAAGAAGCTTTGTCATACCATTAGAGCTGATTATATTTCTTGTTTTCCCTGCAATACCCCTTAATTCAACTTCCTTTCCTTCCGCAGAAAATTTCATGAAAAGTTCTTGAAAATTAAAGGCTATTGTACCCAGGGATTGTAGCCATTGGACTCCTAGTACAACATCAGCACCTCCCATTGGAATAGAAAGTATTGGGCTAGTTAATACATATTCTCCCATGGATAGCTTGATATTATGGCACTTTCCAGAGCAATTTATTGTTCCTCCATTTGAAATCATCACTTGAAACTCTGGTGCTGGATATAGGAAGCAATTCAATTCTTTTGCTACCTTACAATGAATAAAATTGTGGGCGCTTCCTGAATCAATCAAAACTATTACCTTTTTCTTCTTGATTTGTCCTTCTATCTTGATGGTTTGAGGAGTGGTAATTCCTGCCAATGCATTACAAGATATGGTCGGATTTATTTGTTCTTCATCTAGGCTTTGTTCCTGGAGTATATTCTCTTCTTTTGATCTTTCTTGCTCTTTTTCTTCTTCCTCTTCACAATCTATGTAGAATAATTTATTCTCAGCACACTTATGACCTTTAGTGTATTTGCTATCACAACTATAACAAAGCCCTTTTGCTCTTTTTTCTTCCAATTGTTGTGGTGTCAACCTTATAGGTTGTGGAAGTCTAGGGGAAACAACATTTCCGTCTTTATAGTTGTGAGTGGTATGCTTCCTGGTTGCCATAATTTTGCTTTCCATTTTTCTTGCTAACCTGAATGCCTTCTCTAATGAATCAGGTTCCCAAAGGCGAACATCATGTTGGATATTATCCTTTAAAGACCCTATGAACACATCAATCCTATGCTCCTCTAGAATTTCTTTTACCCTTATGTTCAATTTTTGGAACTCCTCAATGTGCTCCATTATTGAACCCTTTTGTTTGAGACTTATCAATTGGATAAAAAAAGTGTTGCTTTTTGTATCCTCATAATGTGCTACCAATTCTTCTGTAAAAATTGCCCAAGTGATAAATTTTTTACGAGAGCAAAGCCATTGATACCATACAAACTGATTTGGTTCCAAATATAAAGTTGCCATACGTACCTTTTGTGTGTTTTGCACATTATTGAGATCGAAGAATTGCTCAATCTGTAATATCCATGTGGCAGGATCCTTGCCATCAAACTTCCTCATATCGATTTTTGGAATATGGTGAGTCTTCGATCCAACATTAGCGTATATGGAATCATGATTAACATTTTTTTTTCTCATCATGAGTTTCCTTTAGTACCTTTTCACCCTTAGTGCCCATTTCTTGTAGCAACTTATTCATATTTATCTTCAATTCGTCCATGTCTGTCTTCAAATCATCCATCTTAGCTTCCACGTCAATCATCTTAGCTTTGACACCTTTCTTTAAACAGTCCATCTTAGCTTCTACACCTTTCTTTAAACCATCCATCTGAGATTCTGTTCCTTTTTGTGTAAGGGACAGTTGTTGCACTTGGTCTTGTAATTTTGATATATCATGTTGCATTTCTTCCTCTTCTTCATGAGTCATGCTAGAGCTTTCAGGTTGCTTACTAGGTGTTTGCATTTTCTTTCGCTACATCAGTTACCGATAATAATGCTCTATTATTCCCTTTGAATTCCTTCAAAATAAATTTTCAAACCAAGCTTAAGCAAAAATTTAAGAAAATCTACACACCTTTTTTTCACTTTGTAGGAGCTCGATATTGCCTCTGATGTATCTCTGTACCTTCCAATCATCTAGTTCTGAATTTGTGAGCTATAGTAGCACTCTGCGTCCTCTTTCCAATGCCACAAATCTGACCCAAATTGGATTCTCCAAGGAAGAGTTATCCGAAATCTCCCACAATGACTTGATTATATACTACTTCAGTAGAGCAAACTTGTACGACATGCCACGAGTCACTGTTTTGACCTTTGGAACTGAAAACTGCATACAAAAAACTACAGTCCGTCCTCTTTCTGTACCTTCTTACGAAATTGCAATCCAATCCCCAGAGAGAAAGTTATGACGATTTTCCCCAGGTCACCTGTTTGGAATGTAATTCACGAGTCTGCAAAAAGACCAATTTCCTCAGATCATAACTCCGCACACATAGCGCAAAAAGCTCTGAAATTTGGAGCTAAAGTTCAGTGTGATGTCTTCTCAAATGGGTTTCTTTTGCAACTTCTGAAACGTCACAGAAAAAAAGTTTTAGCGAAAATTCCACGATGACCTGTTAGGAGCAGCGAAACCCTAGAATCCAAATCTCTGATACCAAATGTTATGAAACCAGCTCAAGAAAAGATAGAAAAGATAGATCAACGCCTTAGAATTCAGCCTCTTCGAGGGGGAAACCTCCTTTACATTACATAAATGAACAATTATTGGATGATTCAAATGACAAAACCTCCTTTCTATATATAGGAGTCTAAGGAGTCACAATATAATCCAACCGACCTAACAATAATAATATAAAGCCACAAAAATAATAATAGAGGGATTCTATGGGGCACAATAGTAACAATATGGGGGTAATAGGGGCACAAAATATTAATAAGGGGTATAACTACAATAGTAATGGGGTAATCATTAGTATTATAGGGACCCAACAATCTCTTACTCATCCCAGGGTGAATCTGGCGAGGCAAGTGTCATAAGAGAAGTTTCTGGAAGATTCCATGAGCTTCCACTTAGCAAACTGTCTCTCCCATTTGTCTATTCTCTCTCATCACACCCTACAGAATGCCATTTCAGTATGCATCGCACCTAGCTAGTGTGGCAGCCAGTATGCATCGCACCTTGACCATGGATCAGTCAGTATGGTCCAGTTTTGGCTATTTATGAGTAGTTTTTTACGTGGAACTTCTGGGAAATGATGTAATCAGTTGACCATGATCCTTTAAGGCATGAAACAACACTTTTAGGACTAAAGAGCCCTTGGTTTATGGACATATGAGTTTGGGGTTGCAATGCCCAAATATGTCTATAATAGCAGGATGACAATGAAGGAGTACAAAAGGAAAATCATTGAATTTTTTAGGTATGCTGGTTTTATTAAGGATGAAATGAAGAAATTTGAAATATTTTCAAGTGTTTTACCATGATAATATGGTGGAAAAATTAAATTTTATGATCTCTATACTTTATATGAAGCTACAAGCAAGGCATCCTTTATGAGTAGGATAAAAATAGACCAACCTTCCAAAAAATTGGGATGGAAAGATGATCTGATTTAGAATATTAGTTTGCAGTGCTAAGTTCTTCCTCAGATTATAAAAAAAATGCTTTCATTGTGCTTAAAGATTCATCAATTTTTGCAAGTACTATGAAGAGTTTTTACGTTAATTTTATGAGAAATTTAACATAAATTAGAAACCGAACAATGGCATAAACATGTACAGAACATCATCAAAAATTTTTTTACAACAAGAACATGATAAGGGAGTTCACCCCTCCTGGGCTACGTCTCCTTGGTCCAACTTCCAATGGCTTGGGCCTCTCTATTATGCTCAAAGGTGTAAAAAATTGTGTTTAAAATGCTCATATGCTTCTGAAACCTACTCCAATTAGTTCAGAATGTCAAAAAATGGCTATGTAACCTCTTTTTGCATCCAATTTGATGGAACACTAAAGAAGTTATGACCTCTCTTAGTTTCCCCATTATTTGTTCCACAAAATTCTCCACATCTGTCATTATCCTACAAATTAGCACCAAAAGAGCTCTAATTGGGTGAAACTTTCGCTGGATGGGGAGCCATATTCTGTCGGCCAACTATTCATCTCAAATCACAATTGGCAAGGATTAGTGGGCTTTATCATCTGTGAACATGGTGAGTGATTGTGTGATTGTGATCTAGCAGACCCAATGACACAATTAACTATGACCCATAGTTGCATCGCATCTGGGAACCTATCATACATTGAGATCGACAATGAATCGATGGGTAACATAAAGCAACCTTCTGTTTTTCCCGTAGTGTGTGATTACAATCTGCGATCCATTGCATTGCAACTCGGGTATGCTAGGGGCCGATTTTCCGGAAATCCTTCCCTTCGCCGATCTGCAATTGTGATCCATCACATCACACCTCTGCCCGATTATTAAAGGGATTTCTACTTGCCTTATCACATCACACTCTTCCCTGCTCGGGGGCTGATTTTTGACGCTGATCTGCATACGACTGTGATTTGTGAAATACAAGAGCCATTGGTGGCTTGCCACTTAGCACCTTCATTCGCTAAAGGACCTTGCCGCATCATCCAATCCTGCCATGTGAGCAAGTCAAACCTAAATTTTGACTTACTATTACTTCTGCATACTAGCTCGGATTTGAGTGTCGTTTGCACCATTAGAATCATAATGATGAGCTCTTTGATCTAAAGCTAAGTTTAATAATTTTAGACGCTTTTATTTTTGAGCCTAATTTTTAGCACCTAATCACTCCTCCCCACTGGAAGTCTCTGGGACCCCAAAAGATCACTGTCAATTAACCAACAGGTGAGGGTACAGTTCCCCCACCTTTCTAATCTCAATCCATTAATCACTGAATTGGAACTTGTGATCTCCATGATTCTTGTCGTGCCTTTCTGTGTAGTTGTCTTTAACCTTTTCAAGTTGTTCTTGCACTGTTTTATGTAACATATGGAGTCGTTCAATGAACTCTTTCACCTTGTCCATGTTACTATCAGTAGTAGCATCCTTCTTACCAAGATGATACAATACATTATGATGAAAATGGTAAACAAATTCCTCCACTTGATTCCTTTTACTCAAGTTTGAATATACATCTTGAAAGTATGTATTTTTCTGAACATAACTTTCATGTAAAACAAAGTGATGCTTAAGGAAGCTAGTTATACAAACTAATGGCCTGGAAAGTACATCAACAAACTTGTCACTTATATATTTCTTATACCTTTTGACCAAGTGGAATAGTAGAAGAAAAACCATCCAATGGAAGTGCCTTTGTCACTACAAATTAAACACTTTATCATTTAAAATTTCCGAATGAAAGGAAATGGGCTTACCACATTGAAAAAAGAATGTGACCATGGCATAGTCACATACAACAACCTGAAACTTAAATGACTGTCTCAAGTCTAGAAAAGCAAGGACTGGATTTGTATTGATATTTTGTTTTAAAGCATCAAATGCCTCTCGTTGTTTGCCTCCCCACTGTAAGAACTTTGCACAACTACCAACGAATGAAAATGAACTACAATAGAAGAAAATTTAACAAAATTTATCCCCCAACATTGGGCTACTCCCAAAAAACCTCTTATCCAAATGACTATCTTGAGCCTGCCTTCATAAATTGCGACTAGAGCAAAGGCATCTGCGGCTTCATGGGGATGTATGATTCCTTCACCTACATCTGTAGAAATGGAGTCAATACCACCATAGACTGTTACAACTTCAATCTTGGAGAGGTCTAGCTTTAGCTGACCTTCTTCACATCCCACGCAGACTGCCAAAAATCCTTTAGGAACCTAAACACGCTTGGAAGAACCAATTTCATGGCTCAAGTACATCAATGAAGTTTTATCCGACATATACTTTGACATATTCATAAACAAGTGTTCTTGACATACGAAATCAAGTATTTTTTTCTCATACATGATATGTTCATAATGAATTTTTTTGAAAATGAAAATGTTATCCAAATAGATTATCCTGTCTAGAAATGGCCTCAACACATCTTTCTTCATTGCGTAAAAGTAGTAGGAGCATGGAAAAGACCGAAAATCATAACAAGCAATTCAAACAAACCTTGTCTAGTTTTGAATGTTGTCTTCCCTATATCTCCTTCAACAACTCTACTTTGATGAAAACCACTTCTTGAATCCTACTCAAGGAAATGCTTACCATTATTCTCGGACTCTAAAACAAGAGGAGCACCACACACTAAAGGAGTAGGATGAATGATCCTTTTATTCAACAATCCCTGGATTTACGTCTTAATTTTTTTGCTTTCCATCAATGAAATCCTGTACATGCCATTGTTAGGAAGAAGACACTTTTGTTGCGACTGTAATTGAGGTTGGATTCCCCTCTTGGAAGTAATCCCTTTGATTCCTGAAACATTTCATCAGATTGGTTGACAACGTCAACCAAATAAGTTTTCAAATATGAATTATAACCATCAAACACTTCATAATCAATATCATTCTTGGGTTTGATAATGAGAAGTAGAAAATTCTTGCCCGAATTCACCAGTGTTTTCATCTGCCCTGAATTAACAAACAAAAGATTTGTTTCTTGTTGTGAACACTCACAATATATTCTACTCCATTTTTGAATATATGATACTTTTTTCTTGTCAATGGAAAATATCTTTAATATCATAAAGGTATGGGCTACTCAAAATGATGCCAGAGATATCTAATGACACAAAATCAAGCTCCACTTCATCTATGAATTTTGCAGTGATTACGAATTTTAGTTTACACTTTCTCATAACCTGCTATTGCGCATTGTCACATACCCATCCAAGTGGATACAGTTTATGATCTAGAATAGTTTTCATATTTAAACTCTTCACAATGTTTTCTGAGATAAGATTCGCTTTAGAGCCGCTATCAAACATCATATCAATCTTGTTATGTTTCGATATCACCCTTATGTGAAACAATTCGATTCTCCTCTTTTCATTTGGAGTTTCATTATGCAAGTTTGAATAACTAGTGCTAGCAATGGATTCCTTTCCTTGAAACCCCATGCATGTGATTTTTGTTTCATCAACCGATTCAGATCCCAAATCCTCTTCTTGAGTGATTGTAACTTTCTTTTCTTTTCCTTCATTGTTGAATTTATTTTGTTTCATTTCAGGATGAAGATTCCAATAGTGAGATTCATCGTGACCCTCTCTGGAACAATGTTGATAGATTGTTTTCTCTCCTTCCTTTTTAATGGATGCATTTTTCTTTCTCTCTACCCTTAAACAGATTTTTACTACCTTCTTCTGGAATGTTTTTTCCTCTTGCCTCAAGATGAGTGGCTTGCACACACACATCTTCTAGATTATTGGGATTAAACATTAAGACAGTGTGCCTAAGATAACTTTGTAAACCCCCTATGTACTTCAGCAATGTGTCCTGTGATTGCAAATCTACACCTAACATCAGAGACCTTTTTCTGAATTCTTGGGTGTAATCTTGCACATTTTTACCTTTAAGCTCTCTAAAGTTCTACCAATTCATGATGGCTTTATGCATATAAGTTAGATGGTAAAATTTTCTTTTGATTGCAACAATGAAATCATTCCAAGAAATTGAGATCTTACCATGTTTTTTAATCTCCTCTTGGGTCTTTGATTTCCATCATACCAGTGTTGCACCCTCCATTCTCAAGGAAGCTAACTGAATCTTTATGTCATCCTCTTGAAGGTTTTGAATGCTGCAATATACCTTCAGCTGACGAATCCAATTATCACAATTCTCTTCATTCACTTCACCATTATACATGGGAAACTCGAATTTAACATCAAGTTTAAAAAAAGATGATTTACTAGTTCCTTTTGAAGAATGATGATGAGTATGCGTAAGGGTTGTATTAGTGGAAGGGTGTGAAGATGCTTATGAAGAAGAAGATGAAGAAGATAGTGGATAGGGTGAGGTTTGTATCCATTCCCATTACCTCCTATTCCATTACCTAATCTTGAAGAGTCTTCTCCTTTGGGAGGTTTGGAACTTTCTTCTTGCAACCTGCTATTCCTCTCTTCATAGAGGACCTTCATCATCTCTGTCATATAAAAGAAAGCATTTTTGAAGGTTTTCTCGTCTTCTATCATGTTTGTAGGTTCTCCTTTATGAGACATGATCTCTAGAGTCTCAACTGCAACTTGAGGCGAGATTGGTGTTGAAGATTGTGGCAACCTTTCTATTCTTCCCCTTGACCCCACTTCAGGGCTTCCAACCATTTTTCCTTCACCTTTTTTGAGTTTTAACCTTGTAAGCATGACATAAACTTGCAAACAATTAAATCCTTCTTTCACAAAGAAAAACCTAGTGCTATGATACCAAATTGATCTGATTTAGAATATTAGTTTGTAGTGCTAAGGTCTTCCTCAGATTATAAAGAAAATGCTTTCATTGTACTTAAGGATTGATAAATTTTTACAAGTAAAATGAAACGTTTTTATGTTAATTTTATGAGAAATTTAACATAAATTGGAAACTGAATAGTAGCATAAACATGTACAAAACATCATCAAAAACACATTACAACAAGCACATGTTAAAGGAGTTCACCCCTCCTGGGCTACGTCTCATTGGTCTAGCTTCCAATGGCTTGGGCCTCTCTATTATGCTCAAAAGTGTAAACATTTGTGTTTACAATTCTCAAATGCTTCTGCAACCTGCTCCAATTAGTTCAGAATGTCCAAAAATGACTATCTAGCCTCTTTTTGCATCCTATTTGGTGGAAAACTGAAGAAGTTATGACCTCTCCTAGTTTCCCCATTATTCGTTCCACAAAATTCTCCCCATTTGCCATGATCCTACAAATTAGCCCAAAAAACATGCTAAGTGGGAGAAATTTTTCCGCGAAGTGGGCCATATTCTGTTAGCTGACTGTTCATCACAAATCACAATCAGCGAGGACCAGTGAGCTTTATCATTTGTGAACGTAGTTTGTGATTGTGTGATTGTGATCTGGCGGACCTGACGGCACAATTAACTGTAACCCATAGTCAAATCGCTTCCAGGAACCTATCGTACATCACAACTGGTGGTGAATCATCAGATTAACATGAAGCGGCCTTTTGTTTTTCCTGCGGTGTGCAATTGCAATTTGTGATCCATCGCATCACAACTTGGAAAATTGTTGGGGACCAATTTTCTGTAAAGCTTTCCCTTCGCCAATCTGCGATTGCGATCCATTGCATCGCACCTATGATCGATTCTTGAAGGCCTTTCTGCCTATCTTATCACATCGCACTCTTCCCTACTCGGGGGCCGATTTTTAGTGTCGATCCACTTGTGACTGCGATTTGTGAAATGCAGGTGCGAATGGTGGGATGCCACTTGGTGCCTCCTCATTTGCTGAAGGATCTTATCACATCATCCAGTCTTGCCATGTGAGCAAGTCAAACTTGAACTTTGACTTTCTCTAACTTCTACATACGAGATCGTATTTAAGTTCTGTTCACACCGTTAGAATCAGAATGATAAGCTGTTCGATCCGAAGCTATGTTTAAAAAAATTATGGCACTTTGATTTTTGAACCTAATTTTGAACACTTGATCACAAGAAGAGGGCCAAGGTGGAGCAAAAAAGGAAGGGATATAAATCTTCATTTTTTAGTGGTAGTTCTCATACAAATAAAGAAATCCAATTAGCCCTAAGTGAACCAAGGAAAGTTGATTCAATGATAAAAAAACAAAGATTTCAGCCCATCATCTACTAAGGGTTGTGAGGGTGAACACATGTACAAATATTGACCTCAAAGAGGAGACAAAATGAAAAATTTACACCATATTCAAGAAGATGATACAATAAAGGACGTGGGTAGAAGCATGCTTAGAATTTATACATTATTGGACAACATACAAGTTGATCAACAATCTCACATGTTCAAAGTTGAAGATAAGATAAATAGTAAACCCATTACCATTTTAATTGATTTTGGAGCTACCATAGTTATATTAATCTTAAACTTGCTGAGATATATCATTTGAAGAAAATTAGGCATGGAAGGACTTGGTTGGTTCAAATAGCTATAGGGGCTAAGAGAAGGATAATTGAATTAGTGAAGGAATGCCAAATTGACATTGAATGGTTTGAGTATAATTTCATATTTAAGTAGATTTAAATATTTTACCTTTGGGTTCAAATGTTTCCTAATTGGTGTGGATTGGTTGCGCAAGCACCATTCTATCTTGGAATACTATAATAAGACCTTCACTTTCCTTGATGAAGAAGTAAACAAAGACAAATACAAGGGAATCCAAGTCCAATTTATGTTAGAGTATTATTAGCGATGCAATTTAAGAGGAATTTTGTAAACGGGTGCCAAATTTATGTAGTCCATATGGAAGAGGTAGCCAAGGACAAGGTATCAAGCCTTAAATAATTTCTTGTACTTAAAGAATTTGAAGATGTATTTACTGAAATACCAATTTGAGGCCTTAAAAGGGATATTTACTTCTCCATAGATTTAGTAGTTGGAGCTACCCTCGTGTCGAAGACACCATATGGGATGAGCACATCAGAAATTAAGGAATTTTAAATGCAGTTCGTAGAACTTTTGAAGAAGGGGTACATATTATAACATGTGTCACCTTGGGGTGACCTAATGCTCTTTGTAAAAAGGAAATATGACACCTTTAGGTTGAATATATATTTTAGGTAGTTGAACAAGGTGACAATGAAGAATAACTATCTTTTACTTACTATAGATGACTTCTTTGATCAACTAATGGAACTTAAGATTTTCTCCAAGATTAACCCGAGGTCAAGGTACTAATAGGTGAGAATTATAGAGGACATTAAAAAAACAACATTTAGAACTTTGCATGACATTATGAGTTTGTTGTGGTGCCATTTGGGCTATCCAATGCACTAGGTCTTTTTATGTGCCTTATAAATTCATTTCCCATAAATGTTTGGACAAGTTTAATATTGTATTTTTGGAAGACATCCTAGTGTGCTCAAACTCTGAAGAAGAGCATGAGAAAGATTCAAAGCTTGTGTTGCAAGTACTTAGAGAGCATAAACTTTATGCCAAGTCGAGTTTACCAAAATGAGATTCACTATTTGGTCCATATCATCTCAGAGGAAGGGGTGGCAATAGACCTGAAGAAAATCAAAGCAATCATAGAGTGGTTTGTTTTCATAAAATCAAGTAGGCCCTGTAGAGGGGTACCCTAAAAGAAAATTACTATTCTAAGTGAGAAAAATGAGGTAGTAGCCCATTGTCACCATAGCTACCTAACTCCTCTTTATAGACTTTCACTAATGGAAGGAGTCTCGATATGAGGTATCCTAATATGGATATTCTAGGTTTAGGGTTACAAGGTGACTCAAAGTGAATCTAAGGGAAAACTCGACTAAGATATAAGGCTTAAGCAATGGAGGGGAGAAATTTCACTTTCCTTAGAGATGTCAATACTAGGGCATGTTTAATCTAAAGTTTGAGTAGTAGGTTATGAACTGGAGCAACCTAAGGTCATAATGCAAAGAAAAGGTTTCCCACAATGATTTTCAACAAAACTATTGCACATGAAACCTTCAACAAGCCCTCAACTTGAAGCTCTACCAACTAGGGTTTTCTCCTAAGGAAAAAAACTAGGGTAACAAAGTTTAGGGATGAAATTTGGAAGGAATGGCCACCAAAGGGAATGATTTTGAGGAAGCCTATATACCCTTGACGTTTGGGCCTTCTACTACCAAAAGCACCTCTCCCTAGCCAATTCACTCCATGCCTTGATTGTTATTCTTGCTTTTAGAGGGCCCGTATTAGAAAAAGAGAGAGAATGAATGAAATTCTGGATACAATATGACTTGATCATGAACAAAGGATGGCCAATTCCTAGTCCTTGGGTTGATGGAGTCTATGGATGCTCAAGATTAGTTATATTTTTCAAAGGAATAAGTATATTATGATGCCCTAGCAATCAAAACCCTAACTATAACCTTTTGAGGGATCAAAGGCACTTGGGATGCCTACAACACAACTTCCCAAGGGGATTATCATCCACATTCCACGTATGAGTAATGCACATAACGTGACTACCTAGATCCTATGTAATTCATTTTCAACAAAATTAGGGAACAATAGAAAAACTCTAGATAATCATTATATTCCATACATTAGACATTAAATGAAAAATTATTCAATAAAAGAGCTTATTTACAAGATGAAATGCATGAATAATCCATCATTGATCCAAGGTAACTTCTCTAAAGATGACAAGAAAAATAGTTCCAATATGTAAATTCCATTCCATAAATCACATCTTGCCAAGATACAAGAGGCCGAAATTCTCCTAAGAGACGTCGAATTCTCCAAGTGATGATGATGATCTATAAATAATCCTCTTCTCTACTTATATGAGGAGGAAAAGGTATAATTTAGCCTAAAAGCCCCTAAATGACAAGTTAAATCACAACAATGCATTAGGTTACAATCCAACCCAGTAAATTTCAACATAAAAGCTAAAACAATCCTGCACGTGTCAGGCATGAGGCCTTATAGGCTGGTGCCATGCATGAGAAGAGCTCCAAATGCCAAGTGTTAAGGCTTTTGAGTGCCAAATGTGATGTAGAAGCTTCTGAAAATAATCCTTTGAGGGTTTGTCCTCAAATATCCATCAATGGATCTCTATTGTCCCTAAAGTTACCTAAGGCACCACAAAGGGGGCTCCTAGGTCTCCAAATATGAAATAAATGCCCTTGTCTGCTGCAATGTTAAAGGATTTATAAGTTATAATAGCCCTCCTAAGTATTTGAAGGTGGGACTAGGCCCTAAAGTGTTTGTCATCCCTCAATTGGTGCTAAGACCGACCTAGTGTTGTGCAGGAAATCCTTTCTGCAGAGAGAAACGATCCCTCTAGTCCTATGGGAGGATCTAGTAAAAAACAAAAATAAATATATGTAAACTTTCCTAGTTTATACCAGAAAACACAAATGAGGATAGATGACCTGCCTCACTCTGATGCTAACATCCGTTGGTGTCTTCCTTGATTCTTTCTATTCCACATTCAATCTCCTATTTACCATTATGGATGAATACCTACGAGGAATATCACGTGGAGACAACAAATGAATACATAGCAAAGTTCATTCTAATATAAACCATGTAATAGATCAAGGAGTATTACACTAAATGAGTAATAATTGACACATTTATGGAAAGCAAAAACATAATGTATTGTGAATAAGTGGTAAAGGGAGCATTACAACCACTTAAGCCTTGATGTTGGAAACCTCCTTTAGGTGAGTTTCCAAGTCCTAGCCTTAACCTTCAACCAATCCTTTCTCCTTAGAAAACTGGGCAATATTTGGGCATATTTCAACAATAGGAAAACAACCAATCAATAGCAAACCAGTAGTGGATAGTAGGGATCTCATTTATAGGGAAGGAGAGGGAGTTGGGGATCCATAAAAGGAGGGATAAGTTCCACATATAAAGGTAAATATCTATGAAAGTAGGATCAAGGACCAGGACTGACAGGTCTAGTTTCAATCCTCATTCACATGTAACTAGCTCGTCGTCTCGAGATTTATAATAAGAGAAGCTTCTCCTCCACTTTAGGAAAAACTACTTGAAGAGGTTCAACGTGGGTTTTCATAATAAAAGGCGCACTGGAAGTGCTAGGAATGTATAATGAAACTAGTTGCTAGCACTGGTCACCATTTATGCAAAACACGTTGTTACTAAAAGCAAGGTTTTTTTGACAAGTTTCTCCAGAATTATTTCAAGGTAAGTCTTCTTCTTTTCTTCAGGGAAGTTTTTGAACATGTTTGATGATGAATACACTAACAACTTTTGTCATTTGTGATATTTCTGGAATTAATGACACAAGGTGCAACACTTTAGGATATGAGATAGGGAGTGGGAAAAAATACTGTATAATAGATGCCCCTTAAAGCATGAACGCAAAATGAGAAGTGATGGTTGAAGTTATTTATAAGCTAAGGCAAGGACTTAGAGAAACACCATCAGGAGACCTACAAATCAAACATAATACAATATAATTAACATCTCTGATGTAATTATGCCTAATAATACATATTTTTAGTAGGAATCTAACAATACTTGAATCCACGGTATGGACAAAGCCATCCAAATAGAAAGGATTATGTTTATGGATGCACAAAATGGATGCAACCATCTAAATAGAAGGGATCATGTGTACAATCATGAATATTTTATAACTCCTGTTATCACTGTAAAACTTCCTTAAAAAGTTTGGACAACTTACATGGTTTCTCAATTCTTGTATCAGTCATAGTCAAGTCATGGTCAAGTCATTTTTATGTTTTATAGTCTAAGTCATAGGGTTAGAGTCTCATGTCCATCTTCAAATAAAGTTTGATAGCCTCATTCCATGTCCTAGAAGCCTCACCATGTGTTTAGAAGACATATCTCACATAATTTCGGAGAAATTTTGAAACTAGCTACGAATCCACGTTTTCGTAGCGCAGACAGTGTAAAAATCCTGTTTTGCGCTACGAAATCAGTGTTTTCGCAGCGCGCTGCGAAACCCCTGTAGCAGCCTGTTTCAGCAGAAAAAACTGTTTTACTAGGTAACTTCCAGAAGCTTTCCAGAGCAGTTGAGAACTCAATTTTTCAAACTGAAAGAGGATTTTCTTCCTAACATGTTGAAGTGCAAAAACCTCTTCCACTTTCTTCAAATTGATTATGAGCTGGGAGAAAAGGGTGACCAAAGTTGCGCTACGAAACTGCTGTAGGTGCAGTTTTTCATCTCCTGTTTGACAACTGTTTTTCAAAGACTTATTCTGGGCAGCTGGAGTAGTTTTTCAAAAACCCAAAAGAGGTTTTTGTTCAGCATGGATTTTTTCACAAAAACCTCCTTCATTTTTTCCAAATACATTTTTTACGAGACGTTATGACCTATGTCCCAAGACCTATTTTTCAGCCAGAACAGAGCAAGGGACAGTTTCCTGTTTGACACGTGTTTTTCAAGGACAGATTCTGAACAGCTGGAGGATTGTTTTAAAAAACCAGGAGAGGTTTTTGTTCTGGAAAACATGGGCTACAAAAACCGCCTTCAGTTTCGTAAAATGTGTCAAGGATGAAGAGATAAAGGCTCTGCAATTTTCAAGGATCTAAACCTAAAAACAGGGAAACATGTTCCCTAATTTCTAGGGTTTGTCATCAGCAGTTGGGTGACCACGTAGGAGGCTTCATCAAATTCGACTTCATGGAGTGTTAGGTGTCAAAGAATTTTTTAAATGCTTAGATAAAGTTGTTGAATCATGATAAGGAGTTACACTCCTAGTTGTATTAGGTCTCTAGGACTACTAGTTAGGTGTCATTTGCATTTAATAGTTAGTTTTGAGTGTCATTAGGTGTCACTGATGACAAATTCGAATTCTCTTGATGAGGGATGATGGAATCCTAATTGTAAATGCTTTATATAGAGCAAGAGGTCGAATTAGCAAAGGGTTGGAGACTTTTTGGCTCAGCTGCTGCTCTATGTGCAGACTGTGTATATTTTTAACCTAATGCAGATTTCTACTTAGACAACTCAAGATTCATGAATAGTTCTTGTATGTTCTTGTTATGATGGCATCTTCCAATACTTACATTGCAGTGGTGTTTACTTATGATACTCAGAATTCATCACTGATGCTCTGACTTCTTTCATAGATAAACTTACTATGTTTCACTGTTTTGTATTGTCATTTCTACACTTGAACTCTATAATGCCTTGACTTCCATGCTAGGTAGAATGCTTTGGCTTCACTACTCAGGATTCATGAAGGATTTCTTATATTCAGAATGTGTGTTGTCCTTTCCTTAGTTTTTTTTTACAGTTGCATAGGTGTACAATCACTCAGAATTCACTGATTGTGCTCTGACTTCCTGTGTGCACTTATGAGTTGTGGTTTCATATGTGTGTTGTGTTCTGAATATTCAAATGCTGAATGCCCTGACTTCATGTTAAGCTGATCTTGTTGTGGTATTGAAACATACTTTGACTCCATAGCCCAATGGTAGCCAACCTTCATCTTTCAACCTATAAACATATACAATTACAAACCATAGAGTTAGCCATCTATTCATATCTTTAATCTAAATCATTAACCCTTTGAGAGAGCCCTCTCAGGCCGAGGAGGCTAAGCCTTAGCTAAAAGATTGGTTTGAAATAGTTGCACTAAGATAGTCTGATCAGCAGCCTATCAGGGTCCTATTTTGGTGATAACAACTCCACACAGCTTGGATTTATCAGAAAAAACCTAGGGTCTGCATCTTTGTATCGATCCAACTAAAGTACGAATCCCACCATGTGAATTGATGTGTTAGAGTCAAACACGGTAGAAACCAGTTGATTATTGGTCAATGATGTAAGTTGTTAACATGCACGAGAGAAACTGAAAATGATGGCGATGGCTCTCAAGGTAAAACAACAGAATCCACGAGTGTGAGTAATGAAGTTTAAGTTGAACACTCATAGAATCATTTGATCGAAGGCTAGTGATGTAAACCTATAATCGAATGCGAAAAACCTACCATTGAAGCATGCAAGTTCCAAGGTGAAAGGGAGTTTCTAGACCATATTCTTGGATAATGAGTTGGATTCGATAGGAACTGATCTGTTGAAGGAGGGCCATAATATGTCCCATATCATCCACATGAAACATATGATTTTGTAGAGTTGGAAAGAGTGATTCAAGATTGTTGCAGAAAAAGTAATAGGTTGTAAGTGGTTTGAATTGCAGATGGGACTTCTCTTGAACATATCAGCGGCAAAACTATGGAATTTGGAAACATTTGTCTCAACATAGGATCAAAGGCCACAGTGATAATAGGATATAATTAGATGCAAGGAAAATGGATTCCAAAAACCTATTAAGGCAAGCAACGAAGTGAGAATAACCCAAACCTGACACGAGATACAGATAAGTGTCATGGTCAAAAGCGACATGTTGCCTTTTATAAAAAATACATGGTATATGTTTCCTTTCTTTGTCCCCACTATTTCTAGCAAGTACCTCATTATTTTTAATCTCAAGCTTGAAGAGGGCAACATATGCTTGTTGTATAAGTTCATCATTTAGAGGAATATATCCTAGTAATTTTAACAAGCCCTAGGAAGTAGTAGCTCGGTCTCGTCATGGTGACAAGTCCTCCATCGTTTTAGTTTTATGAGTCTGAAGGAGGGGTAACTTGAAATATTTTTCATGTTTAAAGAGTTTGAAAAAGATGCGGAAAATAAACTCCAGATGTCCCTTTTCATAGATAGTCTCTTAACTCCGAAAATATTAAAAAAATACTCAAGAGAACCTCATAGCCATGTTCGACTAAGGTATTCCTTTTACATAGCTAGTCTATCTTAGTCCATAAAAGGGTTAAACTTGTACTGAGTAGACATATTTTCATTTATTTTAACGAGTTTGAAAAGACAGTTGCTCGACAGTATTTTCATATTTTTGGAGTTTGGAAAGAGATGAAAAATGAATCCACTTGGAGGAACGAGTGGTGTAAAATGATAGAAAAAACTACTTCTGGTCATGATGGAACTGCTCAAAACATGTAAAGGTCAAGATGTTGGCTCATAAGACCACTCATCATAGATGTTCCTCAGACAAGGTTAAAAAAACCAAGTGAAATCATATGATTGGCCAAAGAGATGGTGACGATGGAACGAAAAAACCAAGGCTCATCTAGCAAAAGCAGGTTTATAAAAATGAAAAGCACGAGAGGTAAAATGGGAATGGTTTCATTTTTACACAAGCTTGAAACATGGGAAACTCTGCTTGAGGATACTTGAAGATGGTTTCATTTGTTCACAAGCTTGAAACATGAGAGAAAACTATGCTTGGATTTGGTTTCACTTTTACACAAGCTTGAAACAAAGGAAAACTATGCTTGAGATTAGTTTCATTTTTACACAAGCTTGAAACAAAGAAAAACTATGCTTGAGATTGTTTACATGCTCCTAGTATAATGAATCAATTCGAGGTACATGCCCCCAAGCTTCATTTCATTCACCTAGGTAGACTACTGGTTACTAATGGGTGGATGGAATGAAGGTTCATTTACAAGATCATGTGAAAGGCTTGACTGGGAATTTACGTGATTTAATAAAAACTCAAATTGGAAGGGGATTTATTTCATTTTTCAATGAGCTTGACACATGAAAAGAACCATGCTCATGACACCTTGTTTCATTTTTTAACGAGATTGACAAAAGTAAAGGAACTCTTGTCTTGGAACCTTGATTCATTTTTTAAGGAGCTTGACACAAGACAAAGAACTCTACTCCGAGAAAACTGATTCATTTTTAAGGAGCTTCACACAAGACAAAGAACTCTGCTCTGAAAAACTTGATTCATTTTTTAAGGATCTTGACACAAGTAAAGGAACTCTTCTCTGACACTTTGTTTCATTTTTTAAGGAGCTTGACACAAGACAAAGAACTTTGCTCCGGGAAGCTGTTGTGCTGTACAACAATCCCCCATTTCTAAAAACTTTTAAAAAAACTTTTAGTTGGAAATGGGTGCCTTTTTAATAAACTTAGTGAGATTTGTGATTTAATAAATATGCCTGGCATTGATCATATCATACATGAAAACCTTCATCAAAAGGCCCTATGTAATTGAATCATTGTATGAAGCCTTTTGAATAAAATATAAAGTATTCCTTTGAAATACATAATAAATAATTCTCCATTGTGATAAAGTGATCGAAGATCGCTTATTGCAATGATAAAGGGATACACATGAAAGGCCCATATCAAATCCCCCGATTCGATAAATGTAATCGCAATTGGTAGCTGGAGGTATCATATGAAAAAGAGCCAAAGCACTAGACGATTCTCTGGTTGCAATTCATAAATAAGGCGCACATCTCAAGGATAAGTCATTATGAAATATGGTTTGCATGCATAAGCCTTTTAAAATGATAAATCAAACTAATTCACTAAAAAACAAACCATGCCTTATTATAATTTTACGTTATCGCAATAACAGTTATCAAGGCTTTCATAATAAACTTTGCTGATTGAATTCCCCGATTGTTATTATACAAGGAAAGGTGAACATTTCAATAAACTTCGTTAAAAGGTATTATTTGTGAATATAAAAGTAATAAACTATTCGCTGAACATACCCTACCTTATTATAATCACCTTTATCGATCGGAACTATTTGTCTCAAGCGCTGAAGTCTTACCCTAGTGAAACTCCTGATTGCGATTTGTGATTGATCGTTGATCGCTGATCGGGGAAATATAAAGATGTGCTTGAAATAATCATTCGGTATATGGGCGATGCTATGGGTAATTATGACATTTATTCATTGTGATTGGCGACTATGACGGTTATTAATTTCACAGTTAAGGGTGAATCCTTTGAGGATTTCACCCGTGGTGATTCTTAAATACATTCAGTTTATTATAGGTGAATCACCTTAACTCTTTTCATTTCCATATTAGCTTTTAGCGTAAATATCTCTCTGTTACGTTTTCCATTTTCTATAAAGAATAACTCTGAGCTCATGAATCTTGAGAGGATGGGAAAGAAGGCAAAGAAAGCCAAGGCCCCTGCCATAGTTAAGGAACTAGAGTCAAACAAAAAGGGACTGATATCAGATACGATGTGTCTTGGTTTGGGAAATGAAAGATGGGAGAGTATTTATAACTTGATATAAGTAGAGAACCCAGAGGAACTTGAAGAGGAAGCTATTGATGATTCCACAAGCAAATCATAGGGAACTCTGAAAGATTTTGCCTGTTCATACCTACATAGAATAGCAACAAGAGCCAAGGTTCTGCCATATACTGATGTAGTTAGATGGGTTGTCGAGAAGATTCCAACTATAGATCGAACATTTTCCACTACCGATGGAAAGATATTCGAGTCATTCAAACCAGAAGGTCTCACGCAAATGTATCATCTACCTCAACTGGAAAAGCGCTATAACAAGGCATTTATGGAGACATTTGCAAAAGAAAATGACATGGAGTCGGACCCAATTAGGCACTGGAGGAATTTTCTAAATAAGCATAAGCACGAGTCATCGGGTATGTATTCTGTTGATTCATTAGCCTCTCCTTATTGCTATGCTGGAGCTATGATGTGTAGACTATGGGGAGTTCACGATTCTACCAAATTCTCTATAGACATGGTCCCATTAATGGAAGTTGCCATTCATGGTTATTTTATGGATTGGGCAAATATCCTTTCTGATAGAATAGCCACCGAGATATTGGAATATAGAAGGAAGAGGTATGCAACTACCCAGGTCGTTCCTCCTTTTTACTATAGTGCCTATATTCTTGACATCATTTGTTTTAATTTTCAATATCCCGTCCTTTGATGGAAATGGACTTCCCAAGATCCCAAACCTATTCATATCTATTACAAAGAACTTTGAAAGGCCCATTATAAGAATCGTTTGTATAGAATTTGTAATGGTTTCATTCTGCTTGTATATTATTCTATCTTCAATAAACCTGCTCCTAGGATATTTGAGGAGGCAACAATTGACCTGATAGCAGTAGGAAGTTGGTTTGGAGAGGAAAAATTCACCTACGTAAGGCTTTTTGATAGCCTCACTAATCCTCATGTTCTTCCTCTATATGTTCCCGATAAGCTTCTGGCCCATGAGTTAGCATATCAGATAACAGTTGTGGGAACTTCAAAGACCCTTAGGGATTCTAAGAAACACATGTGGCCTACATTTCCCCTTCGGTGTGGCGTTTTTACTTTGCATGATTATAAACATGTAGAGAAAGAGGCCGAGAAAATTCAGATGCTAAATCTGGAAACTATTCCAACAAGGCAGTATGACCCGAAAAACGTTGCCTACAATGTTACTTCGCAGGCTAAACTCGCCAGATTTTACCATGAAGAGGATGTCTTTGATGACTTGTTTTCTTCAGCAGAATTGTTTTTCCAGGTCAAAGGGTTGGCTAAAATTAAATTGGGAATAGAAGAATTCAATAAGCTCAGAGCCCAGAGACTGCAAACCCAACCTTTGGATTTATTAGCTACAACCCCAGCTATTCAACCACAAGGTCAGAGTAAACAAAAATTGCTGAGAATGCCCCTGTAGTGGAAAAGGTTCCTGAGAAGGAGAAAACACCAAAATAGGAGTAGAGGCAAGAAACAGGTAATGCACCCCTTGGTTCAGACATCTATGTAGATCCTAAACTACTCAAAGAGTGGCAACAATTTGATTCCATCATCAGTAATACTGAGAACATCCAAGTATTAGCTACACCAGAAGCATATACAGTACAAACAATAGTACTTAAAACAGTTCCGATTGAAGGAACAAGCGACCCACCCAAGATTCATGGTGACATTGAAATAATTCCTGAAAATCCCTCCGATGAGATTGTTTTACATGTAGAAGAGATACCACCACTGGATGTCTTCTACAGCCCTAAGCATAGGGCTGTAGTCAAAAGGCAAAGGAAAAAGAGGAAAATTGATCACTCTCCTCTTTTGACTTCTCAAATGGAAATGATGAATGTGGTATGGAGGGAGGAAGTAAATCCTTCCAAATATTTAACCAAGCTTTCTCAATATGCCGGAGCATATATGTTATGAAACCAACTCAACAAAAAGATAGAAAAGATAGATCAACGCCTTAGAATTCAGCCTCTTTGAGGGGGCAACCTCCTTTACATTACATAAATGAAAAATTCTTGGATGATACAAATGAAAAGACCTCCTTTCTATATATAGGAGTCTAAGGGGTCATAACATAATCAGAGCTGACATAACAATAATAATGTAAGGGCACAATAATAACAATAGTGGGCTTCTATGGGGCATAATAGTAATAATATGGGCACTACATGGCTACATCAATATAATAAGTGGATTGTACTAATAACAATAAGGGGTTGCACTAGTAGTATAGGGGCCTAACATGCCCCTCTCCTTCAAAAGGTGTCGTCCTCAACACTTGAGTAGTTCTTGATGCTTCTATATAAGATTATTGTCCTCCCATGTGGAATCTTTAGTGAGTAAGTTCTTCCACTTGATGAGATACTTTGAAATTTATCGATTTCATAGCTATCAGGTTCTTGTTTCTGTGTCTGCTCCAGGTTCCAATATGATTTTTCCTTCCTCTTCAATTTCTGGTAATACTGTTTGAATTGGGATCTTTTACAACTTTTGAATAAGTGGCCATACTTCTTCATCCTTCTTCCATTCATCCCTTGCTTCATTTATCCAATCTGGTTGGATAATAGAAATAGCACAAAACAATGCTTCCACATCCTCATCCTTTCTTGAGAGTGCATCTGCAATAAAATTTTGCTTCCATTTCTATAGATGATGTCAAGGTCATAACCCAACATATTTGTGACACATTTTTTCTATTCTTCTAAATATAATAGTTGTTCTAAAAAGTATTTAAGACTATCATGATCCATTTTTACCTTGAAGAGTCTTCCCATTTAGTAAGTTTAGGGTCGGTCTTGTCAGTCCTCCGTCAGAGATCAAAACTCTTTCTGCGTTTCATTTTTAGGTGTCTCGCCCCATTTAGTCAACTGCATTCTACTAGGGGCATGCCATAACCTGACGGAAGGGCCTTACCATTCATTCCCCTCATGTCTTGTACCTGCTGGCTTAGGTCTTTTCATCAATGTGTATTAAAGTCCATGACAATCAAGGCTTGATTTTTTTTAATGGACGAAAGTCATTTCGGTCATTAAGTCTAAGGATTAGTCATTGGGTCTTCAAAAAATATCTAATAAAGCCAACAAAGCCAGAGGGAGGCTCTCATAGAGTTGTGATTCACAGATTTTCATCGTCATGTTGATAGATTACGACTGTTCTTCAAAACTCTGTTTTGAAGAAAGGTCAACAGTTTGTCATTTGTAAAATTTTTTGAAAGTTTCTCAGTGGATTTCTCCAAGCACAACCATGGTCTCCTTAGCAAAATTCCATGTCGACTACCCGTGCGAAAAAAAATCTCCAAAAAATTTCATCATTTTAGTCAAAGAAATCAAAAGGAAGTGTAAAAAGAAGAGTTGTTTTAATTGTGAAAAATGTCAAAGTGAAAACATTACAAAATGGGTTTTGGAGGAAGAAAAAATCAAATCCAACTCTTGCAACATATTTCTAAAAGTTATATAAATCATTTGTGTCAAGTTACATTCAAGAAACCTTATTGCAAAGTCGAATTTGGAGGTTGGAGAGCAAACTGCTGTTTGGAAAGGTCGTGACTGTGTGAAGAATTGGAGTGCGGCTTACAGGTGGAGGAGCACGACGCACATAGAGCGCACGGTGCATTGGGGATTTCTGCCCAGTGCTAATTCAAATGGGTGTGATGCACATAGAGGGCGCGACGCACTGGGTTCTTGGCGTAGCGCATATACACAGAAGCCCGATTTTTCTCAGAATTTGCAACCAATCGCCTTCAATCCCTTAAATTTTCCAGGTGGGGTCAATCTCTCAGTGTTTCATCCATTTTTAGGTTGGTATGATGATAGTTCATGGCGGCTTATGGTTTCACAAAAACTCTTAAACCCTACCACTTAAAATCACCAAAGAAAATGCTGTTAGGGTTACAAACTCATTGTGTCGGTGCCAAGGTTCTTCCCCCATTTCATTTTTTCTTCTTGCCCTCATTCCCTTCTTCGCTATTCCACTTTTTCCATTTTTCCCTATCCCAAAATGCTACTAAAATCCTATTCCCTATCCCCTCCGCACATTTGTCAAAGATAAAACCCCAAACCCTACCCCATATAAATTTTCCTAACACCCCAAACCCTACCCTATATAAAATCTCCTAAACTCCCTACCCCCTAAATAAAATTCCTCCACATAGTCCCTAATCCCTTCATATTATTCCCCTTCCTAACAGTTCCTTGCATTTTCCCCTTGGTGGCAGATTTCAACACATCAAAAGAGCAGTTCAAGCACAGTTCATACACAACAGTCATATTGTCTTCAGGGTATTTTGTGTAGCAGTCATGGCATCTGAGCATTCATCAGACTATGAGGTGGAAACCCAAAGTGACTCTCCCCTGTAAGAACAGGCACCCCGGAGGCCTCATAAAAGTGGCAGACATATGAGAGAGGAACCGACCACCCTTACAAAATTGCAGGCCTGTCCTCTTGCTATGTCATGTTATGAGTTTTGTTAAAAGGTAGCTAGTGTCCAATTTCATCATGAGTTGGCTCGTCTTTTTGTGCTGCACTTGTACGGAGATCAAGCTATCTTGGCTCATGTCACCTTCACACTTACACCAGAATCCGTCTCATTGGCAACCGGTATACCGAACATTGGTGAACCATGGCACAAGAAAAAGAAGATTGACCAGCAACATTATGAGCCATACATCAAAATCAGTTTCTTAACGCATCTCAAGGGAGTGTTCCCGTTCCGATATCTAAAAGATGAATATGCTACACTAATGAGATTGATCATGAAATATTTCAGCTGTGAGGGACGGTTCTCTCATCTTTATGCTTACCACATCAGGTTGCTCATGCATTTCACCAGGGTACGGATGATGAACATTCCATATTTCATTTGCCGGAACATAGAGAGAATGACCACCTTTATACAACACAAAATACCTCAGTAGCAACTTAACAGTGTCTATCATTTAGCTCTTATCAAAATTTTGGTGGTTCATCAGCTTGGATTGCAGGGCATCACTTGGGATGATTTCATCTCGCGTGATTTCTTCAGAGCTTCACGGAGAGTAACAGATGTTAAGCATGAGGGTGAACCTTCTCATCGGTATGAGCACCATGAGACTGCTAGTGTGCTAGTTTTCAGCACATATTAGAAGGGCACCGGACGTTTGTTTGCAGCAGCAAAGTGAGTGTTATCTCCACCTGGGGTGGAAGGGGTCTCACTTCCTCCATCAACATCACAGAAACAGGACAAAGGCAAGGAGCCAATGCAGGATGAGGGGCCTTTAGGTGAGCCATCAGGTGAACAAGAGACCGAATTCGTTCTCCTTCATGATGATGATAGAGATACAGATCGACAAAGTGCACAGCTTAAAGAGATCATATAGGAGCAAGAAGCGGAGATTCAAGCCTTGTCCCTTGATTTGGAAAGGGCCAAATGGAACATGAAATATCTGGAGCAAAGGAACAAACAACTTGAGGATCAACAAGCGATCATGGAGCTACAAAACATTCGTGAGCATCGCCAAGCTACGCAAAGGAGAAGAGTTGAGCTCACGTCATTGGAGCAAGAGATTAATGAGAATCGGGAGGCTAATCTTGAGAGAGTTAACAGGAACTTAGAGAGGTTGCTGGACAAGGCTGACAAGGACCATGCATTGCTGAGACACATGGCTTTCCACTACATGGCGCGAAACAAAGTGTGCAACGTTCGAATCATGAATTTGAAGGCGAAATTGAGGAAGGAAATCAAGAAGCAAAAGAGGTAAAAGGAGCTTGATTGACTTAAAATATTGGCAAAATCCTCTTTGGCCTAAAATAACACTTGATAAGGAATATCAAGCCCAAATTTCAAGAAGTTTGGGGCATTTTTGGTGTTTTTGGAAATTTTTGTGCGAAAAACAGGGGTTTTCTCCCTGTGCGCCGCGCCACCTGGCGCACGCTTATGCTGGGGAGCTCCAAACGACAAAAAGTTTGAATTTTTGGATTTTCCATGGAAATTCATCACTGTTGGTGCATTTCCAAGAGGTTTGGGTCAGTTTTGAGTCCTCAGGAGGCAAAAACACCAAAAAAATGACCTCTTTGCCCCTATTTCGACACACAGGAAGTAGTCTTGGGAGATTGAGGTTTTGGAGGGGAGAATTCGCACCAAATTTAGAAATTGCACTTGGGTTGGAGAGTATACAGGCAGGGATTTCCAACAAGCACACTTGGGCTCGATTTGGACTTCGGAAAGTGCCTCAAAGCCAACTCCAAAGTAGTGCGACACATACAATTTTTGGCGCGGCTCATAGAGACCCAAAGGCCAAAATCGCTCCCACTTCACGAAATTTCGATTCGAAATTTTCTCCAAGTGGGCCCACTCATTTACAATAAAATTTTTCCTGGCATTAAAGGCAAAGTTTAAAAAGCATTTTTGGCTTCTATCCAAGTGGCCAAATGAAGGCGAAAAAACCACCCACAAAATCTATGGTCATATTTGCTTTTTTCTCATTGGTCTTCATAGAAAATTAAATGTAACTGCTGATGGTTGGCTCCTCATTGCCTGGGTTGATCGAAATTCACATGGAAAAACTTATTTATTGTATTGAGAGCCATTTTGTAAAGGGTTGGAATTTTTGGGAACTGTGGGAGAGAAGCCCAGTCACTCACTGTACATTTTGAAAGAGAATTAATGAAAGATTGCAACTCTGGTTCATGAGATTCCTGTGGCATGAGTTTAGCAAATGTATCTTCTTTATGTTTCATATGTATTTCGTTATGTTGCATATTTTCATTTAGATTCATTTCCAGTGAAAGCTTTCTAAGTAAAAAGGTAAAATTCAGTGTGTTGCTCTGCCTTGAGATAGTTTTCACGTTCTATGTTTTCTTCTGTTGAAAAGGATTCATGTATTTATGCCCTTTTCACACTCTTAAACAATTTATCCACTTCATGTTATTTCGAATGTTATTGCTAGACTTTCTGCCTGTCTTGCCTCACAAAATAATCTGCGTCTTTGAGTTAAATTCTCTGCTCATGTTGTTCCTTGGTCCCACACATCCCAGAAAACTCAGTGTTTTGTCAAATTACCTCTATCACATCCATTTACCTAGCCTAAATTCAGTATTCATTTTTGAGTCATCTCAGACCCTATTGTTTATTTTTCTGAGTGTGACCTAGAGAGAGCCCTCTCCTGTTCTGGTAGGGCTAGCTACCAAATCGAGCGTGGTTTGTGGTTACCCTGAATGTTGCCTTCCTTTAGCCTAAGAAAAGTTTAGGTGCTAACAGTAAGGTTGCCATTTTTTAAGTGCATGTAGTATTGCCAACATTTCCTTCTCATAAATAGCTTGCTTGAGATGTAGCAATAAAAATACCCAATCACCTACATCAAAACATTTTTCACTACGATGTTGATCTACCTGTTGTTTCGTTTGATTTTGCACTGAAGTGGCATTATCCTTTAAAAGTTGGAGAACTTGTTGATGCTCGATGTGATCTTTAACTGCTTGAAATTTTTCTTCTTGATATGTCCTTCTATCTCTAGAGTTTGAGGAGTGGTAGTTTCTTCCAAACCTTTACAAGATATGGTTGGATTCATTTCTTCTTTCTCTAGGGTGGGGTCCTGGCGTATATCCTCTTCTTTTGATGTTTCTTGATCCTTTTCTTCCTCCTCTTCATATTCTATGTAAAATAATTTATTCTCATCACACTTATGACCTTTAGTGCATTTGCTATCACAATTGTAACAAAGCCCTATTTCTCTTTTTTCTTCCAATTGTTGTGGTGTAACCCTTGTAGGTTGTGGAAGGCTAGGAGAAACAACACTTCCATCTTTATAGTTGTGAGTGGTATGCTTCCTGGTTTCCATAATTTTGCTTTCCACTATGTCAAAAAGCCCTTTTACTCTTTCCAATTGTTGTGGTGTTGCTCTAAAGAAGGTGTTGCTCTTAGTATCCTCATAATGTGCTATCATTTCCTCCAGGAAAATTGACCACGTAACAAGTTGTTTACGAGAACAAAGCCCTTCATACCATAAAAATTGATCCGGTTCCAAATATGAAGATGCAATACATACCTTTTGTAACAATGGTACACCATGTAGATCAAAATATTGCTCCATCTGAAGTATCCAATTTAGTGGATCCTTGCCATCAAACTTCCTCATCTTGCTTTTTCTTGATTTTAGGAGCTCAATCTTGAAATGACTGTAACTTTGTACTTTTAGATCTTCAAGTTTTGAAATTAAAACATGCAATAGCCCTCTGTGTCCTCTTTCCAATGTCACCAGTCTGATCCAAATTGAATTCTCCAAGGAAGAGTTATGCGAAATCTCCCACAGTGACTTGATTATAGACTAGTTCAGTAGAGCGAACTTGTACGACATGCCACAAGTCACTGTTTTGACTTTTGGCTCTGAAAAATATATAAAAGAACTATAGTCTGTCCTCTTTATGTGCCTTCTTATGAGATTTCAATCTGATGCTCAAAGAGAAAGTTATGACGATTTTACCCAGGTCACCTGTTTGGAATGTAATTCAAGAATCTTCAAAAAGGCGAACTTCCTTAGATCATATCTTCGTAAATATAGTGCGAAAAGCTCTAAAATTCGGATCCGAGATTCAACGCGATGTCTTATAAAATGGGTTTTTCTTTTAGCTTCTGAAACATTGCAGAAAAAAAGTTATAGTGAAAATTCCACAATGACCTTCTTGGAGCAGCGAAACCCTAGAATCCAAAGCTATGATACCAATTGTTATGAAACCAGCTCAAGAAAAAGATAGAAAAGATAGATCAACGCCTTAGAATTCAGCCTCTTCGAGGGGGCAACCTATTTTACATTACATAAATGAATAATTCTTGGATGATACAAATGAGAAGACCTCCTTTCTATATATAGGAGTCTAAGGGGTCATAACATAATCAGAGCCAACATAACAATAATAAGGTAAGGGCACAATAATAACAATAGTGGGCTTCTATGGGGCACAATAGTAACAATATGGGCACTACATGGGTACATCAATATAATAAGTCAGTTGTACTAATAACAATAAGGGGTTGCACTAGTAGTATAGGGGCCTAAAAATATACAACGACAACAATGGATAAGGCATCAGAAGTCAGTAATTTGTTAAAATAAAAGGATCAAGCAATCCGTTAGCTAGAGGCACAGTCATAGGAAAAACAACAGAAAATTGAGTAGCTGGAACAACAGTTATCAGCACAGAAATTTCTTAATGATCAGTTGAATGAGCAACTGCTCAATGAAAAACAAAGAATTGATGAGCAAGCTATTCATAAGTAGCAGGAACTATCCCAAGCATTGAGTAAGCTACAATCGTTGAATGAACAAACAAATAAATCAAAATAAGAGAAAATCACTTAGATGGTAGTACAGATAAAGTGATACAAGCAATATCCCCAAGTAGGAGAATTTAGAATTGAGGCTCTAGAAATTACTAGGTCATTATCTCGACTGTTGAACCTACTATGCCATAATATTTTGCTAGCAGTTCCTCTATGCAATATTAAATCATCCATGATTGACAAATCAGTGGATGTGAGACAGGAATTTGAGAAAGCAGATGAAAAATTAACAAACTTCTTGTCATGGCAAGATTCAAAAGAAGGTAAAGCTGCAAATTTGCCACAAATCCAGGAATCACATAAAGAAATTCTGTTTATTGAATGGGAGTCCCAGCTAATTAAGGCCGAGAGAGCAACATCCAGATGTAAATTAGTGACAAGAAATCTAGTGGAATTAATTAATAACACTCTGTATTTGTCAAATTTAATAACAGAATGTTCCCCAGGTAAACTCCCACAAGTAAAAGCAGTAGAATAGCAGTGGAAACAAGAGCTTAAGTAGAGGGAAAAGCTAATCGCAGGCATTCATAGCTTAACATGGGAGACATTTTGGTTTTTCTTGGTGAAACCACACAGTCAGCAAACAACCATGAAGTGTCTCACCGATGCGATTAGTCATATCATCCTTGAGCTTGCTGATGCCACATACACAACTCAGTTACACTCGCATATGAGTCAACCACTAGAAGTCCAACCGATGCTTGCCATGTGTCAGCTGCGATCAACAGAAGATCAGCCAATATAGTGAATCGTCTCGACCAATAGCCCCAAAGCTATTTCAAGAATGAATTTCATATTTTTATGTTTTTAATTATACCAGCGCATAGCGTATTTTATGCATACTTTGTTATTTTTTGTAGTATTTATAGACCCTTTCATTGTTCTCTAAAGGGTCCTCAACTTTTTTTATTAAGACTTGATTGGAAGTTGCACTACTGTACTTCCGATATATTTTTTTATAACAAACTGGACCAGAATTCTGAGTTTTGACAAACAACTCTTTTATGTGATATGCACTATTGCTTCTTATGAAAGTATTCTGAAATTGAAAGGCAGGATTTGAGTGTGATCTGCATCAGAAAAGACTCAAATGCATATGGTACTACTATCTATGTCTTTGCTTTATGTTTCTATGTGAATTTGCATTTTTATACTTTGTTGTTATTGATATATGTATATGTTTCTACAACAATTTTTAGACTTATCATTATTGAATGTTTCTAAGTTGCCATCTTTCATATGTACATGTGTCAATGATATATAACGATCAGTGTGATAATGTTTTAATTATTACTTTGTTCAATTACTTAAACAAAGTAATTATCATATGAGTGAATATTTTTATTTATGAGTAAGTCATATATATGTTTACTTGTCAATAAGAACAATTAAGAATTGCACTAAGAGAAAGAATTCCTGGGATAGATTAGTTACTTATATCTATATATATATATATATATATTATGCATTATAGAATAGAACACTTATCACTCCCGCTAGATATCATAACCAATCATCCCTAGAACCCATATATCATTGGGAAACTAGTCCCATTATATCTAGTCGGAGCCACCACACAAAATGGAAAAGGAGCTGCTTTAAGGTCCAGATCGGGTGGTTTTCTTCGATGTTGATGCAGCGATTTTTGAGGCATCAACCGAACCTTGATTCATTTTTTTATGGAGCTTGACACAAGACAAAGAGCTATGCTTTAGGAACATTGATCCATTTTTAAGGAGCTTGACATAAGTAAAGGAACTATGCTCCAAAAACCTTGATCATGGACCATAAGTGGCCATGGATTCTAAGAGGTTCTCATCAGATGGGCGAACAATGCTCTATAAGGGATACATATCAAGGGATCTAATGGAAAGATCAAGCTCCAATGCCCCTAGTACATGATGCACTATATGACTGACAAGATCATCAGTAGACACGGGCATGGAATAGGTGGCCACATAATTAACCTGTGGCGAGGGTGATACCACTTTCATACAAGGACCATTTAGGGAACATGGTTGATTGGGAGTCAAATTAGGACCAACAAACAAAAGATGATCAATGGTCACAATTCTTCCTTCATGTGGGAAACACATGACACGAAAGAGAGAAGAGACAAGAGCCCCCATGACGTAAACATAGTCATGGCCAAGGAGTAAATTAAAACCAAAAGGGCCTTGGACAACCATCACATTGATATAGATGATTTTTCCTCCCAAAGTAATAGGAAAATGAGGAAGGATCCCTAATGGTTGACTGGTTCCTCTATTAAAAGCCAACAGGTTCTGGTTAACGGGCACAAGCTATGGAGAACCTAAAGTTTTCCAAGTAGTTGAGGACATAATACTAATCGATGCGCATTCATCTATGATTGTGCCAGGTACGGGTATATTATAAGCATGTTCTATGATATGAAATGACATGTAAGAAGGAAGACAAAATCCTTCCAGTCGACTCCAATCAAAGGAAGTGACCATACTACTTGGAGGGGGTGCCATGGGAATGGGAGAACTACCCCCTTGTGCTATGGGAATGGGAGGATCACTCCCCTGTACCATGGGAATGGGAGGATTTCCCCCTAATTCATTGGAATTTGAAGAAACAAGGAGAACCCAACCGATATGAAGTTCACTCTATGAGAAAGGTGATCAACGAAAGGTAGAATCGAGTCAAAATTTTCTCAACCAATGGTTGTTCAAGAACGGGCTCATGGGATTCACATTTAGAGAGAGTGGGATTGACTAGTGATGAATTTTGATCGATCACTTGATAAAATAGAGGAGGATCAGGGGAAATCTTTCGATAACTAGTCAGAAGACATGACTGAGAAGTTGTAAGGTTATCCAACACTTTTGAGGCTTCATCCATATAAGTAAAAATGTTAATATCATGATTCCCTTCACATAACCTACAAAAAAATTTGGTTTTACCCTTTTTCCCATGAACCTTACTATCGTTAGTTGAGGGTTTGTCACCAGCATGATTTCTAGAGGCTGATGACAAAGGCTGATGTAAGCATGAGGACCATACTTCTAACACCTTGGGAATACCAAGACAATCTCTAATAAGGTGGTCACCCTTACATAACTTGCAAGGGAATTTGATTTTGTGAGGTTGATTGGAAGATTTTTCAACATCAATTGCATCTGTAGCAATGGTTTCTTGGTTTCCCCCTCACTTATTTATCTTATTATTAATCCTCCTTTTCTTCTTCTTATCCACCTAGTTACTTACTTGCAGGCTTTCACCAGATGAAGAGGAAGAAAAGGAAGAAGACCAAACAGGCGAAGAAGGAAAACAATCAACTTTAGGATCAACTGGAGATTGATATGGTGCAGGTGGAGGAGAATCCAATTGAGAAGCAGTTTGGACATTTGGAACCATAGGGGTTGAAAATAACCAAACTGACAATGGTAAATCTAGGAGGGACAACGTTGCCATATAAGGAGCACCAATATTTCGAAAAGAAATATTTCGAAAAGAAGGAAAAGGATTAGAATTTTCGTCAAAGGGGTTTCCTTGATTAGTGAACTCAAGAACTGTTTATATTAGTCTCAACCTAAGATCTACTAAGGAGTATTTCTATAGGAAGGATGTTGTTCCGTGGCCAATTAATTGATTTTAGAAATTAAAGACACTAACAAAAACAAAGAGGGATAACTAGGGAAAAGGGTTTACCAAGCAACCGTGAACTGCAATATACACCTTGGTGAACCAAGGACTTAATGTACAACAACAAATATCCCTGAATGTTGTGTTCAATGTATCATGATATATAAGGAGGTAGAATTTGTTACATATGAATGGATAAAATCCTATAGGAGAATCCCAAAATATACTTGACGATACGTAGGAGTATAGTCCGTAGTAGTGTTTTATAATGCATAACCGTTTGATGAGAGTGTTCCTTTATACTTTTCATGTGTGGAGTGTCATCTAATATACCTGAAGGTACGTGGAGAACAATCCTATACACTTACATACGTGGAACGAGATTTCACCCCCAAGATGCAACGCTGGAAAATAATGACAACTCCTATGTTTAATGATGCAGGAACATGTCTCTAGCCTAGACCTCTAGATGTTTTCGTTAATGTTCCAAATGCTCCTTAGGCTAATTGAGATAATTTTAAAGTTGATCTTGGATTATGTTTTGGTTTCAAGGCTAAAAAATTGATGTCACCTTAACACACCTATGATGCAACTAATATGAAAAAATGACTCTTTTCATTTCAATGAAGGATATCTATCATAGGGAAGAAGTTCGAAAATTGATACAACAACCAAGTATGCAACAAACAAAGATTCCTAACTAGATCTTTTACTTTCACTATTCCGATGCATCCACCAAAAGTAAAATTAATTTCAATTCACTAAAATGAACCTACATGAATTTTTTCACTTTTTTTTCAATGAATGAGAATGCACTTTTCAACTTTTGACACTTAAGAAATGTCATCTATGTTCAATGATAATCCCAAAAATGACTTTTCAATGCAATGTGATCTAATGCAATTCAAAAAGTAAACTTTGAGATGAAAGCTAAGCAAATGCAAATGCCATTTCTTTTATGGTTTTCAAAAGAACTAATAATTCTTTAACCAACAATAAATCAATATTCCTTCCACACATATAAGTAGCAAATAGTAAATTCAATTGACCCAAAGAAATAAAGACTCAACCAAAATTCACTTTCACTACTTCAAACAATGGGATGGACTTTCACAAAAAAATTTAAGAAATCAACAAAAATAATGAAAATTCTATGCACACAGAGTAGGAGGACACTTCAGAGATTAATACACACTAGGCCTTTCTCGTATAAACCCTAAAAAGTCTTGATTTTTATAGATCAGTGCGACTGTAATGGTCAAAATCTGTGTTGACAGGGTTTTCAATGCAATTGTAAAGGCAAAACTAGTGCTGACATCATGACTATTTTTGGAGAAAATGCGCTCGGCGAGAAAAACTTAGGAAAATGAAAAGAAATTCAAAGAGAGATCCAAACTTGACACTCTAGAGAACATACTACTTAGAATGTGGACCCATAATGAACCTAAGTTACAGATCACTAAGAGGTTGGCCAAACTAAACAAAACGACCAAACATGAAAAGGAGCATTGAAGGGGTTATGAGCTCCCTAGTGGAGTCACCATTTTGTTGTGTAGGCAATCCTTTCTGCAGATAGAAATGATCACTCTAGTCCTATGGGAGGATCTAGCAACAAACAAAGACAAATATGTGTAAACTTTCCTACTTTATACCAGAAAACAAAAAGGAGGATAGATGACCTACCTCACTCTGATGATAACATTCATTGGTGTCATCCTTGATTCTTTCTCTTCCAGGATCAATCTCCTCTTCATCGTTATAGATGAATATCTGCAAGGAAGATCCTACGAAGACAAAAAACACATACATAACAAAATTCATTCCAATATAAACCATGTAACATATCAAGGAGTATTACACTAAATGATCAATAATTGACACATTTATGGAAAGCAAACACATAATGTATTATTAATAGATGGTAAAGGGAGCATTACACCCACTTAAGCCTTGATGTTTGAAGCCTCCTTTAGGTGAGTTTTCAAGTCCTAGCCTTAACCTTTAAGAACTCTTTTCTCCTTAACAAAATGGGCAGTATTTGGGCATAGTTCAACACTAGGAAGGCAACCAATAAATAGCCAACCAATAGTGGATAGCAGGGATCTCATTTATAGGAAGGAGAGGGAGTTGAGGATCCATAAAAGGAGGGAGAAGTTCCACATATCAAGGAAAAGATCCATGAAGGTAGGATCAAGGACCAGGAATGGGAGGTCTCTTTCCAATCCTCATTCACCTGTAACCAGCTTGCCATTCTCGAGACTTCTAGTAAGAGAAGCTTCTCCTCCACATTAGGAAAGCCTTCCTAAAGAGTTTCAGCATGGTATTTCCTAATAAAATGTATGGTGGAAGTGCTAGGACTGTATAATGAAACTAGTTACCAGCATGGGTCACCAGTTATGCAAAACACGTTGATCCTGAAAACAAGGTTTTTTGACAAGTTTCTCCAGAATTATTTCAAGGCAAGTCTTCTTCTTTTCTTCAGGGATGCTTCTGAACATGTTTCATGATGAATACACTGACAAATTTCGTCATTTTGTGACATTTGTGGAATTAATGACACAAGGTGCAACACTTCAGGATACGAGATGGGGAGTGTGACAAAATATTGTATAACACCTAGGCACATGTCGGTTCAAGTGCATCACCCTAAAGAATCATCAAATGTAGTGCAAAGTGGCCAAACGCTCTGGTGTAGGAGGTTTAGGTTCCTATACCAATAGGTGTCATATATCATGATTGAGTGGGTTTAGCTCTGAAATATGTACATACCTTTCCTTGTTGCAAATGTTTTCCATATTTGTAAAAAATCAAAAAATTAAAAAATGTAAAGAGGGTATGCCCTAGAAAAAGAATAAAAGGGTAAAAAGAACAAAGAAAAGGTCAAAAAATGAAAGAAAATGAACCCCAACAAAAAGAAAAGACCATGAAAGTGTGCAAGTCTAAATGCCACTACTATTTACTTTTATGTATAATAAAGATTATGTGCAACTTGTAACCTATGCCACAATCCATGGTAACCAAACAATTTAATCTTGGTTATTCCATGTTTTCAATTTCATGTTTTAGAAATAGAGAATAAAGATATGACCAAACAGTTTAATCTTGGTAGATTAGTAGATAGGTAGAGTGAAAAAGGAGCTCAACAGTTCAATTTGAGCCCTTGGATGTAATAAGGTTAGATTTAGATAGATATCACTATGTAAAAGAAAAAAGTTGAAAAGGGTTTTCCAGTCTAAGTGCACCCTATTAAAGAAGTAAAATGCTAGGTTAAGTAGGTAGGGTAAGTAGATGATGGTTGTAGAATAAATGTGTGATGAATGCTTAAATCTTTTTCTTTCATCACTTGGAAAAGGCATGTATCACATGGAAGTCACATCAACACTCAAAATAAAAAATAATTAACCTCCCTACTCATTTCCCCTAAAATTTTCACTAATTCCCTAAGTGCTAAAGGTAATTGCCAAAGTTAAAGGGGCTTAGAGCATTTCTCTCACTATTGGAGGGACCGGACCCTCGGCCCAATAATTTGAAATAGCTAAAGTACTTAAAACCCATTCATTAATATTCACCCCTTCATAAAGTCATTCATTCCCTTTATAAAGCTTTTCTTAAGTAAAATTCTATTTTACTTAGGAAAATTAAAAACATTCTATTTACATGAAACCCTCATATATTGTTAGCCTAAGTAATGTTATATGATGAAATGCTTTTGGAAACATTTACTTAGCACACTTTGTATTCCATAGTCATATTAACCACTAATGTTATTATTATGTAATTCCTGAATAAAACAACATTACCCATGCTCGTATTATTATATTATACAAAACCCCAAATTTTTACATATCCCGCCCTGATGGTTAAATATAACCGTAAATCAAATTATAAATGGGATTAATTAGCTAATCTGTAGTTAATTAAGAACCCGACCTCCCCGCCATGCTAATGAGAATTAATTAAGTCATTAGGACTAATTAACAATTCAGCGACCAATCAAATTGCCCCCGATATGATTAAATCTTTTAATTAATATCGGGCCTGCCCCTATTATACGTCAGTCATGTCGTTGCCCCGACTACCATCCGATTGGATCCTTCAGATCCAATGGCTATCACACATATCGCGTGGGCCTTTTGGTCGGACGATAACATGCGATATGAGCAGTTTACCAAATATTGCCGATGTTACATGTCAAATGACTAGTGGAATTGCGCAGCCCTCCCTCAATACCACTGACCTCCCAAAAGCAGTGTGATAGAGTTCGCTTACCACCCCCGCTTCCCACTCTCTGCATATGACAAATTGTCCACTGTTCATTCAAAACTTACCCACTAATATCAATCGTTTACCCATTTAAACACAAAAACCCCAGTTTTTCTCATTTTCACCTGATTGTGTAGTAAAATCCTATGTAACCCATCTGTGCCACCCGAAGCCTCTGTTAACTAATTCGAGCATGGTTTGCCTCCCGAAAAGCATCATGGACTCACTCCATAGACCTCTCAAGCTCAAATGAAACCTTTTCAACCTCCCTTGCAAGCCAATGATTTCTTAACATTTTTTTTTGTTTTTATAGGTAATCAAAAGACTACAGCCTTGAATAAACAGTCTTAATACTAGTTGTAAGACCTGTTTACTCCGAGATTGTTATCAAATCTGTTCAAATAGAGATGGAAGGTAAAAGGACACAGTAAAGAACAGTCAAAGTGTATCAGGGTTAAAGAGTATCAGATTAAAGACCAAGTCAAGTAAATCATCTAACATGACGATAAATAGTAGGGATGACAATTACGAAACAGAGCATATAAATTCATGTCAAAGTGAAGATAGATGAAAAACAGAGTGGTAAAAGTAAAAAGTAAACAATAAAAAGTAAAATTAAACATGAAGAAATTAAGGGTTAAACAAAGATGAAAACACTTTCACCAGCTACAATGAAGTTTATCCAAAGTAAAAGTGAAAAATAGTTGAAAGGAATTTAAGGTTAAAAGATGAAATCAGAGAAGAAATGGTACATTCTTCAGAAATTTCCTGATTAAGTCATAGTTTTGCAGAAACTATTGTGGCTAATCTAAGACTTATTTCGAAAAAATGGAGGAGGTTTTTGTTCCTAACAGCCTAATTTACAAAAACCTATCTCACGTTTTACACAAGTATTACCAAAAGGGAGATAAGTGCATGTTTTCACAGCCTATTGTTCAGTTTGTTCAAAGTCTTGTTTTTGACATCATTTTGCAGAGAATATTGTGAACAACTGGAACTGAATGTTGGGAAACTAAGATAAAAAACATTCATATCTACAAAAACCTCTTTCACTTTTTACATATCTATCACAGGTTGAGATATAAAGCGTATCATTTGACCCTAAGTTTGCAGAATTTCTGGGGTAGAATGCACGAAGGAAGGATGCAATTAGTGACTAGGATGCTTCATCATCAACTAAGTTGCTATCAAATCCGACTTTCTCTTCTTTGTCACCATAAATCCAGAGAAATAGTGCTAAATAGATTCATTAGTTTTGAATGTCCTTTATTTAAGTTCTATTAATGTAAATAGTTGGAGATATTTGTGAAACTAATCTTGATATTTTTCAAGATATTTCAGTTTACAATTAGTATAAACACTTCTTCATTTGAAGTATTTTAGGTGGATTCTTAGACATTTTTGTATACTTATTATTTTGGAATAGAAGTGTTGTTGGACAACTCTTGTATGGCTAGCTGGAAGAAGTAATAAATCAAAGGACTTTCACAGGATTCATGTGTCAAACACTGGACAAATAAGTATTCTATATCTCATGTTTTACTATTTTCTGGTTTAATATTTCACACGTGTTTCATATCTAAATTATAAACAAAAAAGTATATTTCAGAAACTGATTTACTGCATTATGTTTTTAAAATCGTTTAGGTTCTTAATGTTTTTATCTAAACTATCATAGGCAGGGAATTCTTAATTGCTTCTTGTTTCTTAGTTTATCATTGTGGTCATTTAATAAGAAATTCTTAATTGCTTTTTATTAATGATCACCCACTCTCCCTCCTCTTGAAATTTGTTGAAGGATTCTTAACTGCCATTTTTCCCTTTCAAGTTACCATTTGTCTCTTGTTTAGCTATCTTGCCCTTAGAAGCCCTCCTTTGTTGAATCAATCCAATCTAGTTAAGCCATCTTCAGTTGACTCCATAGGCTAATGACCTGAAGTACTTTGTTTTACCCATCTGCTCCTGAATTCCGCCACCAATCAAAATCAAAACCCCCAAGCTTTCATAACTAGCCTAATATCTTATTAAACAAAGCTAAATCATAAAGAGAGAGCCCTCTCTGAGTACAGATTGGCTAGATTCTGTACTTAAAAGTTGGTTTGTGGTTACCTCGGATCCCTTTCCTTCTTCTAGCAACTTCAAGGAAAATTTGAGTGATAACAGGAGGTGTTCAGGGTCATAAGGGACGTTTTGCTATTTCTTAGAGACCCAAGGCCCTTAATGCTTCACCTGTTGGTGCTAATATAATTCTTTGGGGCCGTGGGTACCTGTGGGTAAATGTGCCCAGGACATGGGTTGTTGAACCACTTGATAATCACAACATAAAGTCTTGTGAAAGAAACCACTCATCATGGACAATAATCCTTTTTGCATCTAAGTGAACCAATATTGAATGTAAAGGGATACTCAATACTTCAAATAAGGATTCCCTTGCAAAATTGGGGCCTTGAGATTGCAATGGTGTTTCCTCCCTAGGGAGGAGTGACCAAAGGAAAACCCTATTAGGTGCTCCCAATCCTTAAGGGCAGGTAACAGTTCCTTAGTCCACCCTTCAATCGATAGGTGTTAGTGAATAATAATGATGGTATAGAGAGGAGAAGACCTCATGGTCAAGTGCCATGGTCAAAGGGACTAGCATGATGGGGCTCCACATCCTGAGTGTATAAATGTGAGGAGGGAGTAACTTTTTATGCATGAGTTACCATCATGACCATTATTTTTCCACCCCTTGTGTGTGTCTTTTACCTTTGTTTATTTCTTTTTATTATTGCTCATAGCTCAAAGGGTTAGAGCTTGCTTTGTATGATGTGGCAGTTATATTAACCCTTAATTATGAGATATTTCATTGCTCATCAGGTTTGGGACATGAAAGGGTTATTTTTCATGATGTAATAGAGTAACATGTGCTTAGGAATTGGGTGATGGCCATAACGAGTGAAGTAGAGCTCGTGCTAGACTTTTGCCCACGTGCTAATGTGTATGTCTTGTCCATCTTTTGCATTTTGATATTATTTATTTTATTTTGTTTGTGGCTATGATATTCTCTTTACTTTTCTTTAGCTGCATCAACCTCCTAGGGGAAAAATTTCGGGCCCTACCCAAATATGTGGATGTATGGGTGCAAAGTCACCAAGAACCAATGGTTAGTTGAACCCGAAGAATGGATGTGAGATAAGGGCTTGTAATGCATGATGGAAAGTGATAAATATGATATAGGGATAGATGGAACTTCACCATCTTAATCTAGGCTTCCCAACCAGTTCCCCTCACATACCCATTAGGCAATTATGGGAGGTCCCACTACACTAAATCAAAGTATAGCCTCCCATTTAAGGTGAAAGAAAAAAATCATGGTCAAAACCCCTCTTTCTTCCAGGTTACCCCATAATCCATATAAAATGCCCAAAAACAAACAAGCATAAGCACTCAATTGCAAAATTATTAAAGTACCTTTTGATTGGAAGCCCACATTTGTCCATGTGTTCTTTTTGGATGGGTGAGAAGCCTATGGCTGATGCAGGTGGTGGATATACAATGGCACACCATCAACTATTGGTGGTTGTTTGGGGTTAGTGGATGTATGTGAAGAATATAAGAGAACAAATTTCTCCTATAGGGTTACCAATTTTGGTGGGTAACATGGCCAACACCCAATAATATTATAGGGGTTAAATCCTTCATGGGATTAGAAGTCTACTACAAAATATTTATTGAGGGGTTCTAAAATATGACACATCCTATCACCTCTTTGTGAAATAAGGGTGTGGAATTTGGGTGGTATCATGAATTTGAAAAGGTATTTCAATATTTGAAAGTGATATTAACAAGTGCACCATATTAATCATAGATGATTCAAATGAAGATTTTATTGTGTGCATTGATGCGTGCAAAGAAGGACTTGGAGGAGTCCTCACGAAAAATGGGGGTGTAGTATGTTATGAGTCAAGGAAGTTGAAGGAGCATGAGAATAATTATGCCACTCATGATTTAGAGTTGGAAACCATCATACATGCCTTGAAAATGTGGAGGCATTATCTCACGGGAAAAATATTTGAATTGAGAATCGACCATAGTGGTTTGAAGCATGAAGCATTTGTTTGGATCACCAACTTTTAATGTTAAACAAATTAGATGGCTGAAATTTTTGGCTGATTATGAATTTGAAATCTAGCATATAAATGGAAAGAAAATAAGATGGTTGATGCACTCAATACAAGGGTGCATGCAATGCATCCTACAACCAAAAGTATACACAAATATGATTTAAAAAGCATAATTTCAGAGGTCGAAAATTCATATCAACAATACAAGAAAATAAAAGAAGAGTTATAACATTGCAATTTATACCTAAAGTACAAGAATTATGAGCTAAAAGAGGATGGAATCCTCATGTATAAAGGAAAATTTTAGGTGCCAAAATATTGGTGTATGAAAATTATATTGTTGAGTAAGATATAGAAAGAACATTGTTGGACATCCAAGATACTATGAAATAATTTTGGCTATAAAAGGTTAATATTTTTGGATAGTTGATTATATTTCTAGGTTTTAGAATGCCACAAATTTAAGTTTGAACATAGAAATATAGCTAGATTTCTATAGCTAATAGCCATTCTTGAGTTGAAAGGGGAATTGTTTCTATTAATTTTATTACAAATTTGCCCACGAATATGAGGCAACATGATTCTATCATGCTAGTGGTGGATAAGCTCACTAAAGTTTCCCATTTTATTCTAATGAAATCAACACACAAGACAATAAATATTGTTGAAATATATATGAAGGAAATTGCAAGGCTACATGGTGTCCCTAGGGAATTATTTTGGATAGGGATCCCAAATTTACATCAAACTTTTGGATAGGTTTATTCAAGGAATTTTGAACAAATTTGAATTGTAGTACAACATATTATCCAACCTGAGATGGGTAAATGGAGAGATTTAATTAGATGATTGAAGATATGTTGAGGATTTATTTGATGAATAAACCATCAAAGTGGGAGGAGTATTTGAACTTGGTGGAGATTGCATATAACAATGGGTGTCAAGCATCTTTGAAGATGAGTCCATTAGAGGCCTTGTATGATAGAAAATGAAACACACCTATGAGTCGGGTCATTCAGTTGATGGGGCCATTGTTGGGCTAGGTTTTCTCAAAGAAATGGAAGAGAAAATGGTGAAAATCAAATAGAACTTAAAGGTTTCCTAGGATAGGAAGAAAATATATGTAGATAAGAACAATATAAACAAAGAATTTAGAGTTGGTGACCATGTTTTCTTGAAAGTATGGGAAATACGAGTTCATTGTGCTATGCAACCAACTCACAAAATAGAAGAAAAGATAGATCAATGACTTAAACATTATCCTCTTTGAGGGGGAAACCTCATTTACACTACATAAATGAACAATTCTTGGATGATACAAATGATAAGACCTCCTTTGTATATATAGGGGTCTAAGGGGTCACAATATAATCAGAGCCTACATATTAATAATAATTCAAGGGTACAACAATAAAAATAATGGGATTCTATGGGACACAACAATAACAACATGAGGGATACATGGGCACTACATAAATGAACAATTCTTGGATGATACAAATGATAATACCTCCTTTGTATATATAGGGATCTAAGGGGTCACAATATAATCAGAGCCTACATATTAATAATAATTAAGGGTACAACAATAAAAATAATGGGATTCTATGGGGCACAACAATAACAACATGGGGGATACATGGGCACAACAATAACAATAAGGATTACACTAAAAACAATAACAATAAGGATTACTCTAACAATAATAATGAGGGAAATATACTAGTAATATAGGGACATAAAATGCTCCTCTCCTTTAAAAAATTGTTGTCCTCAATGCTTGAGAAGATCTGGATTCTTATGTATAAAATTCTCATCCTCCCATGCAGAATCTTCAACAGGTAATTTCTTCCACTTAACGAGATACTCTAAAATTAATCGAATATGTAGCTGTCGAGTTCTTATTTCTGTGACTGCTTTAGGCTCAAATATGATTTTTCCTTCTTTGTCACGTTTTGGAAACACTTTTTGAACTGGGATCTTGTCACTGATAACCTTATTTAAGCATGAAACATTGAAAATTGGGTGTACTCAGGAAGCTGCAAGAAGCTCCAATTTGTATGCCATAGTACCAATATTTTACAACACCTTGTAAGGACCATAGTACTTGGGTGATAATTTATTATCCTTCTTAGCTTGCTTGAGGGACATTTGTTTGTATGGTTGTAGCCTTAAAAATACCCAATCGCCTACATCAAAACTTCTTTCACTGTGATGTTGATTTGCTTGTTGTTTCATTTGATTCTGTGTCAGAGTGAGGTTACCCTTTAAGAGTTGTAGAACTTGTTGTTGATGCTCGATGTGATCTTCCAATGCTTGAACCTTCAAATTTTCTCTTAAAGATGATGTGATGGATGGTGGATGATATCCATAAAGTGCCATAAATGGGGTATTTTTTTCCGCAGTATGGAAGATAGTTTTATACTACCATTTAGCTAGAGGTAACCACTTGACCCATTGTGTTTGTTTATCAGATACAAAGCAACGAAGATATCCTTTCAAACATTGTTCACTATCTTAGTTTGTCTGATAGATTGAGGATGAAAAGATGAGCCATGAGATAATTGAGTACCAAGACAAGAAAAATAATTCTATCCAAAAATTCTAGTGAAAATGGGATCTTTGTCACTTACAATAATCTTTGGATTTCCATGTAGCTTTTGAATTGTTTCCATAAATGCAGTAGCAATTGTAATATCTTTAAAATGATAAGATAATGCACAAAAGTGTGCATACTTGGTAAGTCTATCAACTACCACCATGATGACACTCTTTCCTTCAGACTTGGGTAAACCTGTGATAAAATCCATTTAGACCTCCTCCCAACGCTCACTTGGAATGACTAAAGGTTGTAACAGACTTAGGGTCTTAATTGTCTCAACTTTATTTTGTTGGCAAACCAAACATTGTGCCACAAACTTCTGAATATCATATTTAAGACCATCCCAAAAAAATTCCTTCTTTACCCCATGGTAAGTTTTTAAAAATCTTGAGTGCCCTCCTAAGGGGGAGGTGTGCAATTCCAAAAGAATATTTTTCTTGAGTTGGGAATTCTTACAAGGATATAAGCGATATTTGTACCATAATGAATCATTTTTCCTGCTAAATATATCATATGTACTGGGATATTGTTGCCAATTTGAATGAGTGTCCACGCCTCTTCTTCATTCTTTGATTCATCCCTTTCTTCAGTTATCCAATCAGGCTAGATAATAGAAATTGCACAAAAAAATGCTTCCACATCCTCATCCTTTCTTGAGAGTGCATTTGCAACAACATTTTTCTTGTATTTTTTGTAGATGATTTCAAATTCATAACCCAATATATTTGTGACCCTTTTTTGTTTCTCCTCTGAAGATAATCTTTGTTCCAAAAAGTATTTAAGACTATCATGATCTATTCTTACCTTGAAGTGTCTTCCCATTAGGTAAGGTCTCCATTGCTTTAGTCCATGTAGTATTAATAACATTTCCTTCTCATAAATATGTTTGTGTAAATAATTTCCTTTGATTGGATGACTTTCAAAAGCAATTGGTCTTCCTTCTTGCATCAAAACAACACCAATTCCATTCCCTGAGACATCACATTTCAAAATAAAGGTTTTTGTGAAGTTTGGTGTATCTAAGACAGATGTTTGGCACATTGCCTCTTTAATATGTTTAAATGCCTTAGTTTCTTCTAGAGTCCAAGAAAATTCATCTTTCTTCAGTAATATCATTAGAGGTGATGCTATTCTCCCATAATTCTTATTAAAATTGCAATAATAACTTGTCAACCTGATAAATCCTTGAAGATGCTTTATGGTTGTGGGAATTTTCCATTCATTAATGGATATAATTTTCTTAGGGTCTACCTTAACACCCTCATGAGATACAATATGATCCAAATATTTCACCTCCTATACTTCAAAGAAACATTTGGAGGTTTTTGCATATAATTTTTTCTCCTCCAATAGTTTGAGCACCTTGCCAACATGTTGAATATGATCCTTCCAAGACTTGCTATAGATTAGTATATCATCAAAAATACTAACACAAATTTTCTAAGGAAGGTTTTGAAAATGGAATTCATCAAACCTTGAAATGTGGAATGTGCATCAGTAAGGCCAAAGGGCATGACCAAAAATTCATAATGACCCTCATGAGTTATGAATGTTGCTTTTAGAATGTATTTAGTCTTCATTCTAATTTGATGATATCTTGAATGAAGATCCAACTTGGTGAAGTAAATTGCTCCATGTAATTCATCCAAAAATTCATCAATGAAAGGAATGAGAAATTTATCTTTAATAGTGAGCTTGTTGAGCTCCCTATAATCTGAACACATACACCATGATCCATCCTTCTTGTGCACCAATACTACTGGAGCAGAGAAATAACTTTTACTAGGTTGAATTATACCCACCTCTAACATTTATGCAACCATATATTCAATTTCACTCTTTTGGGCATATGGGTATATGTAAGCTTTGATGTTTGGAAGAACACTTCCTGGAATCAAATGAATAGCATGATCATGATCAAGAATAGGTGGGAGGCCTTTGGGAGTCTCAAAAACCTTGGAATGATTTTCCAAGGCTTTTTGGAGATATGGATAAATATATGATTTTAATGTTTGAACCTCTAGTGAGCATAATTGTGCAAAGATTCCCCGTTGTTCTTTCTTCAAAATCTTTGTCATGCCATTAGAGCTAATTATCTTTCCAGTTTTCCCTTTGATACCCCTTAATTCAACTCCCTTTCCTTCCCAAAAAAATTTCAAGGAAAGTTCTTGAAAATTAAAACTTATCATCCTCAAAGATTGTAACCATTGGACTCCTAGTAAAACATTAGCACCACCCATTGGAATGGAGAGAATTGGAATATTCAATACATATTCCCCCATGATTAGCTTGATATTATGGCACTTTCCAAAGAAATTTATATTTCATCCATTTGCAACCATCACTTGACACTCTGGTGCTGGATATAGGAAGCAATTCAATTCCTTGGCTATCTTACAATAAATAAAATTATGGGTACTACCCAAATGAATAAGAACTATTACCTTTTTCTTCTTGATATATCCTTCTATCTTGAGAGTTTAAGGAGTGGTAATTCCTTCCAATTCATTATAATAAATGGTCGGATTCATTTCTTCTTTCTTTAGGGTTGGTTCTTGATGTATATCCTCCTCTTTTGATGTTTCTTGTTCCTTTTCTTCCTCCTCTTCACAATATATTTAGAATAATTTGTCCTCAGCACACTTATGACCTTTAGTGTATATTCTATCACAATTGTAACAAAGCCCATTTGTTCTTTTTCCCTCCCGATTGTTTTGGTGTCAACTTTGTAGGTTGTGAAAGGATAGGAACAACAACACTTCCATCTTTATAGTTGTGAGTGGTAGACTTCTTTGTTGCCATAATTTTGTTTCCAACTTTTCTTGCCACCTTGAATGCTTTCTCCAATGAATCAGGTTCCCAAAGGGTAACCTCATGTTGGATGTTATCTTTTAAAGTCACTATGAAGACATCAATCCTATGCTCCTCTAGAATATCGATTACCTTAATATTCAATTTTTGGAAGTCTTTAATGTGCTTTGCCATTGAACCCTTTTGTTTGAGATTTATCAATTGGATAAAGAAGGTGTTGTTATTTGTATATTTATAATGTGCTATCATTTCCTCCGTAAAAAATCACTAGGTGGCAAGTGGTTTATGAGAACAAATCCATCTATACCATACAAACTGATTGGGTTCTAAATATAAAGATGTAATATGTACCTTTTGTGAGGGTTGCACATCTTGTAGATCAAAATATTGCTCCATCTATAGTATCTATGTTACCAGATCCTTTCCATAAAACTTCCTCATATCTATCTTTGGAATGTAGTGTTTCTTAAACCCCACATTCAAGTCTCTAAAATCATAATTCTTCATTTTTTTCCTAATCGTGATTTTCATGGATTACCTTGTCACCATCGGGAATCCTTTCTTGCAGCAACTTTGTTAACCCTTCCTTCAACCCTTCCATGTCACCTTTTATTTATACTTTTAAAACATCCATGTCTCCTTTAATTCTGCATTTGAGTAATCCATCTCTCATTTAATTTCATCTTTGGTTGATCTTTGTCAGAGTGAAATTTGTTGCACTTGGTCCCGTAATTTTGATATATCATGTTGCAATTCTTCCTCTTCATGCGTCATAGTAGAGATTTTTGAGGGCTTAATGGGTGTAGAATTATTTTGTTTTGGAGGCATTTTAGAACCCAATACTAATATCTATGCTTCAATATGCCCTTGGAATTACTTCAAACTGATTTTTCAAATAAAAATTATGCAATTTGTTTTTAAAAATACACACCTTTTTCTTGTTTTTAGGAGCTCGATGTTGAAACAATTTTAACTTCGTAATTTCAAATCTCCAAGGTCTAAAATTTTATCTTGTGGTATCTCTTTAAGTCTTCTTCTCAATGCCATAAGAAATTGGATTCTTCAAAATAAAGTTATGTCGAATATCCCATGATGACCTGATTATGGACTGGTTCAGTAGATTGAACTTTTACGGGGTTCCACGTGTAACTATTTCGAATTTCAGCCCTGAAATTACTACAATAGAAACTAAAGTCTGTTTTGTTTCTATCACTTTTTACGAAATTGAAATCTGATGCTTGAAGAGAAAGATATGATTGTTTTCCCTTGGTCACTTGTTTAGGACTGAATTATGGAGCATGTAGAAATCCTAACTTCTTCGACTCATATATCTAAAAATATAGTGAACCAAGATCTGAAATTACTATATGAAGTTCACCAAGATTTCAGCTCCACGTGGTTGCAATTTCATCTTTTGTAGATTCATAGAAACAAAGTTATACCACTTTTTATAGATCTAACCCAAGAATGTTATAGATCTGATACCAAAATATAAATATACCCAAGAATAACAAGATAGAAATATATAGAAATGCTTCTTTATTGATCAAACCCTTAAAGTAGGGCAGCACCATAATTCACTCCTTAAGGAAGGGGAACACTCCACAAGCCATATGCCTGTTCATACAATAATCCTTGACATTATTCCTTCATGTGGAGTCTCTAGCCTCTATATAGGCCTCATACATACAATACCATGGGTCATTACCATGGTTCCCTCATACCATCAAACTAATACCATGGGCCCATTATCTTATTACTAACTACTTGTTGTCCCTTACATGGTATGGGTTAACCACCTTATTTATTACTATGGCCCATCCCATTATTGCATTATTACCTTGGGTACCTCCCTTGGTACCCCATATTATCCTCCCTAGGGATATAACATTCTCGGAAATCTCGGACAATCCTCGTGGCGGTGAAGGAATCTACGTGCACTAGTCATACTCATTCAAAATTAATACTAAGTTCCATGATTACTCTAGGAAATTAATATGAGTTACAAGAGATATGTAAATAGGCATGAAATCCATATAAAATGATTAGTAAAGTGCTAAAATAAATCTTAATATTAAATATGAGCATGTGTAGCAATGGGTAACTATCTTGTACTAGTGCGGGAAGTAAGGGTCTTTTATTGAGATAAAATAGAGGTTGATTTTGATGGAAATGGGGTAGAAAATAGGGCAATATAGGATACCAACATCTAGCTGCGTCTTAGTGGCACACTCCACTTCCACCTAGGCCTTCTCAGCCTATTTCCTCCATTTCTCAGCCAACCACTGAACCTTATATTTGGACGTGTCCTTCTTCTTCTTCTCCATGGACTTGCTGGTGCCTGTGGCCAGATCGGAAGGAGAATTCCATTCCATTGGCCAATGCTTGATGACCTCCTCGATAGTGTCATCTGTAGCGAGGTAGGGTAGGTCGAACCATTTTTGTTGTAGATCCTTCTGTGCTCATATGTATACATGGTGGAATTTATCTTTAAACTCCACGTATCCTGAAATTTTTTCAAACATGATTGGTGGCAAATGCCACTTCTAGTTGATGGCCATGCGAATTCTCACCTCCATTAGTACCAAAAATACTTTTGTCTTTGTGACCCGCATGATCCAAAAATGAATCCTGAATAAACTTCTAAGTCTAAAAGACTTCATATAAGAGGTAAAAGGTGCCAAATGGCACAAATCCTTTGTAAATCAGAGGAAATTGAAAGTCACAGAATACTCTTAGAAATGGTCTCATTTCAAATATCTCTTCATTATGAATCCAATGCAACTTGAATGGGCGAAAACAGACTTCAGATGAAGAAATTATCGTAGGAAGAAGTTTCCCTTTATCCTTTGAAAAAGGGCAAATTCCATTAAAAATAGCCTAAAATGATATTTGAGGAAATCGCATCGCACAAGGCAAAGAGGAGGACTTAAGGTCTGGTGGAAGGAGCCCCCAATCAGCTATATCTGATGATCTGATTGGCGAATCGAGTTAGTGGCAGGCATAAGCACCCATAAGGCAAAGGCCTCGGGCCGATGCGATAGTGCGATTGTGATATCATCGGATCACTATCGGCAATCCCAAAAGGGAAGGACCCCCCCTTGTTATATACATATTTGGGCATTGCAACCCCAAACTCATATGTCCATAAACCAAGGGCTCTTTAACCCCTAAAAGTGTTCTTTCATACGCTAAAGGATCATGGTCAACTGATTACATCATTTCCCAAAAGTTATACATGAAAAACCACTCAGAACTAGCTAAAACTGGACCATACTAACTTCTCCACTGTTAGGGTGCGATCCATATCACCTTCTACACATGGGGGGTGCGATGCATACTGAAAAGGACTTCTATAGGGTGAGATGAGCGAGGATGGATGATCATGGAATCTTCCAAAAACTTCTCATATGACACTTGCCTCTCTGAATTCGCCCAGGGATGAGTAAGAGATCCAAGAAATCTCCAAGTGGAACCAAGAATAATTAGTGGAATGACACTAATAAAAAACCCAGAGTTGACTCACACCCTTGCAAGACATCTATAAATGGATCCCTTATCTGAGAGATCTAGAGGCTAGAATTTTGTAATTTGTAAGGAAGTGCTATTGGTTTATCTGTGAGAAGGGACATTGTATTGTTGGGTGATCTTGCTTTTCATGTGGTGAAGAGGGCTTTGATGCTCGAAGGATGATGCTGGATCAGACAGTTGGGTTGTAATCCTCTCTTCTACTACTAATGAAGTTATTTGAGTCTTCCTCCATGTAATCATGTATTTGTGAATCTTTTTGTTTATGAATTCAATTGTATGGTCAATGTATTTTTGATTCTGCATTGTTTATGATATTATAGATTGAGATGCTTTGATGGTGTTTTGTTACTTTGACTCTACAGGTATTCTTTGAAGTGGGACATGTAGGAGAGGAGTGGCAAGCTCTATCAAGGGAGAGAGAAATCAAGAAAGGAGCCAAGCGAAAGATCAAGGTTGGTCCTCGTTTGCTTCTCTCTTAACTATCATCCATAAAGGAAATCACAAATTGCTTTGATTGTTTGTTTCTAAGATAGCTACCCGTCTTAGTGGGACTAGCAGATCGAATAGACACTAGTTTTCTCGAACCCCCCCACCATGCGACTTGTGACTGTGATCATCGATATTAGTGGATCGATGATAGACACACCCAAAGAGGAAGCCCTCGGGCCATTGCGACTTGTGATTGCAATCAGGACAGGACCCGATGGGGTTTAAAAGCCTAATTTCATAAAATTTCAAATTTGGGATTTCAGATTTTCCTTTGTATCTCCCTTTTAATGGATTTTTAGCCATTAGCCATGCCTACAAAGTGATTGCGAGATGCGATGGAAGGCATACCCAATAGGGATTTTAGGGGCGATTTAATGGACTTTCACATCCAGATTTCACGCCCAATAGTGCTTTTCCTGTGTATTTCCATTTTAATCCCGAAACATACTATTTCATGGATTTTCGCTTGAAAGGAGGCCGTTGGTTCATTTTCCATGGGAAAAAAGTCATCATTCCCTATGCCACCCTGTAGGCAGGAATTTTTGCAACAGAGATGCGTTTTGAAGCATGAAGAGGCAGAGCCGGGAAAAGGAATGATTCTGCATGATCACAGTTGACAAAGAAACAACTGAGGAAGCTGAAAAGCTAGAAATGCCTCAAAGAAAGCTAGAAGTTTAATCGAAAGGGGTGTTGGCAGGAGTTGGTAGTTGTTGTTGGAGTTATTTCTAAAATCCAAAGCAAGAGGCTAAGGTGAAAGAGAGTGTTAGCGCTTGAAATTTCACCTCAGGCTAAGAAAGGCAAACTCCAAGGCAACATCAAACCACTTAGCCTCATAGCTAGCCCTACGAGGCAGGAGAGGGCTCTCTCCGGTATATCTCGGAAAAGATCTTAAAAGGGCAGAGATAAGCAATAAAGAACACTGATTTTAGGCTAGTAAACTGATAAAAGGTTTGATTTGAGATTTTTAGGATTTTGGCGGAAAATCGGGGAAAGGCAATTTTGGGTGCGGGGATTGGACACAGTTTTCGCAGGGGGCTCTTTGGGGCAAGATAGGAGACTATATTGATGCCTTTGAAAGAGTTGGATGGGTGAGAATGACTGGTGAGGAGCTAAGGAGAGCAAGCAATCACCTTGAATTCCCCTTAAACAGATGAAAACATTGATATTAAGCAAACTTAAAAGTAGAGCATGGTAATCATGAATTCTATTTTAACACTTCATTTGCCTAATTTGCAGAAGGAAAAGTAAGAAGATGATTCACATAAAAAACTTACAAGTACAAAGAGAAACACACCATCAATACATGTAACCACAGGAATCCCAAAAAAGGACTGCAAAACCTTGGTCTTTCTTCCTTTGCCAAAATTGCAGAGATACAATGAGTAATACAATAGAAAGCTTTCTCCCTCAAGAGTCCAACCATGAAAATGAAGAAGAAAGTACATAATATAGGTAATCTAACATCTTTCCTTGCCTCTAGGGGTCGAGCTCACTATCCTAGGAGCTATTTCAACCAATTCCAAACTGAGCACTAAAATCTAGGCAGTCAAAACAACTTGCCTCTATAAGCTAGGAAACCAATTCATTCATTAAATTTCTGCCTATTTCATGAATGAATCTTCTATAAGGGATAAATAAGTGTCAAAGTATCATAAAATTACATCATTTACATCAAGGAGGATCAAAACCCACTCCAAAAAGTCAAACCTAGTAAAAACTGCGTTTTGCTGAGCTGTAGGTGCATTTCTGTGAAAATAGCCTGATGCGTAGCGCCTTGAATCTCAACGCGTAGCGCGCCTTTGGGCCTGCTTTTGAGGCACTTCCGGAGTCCAAATGAGGCAAAAGTGGGCTTGTTGGAAAGGTATGGATGTCTACTTTCCAACCCAAGTATAATTTCGGAATTTGGTGACCATTTTCCCCTCCAAAATTGCAATCTCCCAAGACTGCTTCCTGTGTGTCAAAAAGGTGGCAAAAAGTCATTTTTTGCTTGTTTTTTGACCTTCTGGAGGCTCAAAACTTGATGGAATCTCTTGGAAATGGCCGAGAAAGTGTATTTTTGCATGAAAAATCCAAAAATTCTGAGTTTTCATGAAATGGAGTTGCCCATCTTCAGGGTAGCGCGTGGCGCGCTACACGTTGGGGAAGAAAACATGTTTTTTGCCCAAAAAATTCACAAATGACAAAAAATGCTCAAATTTTTTTGAAATTTGTGCAGAAGGTAAGTCATTTAGCACCATGCTCCTTCAAGGAAGCCTTAGCCAAGATGTGGAGGGGATCGGGCCTTTTTCTTCGTTTTAGTGCCTTGGCCAACCGTCCTTTGAGCACATTCATTTTTGCCTTACATACGTGCATTCGAGCCCAATAATGGTTTTTCATGTTCCAGAGCATGTCCTTATCTTTGTTAGCCTTGGCCAGCAACCTCTCCAAATGAGCATTGACCCAGAGAAGCATAGCCTCTCGCTCAATGGGTACCAAATCACCGGGTCTCTTACGAGCCAAGTTGTGGTCTTCATGGATCCTCCACAACTCATCGAGAGTGTGCTCATCCTCTAATTGCTTGTTGCACTACTCTAGATATGTGATTGTCCAATTTTCCATCTCCAATTTTTGCTGCAACAAGTCATTTTCAGCCTCCCGTTGCTGAATGATCTTCTTAAGCTCCGAGCTAGGAGAATGGGTGTCAAGATCAATGATGTCAACATCTGGATCACCTTACAATCCCTCCTCAATCATGGGCTGCTTGCCCCTCTCTGATACCTATGCTGCTATTGGAAACGAGGCCCCTTCCACCTGGTGTGGAGATAACACTCGCGGTGCTGATGAAGAAGGCGAGACCCCTTCCACCTGATGTGGAGAAAATACTCGCCGAGCTGATGCAAATAAGGCCCTGTGGCCTCTCTGATATGTGACCAATGGAGGGGAGCTGACATGTCTGGGCTCAGGGATGTCATACTGATGTGAAGGTCCTCCCTCCTCATGAACAACCTCAGGGGGTGGTGGCACTGTGAAGAAATCTCGAGAGATGAAATCCTCCCATGGAATACCCTGCTGGGCCAACTGATGCATGACCACAATCTTGATCAAAGCATAATGGTAGATGCTCCTATGTTGCTGTGCTGGGCTCTTTCTCTCGCAATATCCATAGCATGATTGATGACGAAAACATGTGACTGCAAGTGGACAAGCTTGCAAATAGGCCAAAGAGGTGGGCTCCTCTCTAACATGCTGACCACCCTTACCACCCCTGTGAGGCCTCCTTGGCACCTCAACCTCCGGTGTTGACTCACGGTCATCACTTTGCTCATAGTATGTTTCGGTTTCTGACATGGTTTCAAGAGCAAAATGGCTGAAATGTACTGCTACTTCTGCACAAATGACCTGCTGTTTTGACTGTTTGAATGCTGCTCCAAGGGGACAAAAAACACAAGGGAGATGTTAGGGACGGGGACTTTTGAGGGGATTTAGGGAAAATATATAAAAAAGGGAATTTAGGGAAGGAATTATGACACATACATCATCACATAATCACAATTTGTAGGGGTTTGATAGGAGGTAGGATTTAGGGAGATTTTATTGAATTTTAGGGATAGGGGTAAGGTTTTAGGGCTTTTGATATTTTTGTTAGGGAAATTATGTGAAAGTGACAAGGGAAGTGATAATGGGAATGTGGGGAAATGAGGGAGTGAAAAAGATGACCTTGGGCAGCGAACTCAAAACCCTAGCTTCACTTGCAATTTGAAATTTTTAAACATAATATATATGAATTTCATGCTTCACACTTGATGGCATTTGACACATTTTCCATGCTCATTTTTCTTTAGCAAGCAAAAAACATTGATGATTTGAGGCCTACCTGTAAAACTTAAGAGATTTGAGGTCTTTTTGAAGCTTGTTGGCAATTTGCTGTAGGTGAAACCCAACACGTAGCGCGCGGGTCCTAACGCGTAGCGCACGCCCAATGCGTAGCGCCCAACCAATTCTTCCACTGTAGAGTGTGCCCTGACACGTAGCACGCGGGCTCTGATGCGTAGCGTGCAGGCTCTGTTTCTCAATTCGCCCAGTTTCACACTAAATCGCCTTTCACACTTGCTCTTGGAGTCTTGGAGGCAAATGAATGACAAAATGAAGAGAGAGGGGCTTTTATAAGCTTGATTTAAATTTATTTCCCCTCAAACTCACTTTATAATGTTTATAAAATGACACTTTTTGAAACTAATTGCTGCTGACATGTGGTTTCCTTTTTGACATGAAATTGGTTGAAATGATGCTTTTTCTTGAAATTTTTTGCAGGAATAGCTTCTGAGGAGTCTTGGCAAAGGAGACCAAGGCCGCATGCCGACTTCTAAAGAATTTGAATTTTTTACAAATTTTTACAAAAATGAGAAAATGACCTTGCCTTCAAAAACAGGGTTTTTGAACTCAAGGTAGAAATTAGCTGTACAATATGAAATCATTTGAAGTGATGCTTTGCTGGACATCCCTCTAGCCTGCTGGGCATTTATTGACCTCAAAAGACATGACCTCAAAAGACAAAATTGGACTAAACCCTTGACCTAAGACCTTCATTTCAAGACAAGACCAATGACCCTGTAAGGAATTTATTGACTGAAACAAACTTGATCCAGCAATGCCAAGAGGGGAATAAATGACACAAGCCCCTCCATCAGGGTTATGGCATGCCTAATGGAATGCAATAAGATGACACTGATGAGACACCTACTTATGCAAATGCAAAGAGATTTGATCGCTGATGGAGGGATACTAGACCGACTCTAATAGAGAGCAGCACAAAAAGGAAACAACAAAAAGAAAGCACAGAAAGCAAAAGCTGAAGCGTAGATCAGCCAAGGGAGTCACTTGGGTTTCAAGTGAAAGCTAGAGATTTCTACATTGCAGAGAGCCAAAGAAACCAAAGCCAAAGAGCCAGAGCCAGATCCAAGAGCTAGAGCGAGAGACGAGAGCTTCAAGAGCCAGGGATAAAATGGGGTCTAAACCCATTTTTTATATGTAAAACCAATGGAATTGAGATAGTGAGCTTGTAGAAGGACTTTACCATAATCTTAGAGAGCCTAGTCGAGTTGACTAGAGCTCACGAAGACGTAGCCCAAGAGTTTTGGGTGAACTCGTTATTGTTGCATTGTCTCTACTGCTTTATTTACTGTTATATTTATTTATATAGCAGTTTGAGCACATTCAATTACAAAACATAAACAATTTTAATAAACAACACCAGCATACACCTTTTGTTCAAGCACACATTTAATTCTGCACTGGTTAATCATAAAGACTTGGGAATATTTAAGCTTTGGAAGTAGGAGAGGTTATTGCAAGTTAGGCAAGAAGCCTAAGAGCCCTAATTTCAGATCAGGCAGTATCAGAGGTTAATATTGATTGACCATTCCTTCAAAGAAGGTTGTATTAGAATGCTTGATTGATAGAGCAAATATTGCTTGCCTAAAAGGTGTTTTGGAAGTCAAGGATTGATTGTGTGATTGATGTATGCTTGTTTACAACTGACTATTTTTTGAGTTTGCAGAAGTGAGGGAAAGCTATTGATAGCTTAGTCCAAGAAGGACAAATAGGAATAAGGGCTGAAGGCATTATTCTATCCCAAAGGACCTCAAGGTAGTCCTTAAAGCACAAGAGGTTTGTTGCAAAAGGTTGTTGAATAAGCTCTTTATTTATCTTGTTTAAGTTTTTTTTTTGTTCATTGGCATAATGACAACTTCTACGATTGGGTCCTAAAATTCTTGTTTCTTCACAAGATTCTTTGATGAAGACATGAAGCAAGAGTTGTCCACCATGATGGATATGGTGAGAGAAATGTATGAGGATGGAAGGAAGAGTAGTATACTTAGATAGCAATTGAATTCCATGAAGGAAAAGAAGCAATTGCTTTTTGACAAATTGCAAGAAATGGAGAGGCAACTTTATATTGCAAATATGAACCTGCAAAGGATGCATGAGTTGGATACATAGCTCTTTGTTGCCCAAGAAGCCTTAGTCAAGTATCATCTTGAAGAAGAGGTAAACCATTCCAGTTTGTCTTCAAATTCCTCTAAGGATACTTATATTGGTTCTTTTGAAATCATACTAGAGGCATAGGTTCCAAGCTAATGTCCAAGATGGGCTATGAAGGAAAATGCTTGGGTAGACATGCACAAGGTATTCTTGAGCCAATAATGATTGAGTAAAGGCCTAAGTATTTGGGTCTTGGCCATGGACAAGCTTATGGAGAAAGTTCCAAAGCTGCCATGAAGGCCATTAAAACAGCTCCAAGAAGCAGGTGCATTACAGAGTGTGAAGATTGTATTAAGGAGGAATGCAATAGCTTGAAACATCACTTGTAGGCTGCAAGTGTTCAAAAGCTCACACTTGAACCAAAGAGTTGGGGAGACTCCAACAACATTGAAAATATTGATGGTGTCCCAAAGGGAGCCACTTCTTCATTTGATTCACCTCCTCAGGAAGGCAATAAAGGTGAAAGAGGAAGGTATAAATCTGGTTCTAAACACATTCCTTTTGATTTTGCAAAGCATGATAAATTTCCACATAGATATGGGAAAAAAATTGCATGTTCCTTTTGTGGTTTGGCTAACCATCATGTTTCTAGATGTTGGAAGAGAATTTCCACATACAGGAAAATTTTGAAGGAAAAGAAGAAAAAATCCAAAAGTCCATTGGACAAGGAAAATCATGCTATCAAGAGGATACACATGTGTTGCACTTACAACCATAAGCAAGGGTATCTTTCTGAAAGATGTTGGATTTTGAATCCAGCAATGCTTCAACAAAAGCTGAAGAAAGTGGAAAGAGAGGATGGCAGAAATGGAAAGGAAGATTCCATGATTAATGTGTCTCAAGATGATTCACTTGTTGATGTTGAGGTGTAGACAAAGGTAGTACCTTTGAAAGGGATTGGTGAGAAATGGCTGGAATTCTTATCCAATTAAGGTTGCATGTCCATCAATGCATCTATTTGAATTTATTTGATGATGAGATGCAGATTGCAGGTTTTCTACTGAGAAGGTGAATGGAAAAAGGATTGAGTAGGAGACTCACTTTGTTTTTGCAACATTATATTTCATTTCAGCTTTAGAAGTACATTGTGCTTAAGTGAAAGTTGAAGGACGAAATGCATGCATGAGCATGATGTGCATGGACACAGGGATGTTAATGTTTTCCTTGTATTTGAACATGTATGTGTAATTAACTTGAAGGATTGATTGCTTTGACATGCATGTGATGAAATGTTGACTTGGGAGAAGTTAACTTGGTCTCCAAGATGGAGATAGTGATAAAGTGTTTCATCTTTTGAAAGGAATCCTAATGGTCTTGTTCTACATGCTTGACTTGAAGGGTTATTTGCCTTAAGGGCATGTTTTATGGGATTGTTACCTAGTCCATAATTTGTAGGTAGATGTAAGGCATGGAGGTGTTCACAAGATGTGAAATATGTTCTTTTGTTTAAGCAAGAGTTTAGGCCATCCAATTTATGTCTATATTTCACTCTCATTTACTGTTTAGATCAATATATCAGTATTTTGGAAACTAAAAGTTCTTTAGTGGAAAGGCATGATCCAAAAATGGATCCTGAATAAATCTCTACGTCTAAAAGACTTCATATAAGAGGTAAAAGGTGCCAAATTGCACAAATCCTTTGTAAATCAAAGGAAAATGAAAGTTGTAGACTACTCTAAAAAATAGTCTCATTACAGAGATCTCTTCATTTTGAATCCAATGCAACTTGAATGGGAAAAAACAGACTTAGATGAAGAAGTTATCGCAGGAAAAAGTTTCCCTTTATCCTTTGAAAAAGGGGAAAATTCCATTAAAAATGGCCTAAAATGCTATTTGAGGAAATCACATTGCATAAGTCAAAGAGAAGGACTTAAGGTCCGGTGGAAGGGACCCCCGACCAGTGATCTCTGATGATCGGATCGGTGGATTGCGTCAAAGGCAGGCATATGCACCCATAAGGCAAAGGCCCCGGGTGATGCGATAGTGCGATTGCGAAATCGGCAGATCGCTGTCAGTGATTCCAAAAGGGAAGGAACCACTCCCCCCGGTGGCATGTGACTTGCGATTGTGATCACCAATATTGGCAGATTAGCGATCGACACACCCAAAGGAGAAGCCCACAGGCCGTTGCGACTTGCGATTGCGATCAGGACTGAAACTGATGGGGTTGAAAATCTCGATTTCATAAAATTTCAAATCTGGGAATTTAGATTTTCCTTTGTATTTCCCATTGAATGGATTTTTGGCCATTGGTCATGCCACCAAAGCAATTACGAGATGTGATGAAAGGTAGATCTGATAGGGATTTTAGGGGTGATTTAATGGATTTTCATGTCTGGATTTCACGCCCGATAGTGCTTTTCCTGTGTATTTCCATTTCAAGGCCAAAACACAGTATTTCATGGATTTTATCTTGAAATGAGGTCGCCAGTTCATTTTCCATGGGAAAGCAACCTTCATTCCTTGTGCCATGTTGTAGGCAGGCGTTTCTACAATAGGGATGCGTTTTGAAGCGCGAAGAGGCAGAGCCAGGAAGAGGAATGATTCCTCATGATCACGGTTGAAAGAGGAATGGATGAGGAAGTTGAAAAGCTAGAAATGCCTCAAAGAAAGCCAGAGAATTGAGTCGCAAGGGGTGTTGGAAGGAGTTGGAAGTTGTTGTTGGAGTTGTTACTGAAAGCAAAGTCAAAGCAGGAGGCTAAGGCAAAAGAGAGTAGCGAAAAAAGAGAGCACAAAAAGAAAAAGATGAAGTGTAGAGTAGCCAAGGGAGTCACTTGGGGTTCAAGTGGAAAGCCAGAGAGCTGTACATTACAGAGAGATAAAGAAGCCAGAGCCAAAGAGCCAGAGCTAGAACCAGAGCCAAGAGCCAGAGCCAAGAGCCAGAGTAGAGCCGAGAGCTAGAAAACCAAGAGCTTCAAGTGCCAGGGATAAAATCGTGTCTAAACCCATTGTTTCTATGTAAAACTAGTGGAGTTGAACTAGGGAGCTTGTAAAAGGACTTTACCATAATCCCAGAGAGCCTAGTCAAGCTGACTAGAGCTCACGGAGATGTAGCCCAAGAGTTTTGGGTGAACTCCTAATTAATATTGCTATTCTATGTGTGTTATTGTTGCATTGTCTCTACTACTTTATTTACTATTATATGTATTTATATATCATTTTGAGCACATTAAATTACATCAAATAAATAGTATTAATAAACAACACTAGCACACACCTTCTGTTCAAGCACACATTTAATTCCACACTGGTTAATCATAAAGACTTGGGAATATTTAAGCTTTGGAAGTTGGAGAGGTTATTGCAAGTTAGGCAAGAAGGCTAAGAGCCCCAATTTTAGATCACCACACAACATATTTTGTGCCCCACATAGATGCAAACTTTGCAGTGCCCTCCAGAAAATATTTCTGCACGAGATGAAATTAGCTATCCTCCAACAGATCCCAAGCGACAAGCAAAATGGAGCGAAATATCCACGAATAGTGTAATGTTTTACTCTCATCCTGTGCCTCTCTATAGTTCGCAAGGAACTCACTACACATGTAGCATGCCCAATTGAACTGCACGCCTTTCACACACTATGTAGCCAAAGAAACCACTATCGTCAGAACATCATCTGCGCGACATTTCTCATAACCTTGAGAACCAAAATCTATGTGGAAACCTTTACTGTGGGGTTAGTGATCGCGGTAATTGAGTACCCACACGTCTTCTTCTTTGTAATTTTTAACTTATCCTTCATATTCTCCATGAGGTCTTGCTCGCTTATCTTTCCGCAAAACTCCATGGATGGATTTAACCTTGAGTGCGGAAATAACCTGATCCGATGGATCAGTATATTGGTGATAGGGATCAGCACGCTCAGCCATAGGCATCCATCATGAACTAGGCTAGTAACTGCTTAATGATAATCAAATTAATATTGGAGGGACTGTAGTTAGGCACCCATAAGTGGTTCAGCAACCCTAATTGGTTCACTCCGCGAATCCATTCCACAAGCTCCAACATGGTGACACCAGATATTTGTAGAAGAACCTCTTCATGTAGGTGTCTATAGCAAGGTGGGGAACTGCTTAGGGTCTACCAAATCCCAATCCTATAGCTTCAAATGTGCGATCCATGCTAAGCGCGGACCTTCAAAATTTAGGTTCTCCAGTAGCAGGGGTGTGTTGAGGAGGAATTGTCCTACATTTGGGTCCTTAGGGACCTTCACTTTTCCCTTGCGCGAAGGGATATACTCTAGCAACTTAGATATAGGTTCCACCCCCTCAGTGTCGATATCCTCCACACCCTCTTCAGCCTCCAAATCCACCATTTTCCCCTTCTCCTTTGCGCTTGGTTTTTCCTTCCTCTGGGCTTATGAAGTGGCATGCTTCCTCAGTGACTCGCACATCGACACCGACTTCTTTTTCTTATCTTTATTTGGCTTAGAGACCTCTCTCACTGGCGTAGGCTTCAGCCTAGGCAAACCTGGTGCCATAGGCACTACAACTTGAACCCCCATGCTCATCACCTCTGGGGTAGCTCCCTCAGAGGTGATAGTTCCTCTAGTGCTAGCGTTTCAGCAGAACCTGGTCCTAACATGATGTCAGTGATGAGCTTTCGATCTAACTCAGGCAACTTATCAAAGGTGGGGTTTACGATCAAGGCTTCAAAATACTCATGATTCATGCGCACCAGAAAACACAACATAGAAATTCTAAGGATGGAAAGTGTTTTCGGCTGGATGGCCACACATAATTTATATACGAATTCGAATTCAAGTTCAATCATTCCCCCAAAATTTGTTCATAAATTCTAGATTGGCTACAGATTCCCAAAGATTTCACTCTTAAATTCGGCCTTAAATGCCTTAAATGTCACCTCCCCACTCATTGTAATCATCTTATGGTAGTCAAATCATGAGCAATGACTGTAATGATTAGTTTCGGGTTGCGCTGCATGGTCTCTCCCCCTATAGTGCAACTCCCTTCGTGATTCTTCTGGTACTATAACACCATCATGTTTCGCACAGACACCCTATTGCATAGCTCTACAAATGGGCAGTGTAGTTTATAATCCCCCGCATCCTTGCAACTTCCTGGAGTGCTAAGATTATGCTACCATCTTGTAGTCATTGGGCCAGATCCCTGGTGTATGGCTTCAATCGGCTTCCATTTACCCTCTTCCCGGAAATGGATCTCCATTCAACTTCATGAGCTAAAATTCTCCACCATCTGTAATCTCTCTAATAACATATGGCCCCAGCTAGTGCATCTGAAATGTTCCTGGAAACTTATCAAACTTACTATCATATAATAAAACTAAATCATTTACCTTGAAGGTGTGCAGTTTGATGTGCTCATCGTGCCAAGCTTTTTCACGACCCTTCTGAACTTGCTAATGGAATCCATCCAAAAACCTATCTTCATTGAGCTCTACTAGTTGTGCGAGCCTTTATCTTAAGGCACCATGGTTTGCCATTCTAGTGAAATCTGCTATGCATAGACTACGCATAATGTATTCCATAGCCATTACAGCTTCTACACCATAGACCAACCTAAAATGTGTATGAATAATAAGCTTTTCACAAGTAGTTCTGTAGGCCCATAACACTACTGGTACGCGCATGTCCCAATCATTTTTTTGCATGTTACAAACTTCCGTCAGTGCATTCTTCAATATAGCATTAAAAGACTCAGCCATTCCATTAGCCTAAGGATGGTATGGTGTACTCTTATGATACTAAACCTAGAACTCATCCGTCAGCGTGCGGATCATTTCATTGAGCAAATGCATACTATGGTCACTCATCAAAGCCTTCGAGAAACCAAAACTGGTCAACACATATTCGAATAGAAATTTTGCTAATGTTGCCCATGTATAGTCTTTCACAGTTTGAGACTTCACCCATCTGGTCAAGTATTTGGTCGCAATGATGATATACCGAACACTCGTCTTCTTTCCTGTAGGCTCAATTAGTCCCACAAAATTAATTGCCCACTTCTCAAATGGCTGCAATGACACCTATAGATTCAAAGGCAGCTCATCCCTCCACGATGTCCTGCATGTCCTCTAACATGCATCACATGCCCTGCAATATGCTTTAGAATCCTTATATAGCGTCCTCCACCACAACCTAGTGTGCAAAATATTCTACATTATTGCTTTTCCTGCATAATTTCCTTTTACAACTCCTCCATGGGCTTTAGTGAAGATATTGTTTCTTTCAAAGTCAGGCACATAGCGTCAAAGTATTTTGTCCGGTCCCATTTTATATAAATGGCTTGCAATTACAGAAAAGTCTGCCATGCATACCACTAATTCGTTCTTCTCTTGACTGGTGTATCCCTCTAGAGCCATCCCTGTGGTCAAAAAGTGGATAATGTCCACAAACTTATTATCCGCTATATGCATCACAAAGAGTTGCACGTCAGACAGCTCGTCCTCCAGATTGGTAGGCTCCTCTCCTATTTCAATGCGTGATAGATGATATGGCCCTGCATTCAACCTTCCTTGCTTCACAATCATCTCGAAATCATACTTCTGAAACAAAAACAACCATCTGCATATGCCCCGCCCCCCCAACACAGGCTTATTGAATAAATATTTCAATGCAGAATAGTCTGTGTACATCTTGAAATGTCCACCTAGCAAGTAATGTCTGAACTTCTTGAGAATGTACACCATATCTAACCCTTCATACTCTATCGTCAAGTAATTCTTTTCATCCTTAGACAACTTCCTTCTTGCAAATTTTATAGGGTGATCTAGTTCTCCCTCACCATCCTATGTTAGCACTACTCCTAGCACAATACATGAGGCATCTACATGCACATGGAACTCCTTCTTCCAATCTAGGAAGACTAGGATTGGCACAATAACTGCTTTCTCCTTTAGTACGTCTAGGCTGCACTGACATTCTTCATCCCAACAGAATGTAGCGTCCTTCTTCAATAGCTTTTCCATAGGCATGGTAATCTGGGCATAACTTTCGATGAACTTCCAATAATATCTAGTATGGTCCACCATAGTGCACAACTATGTAACACTCCTTGGGGCTTCCAAATTTTTTACTACCGCGATCTTAGAAGGGTCCACCATGATTCCTTGTGTGCATACCACATGAACTAGCAAGATCCCAAAAAGGACACAAAACAAGCATTTCTTCAAGTTTAGTGGAATCTAATACCTTCATCATGTATCCAACATTAAGCGCAGACTATGTACATGGCGCTTAACTAGCCCAAACACTATCTAGTCATCGAAGTAGACTTCCAAGAACTTGCGAATGAACTCTTTGAATGCCCCAATGACCACGTGCAAAAATATCACCAGTGCATTCTTAAGTCTGAAAGGCATCACTATATATTGGAAACACCCCCACTCTGTCGTGAAGGTCATCTTACTTATGTCTTCTAGCATGATATTTATCTGATGGTATCCAGAAAACCCATTAGTGAATGAATAGGCCTCCTACCCACCAACATTATCCAATACTTCATCTATGAATGGAGTTTGAAAAGGATCATGAACGCAAGCATTGTTGAGCTTCCTGAGATCTACACAAATGCTTATTTCATCCTTCTACTTCTTTTCCTGGATGACCATTCAACTCACCCAATCAGATTACTCCACTGGTTCAATAATACTCGTCGCAATAATTTTGTCCAAATCCAAGCAAACCCTTTCCTTGTATTTGAGATTAAGGCGATATGGCCTCTGCTTAACACGCTTCACATCTGGTTTCAAAGTGATTTTCATGACTCCCAAATCGCTTATGATGACTTTCAAGTTCGAAAATTTTGCAGGAAATAAATATTTATATTTGTGGAGCAACTCAATGACTTTATCGACTATAGCATCATCCCATTTATCCCTAATCTTTGCAAACTTTGGTTCTGCATCTGTACCAATGTTTACCTGCTTAGTTTTCAATGGTGTGGTGATGTCAGGGTTCTCTATCTATAGCCCCTCTACTTCATGTTGGACTTCTGCTTCAGGGATTTTAATATTCTTTGGATCCTCATCCTCTTCTTCATTATTCATATTCTAGCATTCCAATGCATGGTGCAACTGGGTGCTCCAATCTAGTTGAATCAATTCCAAGGGATCCTATGGAATTCTGAAGATTGCTGCCTTAACCTCTTGCAATGATTCATCAATACTTTCAAATCTTTCTTCAAAGCTAAATGTTTGCACAAATCCTTCTCTTAGTATATTCCATTCTATGGTGCCGTGGTGGAGTTATGTTTCCAAATACCATTTCATAGGGATAATGTCCAAAGTGTGATAGAAAACATGCACCCACTCTGGCTGCGGCTCTATTCCATAAACCTTAGTCCACTTTTCCAAATGATCACGCGGATCATTTCTCCCATCATACTTCTCAGTCAACCATAGCTTAGGGAAACCAAATCACATCCTCATCATTTTCCTATAATAGCGCCATTTTTCAAAATTATCTTTGTACATACCCCACCATTGTCCAGGCGTGGAACACAGTGATAAATCTTGCACTTGGAAGCAATGCTTCTCTAGAACTTCCCTTTCATATGCATCCATAAATTTATCTACATTAGTTAAACCATCTTAATAAGGAAAAATTCTTACCTCAGATGATACATATCGTAGCGATTTAGTCATCATATTACAACGTAGCATGGATACTTCGAACAACCTATTCTACCAGTTCTCCAATTCTTCGTCTAAACTTCATGTACAGGAGCTTTCGTAGTCCCATGCAATTCGTCCATTGAATGTTAGATTAACCCAATCTTCATCTCGCACTGTTATCTTATAGATCTGGTCCAAGTCATTATTTCTTTCCTCATAATCAGGGACCAGTTCAGTATAGCACAGTCCTTATACAGGGTCCAATGGTACTACCACGTGGAGTGTTTTCCTTTCAAATGACATTGTCCGCTTCTTCAAATTGATGACCCATTCATGTTGATAGCCCAATCAATTCTAAGGAGTGTGGGGTATGGATTGTTGTCATCAACAATCTCTATTACCTCAAAGTCAGCCAATGCGCTCGCACCTTCGATATCTATAGTTAACCCATGCAATCTCCCATAGGGATAATATTCTATTGATTTTCCATTCTTAAATGAATTAGAGACCACTGCAGTGTAGGCCTTCCCATGTTTTCCCAAGTACGTTTAGGAAAAAAATTTGCATCTGACCCCAGATCCAAAATAACTTGATCCATCTCATATTGTCCTATTTGCGCAGTGAGCCTCATATCGTGTCCTATTCTCATCTTATGTCTGCCGATCTTTCTGACTGTGCGGTTCCCATCAAATGCATTTTCCCTGCCAGCACATTTATTTATCAACTCTTGTAATCCTTTTACAGCTCTGCTATCGCAAAGTAGTTTCATGCAAGTTTCCAGGAAAGTAGTAAGCATGGAGGGGTCAACTTCTTCAAATAGCCTATCCTAATTTCCTGAGTTAGAGGCTTCAACGAAGCTTTTCTTTGCTTCCATGAACGCTTCCTTTGTGTGCACCAGATCAAACACAACATCTTTTTCTGGATCCTTGTAGACCCATCCACCTTCTTTTGGTTTCTTTTTCCCTTATCGTCACTAGTCGTCATACCACTTCATGGCATGATATTAACATTGGTATCCTCTTCACGAGGTTCTGCCCTCATCATATATAGGTTCTAGGTAGGTTGTTGAGGCTGCACCTTCTTCTCCTAAATTTTAGCTATCAATATAGGGAATTCTTCTATTGAGTGGTCAAACTGGGTACAATACTAGCATGACAGGAGTGTCCTAGCACTTTGTAATTATAGAAAATATTTTTTCCTCGACCTCTACCAAGTCCTCCTCCTCGGTCTCGTCCATGTCCCTGATATCCTTCATGCACTCCCCTAGTGCCATGATCTAGAGGTCGAGTTTCTATTTTCATCCAATACATTGGTTTTCTTCCATCATTAATTCATTGCTACAATAGTTATGCTCATCATGGCCTATTGATTTACAGAAGTTTTAGAGTATCTGTTGTAGCGTATGTACAAATTTTTGTAGTAAGTGACAATTGTCTACTACATGTTTTCCTACTACTTGACAGATAGCGCACCACAACGCGAGCCCCGTACTTGGTCCAGCTTGAGCTTCCTACCTTAGGGGCTTTGGGCCTCCCCGTACCATATAAGTTTCAAAAACAGGGCAATGATCCTTATCATGCCACTGCTTTTTACACTTGAGGCACTGAACTTCTTCATGCACTTCTAGTCGAGCCGTTTCTTCCTTATTCAAGCTATGAAACTCCAAGCATAGGTTCTGCAACTCCATGTGAATCTGTTGAACACCCAATGTTTCATCCTAAATAGGTGTCTCATGTAGTCTCATTATGATCTCTAGCGCTTCCACCTATGTTCCTACCTTTTGTTGTGATCGTGAAATCCTTAAGTGAGGCAAGAGTGCGACTATAAACCAGTCGTGGTGTTGACTGTCTGTGAGATTCGTATTGGCTTCGCGGATTCTACACTTCAGTCTATGATCCAGCTCCTAGGGTGTTTCACTGATTCTCATTGCAATTTCCTTGAATCCCACTACCGATTGCATTTCGGACTTAGGCCTACCGAACTCCTTATTCAAAGCAGTCTGAGTGTCTACTAATGATGCGAATGGATTATCAGTGCAGTACTTGATGTACCATGTCAACGCACAATCTTGTAGAGTAGTAACCAACTGTTATTTCTTCATATGATCATCTGTAATATTTTGTGTGGTCCACATGACCTTCGCAACGAACCAAAACTAGTCCAGGTCCTCATTTCTCAAGCCCTTGAAAATGGGAAATTTCATCCTATTCGGCATATTGAATAGTGAAGGAGGTGGTGGTGGTGTGGGTGAAGGTGTATGTTGTGGAGGTGAAGGTGGAGGTGGTGTGGGCGGATGAGGTATTCATGGAAACCCTTGCCTTATTAACTAGACAGTTCTCTGTGGTGAATTTTGTGGTGCTCCCTCAATGTCACTCAAAGGAGGCTCTATCAGTGAGCTATATTCAATGCCTGTCCTCCCTCTATTCTTGAAGAAATTTCCACTTTGTGTAGATCCAAAGATCAAGGTAATGGCATAACCTTCTTTTCACATAAGGGCATCTTAATCCAAGTATTCAAAGATATCATAATTAGCTCGCAGTGCTTTAAAGAAGTGTCACCCTGCTTCGTTGTAGCTGACTGAGGTATCCAACGTGAAATCTATCACAAATCCTCCTATAATTTGATCAAGAGTGATAGACAACTTGTGCGAGCTTATCTTCAGAAGCTTCCAACCTCCTTACTAGCTCCGGGGTCCACACTATTGGACCATCAAGCCTCCACCTTCCTTGGCCATCTGCCAATTTAGCAATCCACTCGTGTAGTTTGATTGGGAAGGTGCGTAAGAAGATATCGTGTATTTCTATGTACAGATATCTGTCCAATGACTATTCTTTCTTCAAGCGTGGATTTTTGTTTTATTGCATAGTGAATTCGCAGATATTTCTATCCAACCATTCCTCAATTTATTTCCTGGTCAAATTCTAGTGATGTGACCTCACACATCTCTTTGTGCAGATCCTGGTCCTCACAACGGAACCATTTTAGATATCATTTTTGGGATTCAACTGCGTTAAGTAAGTCATTCAAACGTATGACCATTTCCATGAGAGGTAGTCGTAACTGACTAATTTCTCATGATTTTTGAATAGTTCACTTAGCACTCATTGCATCGGGTGATGCTCACAGGGGTGAAGAAGTGGGATTGAAACTAATGAAATGTGGAAAACGAATCACATAGCATCAATCATCACTTCCGGGGCTTGCACCCGGTAACCAGGACTTCCCAGGAGGACTTCACAGTTAAGCGCGCTTGAGCCAGAGGAGTTCTGGGATGGGTGACCTCCTGGGAAGTCCTGGTTACCGGGTGCAAGCCCCGGAAGTGATGATTGATGCTATGTGATTCGTTTTCCACATTTCATTAGTTTCAATCCCACTTCTTCACCCCTGTGAGCATCACCCGATGCAATGAGTGCTAAGTGAACTATTCAAAAATCATGAGAAATTAGTCAGTTACGACTACCTCTCATGGAAATGGTCATACGTTTGAATGACTTACTTAACGCAGTTGAATCCCAAAAATGATATCTAACGGAACCATTTGTTGGCTTAGTGGTTCCTGACTGAGCTTCAGAGTTAGTTTCCTCAAACGAATCCCTACACTACTGGCCCTTTCGGCATTAATCCGCAGAGTGTGGACTGAAGTCTCACTTGAACTTGTATGGGGGGATGATGGAACCAAGTTTTTGCACCGAGAGATCAGTGTAATGTCATTTTATGACCTAAATCTGCCTTCACAGAGATCGATAAGCCTTTAAGTGTTATTGATGTAACTTCCTTTAACAAGCTTCTAAACATCTACAAACATTCACGACTATCTTTTGTGGACCTAAATAGGTGAATCCACTACTTACGTGCATCAAAGATTACCTATAACCCAATAATAACTCATATTGGCTTAATTGTTTGATGACTTCAACATACAACAAGATAATATTCTCGTAAAGTAGTAATTGCGTTCATATAACAGTACAAATCGTGCAAAGTCACGCATCAATATAGTATTATTTCATACACCCATTATTAATCATAGTATAAAAGAGAATTCATTTATAATAGAAGTAAATAGATAGACAAAAGTATTTATGCAACAATATTCTTTATTAATACTCAGTTCTGCTACAGACTCAAGACTTCCCTGTGCACTCAACTGAAGGGGTCCACACACTCAGTTGTGGACTCTACTCTAACCTCTATGAACATAGTTGTAGAGCTTGTCTTCTACTCTAAGACTTATACAATCTTCCTTCTATTGACCCATTACATCCATCTTCATCTATAGGTTTTAACCATGTACAAAAATTACCTGCATATGAATTCTTAAACAAAGAAAGTAAACAATGCGAGAGCATAACACATAAAACACATATGCACAAAGATTTTCCCCTGGATCCCAAAACCGGGACTACCAACTTGATTTTTCATTATGTTCCTTTCAATGTTACAATACATATTTATACATGCCGAAGCATCCAATACCATGGACCGAAATCCATCGCGTCCAATACCATGGACCGAAAAACCATCGCGTCCAAAAAACATGTGCAAAAATCATGCACAAAACCATAGGTGGGTCGCCCAACCTAACATAGGGTCCAAAACCAAAATTTTCCAGGGTGCTGCCTCGGACCCCATAAAGTGGGGTTACGGGTGCCCTTAAAACCCCCTATTAACTACGTGGAAATAATATAACACAACCCAACATCATCATTATTCCCTTTTTAGACATCCTAAGACACACATATTTATACAATCCCATGGTCTGCAACCATGGGTAGATATTCAAAAGCTAACTCAACTTACATAAAAGAAGGGCGAAACCCTTTATGACTCTTTAATTATCTACAAGCTCCGTGACCACAACTTGCAAATACTTTACATCTTTATACAACAAAGCTTGGGATTTTTCCCCAAAAATTGGGCTTTTGCCCCAAATTGACCCTAGGGGACCCCATCCTAATAGTATAGTGTAAAACTTTGATGAAAGTTGGCTTACAAGTTTTGATGTGTATTTGAGACAGGTGGATCTCATATGAGATAATCTGAAATGTGGTCGACGAAGGGTGTTGAGGGTTGGATCCTTCAATGAGGGATTCAAATATTCCTTCCAATTGTAGTTGGTAAATTTGCTTATGGGGTAGGAGTTCCCTTCTGATAGGAGTCAGTAAATATGTTTCGGGGTTGTATCTCCCTTCTAGTTGTTCTTGGAGAATGTGTGGAGGTTGTATCCTCTTGCTGGTGGATTCCTATGAGCTAGTAAGAGTATGCACTAGTAGAGAATGTAATGAATATTTTCTTTATATAATAGGAAAGAAGACATAGATGACGATGATCATTTTCTCCTAGATTGGGTTTCCACCTAAAATATTGGTGTTCATATGTGTTAATGTGTTTCTTATGTGCTGTGATTTTTCTATTCATTACTTAATACTATATGTCTATGAACTAATAATGCAATTATTAAGTTAAAAATCGGATGGAATTTTTGAAGAATTAAGTAATATGAACATACACTATTTGCATTCACTAAAGTCATGCATACATGTGGGTTGCGCGAGCAATAGTAACATATAAAATTATGAATGTGAAATTGGAATTTAAAGTGAATTAAAAATATTTATTCCCCCCTTGCCTCTTCTTAATATTTTTCTAAACAAATTTCTATCTCTTCGTGCTGCAACAAACAAGTTCTGTCTCTATTTATAATTGTGAAGATCTTATTGTATTATCAGTGTCTAATCATGTCACTATGGAGGGATATGGTATTATGCTTCCCTTCCGTAAAAATTGGACTCAGGACTTCTAGTGCCATAGTATCTCCTTTGGTGTGCACCTATGTTACAACTCATGTATTAGTCTTCCTTCCTACTCTACTAGTGCCTCAGATCTTCGAGCCATGATTAGTTTTTGTTGTATTTCCTTCATACAAGATTTTGATGTCTTATTCTCTTGATGGATATTTCCAAACTCCATGCAATTCCAATGTTTTATTTCCTTTTTACTTCGTTTAACTTCCATTTAAATGTCTCCATCCCATTCCTCCCTTGAAAATTTATTTCACCCCAACAATATTCCAACTTATGCACAAAATCAGGGCATTAGAACCATAAGGATTCAAACTAAGAAGGCATTTTATATAGGGGCATCTTGAGGTCAATTTTGAAGCATATAGGTTAGTGATTAGAACCCAAAAAAGGAATTATGGGTACTAAAAATCATATATCTCTTTTCAACAAACCCTCCAAGAGAAAAAAATTGTTAAGGTGAGGGTTATCTGGTATTTACTACTTCAGTGATTATTCCATGTGAATATGCCATTGATAGTGTCCACATTATTGATCTAAATATATTGGATTACTCTTGGAATGTTTGGAACATTTGATTAACATATTGAAACCCTCCATTTTTCTCCCCCAAATGCCTAATAATATTAAAATCCCCTAAGATTATCCAAAAAATTTCTTGATACAATCTCCTTAGGTGTTGTAAATCCTATAAAAACCCTTGTTTTCCCCCAGTGTTTAGGGTCCATAAATTGTAAATAGGGAAATAAAGTCTAATTCCGCAAGGTGAAAAATATGCTAGAAAGGATGTTTTAGAAGAAGATATATTCCAATTACAAAACCACCTTGGGGTCCCAATGCAATTCCAGACCCCCAACAGTCCCTCTGGTATCCAACACCATGGAATATATGCCCCTCTAGAATTTTTCCATAGGACTTGATAATTTTTCACTGGAAATCTTCATTACTTGTAATGGATAATACCAAGATTCTACTTTTCTATTCGTTATTTCATGTACCTCAACTTTCCTTTATTTTTGAGACCATAGATATTCCAGGTCACAATATTCATTGAGGGTCAGAAGAGATGATTGGGATGTACTCTATGATCTCATTTATTTGACTACATTTGAAAAATTATCCCACCTCTAAGATCACATACTGAGTCACCTTTCTACACTTTTTTCCTTGTTAGCTTCCTCATTAAGTTTATATTTATGTTGCTAGGGTGCGTCATCCCTTCTCACATGACAATGATACTCTTCAAATATCCTTGTGACAATTATTTTTTCTTCTTCCAACCTACATACAACTAGTAGATGTAATTAATCTACTACTTCAGGATTTCTTGATTTGGATTTCATCCATATTCTAAAAAATTCAATCCTTGTTTTCTCATCCAGACTAAAATTTTCAATTATGTCTTCCACTTCAAATATTTCCTGTAGGTTTTAACCCCGTATAGAAATTACTTGCATACAAATTCTAAAACACAAAAAATAAACAATGCGAGGGCATAACACATAAAACACATATACACAGAGATTTTCCCCTAGATCCAAAAATCAGGACTACCAGCTTGATTTTTCATTATGTTCCTTTTAATGTTACAATACATATTTGTACATGCTGAAGCATTCAATACCATGGACTGAAAACCATCGCGTCCAAAACCATGTGTGAAAACCATGCATAAAGCCATAGGTAGGTCTGCCCAACCTAATATAGGATCCAAAACCAAAATTTTCCAAGGCATTGCCTTGGACCCCATAGAGGGGGGCTACCCGCACCCCTAAAACCCCCTATGACCCCCCCACTATGCAATCGATGCAATGATGGGGGGGGGGGGGGGGGCTTCGGCCCCCCTCTAACCTCGTGGTTAACTACGTGGGCTAGTCATGGAAATAATATAACAAAACCCAACATTCTCCCACTTGTTGTTTTATTTCCAAAAGGGGCCACAAGAGAATTTAGTCATTTATCCAACACTGCAATGCCTATTGTTTCTCTACACCAAGAGAATATATCAGAGCTCATAGATTTTGTTAGTGCATCTGCAGTATTCTTCAAAGTGTCTACCTTTACCAGCAAGACCTTTTTGTCTTCTATCATATCCCTCACAAAGTGATACTGAACATCAATGTGCTTTGTCATTGAATGATATTGAATGGTTCTTTGCCAAGAAAATTGCACTTTGGCTGTCATAGTCTATCCTTATAACTCCTTATACTAACCCCATACTTGAACATAATCTCTGCAACCAAACTACTTCCTTTCTTACATGATTTGATGCCATGTATTCTACCTCCGTAGTTGATAGTGCCACTATAGATTGTTTCTTACTCATCCAACTGACTATACCTCCAAATAGGTTAAACACATACCCACTTGTAGATCTTCTCTGGTCCAGATCTCTAGCCTAGTCTGCATCAACAAAGCCTTGAATATCCAACACTATGTCCAATCCCAGTCTTCCTTGGTAGCACAAACCATAATCACTATTGCCACGCAAATACCTGAAAACCTGCTTCACTGCTGTCTAGTGATCCTTCCCTGGTTTTGACATAAACCTTCTCAATACTCCCACTTCATGTGTAATGTCTGGTCTAGTACAGATCATTGCATACATCAGGCTACCAAATGCACTTGTATATGGAACATGGGACATGTCCTCTTCCTATTCTTATGTCTTGGGACACTGTTCAGTAGATAACCTCACACCAGGAATAAAAACCTTCACCAGTTTACTATCCTGCATATTAAACCTCTACAGTATTGTCTTGACATACTACCTCTAGTTTAATTAGAGCTTCCTCTTTGCCCGGTCTCTTTGAATTTCCATGCCCAAAATATAGTTTGCAGCACCAAGATCTTTCATGTCGAATTTGGAGGACAAATGGGTCTTAAAATCCTAGATAATTTCTTTTTCATTTCCAACCAGCAACATATCATCCACATACAAGACCAGATAAATAACACGGTCACCAATTAATTTAAAATACACACAGTGATCTTCTTTGCTTCTAGTGAAGCCAAGTCCCAATATAAATGTATCAAATTTCTAATACCACATCCTTGGTGATTGTTTTAACCCATACAGAGACTTCTTTAACTTGCATACCATTTCTTTCTTATGTTCACCGCAAAACCTTCTGGTTGCTTCATGTAGATCTCCTCTTCTAGATCCCCCTCAAGAAATGTTGTCTTCACATCCATCTATTCTACCTAAAAATCAAAAGTAGTAGCAATAGACAAAACTAATCTAAGAGAAGCTACCTTGGCAACAGGAGAAAAAATATCACCAAATCAATTCCTGGCACCTGGGAATAACCTTTTGCTACCAACTGATCTTTGTATCTCTCCACCTTTCCTTTTGCATTTGTCTTCTTTTTGAACACCCATTTGTTGTCAATGGTTTTCCTTCCAGCCGGAAACTCCACCTGATCCCAAGCCTCATTTTTGTGAAAAGATGCCATTTCATCAACCATGGCCTCTTTCTAGAGTTTTCCATCCTCTGAATCTATTGCTTCCTTCACAGTTATGGGATAATCATCAGTAACAAATAAAGAAAAATTTGAACAAAAAGAAAATGGACTATACCTTTTCGGTTTCCTTCTTTCTCGAATTGATCTTCTCACGCCCGTAGTTTTTGGCTCTTCATCTTCTAATTCCTCCTCTACTGTAGAGTCTGATTCTTCCTCCTTAAGCTCAAACTCTATCTTCTCAGGTTCCTTTGGTTGGACATTATGTTTAATAACATCTTTCACCTCTCTGAACATCACATGTCGGCTGTACACAACCTTCGTTGTTACTGGGTTCCAAAGTTTATAACCCTTTAAACGATCCTTATACCCAATAAAGATGCACTTTTCATATTTACTATCCAACTTGGTTATTTTCTCCTTCGGAACATGCACATATGCATCACATCCAAATACTCCCATATATGAAAGAGAGGGTTTCTTACCTGTCCATAACTCTTATGGAGTCTCATCCCCCAACACTGATGAAGGTGATCTGTTGACTAGGTAACATGTTGTCTCCACCGCCTCTACCCAGAATTCTTGTCCTAACCCGAAACCACTGAGCATGCTTCTTGCCCTTTCCATCAACGTCTTGTTCATTCTTCCTACATCTCCATTTTTCTTAGGTGTGTATGGAGTAGTCTTCTTCCATGCTATACCACACTTCTTATAGAATTCTTCAAATTCCTTGTTGCAAAACTCTCCAATGTTATCTGTCCTCAACACCTTTATCTTCTTCTCTACCTAGTTTTCCACTAGAGCCTTAATTTCTTTAAACCTGGAAAAGACTTTAGATTTCTTATTAAGGAAATATATCCATGTATTCCTTGAGAATTCATCTATAAATGATACATAGTATACAGACTTACCTAGTGATGGAACCTTCACAGGTCCAAACACATCACTGTTCACAAGTTCTAATATATGTTCGCCCTCTTACCACTAGAGGGTAAACTCACCCGATTCTACTTCCCATATACACAATTTTCACAGAAATCAAAATCCAAAGGGCTATTACTCATACCTTCTACCATACCCTTACCATGAAGTATTTGAAGGCCCTCCTCTCTAATATGTCCAAGCCCTTGATAACAAAGCATGGTCTTCTCCCTAGAGACCACTAGATTTTCTGCTCCACTTTCAGGAACCACATAACTATTGCACCCATCAATAACAATGCTACCTTGCAGCCTATACAGAGTTCCAATCCAAACTCCCCACATCAGTACCATTGCTCCCTGAACCATTTTGTAGGTATCCTTATCGAACACTATTTTTACACTTGCATAATCCAGCTTGCTTACAAAAATCAGATTTCTGGCCAATGCAGAAATATGCATAACATCCAGAAGCATTCTAACACTTCCACCTTGCAAATTCAACTTTACTTTTCCACAACCAATGATTCTAGCCTTCCTGTCATCCCCCAAGAAGACATCACCACCATCATATTTCTCGTACTCGCAGAACCACTCTCTATGGGGAGTGAAGTGAAAGGATGCACCTGAGTCAATCAACCATGCCTCCTGATCTACATGTGTACTTGAAGAAGCCAAGTACACATCCCCACCTTCATCTGAGATGGTTTTCACCTCTGTAGAAAGAGCATCATCACATCCCTTTCCTTTCTCAAGAGCTTTAGATTTACAATCCCTTTTATAGTGCCCTTCCTTTCTGCATTTCCAACACACCACCTTTACATGTTTTCTAGGAGATTTAGATCTCCCACTCGATGACTTATTTTTGTTTATGTTCTAGGACCATCCTTGTAAAAGCAAGGCATCACCATTCTACCTCTCCATATTTTTCCCTCTCATCTCCTCCATCAACAAGGATGAAACTATTTCAACAAACTACAAGGCAATTGCATTGCTACTTATTGCAATAACTAGACTACCCCATGAATCTGGAAGAGGAAACAACAAATTGATGAACTTATCTTAATCTGAAATTTTAATATCAACATATAATAACTGATTTACCACAGTATTAAATGCATTCATATGTTCTGCCACCGAGTCTCCATATTTCATCCTCAAGTTATACAGTTTTTTCCATAGGAACAATTTATTCACTAGAGACTTAGATTGGTACAAAGTCCCTAACTTGTCCCACAAAGCCTTCGTCGTAGCTTCCCCTGATACATTCAAAAATACTGAATCTAAGACACACAATTGTATTGTGCTCTTAGCCTTCCGATCCAACTTCTTGCATTCTTCATCGGACACTCTTGTTGGCTTAGTACTTGGATCTACCACGACCCACTGATCTTTATCCACCAACATATCCTCCATCTTGATTTTCCATAACTCAAAACTCTAATCATTAAATTTCTAAATCTCTATCTTTCCACTGCTCGCCATCTTCTTTCACCACCAAAATCCATCTCGCAGATCTCCCACAGAACAAGGTCTGCCACAAACCTGAGAAAAACCCCTCAGCAACAAAGGTGTCCCCTTGAATCCATAACAACTTTGATACCAAATGTTGGTTTTAAACCTGTACAGAAATTACATGTATCTGAATTCTAAAACACAAAAAATAAAAAATGTGAGAGCCTAACAAATAAAACACATATACGCAGAGATTTTCCCCTAGATCCCAAAACTGGGACCACTAGCTTGATTTTTCATTATGTTCCTTTCAACATTACAATACATATTTATACATGTCGAAGCATCCAATATCATGGACCCAAAAAAATCGTGTCCAAAACCATGGACTGAAAACCATCGTGTCCAAAACCATGTGCGAAAACCCTACACAAAACCATAGGTAGGTCCGTCGAACCTAATATAGGGTCTAAAAACAAAATTTTTTGAGGCACTATCCCAGAACCCATAGACGGGGGCTACCCGCAACCCTCAAACCCCCTATGACCCGCCCGCTATGCAATTTCCACGACGAAGGGGGGGGGGGGCTCTGTCCCCCAGTTAACTACATGGGCTAGTCATGGAAAGAATATAACACAACCCAACATTGCCTTGGTGTGTGCTAGTAGTTCACTTATGTCTTGTTCACTAGATGGATCTTATGGGTTTTTTCTTTTGGGAAATTGTTCCTCCTTCTGAATCACTAATTTCCTCCCTATCTCCATGGGTGGTTGTGTCTAAAGGATTAGATCTTTGGACAAACACTAATTTTCTTACATATTCACATGGGTGAAGAACTTAATATGAGTATATTTACTTTGGTGCACATTCAAATTTTATGTTGGGTTTCTTACTGTTGGGCCCCTATTTTCATGATTCTTCTATTATTAACCTTCTAAAGCCCATATTGAGTTGTACTAGTGTTTATCATTGGTTATTTTTTAGGTTCTAAGACAAAATTGTGAATTAAGTTCCCATACCCATTGCATAACCTACATTTAAATGATATGTTCTCATAATACAACAACTATGTCCATACATTATCTTGCTATTCAATTTTAATGGATTACAGAAGGGGTTTGGAGATGTTCAAGTAGAAATATATTCATGCATAGGAGGTTTGTATTCTTTGCTTTGTAATCTCATAAACTTATACAAATTATCTAATCAAGTTTTTTATTCTCCCCATTATATTGAGCTCCCAGAAGTCCTTTGGCAGTGAAAATATTTGAACCCACAATAGGGCTGCCAGAAATTTCTCCTTTTCTAGTTATAACAGGATTCCCAAAAGATCATGAATATCCCTCCATTATTCATGAAATAGGGACCATTCTCAAAAACCATCTTTCTATCATCTAGTTTAGGAAACATTACAATGAAAAAACATTTTCCCTTAGTCTTAGCTCAATTTCTATGTTCAACCTCCACTTCAATTAGATCCACTAGATTAAATCACACTCCTTTAGAAAAATCCCCATGGATTTACAAATGAGGGCATGATCCTTCATTAACTAGTAGGAATTCTCCAGCCAGTTTCTTGGAATAACAAAACGATAAGGCAACTACTTATTATGTTGAAAATTTAGCACTTTTAACATAGTAAATAATATACCAAGAATTTTCTATAAAAGAGATTCCTAAAGAAGAAGACAACTATAATCTGTATGCTAATATTAAGAAATTATGGTTTCAAAAACTAGTTATCCGTCTACCTATTTTTCCATGTGGCAAAACCATTGAATGGATCTTACAATGAGTAAGAAGTAGAAGAGACCAGATTGAATGACTTGCAAACATAACAAATTCTTCACCCTATATATGTGTGACCTCCCACATCAATCACTGGTGGTCATTTCCGAGTTAATCAAATGGGAATACTCTCCAAGAAAAGGATAGAATATTAGATCTCTCAATGTTCCCATTTTATGAGTTTAAATATAGAATCTCATAAAAAAGGAGAAAATACTTGGAAAGAGAACCAAGTAATACTATATATGTCACTATTCAAAGCAAAAGTGTAATGGATACTACTACTGATCCTATAGTGATAGCGTCCATCATAATTTCATTTACTATTGGAACTGAAAAAACATGGATCACTTGGAAAAATAAGTTGATGAATTGGAGGAAAGCTTAGTGGCTTCACAACTATAAAATGAAAGATGGCAAGACAATATCTAGACCATATCAATTGCAAGTTCTCATAAAGAAGATTTCCAGGAATCAATTTTAGAATGTTCTAAAACATTGGAGGAAATCATAAATAAATTATGTAATGAAATTATCTTCCTCCACAAAGAAGTATCAGCACTACTATAGTTATAGAAAAATCTAAAAGGAAGAGAAAAATTGGTGAAGTATACCTTTAAATTTGCATATCACATATACAGATGGTGCTCCATATATCTAGATGCCTTAGTGCGACTAGCAAGAAAAGAGACAATGGTTGCAGAAGGAGAGAAAGTGAGAATTTATATGTGATTGAAATCCCATGGAAATCTTAGTAGATATATTGCAATAATGATTAATTCATATTAGATGCTCCATACTCTGTTAGAGTTCCTTGTTAAACTGCATAAAGTTCCTGTACTACAAGAGAAGTGAGGTCCAAAGAATAAATATAAAGATAAATCCAAATTATTTGAATTCAATAAAGCAGGATTTTATATTTCCGAGGCTTAGCTCAATTGTTTTAGTTCTCATCATTAAAGAAACGTACAATTGAGAGCTCACATGGTCAATTCTTCTTAATGTTCTTATTGTTAGTGATCTAGGTGGGTATTGGTGGCCACCCACTAATTCCACTTGGGCCCCCACCATTGTTTGTTTCATTTTTTTAGTTCCCTTATTTGTAGCACAATTTACTATTTTTGGTAGTATTTCGGGTCCTGAACATCCAGAGCCATTTCGAGTCCTTAAATGACGTTTTCTTAGGAAACCTAGGAGAAACATGGGGCTAGCGACTAATGTTTTTGATCCCTAAGTTGTAGTCCTCAGATAGATCTTTCTAATGAGGTATTGTGCATGTCAAATAGAGATCGTATGCCAAAGTTATGACCCCGGGAAGTTGATGTACCAATTTACCCAAAACGAGGCCCATAGTTTTGGCGCTTCATCTCCTAGGGTCATGGTTTTGGATGTTTAGGGTTTTCCATTATTTATAAACAATAAATAGGCCTTCGAGCCTCATTATAAGAGAGTTCAAAGGCATGTAGCCACCACATCTCTCCTCAGATATAAGCTACCATAACTCGAGCTAGTTTATTTGCATTTTTGTTTGTAAGCATATTTCAGTATTTTACATTAATGAAATGAAGTATTATTTTTGCTATATCTCTGTAGTTGTGTTTATCTCTGTAATTTTTTGCATTCCTATTTTAATTTGGATCAGTGGTATCAGAGCGGTCTACTCTTTCACTATTTCTCTTTGCATGTCCCCATAGAGGCCATGATATAAGGAGTTAGGGCTTGAATTGGTCGAACCTTTGTAAGACCAGCCTCGCAAATCCCAATGGCCTCCCATGGTGGATGAAAAGAAAGATGAGGGGGAAGGAGATCTTATCAAAATCTTGCTCAAAGAGGCCCTCGAGCAATATAGGAACACGATGATGGACAAATTTTCCAAGATCCTTCAGCGGCTACCCAGCGGTGACACATCTACTTCTAGTAGCTACTCTAGAAGCGCCACACCCTTTAAGATACAAGTTAACTTTGACATTCCCATATTTGAGGGTCATATAGATGTAGACGCCGTAGATAAATGGTTAAATCTACTAGAAGGGTATTTTTATGTTCATGATTTTTCCGGCCAGGAAAATATTACTTTCACTCTTCTCAATGTTTCCACCCGCGTCAAGGATGCATGGGAAGCCTACTACGAGCATAAGGATGAAAGTACAACCTCACCTTTTTCGGCTGCAACCACTTGGAATTCATTCCATAATGCCATCAAGGAGAAATACTACCCTATCAGAAGCTATGAGGATAAATACATTAAGTAGACCACGCTGGCACAGGGAAGGGACCAAGATGTGCCATAGTTTGCCAATATTTTTCATACCCTTCGCACAAAGTTGACTATCAAGGATTCTAAGCTGCATTTGGTACACAAATATTCTAGCTTCCTACACAGGTACATCCAAGATGAGATGGAGTTCCTGGACATCTCCTCGCTCGGCATGGCCGATACACTATCAAGATCAAGAAAAATTTTAAACAAAAGAAGAGATACTTTGGATATGCAAATCCAAAGCAAGGGAAAGGCACCCCCAAGCCACTGAATAAAGGAAAAAGCCAAGGCAAGGTGGCCCAGGACAACCTGCCAAAGCCACAAGCAAAGAAAAACACCGCAAAGCTAAAGAAGGACATAGGAAAGTGGTGTGAGTTCCATAAGAGCTCCACTCACAACACAAGTGAGTGTCTGGCCAAGCAGTGACTGGTGGCTGAGCTAAAGTATTTGGAATCAGATGCATACTTAGACTCCAAGTCAGAACCCAATAAGGGGAATGAGAAAGGGAAGAATATTATCGTTGCGGATCCCAACACCACTATTGCCACCATGAAGATCCATAAGGAGGAACTTGAAGATCCAGAGGAGGAGGAGCACCTCTTCCACTCCCAGATGTGGGTAAAAGGCTCCCTTCATAGTTCATTATCAATAGCAGGATCCAAAAGAACCTCATTTTAGCAAAGGTCGTGAAGTGACTGGGCTTACCAATCACAGCACATCCATAACCGTACACCATCAAGTGGCTTCATCAAGGACGAGATCTTCGTGTGAGCTAGCAATGTCACCTTCCATACAACATCAAGTGCTTCATGAATGAGGTACTGTGTGGCATTGCTCCCCTTGATGTTTCTGATGTATTATTAAGCCAACAATACTTGTGGAAGTGACATGCTGTATTTGATTCAAGGCCTCATGTTGCTATTTTTACTTTGGGAAATAAGTTGTACAAGATACCAGAGGTAACACTGAATACCACGATCTCTTTGGCTATTGCAAATCAGAGCAGTAAGCTCATTTCCAAAATCGGGAAATTTGTTTTACTGATGATACGCCCTCAAGGAAATACGAAGAAAGTTGCCATGACCTCTAAACAGGGCCCCTCCACATGACAACTACAGATGGACAAGGTCATGGAGGAGTACGAGGACATCTTCACCTCCCCTGTAGGGGTTCTTCTGCACTGTCAGGTCAAGCACTCCATCGATCTAACCTAGGTGTGCCACTACCCAATGGACCAATCTATTGGTGCTCCATTCTTGAGAACAATGAAATCAAGAGGGAGATTCAAGAGTTATTGTAGAAAGGTCACATCCGACCAAGTTCATCACCCTGTGGGAGCCCGATTACAAAAGAAGGATGGGACTTGGAGACTTTCTATTGACTATCGGTTGCTGAACAAGATCACTGTCTGGAATAGGTACTTGATCTCATGGATTGATGACCTTTTGGACAAACTGAAGGGGGGGAATATTTCAGCAAGATCGATTTGAAGTTAGGATATCACTAGGTACCAATCAAACCCTCCTGTTACACTAAAATTTGTCACCATGACTATTTGCAGTCAGTATGGCTCCATCAATTGCCATACTGTCCTCCTTGGCAAGTCTTATACCTCTACTCCTCATGTCAAACTCCAAGAAAGAGAGAAAGTCTTTAAAAAGTCAATATAACTCTGGTTACGCAGTTTCTCTTACCCTTACCTGCGTGTACGCACCTCAAGTTCATAATACCTACGTACTTGTACGCTCTGTCTGTAAAGGGGTGGGTGCGTACTCTTGTAAAGGTCAAAAGGTGCAAGTTTTACTTCAAAAAACTTACTTGCGGTCGATTCTAGAGCATTCTAGAAGATGGTTTGACGTGGATTGAGCGCCTCCAGATGGTTCATGCATCCCAATGAAAGAGGAACTTATCCCATGAAGAGGGGAGCTATCCCATTGAAAGAGGGGCTTATCCCATTGATGGTGGACCTGATTAACCTCCTTCAAAGCACTATAAATACAGGCATTGGGCCAGAGGGAGGGGAGGTTGAAAGCTGAACATTCCTAAGGGTAGATGCTACTGAAATTAGGACTCCCTTATAGAGCTTGAGAGGAGAGATTCCAATCCTTTCTTAGCTTCATTTGGAAGTGGGTGAGCTGATCAAAGTAAAGGAGAACTCTTGCTAGACCCTGGGAGGGACCTGCACAACACCATGGCACTGGTTGTAATGGTTTCTTTTGTTTCCAATTAATACAATTAAGTTCATTTTTCTCAACAAGTTGTTATATATAATTTGTTTCATAAAATCCTTGGTCTTTATGATGAATATGTTTTATTATATGAGTTATTCAGGTGCTATGTAATCGTTTGCTTGTTAGTGAATGCAGGCTTCAAGGAGAAGGAGGAGCTCATCTGGATCGGAGAGGCTTGGTTGCTACAAACAACGTTGGACTAGAGGTAAGACTTGAACACCTGGTTGCTTTTATTTTAAATGCATATTTAGGGAAAGATAGTGCTTGATTGTCTTGTTTTTCACTAGAAAGCCTTAGCTTCTAGGGAGGTCGTTTTGTTCGCAAAATTGACTCTTTCCGCATGACAAAATGGCGACTCCACTAGGGACTCCATGGATTTGATTGATTTCTCTTTTGATTGATACTTTGATTTGAGAAAGTCGATTTCTTTCTGGTTTTTGACTAATTGACTGTGAATTTGGGTGGAATAGCTTAGGGTTGAGTTAGTTTTTTATTTTTCTTGTTTTTGAGAGCAGTACGCACCCTCTGCGTTAAGCACAGTGCGTATCTATACGCACTTCGGCTTTGTACATAGAGCGTGGCCGCACCTGTGCAAACAGGCTGCCTGCGTACCCTGTCAAAAGTTTAGAAAATTTCCATTTTTTCCTTTTTACCCATTAGATTTTGTTTCTAGTTTGTTTATTGCTGCCCAGATCCACTGGTTACCTGTCAGAAGTTTTCATCTAAGCTTGTTTCATTAGCATCGAGGGTTTTAGTGAAGTTCATAGAAATTCTAGCCCTAGGTTTGATTTTTGTATTGGTCTTGTAGTGACTCTGGCTTTAGAAGTTGTAAAAACCTTGGATCTCCCTGGTCTTTTCAGTCTTCTTAGGAGTCGGACCATTCGTAAAATCCACCTTTGTGAGAAACCTACCGTTGTGTTGTCTCTTTGCGGAATTTCGAGAAGGCTTGTTGGTTAAGCTGTGAATTTCATTCTTAAGAAAAAGAACAAGAGCTTTTTGTTTTTGTTTTTGACTGATTTATGATTCTGCATGAATTAGTCCTTGGTTGAATTGTAACCAAGTAAAACAACCTGGAATTATATTTTGTAGGCTTTCACCTCATTAGATTTGCTTTTAGGTAAATTTCTCTTAGATTTTCATAGATCTTAAAATTGATTTTTGTTAAGTAGTTTTTCATGCTTTGTTAAAATAAAAATAAAAATAAAAAATTGGTTTGGAATTGATTTGCATTAGTTTTTCTTGATAAAATTAGTGCATTAGAGAATTTGTTATATTTTCTCTTAGTGATCAATTTTTTGCATTGTTGGAAGTGAATGGAAACTCTCTCCTTACTTTAGTTAGGATTCATCGAATTGAAAAGATTACATTATCATATTCGATTGCATTCAGTTGAGTCGGGTCATAACACCATTGGTTTCATATCCATTTACCCTATTGAGTAATAATGGCCTAAATAACACAACGCTTAATTAAAATTCATCTAGTAATTTTTACATTTCTAGGGCTCTGATACACCAACATAGCTTAGGCTAGTGTCTTGGAGTAGGAGAGTAATTAACTCTCCAAGACAGTAAAACCAAACAAGTAGCTTATCTTGTGGTAGGATAAATCCAACTGTTACATTTATACTCTGGGAAAGCTTCTCTTAAAGGAGAAGCACGAGATCGTGTCTGAACCAGTGAGGGAATCAATCCTCCTTCATTGGGAACGATGCCAGATATGCACGTACTACAAACGGTAAACCTCGGATTGACCATTGTCGAGGAGCCTGGGGTCACTTGTCGGTAAACCTTGGATTATTGTCAAGGAGCCGGCAAGGGGATTGAGCTTGTTACTCTGCCCTTGCGTGCTATCGGATCGTAGACTGTTCCCCCAGGTATATTTGTTGCTGTTGGTGACCTTAGTGACTATTATCTTTAGGGTTCTACGCAAGGTGACGGTAGAGGGAAGATCCCACTGTACCTGGAGCAGACGTCGGCTAGACTCACTTGGATTTTCTGGGGGGTTCACTTCACTCGAGACGGTTAAAGTGGAGGAACTTGTGCCAGTCTATTCATTAAGCAGGTTGCCGGGGTAACTGTTCCACCTGCCACTTCTGTATTGAATTCTGCGATGTTGGATTTCATCACCAACTAGTGTTTTCGGTCCGGAAGGTTACTGTTTGTGTGTGGTTTGACTCGTAGATTTGATAGCGTGTGTTAATTTGTTTGTTTTTACTTTTAGAGACCATAGGTGTGAATTGTGAATTTTAATTGTTAAGTGTGAAGTGTGAATTGTTAATTTTAGTTTTAAATTGTTAATAAAATTCACTGAAGTTGAATATAATGGCAAATGTTCCAGAATTTACCAACCTAGGAACCCCTCCTAATGAGAATCCTAGTACTTTTCCTTACTTTGGAAATGTTGGTCCTCCTTATATGGCTACTTTGTCATTACCTGGATTTACAATAGGTTTACCGATATGGTTATTTTCAACTTCGTTGGCCCCAAATACTCCAATTGTTCCACCTCAACCAAATGCTTCACCTCAACAGAGTTCACCATCTCAACATCACCAACCTTCTGTTGACCCTTTACCTTCTTCACCTAATTTTTCTTCCTCCATTTCTTCCTCTTCGCTTGGTAAAAGCCTTGATGCTAGTAACCAGGTGGCTAAGAAGAAGAAGAAAGGGAAGAAGAAGAAGAAGAAGAAGAAGCAAGATAAGAAAGAAGTCAACTACCCAACTATGGCTGTAAGTGTTAGTTGTGTTGAGGAAACCTCCAACACGCATCGTAAACCCAAATACCCCTGTAGGCTTTGTAAGGGTGACCACTTCCTTGTCAATTGTCCTGGTATTCCAAAGGTCTTGGAAGTATGGTCAGAAAAATCTCATCAACTTTCCATTGATTCATCAACCAGTGATAGTCAGGTTCCTAGGAAAAAGGGTAAAGTTAGGTTTCCTTGTAAGTTATGCAAAGGGAGTCATCAAACTCACATTTGCCCTCACATGGATGAAGCCTCAAAATTGTTGGAAAACCTTACTGTTCCACAACAAGAATTTCCAACTGGTTACCGTAAAATTTCTCCCAACCTACCGTCAACTGATGGAGTGATTGATCTAATTTCAAGTACAGTCAATCACACTCTTCCATTGGAGAGTGAAACTCATGTCACTCAGGTTGATGATCCATTAGTTGATCAAGTGGTCGACTCAATTTCACATTCGGTCGATCCCACTTTCCCTTTAGAGAGTGAACTTCATACCGCTCAGGTTCTTCTTGTTACATCAGATTCTTCTATGCCGGGGGGCATTTCACCTGTTTCTACAGAACCCCCTCCAAGTACTGAGGTCTTTTCCTTTGATTGAAATAGACTGACAGAACCTCGTCTTCCTTCCTCCATCCCTTTCCAAATCATTGTCAAGGCTGGTGGTAGGGACATACATCGTACTCAGGTAGATGAAGGTGCTTCTGTTAGTATTTTATCCTCAACGGTTTGGAAAGCTTTGTGTTCCCCTCAGCTTGCGCCTATTACGCAGAATCTGAAAGCTTTTAACAGAACCATTAGTGAGCCTTTAGGGATCCTTCCTAAGTTTTCTATTACCTTGGAAGGTAAAACTGTCTATATTGATCTTATGGTAGTTCGAGGTCCCTTGGATTTCAATTTACTCCTTGGGCGAAACTATGTTTATGCAATGAAAGCTGTCGTATCGACACTCTTTCGTGTGATGTCTTTCCCTCACAATGGCAGTATTGTGACTGTAGACCAGCTTTCGTTCCCTAATCTTGTTTCAACTACCAATAATATGACACCCCTAAATGTTCCTGATTCTAAAGTGGTATCTACCCTGCCACGGGTTAATTATGTGGCAACTGGTCCCATGTTTTCAGTTACCGATGTAAGTGAGCCTCTCACTATTTGCTCATCTTCCTTTGATTTAGATCCGGTAATTGACATGGAAAACTCTATGGGATTACTTGAACACAATGTTCTTATCCCTTTTGAGTCCCTTGACATGTGTTCCTTCCAGAGAACTATTCTTCCTTCTGATGAAGACCTCTTGGAAGCCATGATCAAGGTGTGTCCATTGACATGTCTTTCTTCCCGTTGGAAGCCATGATCAGTGAGAGCGAGGATAGTTTTATCCTGTATCAACCTCGTTAAAAAATGAAATAGGTTGTTATGAGGACAGTTCTTTTCCTGTGTCAACCTCATTAAAAAATGAATCAGTTAGGCGAGGATAGTTTTTTCCCGTCTCAACCTCGTTAAAAAATGAAGCTGGATGTTGCGAGGATAGTTCCTTTTCATGTGCCAACCTCGTTAAAAAATGAAATAGGTGTCCATGAGGACAGTTCTTTTTACTGAGTCAACCTTGTTAAAAAATGAATCAAGGTTATTAGAGTAGAGTTCCTTGTTAGGTAGATTGTAGAGAGTAGACATGAGCATAGTTCCTTATCTTGTGTCAAGCTCGTTTAAAAAATGAAACAAGGGTTTTGAGGATAGTTCTTTTCCTGTGTCAACCTCACTAAAAAATGAAACAACTCCCACAAGTCTTTCCAAGATCTTGAAAGTAAAGCTTCATTCCATCCGCCTCATTGAATGCAATGAAGCTTGGGGGGCATGTACCTCGTTTTGCGTCATTATGCTGGGGGCATGCACAGTTATAACAAGCATAGTTTTTCGTTTCAAGCTTGCGTAAACATGAAACTGAATCTGAGCATAGTTATTTTCCTGTGTCAAGCTCGTTAAAAAATGAAACAAATCCTCCTCTAATTGAGTCGAGAGTTTTACTAGATCTCATAAATGTTAAGTTGTATATTTAGGTTAGTTATTTCAGTTTTTTGCATAATTTTCTTACAGTTTTAGGTCGAGTCTTTCAAATGATCTCGTCACTGAACCTTCACTCCATCCAGCTAAGTACCAGCAGTGTACTTAGTTGAATGAAATGAAGCTGGGGGGGCATGCACTCTAGCAGTTATGCTTAGGGGGCATCAAGCACAGTTTTCTATTTGTTTCAAGCTTGTGTAAAAATGAAACTACTTTGAAGCATAGTTTTTCTCCGTTTCAAGCTTTTGTAAAAATGAAACCTACCTCGAGTCAATTTCAGTTATTTTCAAGACTCGTTAAACTCATTAAAATCCCGAGATTATTTTGCTATCTTTCATTCTCGTAAAACAAATGAAAATGCCGAGTTCTTTCCGTCTTTTCCTACTCGTAAATTAAATTGAAAGTCGGCCATATGAGTACATTTTTATCATTTTTTCAAACTCATTAAAACTTACGAAAAAATGAAAACCATGAGTACATTTTTATCATTTTTCGAACTCGTTAAAACTTACGAAAAAGTGAAACCTTGGAGTCATCTTTAAGCCCTTTTCTGACTCCTAAAACATGAAAATATTGCCGAGCATTTCTTTTACACTCGTTAAAACGGAATTAAAAGACGACCCTCTTATAGCCCTTTTATGACCGTAAAAACATTAAAAGATTGCCGGATCTTTGTCGTTTCAGATTCGATATTGGTTATAAAACGACGTGTCCTTGATCGCTTTTTACTTTTCAGATCAGAGACACTAATCATGAAAGTACTCCTTGGTCGTAAAGATCAAGCGATTCTCTCAAGTATTATTTTATACTTTTTCGGGCTTGGGAGACACAAATTTACGAAAAAGGTCAACCCTGGAGTCTTCTTAAGTTTTTTCAGACTCTCTAAAATTGAAAAACGCTGAGTTTCTCCTATACTGGACTCGTTAAAATTTCACAATAAAGGACCTGTTCGATTACAAACAGGAACGGACCACTCCTTCTTAGGGTTCGAATCTAAACTAAGTTGGACTCATCCGAAGGATGAGCTTATAATCAAGCAAATGTTATCCTCCTCAAGCTTGTAAAAAATAAAGAGGTACTTGCCAGAAATGGTGGGGGAAAAGAGAGAACAATGAGCCTATTTGTTATTCTTTGTCACATAAAAACCTTATCACCACTCTTGAACACGACAATTTTTCATTCACCTGGGTTGGGAAATCCTTTGCCTAACAGTTGATCAAACCACATTGAAAATCTTCAGCCGGTTTCTGGGTATTAACTTTGGGTCACTCGTCACCAAGCCATCTGTTGTGTCGTTATGTGTTCAAGAGGTCACTGCAAATAAGCCATTCATCTGCAAAATATCTGTCATCCATCTTGACCATCCCTGAGTCAGTCCTTACAGCTACATTTCTTCAACTTGATTTATGATTTCGTGTTGTGGGCTTGCCTGCAACGGGTCGCTTTCTATCGACATCAGCACATTATCTAGAAAGATGACCTAGAAATCGTCAGTACCTTGAAATCTGCATGCATCAATGGCAGGTTTCTCGCCTTTGACGACAATTTACATCATTGACTTTCGATCAAAGGATTCCATGACATGTTCGACCTCAACACATTCATTCACATCCCATGGATTGTACTGGGTACTTTGAGAACCATTGACATCACTGGTGGTCTCTCTCACAATTGTTAACAGTTTACATCATCGACTGGTAATCAAGTGTTTTCTACCATGTTCGACATCAACTCATTTATTCGCATGGATAGAATCGTACTATTTCGGGAAGTAGAAATGAAGGCCCTGGATCTAGTTTCCACCATCCAGGCTACGAGGAGTTTTGTATTCATTATACAGTATACTAATCATAAATAGATGGCTGTGTCCATACTGTGTCTACATGAGTCTATGATTATGATGTACTGCGAAATCATTCCTATATCAGAGCAGTAGTTAGTTTGTTAGTTAAAGTTTTCAATCTGAGTGTGGGAATGCCTACCTCAGCGATGATATGATCTTATATATGTATTTTGTGTTGAATATTTGCAGGTTTCGACTAGGCTCTCCACAAGATAATCCTTGAAATGATAAAGTGCTTCACCCTTCCTAGATGATATGAAACCCTAATATACTACAGGCTTCGCACTTTAGGGGGCAATCTGTTACACTAAAATTTGTCACCATGACTATTTGCAGTCAGTATGGCTCCATCAATTGTCATACTGTCCTCCTTGGCAAGTCTTATACCTCTACTCCTCATGTCAAACTCCAAGAAAGAGAGAAAGTCTTTAAAAAGTCAATATAACTCTGGTTACGCAGTTTCTCTTACCCTTACCTGCGTGTACGCACCTCAAGTTCATAATACCTACGTACTTGTACACTCTGTCTGTAAAGGGGTGGGTGCGTACTCCTGTAAAGGTCAAAAGGCGCAAGTTTTACTTCAAAAAACTTACTTGCGGTCGATTCTAGAGCATTCTAGAAGATGGTTTAACATGGATTGAGCGCCTCCAGATGGTTCATGCATCCCAATGAAAGAGGAACTTATCCCATGAAGAGGGGATCTATCCCATTGAAAGAGGGGCTTATCCCATTGATGGTGGACCTGATTAACCTCCTTCAAAGCACTATAAATACAGGCATTGGGCCAGAGGGAGGGGAGGTTGAAAGCTGAACATTCCTAAGGGTAGATGCTGCTGAAATTAGGACTCCCTTATAGAGCTTGAGAGGAGAGATTCCAATCCTTTCTTAGCTTCATTTAGAAGTGGGTGAGATGATCAAAGTAAAGGAGAACTCTTGCTGGACCCTGGGAGGGACCTGCAGAACACCAAGGCACTGGTTGTAATGGTTTCTTTTGTTTCCAATTAATACAATTAAGTTCATTTTTCTCAACAAGTTGTTATATATAATTTGTTTCATAAACTCCTTGGTCTTTATGATGAATATGTTTTATTATATGAGTTATTCAGGTGCTATGTAATCATTTGCTTGTTAGTGAATGCAGGCTTCAAGGAGAAGGAGGAGCTCATCTGGATCGGAGAGGCTTGGCTGCTACAAATAGCGTTGGACTAGAGGTAAGACTTGAACACTTGGTTGCTTTTATTTTAAATGCATATTTAGGGAAAGATAGTGCTTGATTGTCTTGTTTGTCACTAGAAAGCCTTAGCTTCTAGGGAGGTCGGTTTTGTCCGCAAAATTGACTCTTTCCGCATGACACCTCCGATGTCTGGAAGATTGCCTTCAAAGCTAAGGAGAGCCTTTTCGAATGGTTCGTTATGCCTTTCAAGTTGATGAATGCTCCTGCAACCTTGATAAGGCTAATGGATGAAATCATGTAGCCATTCACCAACTCATTTGTAGTGGTATACTTGGATGACATCCTAGTATTCAGCCAGAGTTGGGAAGAGCGCCTCCACCACATCCAACAAGTTCTCCAAATAGTGTGACAACAGAAGTTATGTGCCAATTTGGAGAAATTCACTTTTGGCATGACCCAAGTTTAGTATTTGGGATACATTATTGATGAGTAGGGGGTTCATATAGATCTAGCCAAGATCCAATTCATTTGATATTGGCCATCTCCGACCACTCTGACAGAGCTTCGCAGCATTCTAGGTCTTACCAACTTCCACTGCAGGTTCGTTGGGATTTTCTCATATCACTTGGCCCTTGAGTTAAGTCACCAAGGGAGGAGCGAAAGAAAAATTCATTTGGTCTAAATCTTAATAGAAGGAATTCACAGAGTTGAAACATTGCCTCTTCTTTGCACTAGTGCTCACATTACTAGACTTGCAACAACCATTTGAGATCGAGACAAATGCCTCTGACTATGCTATTGGGGCAGTCCTTACTCAACATGGGCATCTAGTGGCATATCATAGTGAGACACTTTCATACATAGTCCAGAAGTATCCGACTTATGACAAAGAGATGTATTCCATTGTGTAGGCCTACTGACAATGGAAGCATTACATTTTGGGGAAGGAAACGATCATCCATATAGACAACTAGCCCTTGCAGTTCATACAGATGCAAGGGAAGTTGCAGAATGATCACCATCAAAAGTGGTCCACATACCTGCAATAGTTCCATTTGAATATCAAGTATAAGAAGGGCAGCACCAATAAAGTTTCATATTTCCGCAATCGACCACCGATTATGGCGTTAACCACCATGCTCAACTCTTGTGGGCATGAGACTTCTGATTGGCCACTTCTCTAGAAAAGTGACCTAGAATTTAGCCACACATACCAGACACCCTTGGAGGGTCAGCATGTTCTATATTTTCACCTCCAGGATGCCCTGTTATGCCACCTGGGTCACCTTTGTGTTCCTTCAAGGGAGCGTGCCAAGATGATTTGGGAAGCATACTACTGTCGGGTTGTTGGGAATTTCGGGGTCAAGAAAATGGTAGCAGCACTATAGAAGTATTTATATTGGTTGAATCTTTGACATGGTGTCAGGAAGTACATCAGATCTTGCACTACCTACACCATTGCCAAACCGACCATCAAGAATCAAGGCCTTTATACTTTGTTGCCTACCCCTAGTCGACCTTCAAAATCCATCTCCATGGATCACCTGTCGGGCCTTCCTTCTACTAAGCATGGAAACGACTGTGTTTTTGTGGTCGTCGACAAGTTCTTAAAGATGGCCATTATGGTAGCCTGCAAGAAGAATATCACAACAAAAGCCACTGCTAATTGCTTCTTTGAACGAGTGTGGGTACACTTTGGGATCCTACAGTCTATCATCTCAGGTTGGGAAAATAGGTTCCTCAGTACATTTTGGTCCAGTCTTTAGTTGATGTTGGACACCAAACTCACTAAGTCCATAGCTTTCCATCCCCAAACTGATGGCCCGAAAGAGGTTGTCAGCAGGATGATCATACACATTATGTGCATGTAAAATTCAAAGCATCCATGCACATGGGATGAGAGCCTCCCGTATGTTCAACACAACTATAACCAGGCTATCCATAGCTCGAATGGCCACAACCCCTTTTAGGTGGGCTTGGGATTCCAACCACTATGTCCCATTCATGTGGCCATGACATTTGCAGCTACTTAGACAGATTTGGCTCATGTCCAGTCTGAAATAGATAAGGAAAAAAACTTCATTGAGCACATCCATCATATCCACCAGTAGGTCCATGACATTCTGGGGAAATCAAATGCTAAGTACAAGCAACAACATGATCAACATTGGGTGTCACACAGGTTTCAGGTGGGTGACAAATTCTAGTTGCAGTTGTAAAAGGACGGAGCCTATCGGAAACTCAAACCACTCTGATATGGTCCTTACACTATTATGAAGGTTGTGGGAGAAAATGCATTTGAGCTCAACATTCCTCCATTCATTGGATTGCACCCAGTGTTCAATGTGGATCGCCTTCAGCCATATTTTCCATCATTACTAGACACATCCAACATTGCAGAATAGCTCACACCAATAGGGTTAAATCCAGATTGCATGGAACAAGCTGTAACTGATTGGATCATGGAAACGTAGATCAAGAATACTTTCCAATAGAGGATTCCAATTGTATTGAGTTGTCAAATTAAACCAACTCCTTCATCAGGGCAAGTGGCTCACTAGGGACCAAGTTCAACAAAAGTTTCCTCATCTCATGGAGGAACTCAAAAAAATGGGGACCATTTCTTCCTAAGGGGGGAGGAATGGTCTAGATGGATATTGGGGGCTAGCCACCAATTCCACTTAGACCCCCACCATTGTTTCTTTCAATTTTTCAGTTCCCTTATTTGTAGCACAATTTACTATTTTTGGCAGGTCATGAACTTCTGGAGTTGTTTTGAGGCCCTAAACGGCATTTTTTTGGGAAAATTGGGAGCAAGAACTTATTAACGAGGTATTGTTCACATCAAATGGAGATCATATGCTAAAGATACAACCCCAGGAAGTTGAAGTACCAATTTACCCAAAACGGGGCCCATAGTTTGGCGCTTTGTCTCCTAGGGTTAGGGTTTTGGATGTTTAGCACTTTCCATTGTTTCTCAACAATAAATAAGCTTTCAAGCCTCATTGTAGGATAGTTCAAAGGCATGTAGCCACCACATCTCTACTCAGAGATAAGCTACCATCGTTTGAGCTAGTTTATTTCCATTTCTGATTGTAAGCATATTTCAATATTTTACATTAATGAAATGAAGTAGTATTTTTTGTGTATCTCTGTAGTGATGGTTATCTCTGTAATTTGTTGCGTTATTATTTAAATCCAGGTCAATTAAGATCTATTAATGAGCCAATAGGAAGTTATCACTTCAAATGGATCTTCCCAGATCAATTTTTTAGTGGGTGTAGTTATTATTGATCTCTATATCCCATGAGACACATTAATAAAATAAATAAACAAAGTAATTTTCTACACAAAATGACTTAGATCCTACAAAAGACATAGCAACAAACTATATTGTGGAGCCAATGAAATTGCACACCAAGGTATCAAAGCTCCGGGGTCACTTACAAATGAAGATAAAGATGTTTCTTCTCGATGGTCTTAAGTGTGAGATGAGGTTTGAGAGAGAGTCACCAAAGAAGGTTAGATTAGCTACCTCTGAACATTAGGACTGACATACATATCTCATAGGGAAATTACAAGTGGGAGCTCCCAACATGGAAATCATGAAGTTGGTCCCATAAAGAAAGTTTTCCATTAATGCCTTTGAACTTTTGTTGTAATTTGTAATATATTATATTGTGATTAGAAAACAAATAAAAATAAAATAGGGAGAAAATGAAAAGTCATGAAGGAATTTGAATAGTCAAGGGAGGTGAAGAGTCACCTTATTTTGTAGAAATATGCCCTCATAGCTAGTTAGAAGGAATTTTTAGTTCTAGACTCCATTTGAGCACCTTGTTTAGGAAAGGTTGTATATCCTTTTGAGAAATCAAGTTATATCTTAGTACTTCCAATATTGGATTGCATGGATGATTCATGTAGCGGTGCATTCAATGTTTAAAATGCAACAATAAAATCCTTATTTAATTTTTTTCTTGAATTAAATTAGGAAAAAAATTGTAATTCTACATCACAAGCCCACTTGTATGAGTTAACTATGTTAAATTGGCTTAGTTTGCTTAGTTAATTCAAGTTGAGGGTATAACTAGAGTCATGTAGATTTTATCCTACATCTTAGGAGCCTTAGTTGAGTTTATTTTGAGCTATAATTAATTAATTCAGTTTAACTGAGTTAAAGTCTGCTAAACTAGTTCCAACTAATGGAGGAACTAGTAGGAGGTTAGAAAGTGGGGTGTTAGTTCATGCGTTCAGCCAATTAACTACCGATTCACTCATAAATAACTGATGCATGTCAGATCTGAGAATTACCTAGTGGAAATTGGAGTTTAGGGGCATTTTACAATCAATTTTATAATAATTTGAATTGTACACGTGGTGCATGTAGTCATAGGAATACGTGTGAGGATTGGGAAATTCTAATCGAGGATTTTCCATAATTAATATGGGGCTAATTCTCAAGGAAACATCATAAGTAAATAGGGACTCCGGCAAGCCAAAATTTGGTTAATTAATGGCATGGTCTTGTCTAGGAAGTCATGAGACAGACAAACATAATGCAAATGTTGTTTGGGCTTGAGAAAAGCATTGCAATCTTCTCGTATTATCTGACTAATGAAATATACAAATAGTAGGTGTTTTTAGTTGTGGTTTTCCATGAGAAATCACTGTGTAATGTGTTGATTTAATTCTTTCTCTTGTATGTTTGTGTGATTTCATGATCATTTAATTATTTCTGTTGATGTGTAGAGTAAATTCAAGTCTATTATTTTAGTAAATTATAATTAGGAATTTGAATCTACAAGGAATTTGTACATGGTATTAGACCATACATCAATCTATAAGAGGAGAATAAGAGTGTCTTTTTTTGGTGAAATAAAATATGCATTATCATTCTTTAGATCTAGTTGGATGTCGTTCTATGGGTTTAGACTTGAATATGCCCTTAGGGGTAGTTTGAATTATATTTCTTGGAAGGATAGGATGGAGGTAGTGTTTCAAGACAACATGCTAAAGGAATTCATAGACAAAGATATTCCTAAGCCTCCAACAACTGATAATGAAGATAGGGAAGGGTGGAGGAAATGTGTTGCAAAGGCGAGAAGGATCATACTAGAATGGGTTTGATATCATACAATATCAAACGTCTGCAGGAAGGAGAATCCATATGAAATGTGGAAGGCCTTGACGTACCGATTTCAAAACAACAATGACCATAGGAAGCTAACACTACATGACAAGTTTAGGAAAATCAAGATGGAGAAGGGTGACACAATACCAAAGTACTTGACCAAGTTCACCCAATGTCAGGATGAACTTGGAATTGTTGGTGTTATAGTTGTTGAAGATGATCTATCCACCCTAACACTTCTAGGATTTCCCAAGAGCTGGAACATATACCCAGATTTAGCAAATGAGAGGGAGAAATGACCATAGTGGGATCATTTCTGGTCTGACTTGATGAAATAAGAGATTTGGCAGAACACCATAGATGGATCCTCATCCAAGACTGATGATTAGGAGAAATATGCCTTGGATTTACACACAAAGAAAGGGATAGGGAATTCATCCCATTCCAAATTAGGTTCTATTCAGGGCGATGAGAATAAGGACTTATCAAATATTAAATGTTTTCACTATCACAATTTGGGACACTATGACACGAAGTGTTTGCATAACAAGGTAAAAAAGAAGCCCTTTGGAGGAGTGGCAGGTGAAGCTCTTTCTTCACAATTCGAGATGGATTTCACCCTCATTACTTGAATGGTGACATTGATGATAGGTGGTGTGTTATGAAACCAGCTGAAGAAAAGATAGAAAAGATAGATCAACGCCTTAGAATTCAGCCTCTTCGAGGGGGCAACCTCCTTTACATTACATAAATGAAAAATTCTTGGATGATACAAATAACAAGACCTCCTTTCTATATATAGGAGTCCAAGGGGTTATAACATAATCAGAGCCAACCTAACAATAATAATGTAAGGGCACAATAATAACAATAGTGGGCTTCTATGGGGCACAATAGTAACAATATGGGCACTACATGGGTACATCAATATAATAAGTGGGTTGTACTAATAACAATAAGGGGTTACACTAGTAGTATAGGGGCCTAACATGCCCCTCTCCTTCAAAAAGCGTTGTCCTCAACGCTTGAGTAGTTCTTGATGCTTCTGTATAAAATTCTTGTCCTCCCATGTGGAATCTTCAGCGGGTAAGTTCTTCCACTTGATGAGATACTCAGAAATTGATCAATTTTGTAGTTGTCGGGTTCTTGTTTCTGTGACTACTCCAGGTTCCAATATGATTTTTCCTTCCTCTTCAATTTCTGGCAATATTGTTTGAATTGGGATCTTTTGCAACTTTTGAATAAGTGGCCATACTTCTTCATCCTTCTTCCATTCACCCCTTGCTTCATTTATCCAATCTGGTTGGATAATAGAAATAGCACAAAACAATGCTTTCACATCCTCATCCTTGAAGAGTCTTCCCATTCAGTAAGGTCGCCATTTTTTAAGTGCATGTAGTATTGCCAACATTTCCTTCTCATCAATAGCTTGCTTGAGATGTAGCAGTAAAAATATCCAATCACCTACATTAAAAAAAATTTCACTACGATGTTGATCTACCTGTTGTTTCGTTTGATTTTGCACCGAAGTGGCGTTATCCTTTAAAATTTGGAGAACTTGTTGTTGATGCTCAATGTGATCTTTCACTGCTTGAACCTTTTTCTTCTTGATATGTCCTTCTATCTCTGGAGTTTGAGGAGTGGTAATTCCTTCCAATCCTTTACAAGATATGGTCAGATTCATTTCTTGATGCTCGATGTGATCTTTCACTTCTTGAACATTTTTCTTCTTGATATGTCCTTCTATCTTGATAGTTTGAGGAGTGGTAATTTAGACCAATGAATTACAAGATATGGTTGGATTCATTTCTTCTTTATCGATGTGATATTTCACTTCTTTTACCTTTTTCTTCTTGATATGTCCTTCTATGTTGAGAGTTTGAGTGGTAATTCTTGCCAATGCTTTACAAGATATGGTCTGATTCATTTCTTCTTTCTCTAGGGTGGGGTCCTGGCATATATCTTCTTCTTTTGATGTTTCTTGATCCTTTTCTTCCTCCTCTTCATATTCTATGTAAAATAATTTCTTCTCAGCACACTTATGACCTTTAGTGCATTTTTTATCACAATTGTAACAAAACCCTTTTTCTCTTTTTTCTTCCAATTGTTGTGGTGTAACCCTTGTAGGTTGTGGAAGGCTAGGAGAAACAACACTTCCATATTTATAGTTGTGAAGGGTATGATTCTCGGTTTCCATAATTTTTCTTTCCAATATGTCACAAAGCCCTTTTACTCTTTCCAATTGTTGTGGTGTTGCTCTCAAGAAGGTGTTGCTCTTTGTATCCTCATAATGTGCTATCATTTCCTCCGTGAAAATTGACCACGTAACAAGTTGTTTACGAGAACAAAGCCCTTCATGCCATAAAAATTGATCTGGTTCTAAATATGAAGATGCAATACATACCTTTTGTAACAGTTGTACACCATGTAGATCAAAATATTGCTCCATCTGAAGTATCCAATTTACCTGATCCTTGCCATCAAACTTCCTCATCTTGTTTTTTCTTGATTTTAGGAGCTCGATCTTGAAATGACTCTAACTTTGTACTTTCGGATCTTTAAGTTATGAAATTGTGACCTGTAGTAGCCCTCTATGTCCTCTTTCCAATGCCACAAGTCTGACCCAATTTGGATTCTCCAAGGAAGAGTTATGTGAAATCTCCCACAGTGACTTGATTATAGACTAGTTTAGTAGGGCGAACTTGTACGACGTGCCACGCGTCACTGTTTTGACCTTTGGATCTGAAAAATGCATACAAGAAACTACAGTCCGTCCTCTTTCTATACCTTCTTACAAAATTTCAATCTGATCCCCAGAGAGAACGTTATGACGATTTTCCCAAGGTCACTTGTTTGGAATGTAATTCAGGAGTCTACGAAAAGACCAACTTCCTCAGATCATATCTCCGCAAATATCGCGCGAAAAGCTTTGAAATTCAGACCCAAGGTTCAGCGTGATTTCTCCTCAAATGGGTTTTTTTGCGACTTATGAAACCTCACAGAAAAAAATTTATAGCGAAAATGCCACGATGACCTGTTTGGAGCAGCGAAACCCTAGAATCCAAAGCTCTGATACCAAATGTTATGAAACCAGCTCAAGAAAAGATAGAAAAGATAGATCAACGCCTTAGAATTCAACCTCTTCGAGGGGGAAACCTTCTTTACATTACATAAATGAACAATTCTTGGATGATACAAATGAAAATACCTCCTTTCTATATATAGGAGTCTAAGGGGTCATAACATAATCAAAGCTGACATAACAATAATAATGTAAGGGCACAATAATAACAATAGTGGGCTTCTATGGGGCACAATAGTAACAATATGGGCACTACATGGGTACATAAATATAATAAGTGGGTTATACTAATAACAATAAGGGGTTACACTAGTAGTATAGGGGCCTAACATGGTGTGCGGTATCTAGATAGTGAAGTGTCATTCCATATGACCAAAAAAAATATATCTTCAGTCACTTAGAGGAGATGGACCTCGAGATGCACATCGAAATGGGAAATGATGGAATTTATAGCACGAATGACATCATTATTGTTACTTTTCAAAGGGAGTTTGGTTCTCCTCTCACATTAAAATATGTCATGTATGTTCTAGGTTTCGAGAAGAATCTGGTTTCAGTGTCTATGTTGGAGGATTGTGGCTACGATGTGATATTTAGAAAAGGAAAGGATTTCCTTTATCACATAGCCTCAGGACAAGTGAAGCAGATCAAGGTTCAGGTGAAGATTGGGCCACCTACACCACAGAGATTTGAAGATCATGCATCATATTTCTACAGGACTTACCAAGGGTACACTAGAGCATAAAGATACATGCAAAGGTTGTACATTGAGGAAGTACACCAAATCCATATTTCATGATAAGTGCAATTGAGTGCAAGAAATCCTTTCAGGATTTCACTAAAATGTGTGTGGATCGTTCTTGAAAACCGCCATGGATAAGAACAAAAATTATGTAATATTTGTAGAAGATTTCTCATGTAAGTGATGGATTTATTCATGCAGAATACAGATTAGGCATTCTCTAGATGTTGTCAACTTAAAGAAACTCTTGAGAATTACATTGGTAGAAAAGTGAAGGTTATTAAGAGAGATAACGGTGGAGAATGTTTGTCGAAATAATTCAATAACTTATATGCATAAAAAGGAATTCAATGGGAGTTAATAGCATCCCATAACCCACAACAAAATGAGGAGGTTGAAAGGAAGAAACAAAGTATTCTGGGAGTTTCAAGGGTGGTGTTACATATTAGGGACTATTGTTGCACTTGTGGGCTAAAGCATGTAACACAGTTGTATACATTCAAAGTAGGATTCCTCATTACATTCTTAGGATGACTACACTAAAAGAAGATTTTTCAAGTAAGAAACCAGATGTGGCACACTTCAGGATCTTTGCCTCATCAATTTATTGTTATGTTAGCAAGGATGCAAGGAAAAAAATCTAGAGCCAACAACTGATTTGGGAATATTTGTGGGGTACACTCATACACCTCACAACTATCAACTATACATGCCATCTCACAGGATGATAGTGGTTCATAGAGAAATGAATTTTGATGAAAAGAAGGATATGAGATGTTCCCTTGAGAGTGAGCTTTAGTTACATGTAGATGAGGATATCTTATCTCTAAAGGAAGAGCGTCAGGATGATGTGGAGTAGCCACATGTAAAGGAGTAGATAGTGGAAGAACCCACTCATGTAGAGACTTCCAGAGATGGAAGGAAGAACACCAAAGAAGTTGAAATATTGATGCATGTAGCTAGAGAGAATGTGGGGTGCACCCACATAATAGTGTAGGAAAAGGAGGTCACCAAATAAGTACACTTTCTACATGTCTCTCATGAGTGACAGTGTAGAGATTGAGCCATCCTCATTTGAGGAAGAAGTGAAGAAACAAGTATGGGTTTGTTATACACATTTTTGGGCACTAAAACCCTAATCAAACATGTCCACAAACCAACAGCTCCTAAGTCCCTAAAAGTGTTGTTCCATCCCCTAAAAGAATAAGGTCAGCTGATTACATCATCTCCCAGAAGTTCTCCATGAAAAACTACTCAGAACTGGTAAAAAATGGACCATCTCACTTGCTCCATGGTCAAAGTGCGATGCATCCCACCTAAATGCACAGGGGAGGTGTGATGCATACTAAAAAGCCCTTCTATGGGGTTCGATGGGCGAGAATGGACAAATGGCAGAGGGAGTATGCGAGGTGGAGGATCATGGAATCTTCCCGGAACTTCTCCTGTGACACTTACCTCTTTGAATTCGCCCAGGGATGAGTAAGAGATCATCATTCCTCAAGCAGAACCAAGAACTAGCAGAGAGAGGACACTAATCAGATCCCAGAAGATAACTCACCCCCCTTGCAAAAATCTATATATGGATCCATCATCCCAGAGATCCAGAGGCTAGAATTTTGTATCTTGTAAGGAAGCGCTGTTGGTTTCTTGTTGTAACATCATAGTGTTGGGTGATATAAGCTTTTCATGAGGTGAAGAAGGGCTTCTTGCTGAGAGGATGACGTTGGGTCAGAACAATTGGTTGTAATCCTCTTTGCTCATTCTTGATATTAATAAATCTATTCAAGTTTTCCTCCACATTCTTGTATGTTTGATGATATATTCTTTTGTGTGGTCAATATACGTCTTGTCCTATATTGTTTATGATTGTAGATCTCTATTCTTCGATAGTATTATGCTGCTTTCATTCCATAGGTGATCTTTGAAGCTGTGTTGAGAAGAGAGGAGTGGCAAGGATCTATCAGAAGAAGGGAGGGGAACTGAGCAAGGAACCAAGTGCAAGACAGAGGTTGGTGTCCTTCATTCCCCTCTTATTTAATTCTCATAAAGGAAAACAAAAGTGATTTTAGTTTGTTTGTTCTAAGATAGATACTCGTCTTAGTGGGACTAGCAGCTCTGCATAGACACTAGATTTCCCGATAATAAAATGGCAACTCCGCTGGGGAGCGAATAGCTTGTTTACTTTTCTATATTTGTTAGTTTTATAAACTTACAGATGGAGCCTGAAGTCAAGCCAGCTAGCCTTCGAACTACATTTGCTATGCAAGTGAAAAGTAGATCAATGCTACTTCAGTCTATCTCTGGGTTTTGTTTATATACTAAAAAATTGATTTGTAAACATCCTAATTGCCCTTGTGGTGGCTCTAGTAACTTCCTTAGATCTACCCCTGTGATTTGTTTACAGGTTATCACTTGGTCGGCCTAAATCCCTGAACTGTGCTACAAACTGTGATCAAGAACTGGTTTAAAAGTCTTGCACTATACCATCGCACCCTCTCTTCAAGGATATCAATATGCATCACACTTCCTGTGTGCTGTAGGTGGGATGCATACTGGAATCCCTGTGTATTAGGTGCGCTGATCAGAAAAGGCTAATTTTGCCTCCAGACTTTGTTTTTTCTTCACTCTTTTTAGCTCTATCCAGGAGTTTTGCTATCTGTAGTCGGTATACCTCTATTGGTAACCCCCTTCCTTACCATTATTCCGCCTCCATTGTGCAAAGAACTGTAAATTTTTTTATGTATTGTGAGCCATTTTCAGTTCTCCTTTACAAAGAAGTAGTGTAATTGAACTATCGTTTCTTGATTTGGAGGTGTCGCAAGTGTCGTTTTCAGTCATAGAAGAGAATCCGATTGTTCTTGATAGTTGATTACACTATTACTCTTGTATTTGATTTGAATTAATAGTTTTTCAAGTGTCGAAAGCAAGTTCTCAATTCAAAATCGCAAAGTGTCATCATTGTCTTCATTTTGTCTTGAAAAGAAGCTTGTTAGTAATGTCACTTTGAAAGATAATTCAGGTTTTCACTTAGCTTTATTTTTATCATTCACACAATAAGAAGGCTGAAAAAAAATACATGCATGTGCATTTGCATTTAGACTATTTGTTGGTTTGATTTAGGACAATGCATATAGTGTGTGCTCTCTACTCTGTGTTGAAAGAATATCATCCCTCTTTCTTTAGGAGCTAGGATTTTCATTGCAAAAAGAAGATTAAACGATTGTTTATCATCTTAGATTGCATTTTAGGAATTATACATCTACATCACGTGGTGAACCTGAAAGGAAAATTTCTTGAGCAAGATAAACTGTAAAATAAATTTAATGAATCTAAAAATGCTTTGGAACCTAACGCACAACATTTATAAGTCTAGGCTAGAGACGTGTTCCAGCGTTGTAAAGCCTGGTAACTGTTGTTTTCATTGCTGGTTGGATGATTCCTCCACTTTGAGACAACAAGTACCAGTACGGACTTGTGCTCCCACATAATGTCGAGTATATATTGGGATACCACAATAGGCTATATCCTTTATCCATAGGAAGCCGCGTCTGCCGCCCTATTGATCGCAATGCACTAAACGCAACATTCGGGAAGATTGATTGCCGTACCGTAAAAATTTTTCTGTAGTTTTGCGATTGGTTTGGTAATCCCTCTGTCTAGATTTCCAGAGTAGTCTCTTTCGTTCCTTTTCAGACTCCTTAAAGGAAAAGGTCCATCTGAGCACTTGTCACTTCAGGCTCATTAAAAATCAAAGGCGACTAGAGTCATCTTTTTTTTTCTCGACTCTTAAAAATTGAAAATCAAGTTGTGTCAAACATCTAAAATTTATTTTAATCGGAATAACATCACTGTTCCCTCGTTGGTCTTTAGGTTGAGAAAAATGGAGTCCACCAACCAAGGATTTCCCCTTGGAGGAAATACTAGTCCTTTCTCCTCTTGGGGAGATGTTGGTGCACCCCATATGGCCACATTGTCACTTCTAGGATTGACGATTGGCTTGCCCATATGGCTCTTCTCTACCTCTATCATTCAAAATACCACAATTCTTGAGCAATGTCAACAACTAAATGATACCAGAGTTACCCCCCAACCTTCTACTTCGTCCAATTCTCCCTCTCCTCCTTCCTCTTCGCTTGATGAAGCTGGTAAAGAAAAAAATCAAGTAATTGAGAAGAAGAAGGAGAAGAAGAAGAAAGAGAAGAATAAGAAGGAGCCAAAGGTGAAAAGGGGCAACCAGGCATCATCTAGCAAAAATCCACACATTACACCGTCCAGGCCTAAATTGCCATGTGTCATTTGCAAAGGAGAACACTATCATCGATATTTTTCTTGCATCCTCGGATCTTAAGGGACTGGTCTCCTCGTTTGCACAATCTGGTGTCATCAACCTCTGACGATCATGTTGAGAATACACTGTCAACTAGTGAAAATGAAGTCTCTGGACAGAAAAGGAATTACAAATTTCCTTGTAAACTATGTGATGGCGATCATGCCGTCGACCATTGTCCCTTACTAGACGAGGCTAAAAGAGTTTTGGATGACTGTCCGGTTTCACCATTACGGCTTCCTCCTAGGTATAAGAAACTCTTTCCAAATCCATCACTAGTTGAAAATCCGGTTGACATGCCATTGTGGTCAGCTGAAACATCTATCATTGAATATGAACCCTCTGAATCCATACTAAATGAAAGTCAAAAGGTCGAGATGGCAGTGGACTCGGTCTTGCCTTCAGAAGATTAATCTTCGGATGATAAAATCACCGAGGAGAATAAGAACGACACTGTTCAAATTCTCTTTGTAAACACAGACTCCGATGAACGTAGGGGCAGTCTACCCGTTCCTTTACCGTAGGAAGGAATTTCGTCAGAGTCATATCTGGCCATCTATATGGTCCCACCTCCAAGCAACCTAGTTGTTTCCTTCGACTAGAATCTATTAGGCAGACCCCGTTTACTGGCTAGTGTACCGTTTCGAATCATTGTACAAGCATACAAAATGGTCATGGCCGGTATCACCATAGATGAAGGGGCGTCTGTGAGTATCCTTTCCTCAATAGCTTGGGAAGCACTTGGTTCGCCATCTCTTCTGCCTGAGATGAGAAATTTGACAGGCTTCGACAAAGGAACCAGTCAACCGTTAGGGATCCTTCCCAATGTGCCCATAACGTTGAGATGGAAAACCATTCACATGAATGTAATGGTAGTCCAAGGAACTCTAGATTATAATCTACTCCTTGGAACCGACTATATTTATAGCATGGGAGCCATTGTCTCCTCACTCTTTAGAGTAATGTGTTTTCTGCATGAAGGCAGAGTGGTCAAGCTCGTAGACCAGATGTCGTTTCCCAGCTCACACATAGCTAATAGTCAGATACCATCCCTAAATGGTCTTTTCATGCAAGGAATGTCTCATCAATCCCCAGTCCGTCCACCTGATGAGCGCGACTGATTCCGGAGGACATGACTGAAACCCAAGGGGCATGCACCCTGGTCTGTTTTGGCAGGAAAACCTTGGGTATAGGGTAGGTTTCCGCAAAGGATATATGACTAGTTTATGAGTTTAGACTGGAATAAGATTCCTCCGTCAAATTTATGTGAGTGGAGGTGGATTCCGCCACTCACCTTTGTCTACTTCGGTAGACATCACCGAGGAAGTGTTCTGTCTGAAGTGTGGATAGAACAATCTTTGGTAACTTGGGAATTTTTCGCTATACCTGGGGGTATGAAAACCTCTTACAAGCAAGCGAGAAATGGCCAACTAATGTTATCTCGATGACTTCAACTGCCTAGGTCGGGTGAGTGGTCAAATCAACCATTCATCTTTGCAGGGGCCAAGTTGGTGCTAGCAAAGTAAAGGAGAAAGTTTCCTACCTAACCTTGGCAGTGATCTTGGTAGTTAAGTAGAGAGGCGTAGTTGGTTGTTCCTAGCTTGCATGCGAGAGGCACCGGAGCAAAGCTTTGTAAGGTGCAAGCTCCACAAAAATGGCATCTTAGATGAGACATCCTTATTATACGACTGGATCGAGCAGTTTTTATGTGGAGTTCAAGCTCGTTAAAAATTAAACACAATCAGTGAGCAAATGTTTCCCCCAGATTTTAAGCTCATTCATTTAAAAATGAACCAATTTATGGTAAATAACCATTGTGAATGTATTATCATCAGCTTTTGAGCCATGGTTGTGTTCTCATCATCACCTCCACTCTGTTTTAGCCGATCATTCACCTCCATTTGATTGTTTACCCCTTTTGAGGAACAACTGCGAAGAGTGATCCTATTAGCCATCCTTGTAACACTAGCATGATTGGAAGATTCCAAAACTTACCTGGAATTAGCTGCTACCCGAATTTGTCACTCGTTCCTCGAAAAGGAAGTCTCCTTTAAGCTCTTTTCATCTGACTTGTAAAATATGAAAAGATTGTCGAGCAATTGGCCTCTCCAGCTCGTTAAAGTGACCGGAAGTGCTATCCCTCCTCTAGATTTTAATATTTTTGGACCTGAGGGATTATTACACAAAAAGATAGAGCACTTGTTTTGTTCGGCTCATTAAAATTAGAAAAAATTCATCCCTTCCGTATTATTTTATACTTTTTCAGACCTAAGGGATTATATGATGAAAAAGGATTATTGGAGTTTTCTTTAAGCCCCTTTCAGACTCTCTAAAATTGAAAAGGACCGAGTTGTATTCGTCATTAAACTTGTTAAAACCTAATGGCGACAAACTTGTCTATACAGACAAGAATGAGTTTCACTATCGCTAGGCTCGTTAAAACATAGCGATGGGTTTGCCCGAAGAGAAAATTATAGAATAAGAATATGTTATCCTCCTCAAGCTTGACAAAAATAAAGAGGTACTGGTCAGCAATGACTGGGGAAAAATTGGGAAGAAAACTTGAAGAAACTTTATTGGTAGCAAGTCGCTCTTGAACATGACACTTTCACTCCGCATCAGAGTCGGGTTGGGTTGTTCCATTCACTAGTCATATCACCATTGGTCCATCACACCATCCATATTTGGGGTTAATGCTACCAATCCATCATGTCAGTGTCAGCAGTATGTTAAAGAGAAGTCACTTAGAGAATTCACCTGTGTCTCATCCACTATAATACATTCACGCTCCATTCTTTCATGACCGCCACCCTGAACCTTATATCATCAGATCGTTTTCACCTCCATTAAAATCATTTGCTTAGTTCTGTGTCGTAGATGTGGGATTCATTAAAGCCCTCCTACGACGGATCGCTTCTTGTCGACATCAGCTCATTATCCAGGAAGTCGATCTAGGAACAACCCTTTCAGTACTTTGAAGCTTGCATGCCTCAATGGCAAGTTTCTCACTTCCGGCGACAGGTTTACATCATTGGCCTTCAACTGAAAGATTTTGCATGGTGTTCGATGCCAAGTCCCTTTTCACACCATGCGAATTGTATTATAGTACCTTGAGGGTCATCATCATTATCGGTGATTCCTCTCGTGCCTGTTAACAGCTTACATCATTGGCTGGTAATTAGGCGATTTCTTTCCATGTTCGACTCCAAAAAATCTGTCACATGGATCGACTTGTACTTTGAGTGAAGATCAAACGAGATTGAAGACCCCAGATCTAGTTTCATCCATTCGGGCTATGATATATACTCAGGAAAATAAAGACATCAAATGTACATCATTGCTGCACAGATAATCATCCAAACTAAGGGATGATGGCTCTACCAGAATCATCAGTCTGGACACAGACGATTGTCTGTCCTATGTACATGAAAATGAATTTATAAAGCTGAGCATGGGAATGCCCAACTCAGCTAGATCATGAAAATATTATGAATATAATGTATTGTATTGTATCTTATTATAGGTCGCCTTCCAGCTCGAAAAACTTCGGATCCTCATGTTAAAGCATTTCACCCGACATCAAAAGATTAACGACCACATGCTTTAGGGGGCAACTGATATAGACATTTTTGGGCATTGAATCCGCAATCAAACATGTCCACAAACCAAGGGCTCCTAAGTCCCTAAAAGTGTTGTTCCATCCCCTAAAAGAACAAGGTCAGCTGATTACATCATCTCCCAGAAGTTCTCCATGAAAAACTACTCAAAACTGGACCATCTCACCTGCTCCATGGTCAAATTGTGATGCATCCCACCTAAATGCACCCGGGAGGTGCGATGCATACTAAAAAGCTCTTCTATGGGGTGTGATGGGTGAGAATGGACAAATGGCAGAGGCAGTATCTGAGGTGGAGGATCATGGAATCTTACAGAAACTTCTCTTGTGACACTTGCCTCTCTGAATTCGCCTAGGGATGAGTAAGAGATCATCATTCTCCAAGTGGAATCAAGAACTATCAGAGAGAGGACACTAATCAGATCCCAGAAGCTGACTCACCCCCCTTGCAAACATCTATATATGGATCCCTCATCCCAGAGATCCAGAGGCTGGAATTTTGTATCTTGCAAGGAAGTGCTATTGGTTTCTTATTGTAACATCATAGTGTTGGGTGATCTAAGCTTTTCATGAGGTGAAGAAGGGCTTCTTACTGAGAGGATGACGCTGGGTCAGAATAATTGGTTGTAATCCTCTTTGCTCATTCTCGATATTAATAAAGCTATTCAAGTTTTCCTCCACATTCTTATATGTTTGATGATATATGCTTTTGTGTGGTCAATATACGTCTGGTCCTATATTGTTTATGATTGTAGATCTCTGTTCTTCGATAGCATTATGCTACTTTCATTCCACAGGTGATCTTTGAAGCTGTGTTGACAAGAGAGGAGTGGCAAGGGTCTGTCAGAAGAAGGGAGAGGAACTGAGCAAGGAACCAAGCATAAGACAAAGGTTGGTGTCCTTCATTCCCCTCTTATTTACTTCTCATAAAGGAAAACGAAATTGGTTTTAGTTTTTTTGTTTCTAAGATAGCTACCCGCCTTAGTGGGACTAGTAGCTCTGTATAGACACTAGATTTCCCGATAACAGGGTTGATTCCATTGTAGAGGATTATGAATCCATTATCAGGAAAAGTGTTTTTGAAGTGGTCCCAAGACTAGTAGATAAGTCAATGGTGAGTAAGAGATGGATTTACAAGGGCAAATAAAGCATAAAATGGGAGTGTGAAGAAATACAAGGCAATATTTGTGGTGAGAGGGCTCTCCTAGGTGGAGGGAATTGATTATGTTGAGACCTTTGCTATACTATCAAGGTACACTTCAACCAGATCTATTCTAGTACTTTCCATGCATATGGGATGGAAGATATGCTAATTAGACAAGATTCCTTAATGAAGTGATTAAGGAAGAGGTTTACATTGAGTAGACAAAATGATTTTAGACCTTCAACAGAGAGTTGCATGTGTGCAGAATTAAGTGAGCGTCATATGGATTGAAACAAGAACCTCGTTCTTGGTAAACCACGATTGAAAGTTTCTTCACTAGGTTGGAATTCACCAAAAGTGAAGTAGATGCAAACCTTATCATATTGTGGTTGAAGGTAATTTTTTATTATAGTATTATATTTCGATGATTAATTTTAAGAGGTCATGAGATGGTGGTAAAACATTGCAAAGAGGAGCTTGCAAGGAATTTTGAGATGAAGGATCTAGGTATCATGCATTATTTCCTTGGTATCAAAGTATGGCAAGAAGATGAGGAACTATTTGTCTCTCAGGGAAAGTATTCCAATGAGATATTGAAGAAGTTCCAAATGGAGAGAAACAAATCCATGCAGACTCCTCTAGCAGGAAATTGGGGGAAGGAAGATGCTAATTGAGGTGAAGTAGTGGATGCTACTATTTACAGGAAGCTTGTTGATTCACTTATTTATTTGGTGAAAACATGACTGGACATATGTTTTGCAGTTAACCAACTTAGTCAAGAAATGGTTAAGCCAACCAAACTCTATTAGAAGGAAGATAAACATGTGTTGAGATATCTCAAAGGCACACTCAATTTGGTTTTTTGTATAGATAGATATAGGGAGTGAAGCTTCAAAGATTCACAAATGCATATTTGCAAGAGATTCCATCTAAAAAGAAGAGAACACTATGGGGAATATTTAGTATTGGGTCAACAAAATTTTCTTGGTAAAACAAGAAGAGATCAGTTTCACTCAATTTAGCAGAAGAAAAGTACATGGTTGCTAGTCAAGTAACTTGTGAAGATGTCTGGATGAGGAAGATCCTTGTTGGGTTTTTTGGTTAGTAGATGGATACTACAGCGATTTACTGTGACAATTAGATTTGTATCAAACTCTTTGAGAATCCATTTCTTCATGTTCAGTCCAAGCCTATCAACATCTAGTATCACCATATATGAAATTATGCTCAAAGGAGAATCATGTAGTTGGAATACATTCCTAAAGTGGAACAAGATGTAGACATATTGAGTAAGGAACTTTCAAGAGGAAAAATCGAGTTCCATAGAGGCAAGATCATGGTAGTAGATAATCCATTTCTTGTTGAGAGGGAATTTTGAAAATGAAACAAGAAAATCCTAATTTAATTTTGTCCTTGAATTAAATTACGAATAAAATTGTAATTCCACGTCACAAGGCAACTTGTATGAGTAAACTAATTTAATTTGACTTATTTGGCTGAGTTAATTCGAGTTGAGGGTCTAACTAGAGTCATGTAGATTACCTCCTACATTATAGGAGCTCTGGTTGAGTTTATTTCATGTTGTAATTAATTAATTCAGTTTAACAGAGTTAAAGTCAGTTAAACTAGTTCCAACTGATGGAGGAACTAGTAGGAGCTCAGACAATGGGGTGTTTCTTGATGTGTTCAACCAGTTAACTGAGTATTCACTCATAAATAAATCATGCACATTAGATCTAATAGTTACCCAGTTAAGATTGGATTTCAAGGACAATACAATATTAATTGTATAATCATCTAAATTATACAGGTGGTGCACGTAGTCAGAGGAAGGCCTATGAGGATTGTTCAATTCTAATTGAGGAATTTACCTAATTAATAGGGGTCTAATTCACAAGGAAAAAAACACAAGGAAATGGGGACTTCGACAAGCCAAAATTGGTTAAGTATTGGCATGGGCTTGTCCAGGAAATAATGAGACAAATAGAGATAGTGAAGAGGTTGCTTGGGCTTGAGAAAAGCATTGTAATCTTCTAATATTTTATGAATAATGAAATTTATAGATACCAAGGGTTTTGACTTGCTTCTTTCCCTAGGAAATGATTTTGTAATGTGTTGATTGAATTATTTCTCTTGTATGCTTCTTGATTTTGCTATCATTTAATTGTTTTCGCTAATAGGTAGAGTAGATTCAATTCTATTGTTTTAGTGAATTACAATTAGCAGTTTGAATCTTCAAGGAATATCTACATTCAACATTTCAATGCAACATTTGGAATCTCATTGAGCTAAGATAGAAATTTCATCCATATATTTTTGAATGTTGGGTGACTTATCTCACGATCATTTAATGGCATGTGATTATTCTTTCCATGTGTTAAGTTAGTGAACTCTTTTATTGATATAAAAACACATGTTACTTGAATTTCTGTGCTATTTATAATTTCATTTTCTTTGTTGATTGCGAACTCATTCAAAATCAATAAACAGATGCTTCCCTTCATCCATGTATCTTTATAGAAGTATGCTTACATTATTCTTTTAAAGATTCATGTTTCTTTTTTTGCTTCATGTTATGTTTTTTTTATCTTACTTGTATAGTATTTCATAAGCTATTATAACTTATGTTTTGCCAAATTTTATATTGGTTTTCTCTTGCATTTCTCATCTCATCAAAAAAAAAATTGAAACAACATGGTGGTAGCCAGACCCACATTCTAAATGGGACTCCCATTCTAAATAGTGTAAGCTCTAATTGGAAATTTTCACTGAGGAGATCCCTTATCATCGGGGAAACCATTTTCACCTATCAACACGTTTATGTGAAAAGGCTATGCATATGAGAAGCTTACTTGTCATGATTAACTCCCATAATTTGAGAGAACATAATTTCAACCCCATTAATCGTGGAAAATAATCCATCCATGTGGAATCTATGGAGAAGTCTCTAGAAGGGTCAAATCTATAACTTTAGTTAAGAGTTGAAGCAATTAAACTTAACCCCTAGTTTTCTAATGGGCTATTTTATAACCTATAACAACATAAGCTCCTTAAGCTTTTCAAATATTTTTGTTTTTTCTTGAGTCAAATAAAATGCTTCATTCTTTGATAATGTCGTTATAGGTTCTTTTATATGACCATAATTCTTGAAAAAACTCCAGTAATAAATGATCAATTCTAAGAATCCTTGAAGTTTCTTCAAGGTTTTTTTGATTGACTATTATATCATAGATTTATTTTTGTTGGAGTCTACATTGACATCTTCATTAGATACAATATGGTCTAGATATTTCACTTCTCAATCCCAAAAATAAAACTTGGAAGGTTTGCATATGTATTTTTTTCTTCTAATAGTTTTAGGACGCAATTGACATGATGCACATATTCTTCACAAGATTTACTATAGATTATCATGTCATCAAAAAATATAAATAGTTTGAAAAGGATTTCTTTAGGAATTTAAATGTTTAAGCTACATTAGTAAGACAAAATGTTGGAAACAAAAACTCAAAATGACATTCACATGTTCTAAATGTTATATTAGAAATGACTTCTCACCTCATTCTAATTTGATGATATCCTATGCATAGATCCATCTTGAAAAATAAAATTTCTCCATGAAATTCATCAATAACAAGAACATGGAACTTAACTTTGATGACTATTTTGTTGAGTTGTTTATAACATTGAAAAAATTTCTATTGGGTTTATCTAGGGTGGTTCAGAGGAATGATTAGGATCCTCACCATGTGCTCCCAACCTACCTTCAATTATCCTAAGTAACATGATGATATTTGTTCTAATGGCTTCAAGTGTCGTTGAAAATTACTAGTCTCTTCATGACGAGAACTTGCATATTCCTCATATGGAAGAGAAAGGTATTTACTAACACCATAAGTGAATAAAAAGCATGTTAGCCAAGTTATACTATTTCTACTACTAATATTTCTTATATCATATTTTGAATCGCACTATTTGGTGCATATGAATAATTGTAAGGCATAATGTTAGGTGGTGCACTTTTTGGTTTCAAATGAATAACATGGAGGAATACCTTTAAGAATCTCTTGAAATACATCATAATGATAGAAGATAACTATTTGTAGATCCACATGGGTGTACAATGCAATTTTTTGAAAATATAGTGAGAAACATTTTGCAATTACACCATGATTTCCATTTCTAAGTATTTTTTTATATTGTCAGGTCATCTCACTTTAGAGGATTTCCATTTGATACCTATAAGATTTATTTCCTTTCCTCTTGAGGAAAATATTATGAAAAACTATTAGAAAGTAAGGGCTTGTTCATGGTGCTAGACCCACCAACAGTCAAGGGGTCTCCCCACTATGTGGTCACAATTAGACCTCACACCGTTTGGGATAGGAGCCCCATCTGGATTATGGCCTAGTTGTCGATTATCTGAAATATATGCCTTGTCTCTAATTGTCAGCGATAGCAAGGAATGCGCATGTGCCTTTGAAAAGCAATGGGTGTGTGTCAGGTGAGTGTTTGATCGTATGTGTGTTAAAGTTATTTCACTTCAAAGGGGAAGAAAAGTGAGCCTCTAAGATGTTATCACTCAGTATTTTCTCAAGGTTAAAGAAAGAAATCATGGAGGTAACCACAAACCAATCTTTTAGGCTTAGGCTCTAGCCAACCTAAGTCTAGATAGGGATCTCTCTTTATAATTTAGCTTTGGTTTTATGGGATTTTAGGATAGTTCTTAATGTTCATGGGGTTTTGTTTTGAATTGAAGGTTGGGTGGTGGAATTTTTACAGCAGATGGATAGAGCTAGGTCTTTAAGCTATTGGGCTATGAAATCAACAAATGGATAGCATAACTGGACTAGATCATTAAAGGGAATGTTCACAGGGCAGGCTAGCAAAGCAAAAGGCAAATCATTAGGCCTAATGGGTGAAGTGATATTAACCAGGGTGAAAGGGCACTCAAGAATCCTTGGACCGGGATCAGAATCACTTCACCCATTAGGCCTAAAGATTTGCCTTTTTCTTTGCTAGCCTACCCTGTAAACATTCATTTTAATGATCTGCTCTAGTTGTGCTATCCATTTGTTGACTCTTTAGCCAAATGGTTTGAAGACCTAGCTCTATTCATTTTCTCTATTAATTCCACCACCCAACCTTCAATTCAAAACAAAACCCCATGAACACTTAGAACTAGCCTAAAATCGCATAAAAACAAAGCTAAACTATAAAGGGAGAGCCCTCTATGAACTTAGGTTAGCTAGAGCCTATGCCTAAAAGATTGGCTTGTGGTTACCTTGGGGATTTCTTTCTTTAACCTTGAGAAAATACTGAGTGATAACATAGTGGCGACCATACTAGGGAGAACCAACATTTTCTTCAGAATTGTTTTACAAGTTTAGATCTGATCTATGATGGTGGATAGTGATCAGACATACAAAGGTTAAAATCATCCACTTGGTGACTCCAAATCAATTCCATAATCAAGACTCCACTAGAGGAAAGAACTTGAAAGAACTGTATGAAAAGATCAGGCTTTTAACTTGGATTGTTATCCAAGACATTATGTTCTTTCTCATCAATAAATTTTTTCAATGTATATTATATTTTAGAGAAGATTTTAGATTAATTTTTTATTATTTCGCTTTGAAAATTGTAGATATAAAGTCTCCTTACACATTTGAACAAGAGTCTTCTGTCCCTTATGAAGATCATTTTTCCAATTAAGGAGCATCAAACAATCAAGACTAATCATACAATCCCTATACATATTTCAATACCTCATAAAATTCCTGATAAATATAAGCATTCATTTTACCTCTTACACTCCATGTTTTCCCTAACAATTATTATGAGAATTTCCCTAGGTTTGATGGAGAAAATGGTATCACTGCTCAAAAACATATTCAAGGTTTTGAAAATTATCCAGACTTATTTGAAATTGATGAAGATGATGTTATTATCAAGCTTTTTGCTCTTTCTTTTCAAAATAGAGTGAAGAGTTGGTTCAAGAATTTACCTACTGCAAGCATCTAAAATTTCCAACAGTTTGTCAAAATTTTCCTTGATAAATGGATAATCAAAGTCGACCTTATTGTGATCATAGAAGAATATAATCAATTAAAATGACAACTAGATGAAACAATACAACAATTTTCAGACAGATTTAATCAAGCCTATTATTCAATGCCATCAAATATAAGACCTCCCCCTGATTCAACTCTTTTGCATTACCCAAGAGCATTTGATCCAGAGATAGAATTTTAGCTAAGAGAAAGAAACCCCTCAACACTAGAATAAATGCAGAACATTGCAGTAGATGTAGAAGTTAATCTACAAATTAGAAGAGAAAAGTTGAAAGCAGAAAAAGAGGAAAAACTCGAAATTTTGATGAAGAAAACAGAGGAAAGGATGTATAGATCACCATGAAAGATGATATTTTTGCTCAAAATCACCATGACACATTTATTTCACCAAAGGAAAAGGTTGATATTCATGAAAAAATTCCTTCTAACTCCAACTACCATAGATCAGAAGATAGATTCATAGAGCAATATGTGGAGGAGAAATATCCTGATCTAATGTGTACGTTTGATGACATTAATTATTTTGATGATCTGCCCAAATATGATCAGTATGATGATGATTATGTTCTTCAAATCCAAACTAACTTTACAGAGCAATCGAAAGCTAGTTTGGGGAATAAGGAATTCAATTTCAGTAGCTTGAAAACAATGATAATTTTATCCATATTGGCTATGAAAGTGAAGAAGAAAGTCTAGAAAATTTGGAAATAAGTGAAGCTTCTTTGCCTCTTTGTTTTGAATCATTTGAGTGTTTAAAGGAAATGTGGTATAACATCTCTAAAGAAAAGGATGAGCAGCTTGTAGAAACCTATGAAGTTCCATTCAAACCTATATGTAATAAGTTGCAACAATCCTTCCAAGTTGTTTATAGTCCAGTAGCTGATAGGTTGGATGATAAGAGCAATCAAAATTTTTCTCCATTAACTCACTATAAGAGTCAAAATCAAGATGATAAAGGTTTCACTAGACATACATTTCAGTCAATAGAAATATCATCACAAAGCTCATCTGGAAGTCTGCAAGGTGTTAAAGATAAAAGTGACATTTCAGTTTCATGGCATGGAAGCCATCTAAAACAAGTGTGCAATTGCTTAAATTAGTTGAATAATAGTGTATATATTTTGGAAGATCCTTTTGTACAATTTTTAGAGCCTACAAAGGAAAGCAATTATTTCCTTATCTTCTCTTTGGTTGACAAGGTTATATTTGACTTTAGAACCTCAGTTTTAATCACAAACAAGCCCAAGAAGCAAAATCCATCAATGTATATAATGCTTGAGTGGTTGCATTGGTTGTTTCATTTTACCTAACCAACAGCCAAAAAGCTGATTAGAGTAAGTAGGTAGGATTTTAGTTGGTGTAAATTCAGTTTTCAGCAGCAAGTTTATGTTAGATCAGAGTTTAGTTTGTAGAGAAGGGTGTATTTTCAATTCCAAAGTTTTAGTCACAAATATTATACAATAGAGCATATACATGCGTGGAATTGACCCAATGGATCATGCTACTAGTCGACAGTGTTCTTCACATTTCACAAGGAAATGTCATCCCCAAGTGGAGTGTTATAGACATATTTGGGCACTGCGACCCAAAACTCATATGTCCATAAACTAAGGGCTCCTTAAGTCCCTAAAAGTGTTGTTTCACACCCTAAAGGATCATGGTCAACTAATTACATCATTTCCCAAAAGTTCCTCCTAAAACATTATTCAGAACTGGCCAAAACTGGACCATACAAATTGCTCCATGGGCAAGGTGCGATGCATACTTAAATGGCCTTTTGTGGGGTGTGATGAGCGAGAATAGACAAATGATAGAGACAGTTTGCAAGGTGGATGATCATGGAATCTTCTAGAAACTTCTCGTGTGACACTTGCCTCTCTGAATTCGCCCAGGGATGAGTAAGAGATCATGAAATCTCCAAGTGGAACCAATAACTATCAATGGAATGACACTAATAAAAAACCCAGAGCTGACTCACACCCTTGCAAGACATCTATAAATGGATCCCTCATCTAAGAGATCTAGAGGGTAGAATTTTGTATTTTGTAAGGAAGTGTTGTTGGTTTGTTGAGAAGAGACATTGCATTGTTGGGTGATTTGCTTTTTCATGAGGTGAAGAGGGCTTCTACAACTGGGAGGATGATGCTAGATCAGACAACTGGGTTGTAATCCTCTCTTACATTACTATTAATAAAGTTCTTTAAGTTTTCCTCCATATGATCTTGTATTTGTGAATCTTATTGTTTATGAATGAAATTGTATGGTCAATGTGTTTTTGATTCTGCATTGTTTATGATGTTTTAGATAGAGATGCTTTGATAGTTTGTTGTTACTTTGACTCTACAAGTACTCTTTGAAGCGGGACAAGTAGGAGAGGAGTGGAAAATTCTATCAAGGAAAGGAGAAATCAAGCTAGGATCAAAGAGAAAGATCCAGGTTGGTCCTCTTTTCTTCTCTTCCATCTATCACAGTTAAATGAACTCTTGAAAATTTTTCATTGTTTGTTTCTTAGATAGCTACCCATCTTAGTGGGACTAGTAGTTCGAATCGACACTAGTTTTCCCTGAAACAAAATGGCGACTCCACTGGGGAATGAATAGTTTGTTTTGTTTGTTTAGTATTTGCTTTATAAACTACAGACGGAGCCTAAAGTTAGCTAGCTAGCCTTCGAAACGCCTTTTATATGCAATTGTGAAGTACACAAACACTGCTTCAATCAATCTCCAGGTTGGTTTATGAACTGAACATCTAACTTAAAAAGCACCCTAAGTTCCTTTTTGGTAGCTCATAACCTCATCAGATCCTACCCTTATGCTTTGTGTTTATTGTGCATCATTACTCAGCCTAAATCACTGAACTTAGCTACAAGTTTTGAGCAAAAAACAAGCTCAATTTCACTCCCTACCCCATCGCACTATCTGTAACTATGCAACCTGGATGCATCACACCTCCCATGCGTTGCACATGAGATGCATACCCGTTTCCCTGTGTTGCAGGTGCAATGATTGAGTGAACTATTTTTCTTCTCTGAAATTTGGTTTTTTCTCTCTATTTTCAGCTTTATTCAGTAGTTTTTCTGTTCATGATTAGTACCTTCTTGCTGTAACCATCTTCCTTCACATTATTTCAGCCTCCATCAGTTATGAATTGTAAATGTTTTTGTGTATTTTTCAATCATTTGCAATCTTCCTTTGTCAAAAGTAGCCTAATCAAACTGTTGTTTTGATGCAAGTGTTGTAATTGTCATTCTGAATCAAGAGAAGAGTGTCATAAAGTCTTCCTCTTCTAGATAGCTTATTGTACTTTTGTCATTGTACTTGATTTTGAAATTATTAGTATTTCAAGTGTCGAAAATAGTTTTCAATTTGAAATCGAAAGTGTCGTATTAGTCTTCCTCTCGTTTTGAAAAGAAAAAATTGTTAGTACTATCACTTTGAAAGAAAATAGTTCAGATCTGTACTTAGCTTTCATTTTGTCATTCACACATTAAGAAAGCGAAAAAAAAATACATGCATGTGCATCTGCATTTTGACTGCTTGCGAAATTTTATTTAGGAAAGTGCATTTAGTGTGTGCTCTATGCTCTTTGCTGAAAGAAAAAATCGTTATCTTCTTTCCTTTGTAACTAGGATTTTCATTGCTAAAAGAACGTAAATGACTATTTATCATTTTAGATTGCATATTTAGGAATTTCACATCTACATCACGTGGTGAACCTTGAAAGACAAACTTCTAAGCAAGATCAACTCTAAAATAAACCTCAATGAACATAAAAATGCTTTGGAATCTAATACAACACATCTAGAAGTCTAGGCTAAAGATGTGTTCCAGCGTCATAAAACCTGGTAACTATCATTTTCATCGAAGGTTGGGTGATTCCTCCTCTTTGATACGACAAGTGCTAGTACAGACTTGTGCTCCCTGTACCGTCAAGTATATATTGGGAGACCACAATAGGCTAATATCCTTTATCCTTAGGAAGCCGTGTCTGCTGCCCTATCGATTGTAATGCACTGAACACAACATTCAGGAAGATTGACTACCATACATAAGTCCTTGGTAATTTCTCTATCATTTATCACCAAGGTGTATTTTGCAGTTTTACGATTGATTTGGTAAACCCTCTGTCTAGACTTCCAGAGCAGTCACTTTCATTCCTTTTCAACTCCTTAAAAGAAAAGGTCCATCTGAGCACTTGTCACTTCAGGCTCATTAAAAATCAAAGGTGACTAGAGTCACCTTTAGCTTTTTCTCGACTCTTAAAAATTGAAAAAGCAAGTTGCATCAAAGTGTCTTAAAATTCATATAAATCAGAATAACATTTTTCCCCTTTAATGTTTTGAGTTGATCAAGTAATCCGTAAACATGGAAGAAAATAAATCAAAACCCCGTCATTCAGGGAGACTAGTGAGTCAACCATCTTTGACCCTGAAAACAAAACCATCCTAGGCAAAGCGTTCTCATTTAACTGAGTCCAATTCACCTGATTTATTTGAAACTTATGTTTCAACATCGTAAGAGACTACAGTTACTCCAATTATCTCTGGTACATCTGCCTTTACAGAAGAAGTTTGGCAGTTACAAGAGGACATTAGAACTGATCCTAGTGTAACGGTAGACACCTCTGTTCCTGAAACAACTCCACCTAGTACTGATCAAGAAACTAAAGTTCACTTACCTGAGCATCTGGAAGTTGAATTCCAAAATTCAGAAGGTGTCACCCCTCCAGTATCTATTACTGCAGAAGCTACACTCTCTTTGGTTCCAAAAATATTTTACAGACCTGACGGTCTACCTCTTCCACCTAGATTGATTGCTATAGAAGAGATAGTAGAGGATCTTCCACCCATTACTCTAGTGCATTTTGGAATTGGGATCCACTTACATCCTTCTACTACAGAAGTTAGTTCTTTTTCATCGCAAGTTCCTATCGAATCACTAGGAAACCTTTTGGATAGACTAAACATGTCTGAACAAACATCAACATCTAGCACTGTGTCAATTGACATAGCTACGGCGGAGCTTCCTGCTGCCATTCCTACAATGATTGATGGTATACCATTTGTCTCGGCTAGTTATCAACAACAAGCCGGAGTCCAATCAGGGACTGTTTCGACAACATGGTTAGTTCCTATTTCTTCATCCAGATTATCATCTGGTATTTCTTATGTTGAAACTCAACAAGTTGATCCAATGTGTCTTCAAAGGCCAATCTACCATTTAAGTACTAAATTACCACCATATGGGGGGCAGTATGCCTGTTCATTGTTCCCTCCTGGAGAACAACCATATGAGAGTTTACAACAAAGTTCAGGTCAAACTGGAATTACATCCAGCAGTTGGGTACCAATACTGCCTCAACAACCAAGGGTTGTATATTCAATGCAACCAGTCCATCTTATGTCGAATATTCCCACTACACCTGCTATTGTGACTGTATCGCAAGTACAAGTGCTACTTGTTGTATGTCAACCTCAAGTTTCTCAGGTTGCAATACAACAGCCTCTCGTCTCAATGATTCAATCACAAGCTCAAGTTAGTGCCTCCTTATCTGGAGCGACTCAGGTTCAAACAGGTACTATGACTCCACATCTTGGTCAATCATCCAGTATTGGACAACAACAAATGGTCCAACAACCATGGCTAGTTCAATATCAACAACCCCAATTCTAGTAATCATACCAAGGACCTGAGCAACAAATCTTTGTAAGTAATGGGCAACTGCATTTCCAAAGCGATTATCAACAACCATACTATAATGGTTATGCCCATCAGCCTTATTAAAGTTACCAACATCAAATACATTATGCTGGTATGCAAAGACCTACTGGTTAGGCGATTCCATCTTATCCTAGGTATGCTTCTCCTAACCTGAATCAACAATTTCCCTTTGTAGCAACTATAGAATTACCAGATCTAAACCATTTGATGAATGATCCAATTTTGTACGCCCCTTGGTGGCCTGCAATTCCTCATAAACTTCCCTTTGATATTCCTAAATTCAATGGAAATCCAAGTGAAGATCCATCGAATCATGTAATAACATTCTATTTGTGGTGTTCATCCAACACCTTGAATGATGATTTGATTAGGCTTCACCTTTTTCAACGAACGTTAATTGGTTAGGTAGCTAAATGGTATATATAATTTCCTAGAGCTTTGTTTGATAACTTCAACACCCTTTCCACTACCTTTTTAACCCATTTTTAGTTACCAATAAGGTACGAAACAGGGACAGAACTCCTTACCAACTTTAAATAGACAACATCCAATCACATATTGGATCATATTCATGAGTGGTGGCATCGTCGAGGAATGGTGAAGACGTATGTTCCCAATCAACTTTTAGATGAATGGTTTATAAAGTCATTGTTACCCTCTATTACAGAGGATGTGGCTAAAGGAGGAGTTGTTACAGAAGAGCAAGTCATTGCTCATGTGCAATATTTAGACTTGATCTATATTCAGTCTGGCACGCTCTACGAAAAAATTCCTGATGCTCCTAGAACAGAATTTTCCATTCCTCCTCCTCGTAAATCAAATAAAGACTCTCATGTCGGTGATGGTGCGATAGGTATGACAAGCACGAAAACCGCAAAGGCTACATCTAAGAAAGCCCATACATTTTCTAGTCAAAACGTAGATGAGGAACCTCTCGCCTCAGAGGTCAATGCCGTGTCAACCGACAAAGGGAAAAATGCTAAGAAACCAGGAGGCAAGAAGAGAGGGACAAACAAAAAGAAGAAACAAGAGGATTTGACTCCTGAGAAACCTTTTGGAAACCCTACTGGAAATAAGAAACCTAATTGGCCATGCTTCATATGCGATGAGGACCATTACACAAAAGATTATCCACGTCAAGCTGAAGTCAAGAAGTTTTTCAAAAAGACTTTAAATACCTCAGAAGTATTGACTGATCCATTTCCAAATCCAGAACCTAACCTAGTTACTAGTGATCGTGTTTCCCCATCCCAAGTTCTTATGCTATCCATCTCAAAACAACAAAATGACGATTTGATATCTACAAGGAATAAGGATTATGTAAATCCACAATCATCGAACGGCAAGGCTACAGATCAACCAAGCAGTTTGACAACAACTTCATCAGAAGTTGTTCCACCAATCATTCCCGAATTAATAATAAAACTGCCTAAGGGAGTAGTACATAAATCGACATTTAATCCTCGTGCTCGAGCAACACAGAATTATAATATAGTGGAAGATCTGGCCCATTCGCCATCCACTATGTCGACACTTGAAGTACTGTAGAATTGCCCCTCCCAAAACAAGCTTTGTTATTAGCGATAGATGGGATTGATCCAGCAGATTCCAATCTAGTGGCCTTTAATCATAAAGGATACGAACCTCAGTTACCAGCACAACTCGCTTTCCTCATACAGGTTAAAGTCCTCAATAAAATTGTTCATCAAACAATCATTTATGAGGAATAATCTACCTATATTATGTCAATGAGTTGTTGGAAAACTTTAGGCTCTCCAACCTTGTCATGGTCATTAACGACGTTAAAAGCATTCAATGGAAGAACATACATGCCATATGGGATATTAAGTAACTTGCAAGTTGAACTGGGGGGCAAGACAATAGAAATTGAAGTCGAGGTCATTGATGGAAACCTTGACTACAATATATTGCTAGGAAGGCCCTAGATTTATGCTATCGTTGCTGTTGTGTCGACATATTTTAGAAAGATTGCATTTCCCTTCCAAGGAAGAATTACAATCATAGACCAACTAACCTTTTTCCCCAACAGTTCGCAAGTTACTGGAAGCATTCCGTTGATCCATGGAAGTTCTCAATCAATTCAAGATATTAGAGTAGGTTTCCTAAAAGACCCTTCCTTAATGGGTACTTTTACCCTCCCACCTATAAGTAATTTGGTGAAAGTGGCCACAGTGGAAACATACCATATGATATCTTCTACATCATCAAAGATTAATAAGAACTCTGACCATTTTGATAGTGTGGATCATCGTGAGGTATTACCCCCAAGCCCTACCATACCTACTGTTATAGACATTTTTGTGCCTTACAGCTATAAGCATGAAATGTCCATAAACCAAGGGATCCTAAGTCCCTAAAAGTGTTGTTCCGACCCCTACAAGGTCAACAAATTACAGCTTCTCCCAGAAGTTCTCCACCAGTCAAATCAGGATCATTTCAGCTGCTCCACTAGCTAGCTGCGTTGCATAGCACCCAAATACACTAGCTAGGTGCGTTGCAACACACCTAAATGCACTACCAGGGTGCGTTGAGCGGGAAATGACAAATGGCAGTGTCATTCCGCGAGGTGGACAGACAATGGAAGCTTCTAGAATCTTCCCCAATGACACTTGCCTCACTGAGTTCGACCAAGGATGAGTAAGAGGCTCTCAATCTCCAAGTGGAAGCAAGAACTGACAGAGAGAAGACACTAGTCAAATCATAAGCTGACTCATCCTCTTTGCATACATCTATATATGGATCCCTCATCCCAGAGATCCAAAGGCTGGAATTTTGTAGATTGCAGAGAATTGTTGTTGGTTTTGAGATAGATATCAGAGTATTGGGTGATTTATGCTTTGTTGGAGGTGAAGAGGGGCTTCTGTGTTGGGAGGTTGATGCTGGATCAGGACATCGGTTGTAACTCCTCCTGGATCTTCTTTTTATATCAATAAAACTATTTGAGTTTGTCCTACATGCTTGTGTATCATTGATGTTTGTTACATTTGTATGTTTAGCTTAAATCTGATCCTAAGCTATTTATGAATATAAATCCATGTCTTTGTGTAGTTTTCTTCTTCTGTGATCTTACAGGAACTTGGTGAAGCTAGGCAAGTAAGGGAGCAGGTAGCTGGAAGCTGTCAAAGGGGAGAGAGATTGGATCAAAGGACTAGCGCAAGACACAGGTTGGTTCATCCTATTCCTCTTCATTTATAGTTCATAAAGAAGAATACGAAAGTAGTTTTCTCTGTTTGTTTCTAAGGTCACTGTCACACCTTAGTGGGATAGGGTCGTTCTGAATAGACACTTTTCCCGTTAACAAAATGGCGACTCCGCTGGGGATCGTGTCTAATTAGTTTTTTGTGTTTTTCATGTTGTTTGTTTCATAAACATAGAAGTAGCAATCGAACTGCATTTGCCATTAACAAACGCAAAGTAGACATCTGCTACTTCAATCCATTCACTAGATCTGTTTATGATTTGAACAGCTAATTCACAAATGATCTGATTGCCCTTTGTGATAGCTCTTACACCTCCTTTAAATCTACCCTCTGATTGTGCATTACTGATTGCTTTTACTCGGCCAAAAACCATAGATTAAACTGCAAACCGTGACCTAGAACTCGGATAGAATTCTCGTTTCTGCCCCAGCGCAGGCTCTGTGAAGAGGTTCTGCATTTCAACGCAGTTCCCGAGAGGGCTACCTGCGCTGCAATCCAGTTTCTCTATGTAACAGGTGCGCTGATCAGCCTAGCCCTGTGCAGTTGAGGTTCTTTGCTTCATTTTTTCAGTTTTGTCTCTGATTTTTGCAGCCTGTGATCAGTATATGTGTCTGTTTAAAAACCCCTTTTCTTTGCCTTAATTCCACCTCATTTGTACAAAAAGACTGTAGATGTTTTTGTGTGTTTGTTACATCATTTACAGTTTTCCATTGCAAAAGTAGAATCGTCATACTCTCGTCCTTTGATTTAGATCTGTCGTAACTGTCGATTTTGATCTTAGGAGAGTTTATTTGCTGTTGACAGTCGATTATGCTTTTACTTTTGCCTTTGGTTTGAATTTGTGACTTTCTAGTGTTGAAACGAGTATTTATTTCAAAATCGTAAAGTGTCGTAATCATCTCTACCTCTTGATTTCGAAAAGAAGCTTGTTTGTGTTTGTCACTTGAAAGCAAATTCAGATTTGTACATCAACTTTCTTTTTAGGCATCAATATTAAGAAAGTGAAAAACAAATACATGCACATGTGCATTTGCATATTGACAGTCTGTTTGGCTTGATTTAGGAAAGTGCATTTACAGTGTGCTCTTTGCTCTTTGCGAAAAGATTGTGTCTTTCTTTTCCCCTTGTAGCTAGGATTTTCATTGCTGAAAAGAGATAAAAGTTTGCTTATCATCTTTAGATTGCATTTTAGGAATTACATCTACATCTCGTGGTGAACCCAAAAGGAAAACTTCATAAGAAAGATCAACTTAAAATAAATTGAATGAATCTAATAATGCTTTATAACTTAACGCACAACATTTAGAGGTCTAGGCTAGAGACGTATTCCGGCGTCGTAAAGCCTGGTAACTGTTGTCCTCACTGATGGTTGGGTGATTCCTCCACTTTGAGACGATAAGTGCCAGTACGGACTTGTGCTCCCACGTACCGTCGAGTATATATTGGGAGACCCCTATAGGCTTAAAACCTTTTATCCATAGGAAGCTGTGTCGGCCGCCCTACTGATCGCAATGCACCGAACACAACATTCGGGAAGATTGACTGCCGTATCATAAAAAGTATTCTGCAGTTTTGCAATTGGTTTGGTACTCCCTCTACCTAGATCTCTAGAGCAGTCCCTTTTGTTCCTTTTCAGACTCCTTAACAGAAAAGGTCCATCTGAGCACTTGTCACTTCAGGCTCATTAAAAATCGAAGGAGACTAGAGTCATCTTTTGTTTTTTCTCGACTCTTAAAAACTAAAAAAACAAGTTGTGTCAAAGCGTCTAAAAATTTATTTTAAACGGAATATTCATTACCCCTTTCCTACGTTGATCTTGGGTTGAGAAAATGGAGTCTACCAACCAAGGAATTCCCCTTGGTGGAAATCCTAGTGAAAATTTGTTTCGGACATCAGTTTGGCTAAACCTTGTCCCTTTATCAGCTTGGTGGGTTTTATCTCAATGTCATATTCAAGAATGCTGGCAATCCACTTGCCTATTTTGCCTTCTATCCCTTGCTGGGTTAATATATCTTTTACAACAGAGTTTGGGACATAAGCAATCACATGGGAGTATAGAATCTAAACTCTAAAGTCTTTGATAGCCTTAACAAGGGCATAGGCCTACTTTTCCATGATTTGGTAGTTCAAGGGGGCATCTCTAAGTGCTCTGCTGAAAAAAGCAATGGGTTTTTCATTTCCTTGATCATCCTTTTGTAATAAGATAGCAGCAATGGTGTGTTGGGAAGAAAAAGAGAAAATGATAAAATTTCTGTCAAATTGGGGACTCGTGAGGATTGGTGTTTGAGTCAAGGCAGTTTTTATGCCCTCAAAGGCTTGCTTGGCCTCTAGAGTCCATTTTACTTTGGAATCCTTTTTTAACATGTTGTTTAACAATCTTATCAGCTCAGCTAGGTTTGGGATAAATCTTCTTAGGAAGTTGATTTTTCCTAAAAAGGCTTGCAATTCTTTAATGTTTCTCGGATGGGGTACTTGAAGAATGGCTTGAATTCAGTCTGGATCAATTCTGATACCATCTTTTGAAATGATATGGCCTAACAACTTACCTTCCTCTAGACCAAAAAGGGACTTCTTAGGATTCAAGGATATGCCATATTTTCTACATGTTAGGAACACTTGTCTTAGATGTTTTAAATGCTCTTGATCAGATTTTGAGAAAGGGGTTAAGTCATCAAGGTAGACTACTAGGAAATCATGGATTTCTTTGGCAAATGCTATGTCCATGGCCCTATGAATGCAGAAACCTAGTTATGTCATCCCCCAATACTAGTTCAGGTAAGACTGTAGCCTGCACCAAAACAACCAACAGTTTAGGGTTTTGTTGGTTGGAGAAACTAAGTCTGATCCTAGGTCAGGACCCCTCAAGCCAATAAATGGTTATGTTTCTAGGACTGGGATCTATTCGAGGAATGTGTGATGTCGAATAACTAGTTTCCAACAAAGAAAGAGATCGAAAAGTGGATAGATCAGAAACTACATGAATTTGCAGCCTAGGAAAACAGGAATCCACACCTCTCAAAGGAAGTGTGGATGAATAGATACATATTCACAAGCGAACATGAGATATTATTCTATTCTTTTCCATGTGAACTACATGAGTGGCTATCTAAATTAGCGAACACTCAGGGTATGTGGAAGCTAGATAACCCTATTGGGAGGACTCTAGAACTGATGAAGTGCTTGGAGGATTCAGAAAACAACATCATGTGGCTTGTTGATTAATGGATCGATAGTATTCTGGGAGGATTTGTTATTTAATTCGCGATCGATACATCCACTAGTTATAGCGAAGCTAAACGCTGGTTTTTCAAAGGAACCAGAGGTAAGTATCTAAAATCCTTGAATACCTGGATTAAAATGTTATTGTGTGAAAAACAGTTATGCCATTAAATTGATGTTTGGGACTACACGAAGTGGAAGATCGTTTAGAAGGAACCTAGATTCAAGTGCTCAATACAGTATTTTGTTGGGATCGTCTAATAGTGATGACAAAAGTGGTATTTTGAAGACACCATGAAGTGCATTGTAGATTGTAAGTTAGGGTATCACAGGAAAATGACATCCATCCACTCCACCTCCACCTCCGCCTCTGCCTCACACATCTAAACCTTCGCCTCCACCTCCGCCTCCACCATTCAACATGGAAAACACAATGAAGATTCTTGTATTTAAGGGTCTGGGAACTGAAAACCCTGAACAATTTTGGTTTGCTACAAATACTATATGGAAGGAACAACAGATTACAGATTATGACATTAACAAAGCACAACTAGTTACAGCACTACAAGATAGAGCATTGAGCTGGTATGTCAAGTATTGTTTGACTCATCCAGATGCAACTCTGAAGGAAACACAAGAAGTGCTAAAAATTGAGTTTAAGATGCCTAAATCGCAATCCCAGTCAGTGACAGAATTCAAAGATATCTAATAGAAGGAAAATGAGTTTAGACTGGACTTTGATCAAAGGTTTAAGTGTCTGCTACAGCAGGCTAGTATGCATATCGCAGATGATAAACCCAGGGATTGGTACATTGCTTCATTATTGCTTCATCTAAGATTTCCACTGTTAATAAAAAATAGGGATGCAAGCTGAAGCATTAGAGATTGATATGAGGTTGGAAGCTTCATCCATTCAGGATACGAAGCTGGGAGTGAAATAGATTCAGGCGCAGTTGGCTAGCCTACATATGGAGTTGTAGAGCCTCAAAAAGGGAAAGGAAGTCCAGACTGAGGTTCGCCCAGAAGTTTGGTGCTTGAAATTGATGGGCCTCTAAAGTAGACATAAATTAAGGCCCCTGCCTATAAATTGAACATAAATTAAGGTTCATCTAACCATCCTTCAGCATATTAAATCTCTCTTCTTGCATTAGATAATTTATTTTTAACTTTAAAATATTCATTAGGAATGTTTATGAATAATTGGATATTTGTGCCTAATATTACTTCTTTTTGTGGAATATTATGAGAATATTGGGCAGATTATGAAGTTTGGAGAAGGATATAATTTAGGGGATTTTTCCCTAGTATAGAAGGATCAATAATAAATAATAAATCAACAATATATTATGGTATTATGGCATAGATTATGGAATTCCAATGATTGAGAAAATCTAGGAATGTGTTCCACTGAACAAGGGACCAGATCCATTAATAAATGGATTTTGCTAGGGAAAGCTTCCTCCATTCATGGGGAATGATTCCTAATCATTTTGTATAAATACCAAGTCGAATTTTCCTCTAGAGATAGATTTTTCATTAGTGTTATTGTGGAGAGAGCTTGTATTTTGGTAGCTCCATTGTATTTTCTTGCAGGAATGTAATTCTATTGATGAAAATAATGAATATTGGTGTCATTTTTATCTTTTGGATCTTGTTCTCCTTCATAGGTCTCTAATTTTCCTTGGGCTTGGCCATCCCAAGAACCTCAGAGCCCTTTTGTATCATTTTTTTCCTTCTTTTCACTGCTTATTCACATGCATCTCTAGTTTTTATTTCTTTCTAATTTTGCATTTAGTATTAATAATTTCTTATTGTAGGTTTGAGTTAAATGGTTTATTTAAGTTCTTTTGCAGGATCAAAAGCATTATTTCATCCTTGGAAAATCTTTGTAAGTTCATAGTAGTCATTGAGTTGCTTGGATTAGTCTTCTTATTCCCAAATCTAGATTGTTGGACCTCCTTTTTAACAAAGAACAATGAATTTATGCTATTTTTTAAAGCATGCTAAAAAGATTCAATTGGGTTGGTTCCACTTGCATTAGATAAAAAAAACATTCTAGTTATTACCAAAAATTACCCGATTGCATTTGCACTTTATTTGGTTAGCAATTTTTTAGATTTACTAGCTCACTAGTTCTCAAAATTCTATCTTTTCGTTCCACTTGCATTAGATAGAAAAAAAAATTCTAGTTATTAACAAAAATTACCTAATTGCATTTGAACTTTATTTGGTTAGCCATTTTTTAGATTTACAAGCTCACTAGTTCTCAAATTTCTATATTTTCGACTAGTAATGTTTTTTATTTTTTTGCATGGGTTAACAGAGGTCTTAGGTCTTTTTGAGTGGTTCCACTTGGAATATGGGCCTAAGACATCCTATTTAATAAAAAATAAATTTCGCATCCAATTTGGATTTGATTTGCTTGGTCATTAAACCCTCACCAATTTCATCATTTCACAAGGAAACTTCTCCAAGATTTTTGAGCAAATCCATCCATCTCCCAACTTTGGTTTTGAGTTACGAAGAGGTCCTAGGAACTCCCTTGCCTCATTCCATCCACCAACCACCGTTAGTAAGCTTTCCATCACCTTAAACATCCATCCTTTTTCTATTGGTTGTATCATGTAGGTTTTGAGGGGATCCTATAGGTTTTTAGTACATCCTTTAGGTTTTCTTGTAGTGGCCTGTTTTGAGGTTGAATTGAGGGAAAACCTCCAGGAAGACACAAAAGGTCACCTAAGGGTCTCCCAAGCCTTAAAACCATCCACCATCATCTCCAAGCCACCTTCCACATCACCAAAAGAGATTAGCTTTCACACTCTCACATGAAGAAAGACAAAAAGAAAAGCATATTTATTTTATTCATTTACATGCATAGCAGTAGAAGGTTTGACGGTTTGAATCTGCATGCTTAGGATAGTAGGATTTCATACATGTTAAATTAGAATTATTTTGAAGCAGAGCCTCTTAGCAGTTATTTAGAAAATGGTGTGTGTTATCATTTGATTTCAGTCTCTTTCATTGTACTTTCTTTCTTGCAATAGCTTAAGGTTCCATTTCGAACATTTCATTTTCTACAGTTAGTTTCGGATTTGACTTTAGTACATGCAATCCATTACATCATGACATCAAAGGAAGGACACATTGTATGTTGCACATATAGTTCCAATACCTCTTAAGTTTGTACGAACCCCAGGTTGATAATTAAAGTCGGTAGCCTTCGGAGTTGCAGTATTCTTGTTGCAATACCGATGCTCATCACTTTTTAACACCATTGACAGGGAGGTGTCAAAGTATGCATTGTTTCTTCCCTAGTTGATTCATTTATTTTTACTTTTTGCAAAAACAAAAAAAATAATTTTGTTAGGAAAAATTCATTTCAAAAATAGAAAAGTGCATTGCATTAGTGTTTTCATTCAATCATAAAAACAAAAAAACTTCCAACACCAACCCACCCCCCCATTTGATCACATGGTGCAATAAGAGCCACATCACCATTAACTTTTACAGGTAGAAGAAAACGAAGATGACAAAAAATGTAGAAGAAATGGATGGAGATTATGACAATGAGGAATATCTTCTTGGATTCCCCATTCAAGATCCTAATGTCAGTGTGCATATGAAGAACATTTCTCCATCTTTTCTTCCAAAATTTCAGGGTCTAAGGTTAGAGGATCCAGAAACCTTTCTCTTTGAATTTGAAATTGTTTGTAGATCTTATGGTTACTTATTAAAAACTCAAAAATTGAGATTGTTTCTGGCAACATTGAAGAATAGAGCTCTTAAATGGTTCATGAGTTTAGGGACTAATTCAATAAGATCATGGAATGATATGCAAAAGATATTTTTAGAAAAATATAAAGATCATGATCTTAAGGAAGAAATATTTAGAATGAATCAAAGACAAGATGAGAGACTTGAGGATCTAATAGAGAGGTTCATGTATAATGTTAAGAGGGGAAAACTACATCATTTAGGATCTAACACACTAAAAACCCTCTTACTTAGAACAATTAGGGATGAGTGGATTGATCTCCTTGATCTTGTGAGTAGAGGTGATGTATATCAATTATCATTTGAAGAAATTTGTGAAACATGCAAACACATATTAAGAGGAAAGACAAGAGTAGGTAAATCAGCATCAAGATCGGTAAGTCACACTAAACTTGATAATTTGTTTGATGATTTTAAAATAGAAATTCTTAGCAATCTAACAAAACAAGTAGAAATGTTAAGAATTCAAGATGAAGGAAAAGAAAATGCTGATATTTGTGTTGCAGAATCACATGATGTTAAACATTCTCCATCATTATGAAGGTTGAAGGAAGTTTACGAAGAGGATAATGGAGTAATTCAATTGCCAATGCAGCTATGTTATGTAGCTCTAAGAGGACCATGGCAGCCTATTCAACTTGATATGATGCAAGAGCCTAATTCAAAATTTCAATGTTATGCATATCCACCTCAAAGTAATTGCAACACACTCTTTCCTTGGCAACATTGGCCATCTCAACCCCAAAACCAATCTTGGCAACAAGGTTGGCAAAGAACTTATGGGAGACATCCACAATATCCTCAATATCTTCCTCAATATCCTCCATACCAAACTCCATGTTATCCTTACCATTCACCTCAACCACGACCACAACCCCATCCACATGCATCTCAAATTTACACTCCCACTCAAATACTTGTACCACCATTTCAAACCCACACATTGAAGTAGCTCAGCCCACTTACAATGCTAAGGTACAACATTTCCAAACATATCCTCTTGAGCTCAATGGTATTCACCATAGCTCAGGAAGAGAATTGCAAAAAAGAGATTCTCTTAATATCATTGAAGGACTGCGTCCAAAAGAAGAAGATTCGAAAGAGAAGATCAAAGAACCATGGGCTACAATTAATGAAGAAAAAACATGAAAATTAGAGATTGAGAAAGCTCCCTCATGGTTACCATCAAATCCTCCATGTATTCAAGAGAACAATTGGAAAAAACAAGAAGATTTGAAGGTCATGGTAGAAGAAGACATGAAGAATGATCCAGATCAGCTAAAGGACCAGGTACATCACAACTATATTGAAATATGATTCCAAACAATCACTAAGTTGCAACAATACTCTCTTCTTCATTTGTGCTTGTATTCATCAAAGTCAAAGCATTTGATCACTCAAATTCAGGTAACTATCAAAACATACATTTCAAGCCTACACATCATTTTGTTTGTCATCCTGATGTGCACATGGCTCCATTGGAAGTATTATTATACTTGAAAGTGATTTTGTTTTTTAAGTAGGATACGGTAAAAAAATAAATTTAAAAATAAGAGAAAAAAATAAAATAACAATATCAAGTGAAAACCTCCTTTGAGGCACCTCAGATTGGCTCATTCATTGAAAACCTCCATGAGGCAGTCAATGGGTTGGAAAAAAAGAAAAAGATGGAAAAAAGGATCGTAGGTGAAAACCTCCTTTGAGGCGCCTAGGCAGACCTACTAGTTGAAAACCTCCTCGAGGCAGCTAGCAGGCCTAGAAGAAGAAGAAAAAGAAATCTTCATGTATCTCTTTGATGAATGCATGTACTCTCCAACATCTGCAAGTAACAAGAACAAGTTGGTACCAAAAGGAAAACTGGTCAAGCCTAGTCAAAAGAGGTCAAATTTAGACTTTCTTCTCCTTTTCTCAAATGGTCCAACAAGGCCAAGGCCATGCCAATCCATCACCCTCATCTATTTTCACCATCCACCCATCATTCTCAAGCTTCTATCATGCAGTTTTCTTGTTGTCCTAAAAAATTACAGGATGCTTTGTTTTACTGCATGATACAAAAATACATAGAGCCGAAATTTGTTTTTCCATAAATTGAAAACCATGCATCCATTTGCCAATTTGTTTCAAGGGGAGATGCATATGGATGATGGTGACATGCTCAAGTAATTTCAGCAAATTCCATTGCATAATTTTTGAGACATTAGCCTCCATCACCTACTACCATTTTTGCATTTTATAGATATTCGTGCATCCATTTAAAAATTTGTTTCATGGGGAGATGCATATGGATGATGGTAACATTTCCAAGAAATTTCAGAAAATTCCAGTGCATGGTTTCCAAGACACCAACCTCCATCACATTCAACCATTTTTAGTTTTTTCTCAAGATCTGTGGATCCATTGACCAAATTTTTTTTATGGGGAGGTGCATAATGATGATGGAAACATGCTCAAAAAGTTTCAGGTCAATCCATTCTACCATTTGGGATATATGGACAAAACAATTTGTTGTCCTGAAAACGTACAAGATTCCCTGAGATCCTACAAGATACAAAACGACACCTACAAGATTGGCAGTGACCAATTTTAAAAGCGAAAAACAGAGGTTGGTTTCATCAAGAAGTTTTAAGGAGGTAGGCTCTAAATTTCCCCACATTTTTCTAAGTAAGAGGAACATAAAAGACCCTTCTAGTTTGTTGAAAGTGATTGCAACATAAGGGAATTGTATACAAAAAATTTTTAAATTTGGTGTCAGACCTATGCAAACCTCCATCCATCAGAGAAAAATGACAGGGGGAACCCATCAACATAGTGAGGATTCATTAGCACTCTCCTATACTAGAGATATTCACAAGGCATAATTGGATGGGTTTCTTTGAAAAATTGAGGGGATATGATGATGAAATAGCCAAAGATTTGCAATCAGCTTCAGCATGGAGATCCATAGGTAAAAGAAGCTCCTTCAGAGCTTAACAACAACATCAAGATTATCAACATCACTATCCAACACCTATACATCAACATCAACTCAGCAACAATATGTAGGTCTCTCCAACAACCATCTGGTAGGTACAGGTATGCAATATTCTTGACCTCTTCTCTTGAGCATATTATAGTTAGAAATTTGTTTTCAATGCATGAGAGATGAGGTTTTATAAACAAAGGATGGGTTAGAAATCTCAACTACCTTCAACTAATTAGTTGCAGCTCACTCCTTCACTCATGTAATGTTGAAAAGTCAAATTATGAAGGGTGATGATTTCAAGGAATGAGGACAACAATTAAAAGAAGAAATATTTTTAAAGGCCAAGTCACCACAACACTCCAAGCCATCCATATACTTCATATTCAGTATCTATTCATCATTCATCCATCCCATTTCATTCTTGGAAAAGAAAAAACAGAGCATCATCTCCATTTTCACAAACCTACACTACTCCCTTTGAGCCCTAACATCATCATCCAATCCTTCTTCATCATTTCTCAACACTCCCATACAGTTAGAAGACTCTGGAGGAAGGAATGACTACTACAGGAAGGTAGAATGCTGCCACAAGAAGGAAGAAAGAAAAAAAATTGTGCTAAACCCAAAAATAATAGTGCCTAAAAGAGACCTAATCAAAATAGAGAACTCCAAGGCCATTAGGCAATCAGCTAGGCCACAAGAGAGAAGAAGAAGGCAACAGAAGGAAATGAGGCATTCACCATCAAAACAAAACTCAAACTGCAGTGATGAAAACCTGTTTTCCAAGACGTCTCAAATCTCTTTCTAGCTTTTGTCCAAGGCCTAAAAAAGGGAAAAAGGCATGGGAGTAAAGTTGAGGGCCTACCCTAACCTCAGAATATCATTTATGCTCAAAACTGGTATCATTTAGTTTTAACAGGGTTTCTTGTAGGTTTCCTGTAATTTTGATAGGAATTAATACAAGATGTCTTAGTTCTCATCTCAATGCAGTTTGAAGATTTTAGAGGTGTCCAAATGGTGGAACAAGGTAGCAGAAGGATGATAAGAATGTGGAAGACCTTGCCAAACTGAAGGTGAAGGAAGCAAGCTACTGGTCTCAAGAAACAATGATTTTTCTTTGCACAAACATGTTTTGGGCTTTTCCTTATAGAAATTATAGCCAAGATTCTTAATGCACAAGAGAGAGGCCACCAGGGCCATGGATGAGGCACAATGAGGTTACTAAGTTTCTTAGAGGATGAGCAACACTTTTAGCAGGGAAGTATGATCGGTCTCTAAATTAGACGTAAATTAAGGCCCATGCTTATAAATTAAACATAAATTAAGTCCATCTAACCATCCTTCATCGTATTAAATCTCTCTTCCTGCATTAGATAATTTATTTTTAACTTTAATATATTCATTAGGAAGGTTTATGAATAATTGGATATTTGTGCCTAATATTATTTATTTTTGTGGAATATTATGAGAATATTGGGCAGATTATGAAGATTTGGAGGAGGATATAATTTAGGGACTTGCTCCCTACTAGAGGAGGACTAATATAAATAATAAATCAACAGGATATTATGGAATTATGGCACAGATTGTGGAACTCCATTGATTGAGAAAATCTAGGAATGTGTTCCACTAATCAAGGGACCATATCCACTAATCAAGGAATTTTGGTGGGGAAATCTTCCTCCATTCATGGGGAATGATTCCTAATCATTTTGTATAAGTACCATGTCTAATTTTCCTCTAGAGATAGATTTTTCATTAGTGTTATTGTGGAGAGACCATGTATTTTTGCAGCTCCACTGTATTTTCTTGCAAGGACGTAATTCTATTGACAAAAATAATGAAGAGTGGTGTCATGTTCAGCTATTAGATCTTGTTCTGCTCCATAAGTATCTGAGTTTCCTTGGGCTTGGCCATTCCAGGAACCTTAGAGCCCTTTTGTATCATTTTCTTTCCTTCTTTTCACTGCTTATTCACATGCATCTCTAGTTTTTATTTCTTTCTATTTCTGCATTTAGTATTAATGATTTCTTGGTGTATGATTGAGTTAAATGGTTGATGTAAGTTATTTTGTAGGATCACAAGCATTATTTCATCCTTGGAAAAGCTTTGGAAGTTCATAGTAATCATTGAGCTGCTTGGATTAGTCTTCTTATTCCCTAATCTAGATTGTTGGACCTCCTTTTTAGCAAAGAACAATAAATTTCTGCTATTTCTTAGAGCATGATAAAAAGCTTCAATCGAGTTGTTTCCGCTTACATTAGATCAAAAAAACATTCTAGTTCATAACAAAAACTACCCCATTGCATTTTCACTTGATTTGGTTAGGTATTTTTTAGATTTACTAGCTCACTAGTTGTCGAATTTCTAGATTTCTGATTAGTAATGTTTTTTATTTTTATTGCATGGGTTAACAGATGTATTTTTGAGTTATTCCACTTGGAATAGGGATCTAAGGCATCCTAGTTAATAAAAAAATTCGTCCCATTTAATTTGGATTTGATTTGGTTGGTCATTAAACCCTCACCAATTTCATCATTTCACAAGGAAACTTCTCCAAGCTTTTTGAGCAAATCCATCCATCTCCCAACTTTGGTTTTGAGTTCTGAAAAAGTCCTAGGCACTCCCTTGCCTCATTTGATCCACCAACCACCTTCCATAAAATTTCCATCACCTTCAACATCCATCCTTTTTCTCTCGATTGTATCATGTAGGTTTTCAGGGGATCTTGTAGGTTTTTAGTATGTCCTCTAGGTTTTCTTGTAGTGGCCTATTTTGAGGCCGAATTGAGGGAAAACCTCTAGGAAGGCACACAAGGTCACCTAAGGATATCCCAAGCCTTCCAACCATCCACCATAATCCCCAAGACACCTTCCACATCACCAAAAGAGATTATCTTTCACACTCTCACATGAAAAAAGACAAAAAGAAAAGCATATTTATTTTATTCATTTGCATGCATAGAAGTAGAAGGTTTGATGGTTTGAATCTACATGCTTAGGATAGTAGGATTTCATACATGTTAAATTGGAATTATTTTGAAGCAGAGTCTCTTAGCAGTTAGTTAGAAAATGGTGTGTTTTATCATTTGATTTCAGTCTCTTTCCTTGTACTTTCTTTCTTGCAATAGGTTAAGGTTCCATTTTGAACATTTCATTTTCTAAAATTAGTTTAGGATTTGACTTCAGTACATGAACTCCATTACATCATGATAGCAAAGGAAGGACACATTGTATGTTGCACATATAGTGATGATACCTCTTAAGGTTATACAAACCTCGGGTTGATAATTAAAGTCGATAACCTTGGGAGTTGTAGTATACTTCTTTCAATACTGCGCCTCATCAGAAATGCAAAGGCCATGGTCACAATACAGACCATTCCCTAGTATATCAAAATTATATTATTGAGGGAGGCCCTTTCCTCCTAAAGACAAAAAATATAGCTAGGCCAAGCACGGGAGTATTACTATGGTGTGTTATTTGTCATATTTCTGAACAACATGCAATAGATAATTTTCATTGAATGCAGAAGTTCGTACAAACTCCATAGTAGTTGTTTTTCACTTTATGCAAATATGTAGGCCATGATCAGAGCCATTGTCGGAGTTATGAACTGATGATGGAGAGGATGCCTACATATAGAGTCGAGGCAGAGACTCATCCTCAAGATCAGGGTACAACTGCAGTGTGTGGAGGATTCTAAGGCCCAGGAAGAGGGTGAGGAGGAGGATCTCGAAGTGGTTGTGGACAAATAATCTATTACAACTGTGGGCAAGTAGGTCATTTTTCGTGTGATTGTTAGAATCCAACACACCCCTCTTGTCAATATTGTAGGCAGTTTGACCATGTCATAGAATATTTCCCAATACTTATTGCGAAGATGTAAGAAAAGAAGACTCAGACCCAGCTGCCTATGCAGAACATCCAAATGATGAGGTCAGAGCCTCACGAAGTTGAGCCTAGTGTCAATATCATTACGCGAAGTGGTATAACTATTGGAGAAGATAAGGGGAAGCAACCAGAAGCAAATTGATGGGTATGCAAGGGTGCTAATAGAGAAGTTGGGTTTGATTTAGGTAAACCAAAGGAGACTTTTATGGAGGATAAGAAGAACTTCATAAAAAGTTTCTACTTTAGGAACCCAAGGTATGCACATAGAGCATTATGGGGGAAGAAATCTATGTAGGACGCAAAACCCTCATTATTAGCATCACTTTTGAAGACCTGCATGAAGCTTCTAAGGGATAAAAACGTGGTATAAGGGCTACAAGAAGTGATAGATAATTATACTGGAAAGAATAAACCCCTGCATGAACAATGTGTGTTACACAAGGTGGACAAAAGCAAGAAGAGAATCGGTCGTGAAATGAGGCTGGCTGCGCAAATCAGAGAATACAGAATGGACCAGGTAATTCTCGATTTGGGCTCTGATGAGAACATTTTATTTAAAAAAACATGGGAGAGAATGAGGAGACCTGCACTACAATGGTCCCAAATCCAGCTATGAATGGTGAACCAACAAAAGATTATTCCTATGGGTGCCTATATGGGGTGATGGTAGATATTGAAGGAGCAAGCGCCATAGCTAATTTTGAAGTGATTGAGATAGTTGATGATAGTAACACATACCTAGCGCTACTGGGCATTGATTGGGCCTTTGATATGAATGTGATCATCAACCTCAAAAAGCATAGAATGGCATTCGAAAGGAATGATATAAGGTTTATTTTCCCAGTGGATCTGGCCAAAGGGGTGAGATATACTGAACTGATCCGAGATTATGAGGAAGAGGAAAACATTGATCGGTTCTACAAGATCATTGCACGAGATGAGGACTAGATTAACCCTGCTGTAGGTGGATGGATCGCATGGGAAAGGGATAGTTCCTGCACTTCAGATTCTGATGAGAAGCTCAAGCATTGGTAGAACCAATTACATGAAGTATAATCACTACACTGCAACAAGCTTGCCAAGTTGCTTAGATGTATATCCACTGAGGTACTAGACCTTCCTTATTATGATGGTTTAGAAGATGTAAATTTGCTTTTGGATAAATTTGAAAGGGATGTAATAGAGGAACATTGGTTCCAAGATTTAGATATTTCACTGTGAGCTATGCTTGCCCAATGGTGGGGTACACATAAAAATAACTTTTCTGATTGGAAAGAGTACCAAAGAATGATGAACTTAAGGTTTGGGTATGCCAATACCCACATTGTGGAGAAATACATAGGGAAGGACAATATGCATGAGAATTTGGCTCAATGGATGAAAGCATGGGGAGAAGAACCATAGATGGAGTGGCTTCATATATTTTATGATACTTTGGATACCATCCCGATGAACTTGTATTTAGAAACTTAGTTGCGACATGGAATCGTAGAATGGGATGTCTTGAAAGAATGTTTTCCACTAATTTTAGCTTTGAAGATGGGTTTGAATGTATAGATGAAGCACTCGGGGAGGTCAATGTTTCAATATTCAAAATTCCTGAAGAGTTGATTGAATGGGTACAACTAGATTGGAGTACGCAACTGCACCATGCGCTCAAATGGTATAATGTGACTACAGATGATGGCAAAGGAGATCCTAGGAGCATCCATATTCCTGAGTCTGAAGGACAGCGTAGAGTCGAGGGACCTGAGGCAGAAATCCCTGATATATCAGATCCTTTAAGGACCAAGCAGGTGAATATTGGATCAAAATCACAGCCGAAGTTCACAAACATAGGTGACTATTGGGATGAAGATATAATTGATAAAGTCGCAGAGCTATTGTTCAAGTATCAGGAGTTGTTTCCCACCAAGTTCTCTGATCTAAAAGGGATAGTAGGGGATCTAGGTGTCAAGAAGATCACTTTGAAGCCAGATGCAAAGCCAATAAAGCAACGTCCCTACCGATTAAATTCCACGTATAAGGAAAAGGCGCGTAAGGAATTTGATAAAATTCTTGAAGTGAGGATCATTTAACCTGTTGAGGAATCACACTGGGTTAGTCGAATGGTGGTTCAAGAAAAGAAAACATAGGGTGAAATTCGGATATGCGTAGACATAAGGAAGTAGATTGACACACGTGTCCATGATCCATTCCCTACGGCATTCATAGATGAGGTACAGGAGAATGTTGGGGGGCAAGAAGCCTACTCGTTCATGGACGGGTTCTCAGGGTACTATCAAATCAAGATAACACTGGAGGATCATAGTATGACCATCTTCAAAGAGTGGGGTTGTTTTCAATATATAGTAATGCATTTTGGACTTAAGAATGCACCTGCAATCTTCTCAAGGGTGGTAATTGTGGCCTTCAAGGAATTTATCCATAAATTTTTGGAGATCTACTTTGATGACTGGATAGTGTTTGGATTGGTAAAGTGCCATGTTGCTAGTTTGCGACTCATGCTGGATACTTTTTGAAAGGATCAAATATCCCTTAACCCAAAGAAATGCATATTTTGTGTACCTTAGGGGATACTCTTGGGCAAAGTTGTTTGTAAGTAGGGATTGATGGTAGACCCTGCCAAGATTGTAGTAATCATTAATTTGGAGGCCCCGAAGAACGTTAAACAATTGTGTGCAATGTCGAGCCATACAGGGTATTACATGATGTTCATCAAAGTGTATGCACAAATAACTACGCTGATGGAAAATTCTTGAAAAAGGATGTGGAATTTTGTTGGTACAAGGATTTCTAGAAAAGTTTGGATGTCTTAAAGGAGAAAATGGTAACCACGCCCATATTAGTGTTCCCTGACTAGAAGAAGGAGTTCCACATTCATGTAAATGCTTCCTACATTGTGCTAGGTGATGTACTGACTCAACCAAGCAAAGGAGATATTGACCATCCCATAACATTTGCAAGTAGAAATTTGTCAAAGGTGGAAAAGAATTACTCAACCATAGAGCGCGAAGGGTTAGCCATGGTGTACATGCTGCAAAAATTTAGGCACTATCTATTAGGTGTTCACTTTAAAATATATACAGATCATTTTTCTCTGAAATACTTGGTCAACAAGCTTGTGTTGGGGGGGCAGATTTGCAAGTGGTTTCTTCTGTTCTAGGAATATGATTTCAAGGTAATTATGAAGCCAGGGTGACTAAATGCTGCTCCAGATCACCTCTCACAAATTGAGAATGGTGATGAACCTACAAATTTGGAGGAAGGGTTGCATGATGTGAATCTCTTTGTTGTTCACGTTGCAGATGATCATTTCACAGATATAATTTAATTCTTGTCTACATGTACAACTCTGAAGGGTATTCGACACAACAAAAGAAAGAACTTGCGGTCGGGGTTGCTGATTTATCTATGATTGTTGAACACTTGTACAAAATGGGCGCTGATGAGATATTGCGTAGATATGTCCCTGAGTACGAGCGGCCAAGTATGCTTGTAGAAGCACATGGAGGAGTAGTAGGAGGATATTATGCAGGAAGAGAAATTGTGCAGAAAACCCTACGTGCAAGACTTTGATGGCCTACTATGCATAAGGACTCAAAGACTCATTGCAGGGTGTGTGATGTTTTTCAAAGGATGGGAAGACCATTGCCAAGATATGAATTGCCACTAAATCTGCAAGTGACATTGTCGTGGCGTTTGATAAGTGGGCGATAGAATTTGTGAGACCAATACAACCATTAGGGAAAAACACAGGGGTTAGATATATCATTACAAAAACTGAATACTTGACTAAGTGGGTTGATACACAACCTGTAAAAGATTGTAGTGCAACTATAGCCACAAATTTTATCTTTGAGTATATTTTGTCTTGGTTCGACTACCCTAAGATTTTAATGAGTGATAGGGGCACACACTTCTTAAATGAAACAATTGTTGCACTACTTGAGGAATTCTAGATATATCATCAAAAGAGTACGCCTTACCACCCTTAAGGGAATGGCACAGTGGAGGCCTTCAACAAAATTTTGGAGAGCGTCTTGACAAAGATTTGAAATGGGAAGCAGAATTACTAGGATGTCCACATTTCGACGGTCCTTTGGTCGTACAGGACTACTTGCAAAAAGTTGACATGCCAAACACCGTTCATATTGGTATATGGGAAAGAGGTTGTAATGCCCATGGAATATATTGTAAAAATTTCTGGATTGCAATAGTTACAGACATGGTTGATTGTGATATCATGGAGGAACGACTCATGCAACTAGTAGAATTAGAAGAGGGTCGCTTCTTGGAGGGATTTCAACAGCAGGTGTAGAAGGACCGTGAAAGGGCATGACATGATTGCCATATTAAACAACGCTCCTTCAAGAATGAAGATTTAATGTTTCTATATGACAGTAAGTTCACACATTTCCCTGGAAAATTTCAAATGCATTGGCAGGGGCCTTATGTTGTTAAGGAAATTACAAATATAGGAAAAATTTAGCTCGCGAAGATGAATGGGGAATTATTTCATGGAAAAGCTTATGGAATTTAGTTGAAGTTGTATAGGGGTGATCCCACTCCTGCACAATGATTATATGATTGTGGGATAGTCTTAGTACTCTAGTCAGCTGCAAGGAAGTGTGAGAATATAAACTACAATACTCAAAAGTTGGAAATTAGAAGTGAGGGGGCCGTGTGACGAATTGAAGGGAGGCGTCGATGGGAGCTATGCCAGAAGGATGGGTCCCACACATCCTAGCGAAAACGTGACCGTTGAAAGCACTATAGCTGATTGGATGGAAATGTTTCCATTTAGAGGAGCGGGGTAAAAGCATTTATGGAGCATATCTTTGGAAATTTTCCACCAAAAGTGCACTGATGACTAGGAATTTGAGGGAACAGTTGGATTTGAATTCAAATTATTTAATAAATATGGCATAGAGCTTCGTATTCAAACACTTTTCTTCATGAGAGCTTTGCTTAAGTTTTCTCACCTTGTTATGCGCCAAGTAAAGGGTTGTATGTATAAGACAGATTGGGAGGAACTTCTTTCACAACCAAGGTTCATAAACTTCCCTCATTAGAACCATAACGTCTTCCTTGAGAGAATGAATACAACTTGCCCTGAGACAGAGCCAACCCAACCTGTACTTGTAAGGTTTCTGAATACTGCACCTAGGTTTCCAAGGCCTAAGCCTTCTGCTTCCACGATGGGAGATAGGAAGCAAAAAAAGCCTTAGCAAGTCCGTGAGAAAGGGAAGATAGATTGGTTAGATGGAAATCCATGAGAAAGGGAAGATAGATCAGTTAGAATAGCTGACAAAGACACTAGATTTGGATGAGGAAGAATTGCGTAAAGGCATAGAAGAGATTGATGCAGAGGAGGTTGAGTTGATCACTTGGTTACTGAAGTATATCCCACTCTGAAAGGCCACTGCTAAAGTGTCGAAAGATCTAGACAACACGAAGTTCATGGTCGACACGCCATTATTACCAGAGAATGTGTTGTTTGAGGGTGCTTTGCTGACCCCTATATCGACTCTAAAGATGGAGGATTGGGACCTAAGGGACCATGAGAAGTTCCCAAATTTTGCATTGGACAAATACTTATCAAAATTTTATTTTTAAGAGTCAGATGTCACGTGTTTGGAGCCAATGAAATGGGTGGCTAGCATTTGGGCCACAGGGCTCCTGAATATGCTATGGGTACGACACTTGAGTCGCACCAATATCAAATTGATATGTGTGTGCCAATTGTTGACATTGGTATGTGATGTGTGTCTCTGGCTGGGAGAACCCATCCCCATCATTGATATGTTGATCCACTGAATAACACTACTACCATACCAAGGAGTAGACCCTCTGAAGGAATTTGTAGGTAAATCGCAGGAAAAGAAGTTTGTAGACCAAATGAAGAGTGATTTTGGTTTGGTGAAGAATTCTTGCGGATACTCCATCCAGTCTATTTCAGATGTCACAATAAATTTTTTTGCGCATATCTTAGCTAGTAAGATCATGAGAAAGTGTCATGCGAATGAAATACTAGCACCTAGTATTTCTCTGATTTCACAGTGTGCCAAAGGAATCAGCATAACTGGGCTCAATATTTGTGAAAAGAATTTTTGGAAGATTATAAGGAGGACCAGGATGAGGGCAAGGTGTTCCACTACACTTGAATGCTACTATTGATAACATTGGTGGCCTGAAGGACACCCAAGGACAATCAATTTCCTCAACACGAATCAGACCTACCAGAGGCTGTGAAGTTTTCTTCGCTATGGACCACCAAAGACCCCGCGCACATAACAGAGACCAAGATATTTTGGGCCTTTTTTGAGACATAACTATAGATGGTAATCAACCAAGGACCAAGGTTATCATTGACATTGCACGCACACTATGAGAGTATCGTTGACTTTAAGGCAGATTTCAATAATCTACACATTAACGTGAAGAAGGATGTCATGGGCCTATGGCACAGGTTGCCTTACTTGGTGGTCGAAGAGGATATAGCGGGGGTTGTTAGCAAGTGGCCAAGTGACTAGCTTGTCCCTTCAGACGTCAGTACAGGTACAAGTAAGGTTGTTGACGGTTCGATGTCACAAACCATGGCAACAAAAAAGAAGAAGGAAGCACAGAAGGATTCCACTCAGGAAAAGGCTGCACAGAAGAAAGAAGGTGCTGAAAGGGAGAAACAAGCATCGGCCAAGGGAAAAGCAACATAATAGGATAAAACTACGTCGCAGGCCACAATTAGTGTCGACGAGTCAGAAATTGAGAGAACACAGGTGGAGGAAGAGACAAAGGTGGAAGATGAAGGAGGTGCAGAGTTGGAATCCCCCTTTATTGTCAAGAAGAGGAAGAAGCAGACTTCCATAGGGCTACACAAAAAATAGAAATCCAATAAATTAGCGGGTGTGACAGCTTTGTTCCTCACAAAAGGGGACTTAGAAAAAATTGGGGATGTGGTCCGCGATGTTATGACAGACCTATGGGGCAATTTTGAGGAACAGTACTAACAGACCCTGCGTAAGGTACAACAAGACCTACAAGAGTTGTAGGTCCAAATAGGTATTCTTCAAGCGAGCATGGGATAAGTGAGTGGGAAGAAAGCGAGATTGAATCAAGTGAGTGGGTCAGTTTTGGACACAGAAATGACCTTGGATCTCCACACTGTTCAACTGCCAGAAGGATCTCTACGTGTCGACACAACAGAAGTAAGGGCACACCTGATAAAAATGAAGAAATGAAGCCCCGGTCTCATGGAACTTCCCATTTAGACTCTACATGAGTTGCACCAAGGGGTGTAAGACGAATTAAGGATTTGGGAGCAACATGCATTGTTGGTCATCAGTGAGGTCAAGACTAATAACCAATATATTTTTTAGGTAAATGCACAAGCACTCAAAGAAAAGGAAGAGATAACAACAAGAAGCGAACAACTAGAATCAACAATTGCATAGGCATAAAGTGAGCTTCCAAAGCTCAAGATCCTAGTAGAAGTGGCCTCTTAAAAGATTCAAAAGTTGGTCATTGTAGACAAAGAATCGAAGGATGAAATTGGCAGAGTTAAGTTTCAGATGTAACGGTAAATTTCAGAGTTACAACTTAAGTTGCAACCCACTACGCCCTCAGAAGTTCGAGAGTAGCACAAGGATGTTATAAAAGATGAAATGACCACCCTACAAGCTACAATCAAATGCTACACTGAATTATTCGAACAATTCATGGAATTATGGACCTCGCTATAGGAGGATCCAACTCTACAAAATATCGAAGTGGACATTAGGGAAAAGCAGAGACAATTTGATGAGATCGGGTCAACACCGCAAACCTTAGCACTAGTGTAAAGGTTCGCCCAATTGCAGGAAGGAAAGCTTATTCAAAACACGATTGATGAGTTGCGTCACAAGGAAGTAGTCATTTCTTGAAGGACACAGTCGTGGGAAGATGAGGCTAGTCAGTTGGCTATGTCCATGCAAAGCAAGCTCAAAGGAATGCAACAAATATAGAGGACCATGGGCCTTGTTGTTGAAGGCCCCACTACTGGAAAAATGGTTGAGGAAGTGCACCAAGCTATTGCGCATGGAACAACAGATCTGCTGGTGCTAAAGGTTGAGTTCAGTGAGCTGCATGCGAAGATCGAGGCACCACCAACAGAATGACTGGAGAACGGATCACGAATTTGTGTTGGGGGCCTATTGGGACAGGGTCTCATGGGGTAAATTTTGCAGCTAATTTTGTTATGGTTGTAAATTATCCACATTTTAAGGGAGAAGAGTGTGAAGTTCATAGGAGTCAAAAGGGGCTTTAGTCCCTTAGCTTGTTAAAATATACGATGTTTTGTGACCTTCCCATGGTTCACGAACCATGTATTGTAAAAGTGGAAGTTATATAAAGGATTCATAGCAAGTATAGGAAGTCAACTAATAATTGAAGATAATTGTATGGGAAAGTAGTCTAAGGCAGGAAAATTTGTTTCCTGTACTTAGGCAAAGGGGAAGGCTCCTACTGCTATGTGCGCGGAGACCTTAGTCAGTCTGCAGACTGAGTACGCAAGCCTTGCAACTATGTGTGTAGGGAACAACAGTCTCTAACAAAAGGAATTGAATCTAATAACGACTATTTTGAAGCCGTAATTGTGTATTTGTGCCTTTATATTTACTTATGCAATTTTTGTATATTCACTCTATTATCTGCATTTATACAAAGAAATGTTTAATTAATGCACGAAAGTAATATATCTACTTATTTACTTGATATCATGAATGTTTAAGTCAATCGGTGAAGGGTTAGATTCTATTTCTGCATGTTACCATAATTATCTGTATTTTAAGGGTTAGGGTTCGTGAAGGTCGAAACAATCCCTAGGAGTCACTTAAACCAATCACACTGACCTCTGGATGCAAAAACCTAGCTCTGTCATTCCCTAATACTGCTTTGGGTGAGACTCTAGCTCGTGCTACGCGGGTTGTTGCTGAAAGGGCCAGCAATTTATGGTTTTGTTGGTTGGCAGAGCTAACTCTGAACCTGGGTTAGGACCTCTCAAGCCAACAATGATACACCTAAAATAGTAGAAGAATGAATGGGATTTGACCCTTATTAGCTTTCTAAAGTAGGCTTGTCTAAGAAAATTGTTGTAATGGATGGAAAAAACAATTAGTAGTGCATTAGCAACCATTAAAGAACTAACATCTTAAGAAATTAAAAAGTTTGTTGCAAGCCATCTCATTTTTTATCATCTTTGTAATTGATATTTAATGCAGGAACATGTTACATCACATACATGTCTTTGATTGTGTTCAATTTTTATTAGTATTTAATAATATTGATTCTTGTTTAGTTTTTTCTAACTTTTGGAAATGGATTGTTTCTAATGTTGTTAAAGGTCTTTGGTTACAACGAATTTGGTTCTTGCTCATTGTTTTCTCAATTTCAACAATTAATTGTTCCTAATTTTTATTTAGAGAGGGAGGATGTCCTAAGAATCATGACGAGATGCTAAATAGTGGATGAGATGTTAAGGAGTAAGAATAGTTACTCTTATTATTACTACAATTTCCAGTGTGATTTTAGCTTTTTTTCTCGAGATATGAAAGTGAGTTTATATGAAATATATTAAGATGTATTTTTATCTTCATTTTAGGAAAAGACGGGATTGAAATGGTAGCGATCCCACAAATTTTTGTGAAGTTAGGTGATTAAATGTGTTATTCAAATTCACTGGATCATTTTATAGAATAATGTCCTTCCCGCTCATTTTCCAAATTTAACAGGGTAAAATATTAAGTTTTTTTTGAAGGAAAGAAAAAACAAAAATTTTAAATTAGATATAATATGTTTACATAAACATGGATATATCATATTTGCTAGAATAATCTCCATATTACATGTGACTGATATCAAGATACGTGAATGTAGGCCCTCAAAGATCCCCGAGAGGGAAACTCATATATAGTCCAAACAATGGGAAACTGCTTATCCATATAATAGTGCTAGAAGATACCTTGACTGGAAAGGAAAGCCTAGATATGCTCCAATAGACTTGTTAAAAACAGAAGAAATTTGGGCTTGTAGGAAAGAACCCCATTATAATGCAGGGTAAAAAAGGCTATCAAAGAAATATAAAGAAAAACAAAAAAAGCCGCGAAGTTATGCCATTGAAACCCTAAAGGGGCAAACAATAGGGTCAAACCCTGAACAGAGCCAGGAGTGTCCTGGATGGCTACGTTGCCAAATAAAATCATCATCTTCGATGACGTCCCTGAAACATTGACGAGTGACAACGACACCCGTAAAAACGAAGTAAAAAACTGTCGAGTAAAAATAGGGTTATTGGGCACAAGGAAAAGCATGGCCACCTCATCACCAAAAACACCATAAGCACTAGTAAGAACCCTATGAACAACGAGAAAAATAAGGCTATACAAGGAAAAGCATGGCCACCTCATCACCAAAAACACTATAAGTACTAGTAAGAACCCTATGAACAACGAGAGAAATAAGGCTACTACTAACTCTGAACAAATTAGCATAAGAGAAACCCTCGGTGTCCAAAAGTACACCATCCATCACTGAGTAAACCACAAAAACACACCACTAAATCACTTGCAAAAAAATGTCGACCAAAAGACAAAGGGAGGCATTAAAATAAAAGCTACAAGGTAGCTAGGGTTCATTGCTCTTCCGAGACCCAAATATCCATCTATCAGAAAACCCGAAAAAAATGGCAAAATAGTAAAATATGAATCCTTATAAAATAGGAAAAACTTAATTAGCTCACACACTTTAGGGTTGAACTCTGGTTAGTTTCTCGAAAATTTTGAAGACATTTTGAAAAGTATATTGATGCGCAAAATTTGTGATCATTTTTAAGAAAATAATTCCTTTATTAGTTTCTTTTCAAAATGTTATTTATGCTAGCTTCGGAGGAATTTTTAGCATTCGTTATAAAGGAATCATGTCTTATTATTTGACATTAATACGGTCACATTAGCTTCCCTTAGCATGCATAGTGGAGGAAATGGAAAAGTGGTCTATATCAACACAGAGAGAACCTTGTACTTCTACCCAACACACGAAAATTATCTTCAAAATTTCTTTTAAGAATGCATAGTTTTTAGACCAATGTTTTAAAGGTTATATGAAGTAAAAAGATAAATTATTCCTTTGACAAATTCAAGGCCAACATCATCCTCAATAATGTAATTCATTTCAATAGTATTCCAACATCATCTTTTCTTCACTTTCTAAGCCTGATGGGCTGTTCTTTGACAATATCAACAATAAACTATGGACTGTGCTAGAAGATTTGCTTCTTGATAAGAAATTTTACGTTAAGGATTTTTATTTATTTTCTGTTGGAGAAATAGTATATACTTTTGCATACACTTGCAAGTATTTTTTCAACTTATTATTGACACTTGCTGTCAAAATTCTTAAAGAACCATTCAGATTTCTGGTATCTTTAATCATATTCTTATTTTTCCAACAAGTAATTAACTGTAGATATTGATTTCTATTTTGTTTTATTTTAGTGTAATATTGTTAAGACTCATGCACTATGTTGTTTGGATAATGAAAATTATAGCCTCAATCGCTTTATTTAGAGGAGACCTAGTCTCACTATAAATTTCGCCTAACTCTGAGAGGTTGACTTGTCCAATTTATCTTACTTTATTTAATTATATAATGCCATTTTCTGTTTAATGGGTTGGTTTGGTGTAGATGTTGAGCCTATATTTAAGAATAGTTTTGGTTGGATTTCTATGCTTCTTTCAATATGGTTTCTAAATTTCTCAACTACATTATTTTTTAATGAGTCAATTCAAAAATATCTCAGAATTTATATAAATTTTTCTATTTATAATTTTTTCTATTTTAAAAAAGTCTAATTTTCAATTAAAACAACATTAATTTCCTGTACAAAATATAATAATGAAAGCCTTAATATCTTAATAAGTTTGGTTTGTATTAAGTTAAATATATTATATTATATTAATTTTTTTCCTGCTATTTTATTAAGATATATATGTGGTAATTGAAGTTACATTTATGTCATACATATTATGAAAAGTAAGAAGATTTATTGTAAAAATCACATCATCAGAGTCTTGTGGACGCTTTGTCGAACAAGACACTAGATGGTGTATAGTTCATAGCAAGGATACTAAATGGTTTGAAACACTTTAACAAAATTCAAGTGATATAATTTTTACCTAAGGTTTTTGTACTTTTCATATATATGTGATATTATGTACTCATTTTGCTTGTTTACAATGCATTCACCTTTACTTCACTTTCTCATTTACTAGCATCATCTTCTTGACCTAGTTGGAATATTTTTACATTATGATTTATTGAGCTTTCTTGTGTATGATTTCATACTAAGGTTAAGTTATTATTTGTTATTTTTTTAGATATACACACACATTAAAGTATTATATGTATGCATCATTGATGGCTAAAGAAAATTTTCTTGCCTTTTAAAAATATTTTTTTTAAATAATTTTGGATTCTCCATTAAAAGTATGTATTTGCATAGAAATTCAACATGTCCATGTAAAAGCCTATATTCAATTAATATATATTCCTTAAATTGGTTAAATTATTTTATCATTATAATAGTCCATCAAAATTAAGTTTAAAATACTTTTCATTTTTTAAATGTAAAAATATATACTAAAAATTGCATTTATGTTAGTGTTGTCAACTCTTAAAACTTTTTAAAAAAAAAAATTCGATTAATGTGAATTTGTAATATACTTACCTGTTAATATTTCATATGAGTAATAAACCTTTCAATATGAGTAATTAAAATATACAAATCACTTAACATTTTTTAAAAGTTAATACAATATTTACCTGTAAATGCATTGTTCAAAAGAACTTAAACCCTAAACCTAGTTTGCATTGTTCAAGAAAACTTGAACCTGAAACCTCGGGAACCAAAGTCTTCCCTATAGTCCTCAGCTAAGTTAACCTTTAATCTCTCTGTTTTACACAATACTTCAACGGAAAAGATAAAGAATTGTACAAGAAAGATTAATTAGATTTATTATCAACTTATCGTCCATGCCTCTATGGTACGATATGGTTTCTTCAACTAAAAACTCGCACAGATTCCGCTCTTTTGACATCTTCATGTTTGATTTCCCTAGGCGCCAATCTGCCCTCTCGACGCACAGATTTCCTTTTAATTTTCTTTTCCGTTAATTACCATACATGAAGCTAATAATTTTATTAGTGTTTTTTCATCGTCTAAGATTCTTCATTTTTTTTGGATTCATCATCACATAATAGCTTTAGGTTTGACAGTGGTACTTTGATACCTTCAATGGATATAGTGTGACTCAAATATTTCATTTCTTAAATTTCAAAAGTACACTTGGACTTTAGTTTTTTTTCTTCCCATAGTTTTAAAAACATGATGTATATGCTCTTCTTAAGATTTATTATTGATTAATATGCCATCAATAAATATTATTGTAAATCTTCTAAGCGTGAAATTGGACTTTAGTTTTTTTTCTTCTCATAGTTTTAAAAACATGCTCTTCTTAAGATTTATTATTGATTAATATGCCATCAATAAATATTATTGTAAATCTTCTAAGCATGAAATTGAAAATAAACTCATCAAAATTTGAAATGTTGAATGTATATTGGTAATCTAAAATGACATAACCAAAAACTCATAATGATCTTCATATGTTTTAAATGTTATTTTAGAAATGTCTTCTTACCTCATCATGATTTCAGGATATCTTTAACATAGATCTAGCTTACTAATAAAATTTCTCTATGTAAATCATCATTTACAATAGTACTTGATTAATTTTTCTAGATTATGCTGTTGTTAATAGGGAATATTTTAGGGGGTATTATTTGTATATGGGCTAATTTTCCTTCATTTCCAAACAAAAAAATTCACTAATATCCATTCTTTTAAATCATTCACTCAATTTTTATAATATAAAATTAATTTATCTTAAAAATTGACAACAATTTATATATACTATATAAAATCATTATAAACTTGAATATTTATACAAAAACGTCACGAGACATTTTGTTGTTTTCATATTAGGGACTAATAATATTCACTAATATTTTGAAACTTTGAGATAAGTTTCCATCCTTAAAATTTTCCTTGGTTCTTTGTTAGAGAATGAAAAACTTGGAGGGAAGTGCTCTTCTTAATATTATCAAACAGTTAAACAAAATTATACAAGAGACAACGATTATTAATGACTGGAGTGAAATTGTCAATTAAACTTAACTGAAGTAGACTGAACTCAAAGTCACTATGGTACTTGGATGGATAGTTATGACACCTAATACGCTGTTGGAATTAGTTCCTCCAACACTTCCCCTTAATTACAACCACAAAAATTAAACTCAGATGCTTCCTTGTCTAAGTCTCAACTAGTCTTACAATTTAAAAAAATTGACATGACTTGGATTTCCTTTTCCTTTTTTATTTCAAATCCTATATCCTCCAAATGTTTCATCTCTTTCTTTTTTTTGTTGGCTTCAAAGTTTATATTCTTCATTTGTTGTTGAAGCTCTCTCATTGTTCCATGTTGTCTAAGCATGTTCTAGATTTGTCCTATCAAGCCAGGGTAACTCCAAAATGGGCAGAAGAAAACTGACTAATTATTTCATTAGACAACTATTGTTTATATACATAAAATTGACGGATCAGTTCATATTCTTGATGACTGTTCACGTTCCTGTTTACCCAACCGTTGAAGATTAGGTGTGAACATTCCCCCCCTTAATCTGAAAGGATGTTGGTGAGCCCAAGCATCGTTCTGAATCTTTCAAGCTTTTCTCTTCCAAGCGCTTTGGTGAAGATGTCTGCAATTTGCTCATTTGTGGAACAATGACGGAGATGGATTGTTTTGGCCTCAACATGATGTCGGATCAGATGATATTTAGTATTGATGTGCTTAGTACGATCATGGAACTTTGAGTTCTTGGCCAACTTTATTACAGAGGTGTTATCAATCATGAGTGGAGTTGATTGTACTTGTTTTACCTGCAAATCTTCAAGAATTTTCCTGAGCCACACAATTTCTTTCGTTGCTTCAGCTGCTGCCACGTATTCTGCTTCTGTTGTGGAATCTGCTGGAACTGATTGTTTGCGTGATCTCCAGGAGACAGCTCCTGATCCAAGACTCATAGCATATCCTGAAGTAGATACCCCAGTTTCTTTGTCTCCATCGAAGTCTGAATCAGAGTATCCAATCAAGCTGAAGTCGTCCACCTGTGTATACTTGATTCCAAGGTCTTGAGTTCCCTTCAAGTACCTTAGAACTCTTTTTGTAGCAGACCAATGTCCCTCACAAGGCTTTTGCATAAACCTGGAGAGGATTCCAACAACAAATGAAATGTCTGGTCTAGTAGTAGTGAGGTAGATGAGACTTCGTACAAGCTGTCTATACTTTGTTGCATCCTCAAATTCCTTTCCTTCAATAGATGTGAGCTTGAAGTTTTGTTCCATTGGAGTAGAAAGAGGATTACACTCTGTCATGCCAAATCTGTTTAACAAATCTCCAATGTATTTCTTTTGAGAAAGAAATATGGATTTTGGATGTTGGGTTACTTCAATGCCAAGATAGTAATGAACATAGCCCAAATCAGTCATTTCAAAACTTTTTCCTAATTCTTTCTTTATGGATGCAATATAACTTTCATTGTTCCCTGTCATTAAAAGATCATGTACATATACCACAAGATATACAACTGTTTTGCCAACTTTCTTGACAAATAAAGTTGCATCATCAAGATCAAAATGTTTGAAGTTGAGTTTCAGAAGATGCTCAGTTAGTTTTTCATACCAGGCTCGTGGTGCTTGTTTGAGGCCATACAAGGACTTCACAAGTTTGCATACTTTATGTTCATGTCCTTTCACAGCAAATCCTTCAGGCTGGGACATAAAAACATTTTCTTTTAGATCTCCATTCAAGAATGCAGTTTTTACATCCATTTGATGGACTTTCCAACCGTTCTAAGCAGCTAGTGCAAAGAGTGTCCGGATGGTGGCCCATTTTGTTGTGGGAGCAAAAGTTTCCTCATAATCGACCCCTTCCTTCTGTGCAAAAACTTTTGCCACAAGCCTAGCTTTGTGCTTGTCAAGTGAGCCATCAGCTTTGTACTTGTCCTTGTAGACCCACTTGCAGCCAATTGGTTTGGTTCCAAATGGAGGATCAACCAGCTTCCAAGTGCCATTCTTTATGAGGGCATCATACTCCTTCTGCATCGCTTCTTTCCATTCATCATGAGAAGCAGCTTCTTTGAAGGAAGTTGGTTCAAAATCTGTAGACAAGTTCAATTCACAATCATAAGTAACATCCATATCAACAGGTGAATTAGAGTTATCTACATCACCTCCATCTTGTCGGTTTGTATTTCTGGTTCCTGTTTTTCCAATTTCATCAGGATGAACACTTTCAAGTGTCTTTGTCAGCCACTTTGGGGGACCTTTCTGAGATGGTCCAGGCTGCTCTGTTGATTGAGTTGGGACTGAATCAAGATTGAGTCTCCCAATTCTATCAATTACATCACTTAAAGCATCATCCGTTGTTGGAGTTTCATGCAGGGGAGATTGTTCTTCAGAAGAAGATTCCACATGTTGTTCTAGTATAGGAATCCCCCCTTCAAGATGTGGAATCTGATTATCAAATTCTTGAAATGATTTCATTTTTGCGAATCTATCCAAGCGATCAAGTTGCCGCTCAACAACACTGTCAGATTTGGATGATTCAAGAAAAATGACATCTCTAGATACAACAAACTTTTTATTTACTTCATCATAGAGACGGTATGCTTTAGATGTGTTTGAATACCCCAGGAAGATACACTTACGACTTCTAGCACCAAGTTTGTTTCTATGTACCTTTGGTATTAAAGCATAACAGGTGGAACCAAAAATCCTGAGATGTTTTACCGAAGGAACATGTCCATTCCACAATTCATAAGGAGTCTTGTTTCTTATAGCACTAGATGGACATCTATTCTTTATATATGCAGCACATAGAACAACATCAGCCCAAAACATTATCTTTACATTTTTGAAGAAAAGCATGGATCGTACCATATTCAAGATTGTTCTATTCATTCTTTCTGCTACACCATTCTATTGGGGATTATAAGGTACAGTTGTTTGATGTTTGATCCCATGTTGGCGAAGATAGTTTTCAAATTCATTTGATGTATATTCTTTTCCATTATCAGTGCGAATAGACCCAATATGAGATTGTGCATAATTTTCAATCCACTTATGAAAATTCTTGAATGTTTGAAAAGCATCAGATTTGTTCTTCAATAAATAAACCCAACACATTCTGGTGTAATCATCAATAAATGTCATGACATATTTATTTCCATTTATAGAAGGAACAGGCATTGGACCACATAAATCTGAATGAATAAGTTCAAGCTTCCTATGTGCCCTTGAATGTGAATCATGAAAAGACTGTTTGCTATGCTTTCCTAGAATGCAAGCATCACATTGCTTATGTTTTCTAGGAATTGTAGGCAAACCAGCAACACCATTTTTCTTTAATAAGCAGAGACTGTCATAGTTTAAATGTCCAAATCTAGCATGCCATAATAAACTTGATGGAAGTGTACCTTCTTCATGATGAGAAATATATGAGAAATGTTGTGCATGAGCAGAGGTTCCTTGCAGTTTAAGAATTCTTTCTTCTTATATTCCCCTCATGACAAGTGAGTGGTCAGATGCCTTTCTTACCTCAAGCTTTCCATCAAACATATGAATGGAGTGACCTTGCTGGCGGATGTGGACCAAGGACAGCAAGTTTCTCTTGAGCTGTGGGAGATATAGAACATGATCCAGAAGAAAGTCTGGAAGACCAGGCAGTTTAAGCCTGATTGTGCCAAGCCCTGATGGCTTGATTTTTGACTGATCTACAAAGTATACTGCTCCATCCACATTGTCAGTGAAATCTTCGAAAAAATCTTTCCTATGAGTCATATGACAGGTTTCTCCTGAATCAAGCAACCAATCATTTTTCGAAGAAGCAAGTGAAGCATTAAACAAATCTTCATTTACTCCAATGTTACATTGTGCCTCAATATAGTGAGTGGATTCAGGTGCTTTACCTTTGTCTGTATCATCAGTTTTACCTTTCTGCTGATTTCTTCTCTGCTCAATTTTGTCCCATGGTAGCTTGCATGTAGAAGCATCATGTGATCCATTTCGTTTGCAGCGAATGCAATGCAGATCTGCATTTTCTGCTTGAGAATGTCTGCCCCCCCTGCCTCTGAAGTATCTTCCTCTTCCTCTTCGTCCACGTCTTCCTCTTGTAGAATCTTGAGCAGGATGCTTTTCTTTATGAGCAAGGCAAACTGTCTCTTCAGAAGATTCAGGGACTGTCTTCTTTCCAAAGGCTTTCTCTCTTTCAACAAACTTTTTCACAAGAGAGTCAAAGGTTATATCTTTAAGATTTCCATTTGCTTGTAATGACTCAAGATAATTGGAGTAGGTAGGATAGAGTGTCTGAGAGAAATATGATTAGCCCAGTTCTCAGGAATCCTTCTTGTTAACTTGTTCCCGTAGAGCTCAATCTGTCCTATTTGATTCAACTTTGTGATGGTCTCTGGAATAAGTCCCGAGAGCTGATTCGAAGACAGATCCAGGTTTGTCAAAGACGACAGATTGCCAATAGAATCCAGAATATCACCCACTAGATTACAAGAACGAGCAAATAGAATCTGTAACTTTGCTAGCTTCCCCAGCTCCGGAGGTATCACACTGGGGACAAAGCTGCAAGGCCATCACATGCAAAGCTGTTTGGTGAGGGTTTGAAGAGGCAGAGGAGTGACGATGCAAGCGGAGGTTGCGTGTGAGATTATCTCGATCGATTACAGTGCGAGGCTTAGGATAACTAAATCCTGTCACATTGGGGAAGACGGACTTGCAAAACGATTTGAATTGAAATGGCCAGAGCCAGGGTGGACTTGCGAAAATAGTTGTTAAGCCAGCTGAAGGAGCTCAAGGCTGAGCTTGCCTTGCTCAGGGTTGCAAAGATCACCGGAGGAGCGCCCAACAAGCTCTCAGAAATCAAGGTCGTGAGGCTTTCGATGGCTCTGATCTGAGGCTCGGGGGCGTGACGAGATATGTCAACAGAGACCCAGATGAAAGAGGGGCAGAAAAAAAATCTATTATGTCACCGGTGAGAGCAAGAAGGCGTAGATACCATACAATGGGAAATGTACCTGAATGTTCCTGAGAACAACGAGCTGCAAGTCGGCGTTTCCTTTGAAAACTTCTCAACGGAAGGATCTACAACGTTCTCAATGATTTGTTGCAGAGCCAGTGCATCTGGTGTGGAGAGGCAGTGAATCGCAGGACAATTTTCTTTAACTGATGCGCAGAGAATTAATGACACTCAGGGAAAAGCAGCGCTCAGGAGAGAGCAGCGCTCAGGACTGAGCAGCGCTCAGGACAGAGGAGCGCTCAGGATAGAGATGGGAGTTACAAGGAATCTGGGACCTGCGCTCTGATACCATGTCAGGCCAGGGTAACTCCAGAATGGGCAGAAGAAAACTGACTGATTATTTCATTAGACAACTATTGTTTATATACATAAAATGGACGGATCAGTTCATCTTCCTGATGACTGTTCACATTCTTGTTTACCCAACCGTTGAAGATTAGGTGTGAACATGTCCAAACATCAGCTTGTATGTGGAGTGCTTCCACGTGTCATCTTCTATAGTGTGCTTATCATCATCAATCTTTTGCTGCAACATAAGTCTATAATAAAAAGTTATCTCTTCAAGACTCCAATTCATGAACATTTCATTAACATTTCATTATCCATGATGTATTCAACATTCATTGTTGCAACTTCTATACATACTTCATCAAAACATGTTGTTGTAAGCCATTCTTCCAAGAACTTTAATTATTATTCAAACTTGCTTCTTCATGATGTTTCGATGTGCTAAAAATAAATGTTAGGTTTAAAAACATGAACCACATCAATTTTGTTCCTCTCTTCTATGCAATATTAGATTTATCCTCCTTCGTTTCATTCTTTTCCTTTGTCTCTATAGCTTCCATTTCTTTATTATCCCATGTTTCTATAAATAGATTGTCTTCAACTTGGTTTTTAGTCTCAAGTCTGCTTCTCTCACCAAATAGGATCATGTAGATATGAATTTTTTGTTGCATCATCTACAACCATTCATTTTTGGCTAACTATTCTTGATCAAGATTAACATCAACAAATTTCATTGTTGGATTCACCATAACACTAGTGCTCCAATGACAGCTTCATTTTCATAAAAAAAACATTGTTGCTGGATTCACCAAATTGTCATCAACTTATGGCTCTGCACAGTGAGATTCAAGAGAATATGTGTGATATCTATTTTTTTCTTCTATAAATCCTTCACAGTCATCACCCACTTGTGGCTTAGCATAGTGGGATTCACCAAACTCTTCATCTTCTATTTGATTACTCCCCCTTACACCAAAACTCCTCTCAAGGGTACACTAAGCCTCCTTGGTCACCTTTGTATTTGCTATGAGGGGAAGAGTGTTGTCATATACACATTGTTTTACGAATTTCAATGCGAAGGGGCCCTTAGTTTTCCTTTTCACTTCCAAATATTTCAGAAATACTTCATACAACTCTTATTGTAGTTTAACTCTGTTAGCCTCTTGATTTTTCCCATTTGTTGAGCACTGGATGAATATGGCTCAACAACAAAATCAACTGGTAGACATAGTGGTTGTCTTTAATGAAAATAAATTAGTGCTTATTTTCTTTTAATAAGAAAAATTCCTTTTTAAAAAACCTTGAATAAAGTTCCCATTTTAAAAGAAATATCAATGAAAAACCTTTTGTTTGTAAATAAATTCTTGTCATTTATAAATTATACCAATCCCACTTCGCATTAAAAAATAATTAATTCAAGTATTCATAAGGCATTTTAAAAATATTTCATCTTTTTCTTTATGAAATACCATGACAGAAAGATTGGAAATTTTATGTTGTGTGCGCTCCAATATGTTGACTTGTAGAATCCATGGTTGCCTTCTGCCTTTGAATATTTTGTGTCTCCTTATCCTCGCTTATGAGAATCATTTAGTGATCTCCTTTCGTATGAGGACTGTCTAAAAACTGTTAAGAAAACACTGACCTTTGAAACCTCGTTATCGCGATTTTTGACATAGACGTTCCGATGGGTCGGTGAAATTGCTAGTTTCTGAAGTCCGTTATCTTCATCGCACTTGCTCCTTTGGTTGAATGCACTGCGTCAGATCTTTCAAAATTTGAAAAGTACCAAGAAGGAGCCACAAAAAGTAAAAGACTTTGAACAACGTTTTTCAAACAAACTCATACATGTTTTAGATTTTCTTGGCTAACACTCGCTTACTTGTTGCTGAGAAAAATTGGTATCAGCGATGTGATTTATTGAGGTAGTGAAATGCAATAGAAACACCACTCTATAAAATTGGGGTCTATGTCATTCTAATCCTCCTCACAAATTCTAGAAAATAATCTTATTTTTCACTCTTGCTTTGAGGGATGGATTATGTCTTCTAAACTTCTTTGAGTTGTCTTCTTTGTGTTATCACTCAGGTTGTCCCTTTTGACTCATAAAGGGATACGACCGAGGTAACCACAAACCAAGCTTTTGACTGCAGGTCCTAGCCTACCTGCAGTCAGAGATGGCTCTCTCTTTATGATTTAGCTTTGTTGAAGATGATATTAGGCTAGTTATTGAGTTCAGGGGTTTTGTTTGATGTTTGGTGGGATGGTTGATGCTTCAGACAGAGTTGGCATGCAAAGGGTGAGAAGTTCAGACCATTGGGCATGGAGTCAATGAATGTGAACTGATGGGTGTGTTTTCTTTGCTAGAAGAGACGAATACAGAGCAGAGTGGCTACACATGGCACAATGATAAATGCTGGAACAAGGATGAAATGGAGGTCAGGGGATGAGAGGCAATTAAGGATCTCTTATCCAACCAAATAGGGAAAGTGGATGAAGGCTAAATAGGAGAATGAAGAATTCCTAAACGACATTCAGAATTGAGAGAACTAGCTTAAACATGATCAATAAAGTATTCATATCCATTACTAATTCAGAGGAAAACATAGATAAATCACATGAATTGAGCATAGAGTGATGCTAAGCAAATTCTAAGCTATTCTTCTTTCCTACTATTTAGATGGTGAAACAAGTATGGCATAAACACATATAAACCGATAACAGAAAGAACAAGGACTTATTGAGTCATGTAGAAACACCAAAATTCTGTATCATACTCTTAAGCCATCAAATCCACAACCAGCAGTTCAGAAACAAGCATTCCAACATCTTTGATTATAGAACCTCTCAAGCTTACAGCGCAAGTCTGGAATGAGAAAACAATACAACCAACCCATAAAACAGTGCAGAGGGTGGTTTATATAGGAAAAATATCTCAAAATATTTATTACAGCATATCTTAAACATATCTGAGGGAAATGAGTGCTTTCTAATCTAAGTTATGCTGAAATAAATGCGTAATGATGATCTATCTAAGTGCTGCACTGGGCAGCTGCCTCAAAAATGAGCTGAAATCTGTCTTGGTGGCTCTGTGTTGTTTACTTGGCCATAACTGCGCATTGGCCTCTGATCCATTGATGTTATGTGGCTTTAAATGCTTTAACTGTGATCGGGGATCCTTGATGGGCTTTCACTGCTTTCTTTGACTTTACTGGAGGCCATTCAATGTTCACCTGCTTTGGGAAATAAATATTTCCACTAAAACACTTAACTAATACTCTCCGCCGCAACATTGATACTCTTTAATACTTGAATCAGGTCACTTTCTCTCCCTTGATATGCTTGCAAGTGTCAACTTGCCCCTTTTCTGTCCTTTCAAGGCAGAAATAACTGCTGCTGATGCTCTCTGTGGCCTTTGGAATGCTATTGGCGCTGGCCGATCAAGAATGATGCTTAAATCCTCAAAAATGCTGTGAAACGGAGGAGAAATGCATGCTGATAGATTGCTGAGGCAAAACCATGCGTTTTGGCATAAATTGAGCTAGGAGCGATGAAAAACCATCGAAAAATGCTTTGGTCCGCCTTTGTAGAAGGAGCGCATGGAGGCGAACTGATAAAATGTAAAAGAGGCTGCCTTTCCTTTATAGATCGAAAAGCTCTGTTTTCATAGAAAAACTTTGAAAAATTGGGTGGGCGCGGCACTGTAGCTGAGATTAAGTCCTGGTCGTTGGATCCGGCGTGGGCCGATCCAACGGTCCAGACCATATCGCTATATCGCATCGGGGTGGACCATCGGAGCAGCACTTAATACATATTCGGGACCACCGACGGGCCGATCGCCGATATCGCATTGACGATCGCCCATCGGGAAAACATATGATATACATACATAGCGAAATGGGGGCGCGCGACGAGATCTGGACCGTCAAATATGGGCCCGATCCAACGGCCCTAGATTCGTTGGCATATCGGAGATCAGTGGGACCGGGGGGCAGCATCTATGTGATCGCCGAAATACGGCGGACCCGAAATGCATTACAGGCCCACTTTATCTCTTTTCGGGTCCGACCCATTGGGACCCGCATATCGGCGGATTTATAATTGAAATGGGTCCGTGGACCCAAAACCCTTTAAGTGTTTCTTTATATCATTTTCGGCTCCGCTAGTCGGAGCCATATAGGAGCGATGCAATTAATCCTGGGCCGTTGATCTTGGGGTCTGAATGGACGACTGCGATGAGATCGGAATTTCGCTGTCAGCGGGGACATGGTTTCTCATATATGCGACCGCCGAAATGGGCGATCACTGACAAGATCAGGGCCGTTGAATGGGCGAGGGCGATGGACGGCTGTGATTCAATAGGCGCTTTACCATTGCTTATGTAAATAATGCCAATATTTAACATTGCCCGACCTCCGACAGCGATATCGCGTCGGAGGGAGGGCCCAAAGGGGCTTTTATGCAATCGAAGGAGTCAAAAAACATATGCTCGCCCCCTTCCGATAGCGATATCACATTGGAGGGGGCCCAAATGAAGCCCATTACCAATCGGACCCATGTTTTTGTAAAAAGGAAGGTTTTGTGAATTCGGAGGGGCTTCCTTTAGGGTTTGGCATGGATTATAAGGCATCGGAGGGGGTCCAATAGCCCAAAAAGGAGGATTTTTCATGCATATGAGGGATTTTCATGCCTTGGAAGGAGTCCTAAGGCACTTAAGAGGAATTTTTTGCAGTTTGAGAAGGGTTTTAAGGCCAAACAAGGGATTTATGCCTTAAAAAGAAAACCAAGGCCAAAGGGATGATTTTTATATATATGAAGGGAAACTATGCAAAGGAATGAGTCCTTATGCATTTGGGAGATGGCTAGAGGGGGTATTGAGGGCTTTTGCTAAGTTTCAGATAAACTTAGCAATTCCCGAGGATGTATATGGTTATTTTTCAACCAGTGGAGGGGATAAATATATAGGGGTGTTATATACATAGTTTTAGTAGGGGAAGGGGTGATAGATAGGGAGCTACATAATAAATTTAGTAGTTAATATGAAATGTGATGAGAAAGCGCTAAGTATGTGAATCTTAGGCTATTAAGAGGGAAAATGACTTATAGAAGCAGTATGGACATTCCTTGAGTGAAGCAGATTTTCACCAAGGCAAACGATATGGAGAATGATGAGACTAAGAGACATCAAGCAGATCTTGACCTCTTTAGGGGAAGTTAGTGAGTGATTTTGGGAAAGAGGAAGAAGGGGAGTTAGACATGCCTCGCTTGAATTCCTCCAAATGAAAATTGCCTCAAACCAAAAATGAATTTCTTATCAAAATTGGAACACAGCAGTGGCACTGGGACTAGCACACTCTCATGGACACTCCTTTGGCCATCTGTAGCAAATATGGAGCATTGCAGCATGCATAGTCCGACATATTTGGCATGTAAAAATGTCGATTATGAAATATGTTTAACCTGCTGCAGCAGGAGGCTAACAGTGGCTGCACTTGGGGATGGCTTTTCCTTGTAAAAATCCAAGAATAGTAGGTCAGAATGCCTTGTATTTAGTTGTTGTTGTTCTCTGCAAAATTTCCTTTGGCTGGCTGCCTTATTGATCCTACCTACCTACCTACCCTAACCAGCACTTACTTTGCTGTTAGGTGTAGTGGGCTTTGCTGCTTGTGCTTGCTGGTGAGAAAAACTGAGATCTTGCAATCTGATGTGGCTTTGTTAATCTTTGAGAAGATCAGGAAGCTACTGACCTCCTTCGTTGTGTTTAAACACTGTACAAAACTGTCCTGCAACATATATATACAATTGCTAGGCTGAAATAAAGAACTATACAAAGGTTCAGGATTGCTACCATGCCTTTGAGTCGGGAGATCATCAACAACTTGATACTGAGCCTTGTAGCCTGATAATGGAGAAGAGTGCTAATCTCTTTCATTACTCTGCCTGCCAGCAGATGGGTCATTCAAAACTTGCAATGGTGCTTGCAATTTATTACAATCTGGCTCGAATAGGACTTGACTGATCTACGCAGGCTACTCCTCTTCTTCTTCTTCGAACAACTCAGATGGCTAAAAACAAAGAGGCAGGGGATCCACTTGGATCATTTGATCATATGCTGTTGTTTCTAAGTCTTCCTCAATCTGATATTCGACAGCTCTTTGGGGCTGCAAAACTAGAGGCAATACATTTTGAACAATGATTTGATCATCCTCTAGACGGTCAATATCAACACTTGCTGACACTTGCTTATTAATTGCATGATAGTTCCCCTTAATAAATTGAAAAGATTCGAAACAAAAAGGTAAAGTTCCTTCGCTGAAATCGAAGCACTCTGCGCTTTCCTTCTTTACTTCATAGCTGAACTGGGCAAGCTGATCATTACATTCAAGTTGCTGAGCCTGAACTTTGCTTCCTGCCAAAATAGGATCCGATTCCTCTGCAAGGCTGATTTGGTCGTTAGGCTCATAATCATCATCATACTCATCATATTTTGGCAAGCAGCTGAAAGAGGGGAAGCTATTATATTCATATAGTATATCAGGAGACTGCTCCTTCACATATGGTTGTATGAATACATCATCTATTTTGTGGCAGGTTTGTTCGTGAATGTCACTACTTTCCTCTTGCACAACAGATGTGTCCTGGCTCTCTAAACTTTCTACTTTCATTGTGATCAGCTGCATAATTTCCTCTGTCTTTTGTAGCACACTATGAAGTCTTTCTTCTCGCTCTGCTTTGTGTTGTTCTTCCCTCCTATTTAGATTTGCCTCCACGTCCACGGCTACGTCCTACATCTGTTTCAAAGTGGACGAGCATCTTTCTCTCAAATAGAATTCCATCTCTGGGTCAAATGCTCTAGGATACTGCAATAGAGCCAGATTATGGGGAGGTCTTATATTCAAAGGCATAGAAAGATAAACTTGATTGAATTGATCAAAAAATTGCTGAACAGATTCATTTGGAAGCCTTTTTAACTCATCATAATCTTGAATGAGCGAGAGGAAACTAACTTTGATCATCCATCTATCAAGGAAGAGCTTGGCACACTGTTGAAGATTAGAGATGCTGGCCTCAGGTAATACTTTAAACCAAATCCTAGCTTCACTTAGCAAAGAAAAGGAAAACAGCCTGAGATGGACATCTTCCTCTTCCACTTCAAAGATATTAAGATAGTCTTCAAAAGCCTGGATATGTTTCTGGGCAGTAATACCATTCTCTCCATCAAATCTAGGGAGATACTCAGGATGATTTTTAGGTAAAGGATTGAGCACGAGAGGAAAAACAAGAGGCTTATATCTATCAGGAACTTTATGAGATGCAGGAGTATATACAGGAACTGTAAGACTGGGCTCTATTTTTGGTTCCTCCTTGGCTATATGATGATCTTCAACAACATTTGAAGACTGTTGTTCTAATGTGCAAGGAGGCTCTTCAACAACATTTTCCAAAGGAAAATCATAAAAATCTAATATAAAATCGTCTTTAAAATACAATATGCACAAAAAAATCTTATGGAAGAGAAAGAACATGATCTCTTGGATGATAATCCAAGTCAAAAGCCTGATATGCTTATATAATTCCTTCGGGTTCATTTCTCCAGTGGAGTCTTTATTATGAGGATGATGTGGAGTCACCAGGTGGATGAATTAACCTTGAAGTGCCTGATCTTTGTCCACCGTCACAGATCAGAGCTAAACATGAAAATAGCCCTAAAGAAAAGGAACACTTTCTCCAAAAAACGAGGAAAATTGATCAAAATTGAGGGTTTACAGTAATAAACAAATGATTCAGGTCCCCAGTGGAGTCGCCATTATGTTATCACTCAAGTTGTCCCTTTTGACTCCTAAAGGGATACGGCCGAGGTAACCACAAACCAAGCTTTTGACTGCAGGTCCTATCCTACCTGCAGTCAGAGAGGGCTCTCTCTTTATGATTTATCTTTGTTGAAGATGATATTAGGCTAGTTATTGAGTTCAGGGGTTTTGTTTGATGTTTGGTGGGATGGTTGATGCTTCAGACAGAGTTGGCATGCAAAGGGTGAGAAGTTCAGACCATTGGGCATGGAGTCAATGAATGTGAACTGATGGGTGTGTTTTCTTTGCTAGAAGAGACGAATATAGAGCAGAGTGGCTACACATGGCACACTGATAAACACTGGAACAAGGATGAAATGGAGGTCAAGGGATGAGAGGCAATTAAGGATCCCTTATCCAGCCAAAGAGGGAAAGTGGATGAAGGCTAAATAGGAGCAATGAAGGATTCCTAAACAACATTCAGAAATGAGATAACTAGCTTAAACATGATCAATAAAGTATTCATATCCATTACTAATTCAGAGGAAAACATAGATAAATCACAGGAATTGAGCATTGAGTGTTGCTAAGCAAATTCTAAGCTATTCTTCTTTCCTACTATTTAGATGGTGAAACAAGTATGGCATAAACACATATAAACTGATAACAGAAAGAACAAGGACTTATTGAGTCACGTAGAAACACCAGAATTCTATAGCATACTCTTAAGCCATCAAATCCACAACCAGTAGTTTAGAAACAAGCATTCCAACATCTTTGATTATAGAACCTCTCAGTCTTACAACGCAAGTCTGGAATGAGAAAACAATACAACCAACCCATAAAAAAGTGCAGAGGGTGGTTTATATAGGGAAAATATCTCAAAATATTTATTACAGCAGATCTTAAACAGATTTGAGGGAAATGAGTGCTTTCTAATCTAAGTTATGCTGAAATAAATGCGTAATGATGATCTATCTAAGTGCTGCGCTAGGAAGCTGCCTCAAAAATGAGCTGAAATCTGTCTTGGTGGCTCTGTGCTGTTTACTTGGCCATAACTGCGCATTGGCCTCTGATCCATTGATGTTATGTGGCTTTAAATGCTTTAACTATGAACGGGGATCCTTGATGGGCTTTCACTGCTTTCTTTGACTTTACTGGAGGCCATTCAATGTTCACCTACTTTGGGAAATAAAGATTTCCACTAAAACACTTAACTAATACTCTCCACCGCAACATTGATACTCTTTAATACTTGAATCGGGCCACTTTCTCTCCCTTGATATGCTTGCAAGTGTCAAATTGCCCCTTTTATGTCCTTTCAAGGCGGAAATAACTATTGTTGATGCTCTCTGTGGCCTTTCGAATGCTATTGGTGCTGACCGATCAAGAATGATGCTTAAATCCTCAAAAATGCTGCAAAATGGAGGATAAATGCATGCTGATAGATTGAGGAAAAACCATGCATTTTGGCATAAATCAAGCTAGGAGCGATGAAAAACCATCGAAAAATGCTTTGGGCCGCCTTTGTAGAAGGAGCGCATGGAAGTGAACTAATAAAATGTAAAAGGGGCCGCCTTTCCTTTGTAGAGCGAAAAGCTCTGTGTTCATAGAAAATCTTTGAAAAATTGGGCAGGCGCAACGCTGTAGCTGAGATTAAGTCCTGGCCGTTGGATCCGGCGCAGGCCAATCCAACGGCCTAGATCATATCGCTATATCGCATCAGGGCGGACCATCGGAGCAACACTTAATACATATTCGGGACCATCGATGGGCCGATCGTTAATATCGCATCGGCAATCGCCCATCGGGAAAACATATGATATACATACACAACGAAATGGGGGCGCTCGACTAGATCTGGACCGTCAAATCTGGGCCTGATCCAACGGCCCTAGATTCGTCGGCATATCGGAGATCGGCGGGACCGACGGGTAGCATCTATGTGATCGCCAATATATGGCAGACCTGAAATGCATTACAGGCCCACTTTATCCCTTTTCGGGTTCGACCCATCGGGACCCGCATATCGACGGATTTATAATTGAAACGAGTCTGCGAACCTGAAACCCTTTAAGTGCTGCTTTATATCATTTTTGGATCCGCTAGTCGGAGCCATATATGAGCGATGTGATTAATCTTGGGCCATTGATCTTGGGGTCCGAATAGACGGCTGCGATGAGATCGGCATTTCGCTATCGGCGGGGACATGGTTTCTCATATATGCGACCGCCGAAATGGGCGATCGCCGACAAGATCAGGGCCATTGAATGGGCGAGGGCGATGGACAGCTGTGATTCAATAGGCGCTTTACCATCGCTTATGTAAATAATGCCAATATTTAACACTGCCCAACCTCCAACAACAATATCGCGTCGGAGGGAGGGCCCAAAGGGCCTTTTATGCAATCAGAGGAGTCAAAAAACATATGCTCTCCCCCTTCCGATAGCGATATCACATCGGAGGGGGCCCAAATGAAGCCCATTACCAATCAGACCCATGTTTTTGTAAAAAGGCAAGTTTTGTGAATTCGGAGGGGCTTCCTTTAGGGATTGGCATGGATTATAAGGCATCGGAAGGGGTCCAATAGCCCAAAAAAGAGGAATTTTCATACATATGAGGGATTTTCATGCCTTAGAAGGAGTCCTAAGGCACTTAAGAGGAATTTTATGCGGTTTGAGAAGGGTTTTAAGGCCAAACAAGGGATTTATGCCTTAAAAAGGCAAACCAAGGCCAAAGGGATGTTTTTTATATATGAAGGGAAACTATGCAAAGGAATGAGTCCTTATGCATTTGGGAGATGGTTAGAGGGGGTATTGAGGGCTCTTGCTAAGTTTCGGATAAACTTAGCAATTCTCGAGGATGTATATGGTTATTTTTCAACCAGGGGAGGGGATAAGTATATAGGGGAGTTATATACATAGTTTTAGTAGGGGAAGGGGTGATAGATAGGGAGCTACATAATAAAGTTAGTAGTTAATATGAAATGTGATGAGAGAGCGCTAAGTATGTGAATCTTAGGCTATTAAGAGGGAAAATTACTTATAGAAGAAGTATGGACATTCCTTGAGTGAAGTAGATTTTCACCAAGGCAAATGATATGGAGAATGATGAGACTAAGAGACATCAAGCAGATCTTGACCTCTTTAGGGGAAGTTAGTGAGTGATTTGGGGAAAGAGGAAGAAGGGGAGTTAGACATGCCTTGCTTGAAGTCCTCCAAATGAAAATTACCTCAAACCAAAAATGAATTGCTTATCAAAATTGGAGCACAGCAGTGGCACTTAGACTAGCACACTCTCATGGACACTCCTTTGGCCATCTGTAGCAAATATGGAGCATTGCAGCATGCATAGTCCGACATATTTGGCATGTAAAAATGTCAATCATGAAAGATGATTAACCTGCTGCAGCAGGAGGCTAACACTTTGCAACAGTGACTTCTTCACATCACGAAAGTTTTTCATGGTTATCTCATCTTTTCTCACATTATTTGTTTCTCTCTCAAGGAGTATTATGCAAAATGAAATTGTGCTTTCTGGTCCTCTCAAGGAGTCTTACATAGGCTATGCTTTGATACCATGTTAGAGAATGAAAAACATACAGTGAAGTGTTCTTTTCAATATTATCTAAAAGTTAAATAAGATTTTACAAGGGACAATAGTAATTAATCATTGGAGTGAAACTCTCAACTAAACTTAACTAAACTGGACTATTGTCAAAGTAAATATGACACATGGATGGATAGTTATAAGACCTAGCAAGTGGTTGGAATTAGTTTATCTAATATAGTTGACATATTTCCCATGGGGTTTTTCTCAAGTGGTTGGGGTTGAAAATAAATATTTTGTTGAGAAAATCAACATGTATATTCCTTATATGGAATATAAAGATATTTCTATTTGAAAAAATTATTGACACATATCCCATGAACCTTCCTTGACTATAACCATGTCCACTAGTGAAAAAAAAAGCACATTGGCTAGATTGATGATGTTGAATTTTAGGGTTTCTTTAATCACAATATGGGTCTCATAATTTTATGCATATGGGTAACCATAATGCTTAATGTTTGGTGGTGCACTTCTTGATTGAAAACGAATAGCATGGTCATGTGATCAAGTGCTCAAAAAAATAGCTCAAAATTAAAAGTTGTCGGGTCGGTGTGGAACCTGGATGATCACGTAGTGCTCGTCATCTAGAATTTGACACAATGTATTTCGCGCGAAACATACACCATGTTCTCCTAGAATCATGTTATGTTCACATTCCTAAACAAATGAATTTTTGTAAAAGAAAATTGATAGCCAAGTCAGCAATCTGTACTATTGACGTGGCACTAACTAACTAGGTCTATGTTGTGCTTTGAATGGTCAACAGGCTCGAAGAATCACGTTGCGCCAAGTGATACATTCTCATGGGGAAATTTGGTGGATTTTTAATGCTTAGTTGGCGGCCAACCATGGGTTGACACGTGGACCAACTAGAGGCCACTAGGTGGCAGTGCAACATCCACCAAAATTATGAGTTGAGCCCGAACAACAATAGTGAGGGTTGAACCTGCGACCTCATAAGAGAGACCAAATACGTTTACCAATACATCATATCATGGTCTCCTAATATATATAGAAGATCGGTTCTATTTAAATTTGAATGCGCGCCATTCCGGAGGAGGGGGCAACCCACGGTGGCCAGCCCTTGGTTACACCACTAGCACACAACCACCAGCGAAGAGGAGCATGGGTCTAGGCCGGCAGAGGTAGGCCGTTGGCCTTAGCCATGGGCACGTGGGTGGCCATGTGCCCATATTTTTCAAACTTAATGCCTTACAGGCCAAATTAAGGCACCCACAATTTGTGCTGGATTTTAGGCAAAATAGCACTCCATTAGCACAATCTGTGGCAAAATTGTGGTTTAGGTGCCAGATTTTGGGGAGTTTGTAGAGCGAAAAGAAACCAAACTTGGGTAAATCATAACTTGATCAGTTTTTTACCAAATCAAGAGCAGAAAGAGGCTACACAGAGATTTTTTGGCATTCTGGAGCCATTGCAACATGTTTTAGAGTGTTTTGAGCATTTTACACTGATGTATTCACATTTTTTTGGCATAATAGAGAAGGTCAAGCCATTGGAAGTTGGACCAAGGAGATGTAGTCCAAGAGGGGTGAACTCCTTCATCATGTGCTACTGTGATATTGTTTATGGTGATGTTTATGTCTTTTGTCTGTTGTTGTTTAGTCATTTGTTTATGTTAATTTGCACATAAAATTTACATAAACGAACTCAAAACCCCATTTTTAAACTTGAAAATAATCTCATTAATCCTTAAACACATTTAACATATTCTTAAAAGGACACTAGTACAAAATGGCTAATTAATTACTAAAAAATGACTAAAAGTTGCATATGAATGACCATTTTTTAGTCAGTGACCAGTAGTAGCTAATTTATAGTATCTTATAACGTGACAAATTTTTAGTCATTTTTAGCTTAGTCATTAATTTGTTGTCTCAATTCTATCATCTAGTAGTATATTTAGTCATAAATTTGATTATTAATTTATTCATTGATTTAGTCATTAATTGCCACAATTAATGACCAAATATATAACAAAATATATTACTATATGATCATTTGAGAAAATCACTTAATGACCAAAGAAATATGACTACATTTTGGTCGTGTTATAATACACTGTAAATTAGCTACTAATAGACATATATATAAAAAATTTAGCCGCCATTTGTATTCATAAATTTATCATTTATAGTAGTCATTTAAAATTTTTGGTAGTTTCATATTCATTATATAAATGAACAATTTAGTAGTTTATATTCATTTCATTTAATTTCACTAATAATCATTATAAATGACTAATTTAATCGTATATAAACTACTAATTTAGTAGTTTATATTGATTTTGTGCATTCATTATGAATCAACATAAATTAAATGGTATGAACTAAAAAATTTCATACAATGTGCATGCTTATCTAAGATGAAAATGCAAAGTTGCATATGTTAATTACAATACTAAATAATATCAAGTGCAATTATAAATAATTTCAACCACATAAATTAGATTATATGAAATCTTAATTATTACAATATATATTTTCAACTTAACTGGACTACAATTTACATATAAAATGATGTTTCATCACTTCAAAACATTATCATTGTGTTGCCAAGGCATTGAAAGTGAATTCAACAACTCTAAAAATTTGACCATCAATCTTTGTGTGTGTCTTATGTGGGATATTGGCTCTAAGGGTATTGCCAGACCAGATCTCTTCCCTCTCTCTCTTTGCATTTATCACTCCAGTATTATTACTCTACTCCCTCTTCAATTCCCGCTTCTTACCATCAATATTGAGTTCATTTTCTGAAAACAAAAGAAGATACAATGCAGAGTGTAAGACATGAAAGAAATTTTAACATGAAAATATAAACGAAAGTAGACTATAAAGAGTTTATATGACATATTCCTCACCATTAGTGGTGTCAAAGCCATTTTTCCCCATACAAGTAAGAAACTCGAACAAGTTTTCTTAAGTTAGGCGATAGTTGTCACTATAATGTGGTCAGATGACATGTATAAACAAAGAAAATAAAATGTCACCATAAAAAAGAACACCTTAGTAACTCAATATTCAACTTTCAAGAAAAGCTTAAGCATAATCATGTTAACTAAATTAAATACTAAAAATCTCAAGCTATAGATAACTTGTAAAAACAAATACTCTGAGGTGTGATGTTTAATCTTTATCATTTTATTCGTAAAAACATTTCATTTTCTAACATATGAACTTGGTCAAGTATATAAACAACATGTGCTCAAATAACAACATGAAAGTAAACTTTTCTGATAGTCATGAAAATCCATTAACAAAAAATAGCTACAAGGATTCCAATCAATATCATGTAATACTAATTTAATCTTCAAGCATTGGTTGTTGTTTAAATGGACATGATACCAAGTATTTTCAATTTCATAGTTAAAAGACAAAACAAAATTTAAAAAAAAAGGTCCAAAATACAATCAAACAATAAAGAGAGGATATCATGGAATGGAAATTGCAATTATAAAAAATATGTTTACTTTTCCACCGATGTCGTGCCTGGCATTCCTAGAACATTTGTTTGCCCAAAATAACCATGAGGTAAAAGAATCACAATATTAATAACCATAGGAATCCCTACTAGAAACATTTCCAAAGACAATAGCTCAGGTGCTTTAAGGATCTCTAAAAACAAATGAATCATATTCAAACATGCTCTACATTGTCTCCCCATCCATTTTCCAATCACATTTATTGTAAGCTACCCATAGTAGAGTCAAGTAGCAACCAAACAAAGGAATTGACATTTTTTTTTATCTTTTAATTTATAACATTTGAATCTGATTTGTTTTAGAAACATATTAATTCATATTTAAATCCTTTTTGATATATGATAATGTATCAATCAAGTAGGACATTAGAAAAATTGACCTCAATGAGGTCCTCAGACAATTTCTACAATATCAATATTTTTCTTATTGTGATATATTGGGTAGAAAAATTTAAAATGAAAGCCCTTCACCAATGTATGTGCAAAGGAACGGTTTGAATTTTTGTTCATTCCAACCACTATCTTAGATAATTCATGAAAAAAATTCATCGGATGCTTTTGAAACTTTACCATTTGTTGGAATATAAAGCTTCAATACAACACCTAATGAATAACCCAAAAGTTTGCTAAGATACTTAATGTCTTGGCTTCGTGACTCCAGTATCTGGATGAACAAATAAAATATGGAAGTTAATCAAAATACAAATCAATACAATGCCACATAAGCATTATCACTTCCAAAGAAATAGCAAACAAGAGCTCCACATCAATGCTTTCATGGAGTTCTTGTTTCCAACTTTCAGGGATCATTGAAAGAAGCTCATCCCTAACTTATTTCACAAGTCCGACAACCCAACTGTTGGGTTGTGTTATATTCTTTCGATGACTAGCCGACATAATTAACCGTGGGGTTAGAGGGGGGGTCACATGGTGTTTGAGGCGTATATGTAACCCCACTTTATGGGGTCTAGGGCCGCGCCCCAGAAAATTTTGGTTTTGGAACCTATGTTGGGTTGGGCAGAACCACCTATGGTTTTGTGCATGATTTTCGCACATGTTTTTTGGATGTGATGGTTTTCGGTCCATGGTATTGGACGCAATGGTTTTCAGTCCATGGTATTGGATACTTTGGCATGTATAAATATGTATTGTAACATTGAAAGGAACATAATGAAAAATCAAACTGGTAGTTCTAGTTTTGGGATCCAATGGGAAAATCTCTGTGTATATGTGTTTTGTGTGTTATGCTCTTTCATTGTTTACTTTCTATGTTTTAGGATTCATATACAGGTAATTTCTGTATGGCGTTAAAACCTACATTTGGTATCAGAGCTGTTTTGGCTTCAAGGGGGTGCCTTTGTTGCTGAGGGGTTTCACTCGGGCCTGTGGTAGACCCTGTTCAATGGGAGATCTGCGAGATCGATTGTGGTGGTAAAAGAAGATGGCGAGTAGTGGAAAGATAGAGATCGAGAAATTTAATGGTCAGAGTTTTGAGTTGTGGAAACTCAAGATGGAGGATCTATTGGTGGATAAAGATCAATGGATCACAGTAGATTTGAGCACTAAACCAACAGGAGTGTCCGATGAAGAATGGAAGATGTTGGATTGAAAGGCAAAGAGCACAATACGATTATGTGTCTCAGATTTAGTATTGTTGAATGTATCAGGGGAAGTTACGGCGAAGGCTTTGTGGGACAAGTTAGGGACTTTGTACCAATCTAAGTCTCTAGTGAATAAATTGTTCTTGTGGAAAAAGTTGTATAACTTGAGGATGAAAGATGGAGACTCATTGGCAGAGAATTTGAACGCATTTAATACTTTGGTAAGTTAGTTAGCATCTATTGATATTAAAATTTCAAATGAAGATAACTGCATCAATTTGTTGTGTTCTCTACCTGATTTGTGGGATAGTCTAGTTATTGCAATAGGTAGAAATGAAACTGCCTTGCATTTTGATGAAATAGTCTCATCCTTACTGACAGAGGAGACGGTACGGAAAAATATGGAGAGCTAGAATTGTGATGCCTTGTCTGTACGAGGACAGACCTAGAATAGAAACAAAAATAAGTTATCGAGTGGGAGATCTAAATCTAGAGGGAGATCTAAATCTCCAGGAAAACCTGTAAAGGTGGTGTGCTAGAAATGTGGAAAGGAAGGTCACTTCAAAAGGGACTGTAAATCTAAAGCTCCTGATAAAGGAAAAGGATTTGATGATGCTCCTTTTGTAGAGGTAAAAACCACCTCAGATGAAGGTGGGGATGTGTACTTGGCTTCTTCAAGTACACATGTAGATCATGAGGCATGGTTGATTGACTCAAGTGCATCCTTTCACTTCACTCCCCATTGAGAGTGGTTCTGTGAGTATGAGAAATACGATGGTGGTGATGTATTCTTGGGGTATGACAGGAAGGCTATAATCATTGGTCATGGAAAAGTAAAGTTGAAGTTGCAAGGTGGAAGGGTTAGAACACTTCCAGGGGTTCTGTATATTCCTGCATTAGCTAGAAATTTGATTTCTGTAAGCAAGTTGGATGATGCAGGTGTAAAAACAATGTTCGATAAGGATACCTGCAAGATGGTTCAGGGAGCATTGGTATTGATGCGAGGAGTTCAAACTAGAACTATGTACAAGCTGCAAGATAGAACTGTTGTTGATGGGTGTAACAGTTATGTGGTTCCTAAAAGTGGAGAAGAAATTCTAGTGGTTTTTGGAGAGAAGACCGTGCTGTGGCATCAAAGGCTTGGACATATTGGAGAGAAGGGCCTTTGAATACTTCACGGTAAAGGCATGGTAGGAGGTATGATTAATAACTCTCTGGATTTTTATTTCTGTAAAAACTGTGTATATGGAAAGCAGAATCGGGTGAGTTTCCCCTCTGGTGGTAAGAGGGTGAAACATATATTAGAGCTTGTGCATAGTGATGTGTTTGAACCTATGAAGGTTCCATCACTGGGTAAATCTATGTACTATGTATCATTTATAGATGATTTCTCAAGAAATACATGGACATATTTCCTTAAGAAGAAATCTGAAGTCTTTGACAGGTTTAAATAATTTAAGGCTCTCGTGGAAAATCAGACATAGAAGAAGATAAAGGTGCTGAGGGCAGATAATGGTGGAGAATTTTTCAGCAAGGAATTTGAAGAATTCTGTAAGAAGTGTGGTATAGCATGGCATATGACTATTCCATATACACCTCAGAAAAATGGAGTAGCAGAAAGAATGAACAAGACGTTGATGGAAAGGGCAAGAATCATGCTCAGTGGTGCCAGATTAGGACAAGAATTCTGGGCAGAGGCAGTGGATTGCATGTTACCTAATCAATAGGTCACCTTCATCATCATTGGAGGATAAGACTCCACAAGAGGTATGGATTGGTAAGAAACCCTCTCTTTCACATCTAAGGGTATTTGGATGTGATGCATATATACATGTTCCAAAGGAGAAATGAACCAACTTGGACAGTAACTCTGAAAAGTGCATCTTTATTGGGTATAAGGATGGTTTAAAGGGTTATAAGCTTTGGAACCCAATAACAAGGAAGGTTGTGTACAACCGAGATGTGGTGTTCAGAAAGGTGAAAGATGTTATTAAACATGAATTCCAACCAAAGGAACCTGAGAAGATAGAGTTTGAGCCAAAGGAGGAAGAATCAGACTCTACAGCAGAGGAGGAATCAGAAGATGAAGATCCATAAACTCCAGCGGTGAGAAGATCAATTCAAGAAAGAAGGCAACGAGAAAGGTATAGTCCATCTGCTTTCTGTTCAAATTTTACTTTATCTATTACAAATGATGATCCTAGAACTGTGAAGGAAGCAGTAGATGGAAAACTTTGGAAAGAGGCCATGGCTGATGAAATGGCATCTTTTAACAAAAATGAGGCTTGGGATCTGGTGGAATTGTCGGCTGGAAGGAAACCCATTAGCAGCAAATGGGTGTTCAAGAAGAAGACAAATGTAGAAGGAAAAGTGGAGAAATACAAAGCTCGGTTGGTAGCAAAAGGTTATTCCTAGGTGCCAAGAATTGATTTTGGTGAAATTGTTTCTCTTGTTGCCAGAGTAACTTCTATTAGATTACTTTTATCTATTGCTACTACTTTTGATTTTGAGGTAGAATAGATGGATGTGAAGATAGCATTTCCTCACGGGATCTGGAAGAGGAGATTACATGAAGAAACCTAAAGGTTTTGTGGTGAAGGGTAAGAAAGAACTAGTATGCAAGTTAAAGAAGTGTTTGTATGGGTTAAAACAGTCACCAAGGATTTGGTATCAGAAATTTGATACATTTATACGGGGACTTGGCTTCATCAAAAGCAAAGCAAATCATTGTCTACATTTTAAATTAATTTGTGACCATGTTATTTATCTAGTATTGTATGTGGATGATATCTTGCTGGTTGGAAATGACAAAGAAATTATCCAGGATTTGAAGACCCAATTGTCCTCCAAATTGGACATGAAATATCTTGGTGTTGCAAACTATATTTTGGGCATGGAAAAGAGATTGGGAAAAGAGGAAGCTCTAGTTAACCAGAGGAAGTATGTGGAGACAATACTGCAAAGGTTTAATATGCAGGATAGCAAACCGGTGAAGGTTCCTATTCTTGTAGGTATGAGGTTATCTGCTGAACAGTGTCCCAAGACATAAGAAGAAGAAGAGGACATGTACCATGTTCTATATGCAAGTGTAGTCGGTAGCCTAATGTATGTAATGGTCTGTACTAAACCAAACATTGCACATGAAGTGGGAGTATTGAGCAGGTTTATGTCAAAACCAGGGAAGGAGCAATTGATGGTAATGAAGCGGGTTTTTAGGTATTTGTGTGGCACTAGTGATTATGGTTTGTGCTACCAAGGAAGACCAGGTTTGGACAGAGTGTTGGATATTCATGGCTTTTTTGATGTAGACTGGGCTAGAGATCTGGATCAGAGAAGATCTACAATTGGATATGTGTTTAACCTAGTTGGAGGTGCAGTCAGTTGGATGAGTAGGAAATAATTTGTAGTGGCACTATCAACTACAGAGGCAGAATACATGGTAGCCACACATGCAAGCAAGGAAACCGTTTGGTTGCAGAGATTGTGTTCAAGTGTGGGGTTAGTATAGGAAGCTATAAGGATAGACTGTGACAGCTAAAGTGCCTTGGCAAAGAACCCCGCATATCATTCAAAGACAAAGCACATTGATGTTCAGTATCACTTTGTGAGGCATATGATAGAAGACAAAAGGTGTTGCTAGTAAATGTGGACACTTGGAAGAATACTGCTGATCCAGGTGGATGGTGGTGGCCACCCACCTATCCCATTTGGACCCCCACAACTGTCTCTTTCAGTTTTTCAGTTTCCTTAATTATAGCATAGTTTACTATTTTTAGCAGTTTTTTGGGTCCTAAACTTCCGGGGCCATTTTGAGGCCCTAAACGACATTTTTTAGGAAATCCACCGCCATTGATTTTTTTCATAAAAATCGCCTTTTCCGTCGTAGTCCTCGGAGAGATCTTTCCAACGGGCTATCATACACGTCAAACGGAGATAATATGACCAATTCGCGACCATGGGAAGTTGGTTGTCCAACTCACCCCAAAACGGGGCCCACAATTTGGCATTTCATCTTCTAGGTTTAGGTTTTGGAATGTGAAGGATTTTCCATTGTTTCTCGATAATAAATAGGCCTTCGAGCCTCATTGTAAACACAGTTTGGAATAGTTCATAGGCATGTAGCCGACACATCTCTTCTCAGAGATAAGCTACCATCGCCCTAGCTGGGTTATTTCTATTTGTAAGCATATTTCAGTATTCTCCATTAATGAAATGAAGTATTATTTCCGCTACATCTCTGTTTTTATGGTTATCGCATCTTTGTATTTATGGTTATCTCTGTAATCTATTGCGTTCCTGCTTAAATCTGGATCAGTGGTATCAGAGCGATCTGCTTTTTCTTTGTTTTTCTTTGCATGTCCCCAACGAGGTCGGGATATAAAGAGTTAGGGCTTGAATTGGTCGAACCTTTGCAAGACCATCCTCGCAAATCTCGATGACCTCCCATGGCGGATGACAAAAAAGACGAGGGGGCAGGAGATTCTATCAGAATCTTGCTCGAAGAAGCCCTCGAGCGGCAAAGGAACGCGATGATGGATAGCTTTGCGCAGATCCTTCAGCGGCTACCCAGAGGTGACGCATCGGCTTCCAACAGCTACTCTGGAAACGCCACACCGTTTAAGGTACAAGTTAATTTTGAAATCCCCATCTTCGAGGGTCAAATAGACACAGATGCCGTAGATAAATGGTTAAATCTGCTAGATGGGTATTTTTCTGTTCATGAATTTTCAAGTGAGGAAAATATTGTTTTCGCTCTTCTCAAAGCAGCCCCCCATGTTAAGGACTGGTGGGAAACATACTGCGAGCAGAAGGATGAAAGTATAGGCTCACTGTTTTGAGCCGCCCCCACTTGGAATGACTTCTAGGATGCCATCAAGGAGCAGTACTACCCTGTCAAAAGCTATGAGGACAAATACATCAAATGGACCACACTGTGGTAGGGACGAGACCAAGATGTACCAGAGTTCACAAATATTTTTCATACCCTTCGCACACAGTTGGGTATCAAAGATTCTAAGCTGCATCTGGTACTCAAATACCGCGGCTGCCTACATAGATACATCCAGGAAGAGATGGATTTCTTGAACATCTCCTCACTCGGCACAGCATACCGATACACTGTCAAAATCGAGAAAAAGTTCAAACAGAAGAAGCGAGACTTTGGATCTGCAAATCCGAAGCCCAAAGGATAAAGCCAAGGCGGGGTGACCCAAGACAACCCCTCGAAGCTGCAAGAAAAGAACAACACCATGAAGCTGAAGAAGGACACAGGAAAGTGGTGTGAGTTCCACAAGAGTCCCACTCATAACACAAGTGAGTGTTGAACCATGCAGTCGCTGGTGGCCGAGTTGAAGGCTTCCGAATCAGATGCATGTTCTGACTCTGAGCCAGAACCCAACAAGGGGGATGGCAAAGGGAAGCCAATCATTGATGCGGATCCTAGTACCACTGTTGCCACTGCCAAGATCCGGAAGAATGAGCTCGAAGAGCCAGAGGAGGGGGAACGTCTTTTCCACTCACATATGTGGGTGAAGGGTTCGCCGCTGCAATTCATTGTCGACAGTGGTAGCCAAAAGAACCTCGTTTCAGCAAAGGTCATGAAGCGGTTGGGCCTACCAACTACGCCACACCCACAACCATACAGTATCCGATGGCTTCACGAAGGACGAGATCTCAAAGTTCGCCAGCAGTGCCGCCTTCCCTACAGCATCAAGTCCTTCACAGACGAGGTATTGTGTGATGTTACACCTCTGGATGTTTGTGATGTACTATTAGGCCAGCCATACCTGTGGAGGCGACATGCTGTGTATGAGTCAAGGCCTCGTGCTGTCATTATTTCTTTGGATAATTCATTATACAGGATACCAGAGGTAGCTCCACCTACCGCCACCTCTTTGATCACTACTAAGAAAGGCAGCAAGCTCATCTCACAAACTAGGAAATTTATTTTCTATCTGGTTCGCTCCCAAAGTAAGGGGAAGATCGTTGCTACATCCATGACCCTCGCAAAGGGTTCCTCCACGCAGCAGCAGCAACAGAGGGATACAGTCATGATAGAGCACAGGAACAACTTCTCCTTACCCATAGGGGTACCGCACAAGTTTCAAGTGGGCGACAAAGTTTGGTTACATTTGCAGAGGGAGCGCCTTACCAGAACCCATCAGAAACTCAGACCACTTTGATATGGTCCTTACACCAGTAACACGGCTACGGGAAATAATGCTTTGAAGCACAACATTCCTCCATTCCTTCGCTTGCACCGAGTGTTCAATGTGGATCGTCACTGACCATGCTCCCCACCATTTCTGGACACATCAGAGATTGCAGAACAGCTCACCAGAGACCCAGCTCAGCAGAAGCTTCCTCATCTCAGGGAGGAACTCAACGCAATGGGGACCATTTCTTCCTAAGGGGGGAGGAATGATCCAGGTGGATGGTGGTGGCCACCCACCTATCCCATTTGGACCCCCACAACTATCTCTTTTAGTTTTTCAGTTTCCATAATTATAGCACAGTTTACTGTTTTTAGCAGTTTTTCGGGTCCTAAACTTCCGGGGCCGTTTTGAGGCCCTAAATGACATTTTTTGGGAAATCCACCGCCAACGATTTTTTTGATAAAAATCACCTTTTCCGTCGTAGTCCTTGGAGAAATCTTTCGAACGGGCTATCATGCGCGTCAAAAGGAGATAATATGACCAATTCGCGACCCCGGGAAGTTGGTTGTCCAACTCACCCCAAAACAGGGCCCACAATTTGGCGTTTCATCTTCTAGGGTTAGGTTTTGGAATGTGAGGGTTTTCCATTGTTTCTTGATAATAAATAGGCCTTCGAGCCTCATTGTAAACACAGTTTGGAACAGTTCAGAGGCATGTAGCCGACACATCTCTTCTCAGAGATAAGCTACCATCGCCCTAGCTGGGTTATTTCTATTTGTAAGCATATTTCAGTATTCTCCATTAATGAAATGAAGTATTATTTCCACTACATCTCTGTTTTTATGGTTATCACATCTTTGTATTTATGGTTATCTCTGTAATCTATTGCGTTCCTGCTTAAATCCGGATCAACTGCAGATGCATTGACAAAATCTGTGAGCTCTGAGAGGTTCTCTTGGTGTAGAGAGACAATGGGCATTTCAAGGCTCGAAAAATGACTAAGCTTTCTTGTGCCCCCCTGTGGAAAGAAAATGACAAGTGAGAGAATGTTGGGTTGTGTTATATTTTTTCCATGACTAGCCCACATTGTTAACTGGGGGGTTAGAGGAGGTCACATGGGGTTTGAGGCTTACCCATGACCCCACTTTATGGGGTCCGGGGCAGCACCCCGGAAAATTTTGGTTTTGGAACCTATGTTAGGTTGGGCAGACACACCTATGGTTTTGTGCATGATTTTCACACATGTTTTTTGGATGCGATGGTTTTCGGTCCATGGTATTGGATGTGATGGTTTTCAATCCATGGTATTGGATGTGATGGTTTTCAGTACATGGTATTGGATGCTTCGACATGTATAAATATGTATTATAACATTGAAAGGAACATAATGAAAAATCAAGCTGGTAGTCCCAGTTTTAGGATCCAGTGGGAAAATCTCTGTGTATATGTGTTTTATGTGTTATGCTCTCGCATTGTTTATTTTTTGTGTCTTAGAATTCGTATGCAGGTAATTTCTGTAGGGGGTTAAAACCTACACCAACTTTAATCAGGATTATCCTATGCAAGGGACTCTTCAACACCATTCCAAAAATCTTTCTCCATTTTTTATTTAACCTATTCCTGTGAAATATATGTGAAGGAAATAAATTATCTACTTATCCAGAAGAGGACCAAGTCTTACCTTTCAGCAGATTCTAATTATCCTCACCTTAATTTTATCAGAACCTTTATTTATTGCATAGATAATATCAACCAATTATCTTTCTCTATCATGAAGAATACCATTAACCATAATTTCATTGTCATTTAACATTTTTTCCTCAAGTGCATCTCCCAATCTATTGTTGGATTTAGACTTAGCGCTTAAGGAAGTTTTCGATTCTGAAGTGATTTTAAATAATGACAAGAAAATTTCTTTGGTTCTCCATTATCACTATTTTGGACATCAGAGGGACTATGAGATGGCATTGGTAGAGATCCATTCTCCTTTGATTCCATAAATTTAGCTCATGCATTTGATAGTACCATTTTCATCCTTTTTGCTCAATCACTAACACTCAAATAAAGAACCCTTTCTTGCAAAAGTTGTTGATCTTCTAGAACTTATAAAATGAATGTAATGATGAGATTTTAGATTATGGTGATGTAAAATTATAAGTGCGGACATGAACGAATTCCTATAGCCTGATGATGGGTCTAGCCACAACAGATATATTCTATGGAATATTTCCTTAGGTTATAATCAATCAAGAGGGATTACCTCTTGGTCGCTTATCCTACTTGATGGTGTCCCTTCTTGCTCACTCCAGCAATCTCTCACTTCTTTCTTCAAGCTCCTGAAACAAGTAAACAACAACAACATACAAACATGACAATAGACAAATTGCAATTAAACCTACTTAATGAGTCAAGAAGCATTAAGACACAAATATGTAATATTACAAAACATGTAGGAAATCAATTGATAGTTTCGTATATTAATATCAAATAGATATTACAACCATTCATCTTGACATCGCAGTCTTCCTCTAACAAGACTAGGTTCCCACACACTTCTGCTAGCACTTCATGATAGCTTTAAACAACAATAGTTTGAAGGCTCTTCCCTTTAGGCTTCACTCCAAACCAAACACACTTCTCCCTTATAGAATTAGATGGCTACAACTAGTAGTAGCTTGCTTTTTTAGTATATTTACACTTAGCCAATACTCTAATTCTGCCACTAGTCACTAGTTTGTGTTTGGGAAGAAGGGAGGTTTATATAGGAAATATGGATGGAAGATGGATACTCCTTTCATGGGAGAAGGGTTTATCCCTTGAGGTAGTTCCATCATTATAGGGGAAAGGAGACCAAACTGTCATCCTCAACCCCATCTAGCCAAACAATTTACCAAACTTCTGTTACGGAGCTTTTGGAGATGGAAGCTTCAACTCTAGTTCAAAAAACCTTCCATAATAGGACCAGCGCGACTGGAACACAACTCATTCAAACTAATCAACGTAGGAAATAGTGTTAATCTTTGCACATCAACGTGGTGGAGACAAAGGAAATCAATGCCAATCTTTTAAATTGGGAAAAATAGAAGTTTCAGGGGAAATGGTGCAAAAGGGAAATGATATGCTCATGAAGAGGGACATAATGGGAGTTTCTCCATGAAGACAAAGCATGCAGGGTTCATTGTAGAGGTCCTCCAAGATCAAGGAATGGGGACTATAGGGACAGTGACAAAATATTTTGTAATAGATGCCCCCCAAAGTGTGAAGGCCGAATCGGAGTGAGGGATGAAACTCTTTATAAATTAGTGCGGTGAACCGGTCTACCATTGGAAAACCTGCAAGAAAGTATACATATACATAAACTGAGATCTCTGCCAAATGATACATGAATCATGGCATGGATGCAACGATCCAAATAATGATCATGTAAATGGATCCAGGTATGGGCACAACCATCCAGTAATGAGAAGGATCACATATTATAACTCATGGTCTAGTTGCAGCCAACCATCTCAAAGAGACATGCATATCATCATAAAACATGTCACGCCACTTTGCAACCTAGACTTGTGTGATCTGAGTCTAAGGTCTTGCACTTCAACATGACCTGATCAAAGTACAAATTCTAGCATGTGAATAGATGTGTTGACATCGAACATGCTAGAAAGTCACTTGATTACTAGTCAATGACTTAAGCTATTAACAAGCACAAAAGGAACCACCAATAATTAAAATGGTACTTAATGTACTATCAGCAGAATTCACTGAATGTGAATACAGAAATTGAAGTCAAACACCTATCAAATCACTCGATTGAAAGCCAATGATGTGAACTTGTCGTCGAGTGTGAAGAACTTGTCATTAGGGCATGCAATCTCTAAGGTACTGGAAGGGAGTCTCTTGGTCAACTTCCCAGATAATGAGTTGAAGTTGACGGAAAGTGACCATGTCAAAGGAGGGCCATAATGAATCTCACATCATCGACGTGAGATGAGAGGATGAAAAATGATTTTGGATGATACAGAGAATCAAAGGTAACTGTAACTACAAAAGGACAACTCTTGAACATATCGGCGACACAACTAGAAGTTTGGCAGGTTTTGGATCCATGGGATTGGTGGTCATGGTGACATAACAGAGATCAGATGGAAGGAAAAAACAAATGGACCAAACCTAGGAGGGTCAATGATACAAAGGAGGATGTCCCAACCCGACACGAAGAAAAGAGTCTCATGTTCAAGAGTGAACTGCCGACATGACTGATAGATTTCCAAATTTTTCCCCCACCATTTTCGGCTAGTACCCCAATTATTTTTTAATCGCAAGCTTGAATGGGATATCATATTCTTGCATTGTAAGTTCATCCTTCAGATGAATCCGACCTAGTAATTTTAACGAGCCCTAGGAAGGAGAAGCTTGTGTTCATCATGGTGACAAATCCTATGTCGTTTAATAGTTTAACGAGTTCAACAAAGTTGTAACTCGATATCCTTTTCATGTTTAGAGAGTTTGAAAGAGACACGTAAAAGAAAACTCCACATGGTCCCTTTTCATACATTTGTGTCTCTCGAGCCCAAAAAGGTAGAAAATAATACTTGATAGAACCACTTGGTCAATCAAGGAATACCTTTTTCGTAAATAGTGCCTCCCAACCCATAAAAGGGGTAAAATTATACTGGGCGCATGATGTTTCACATACATTAACAAGTTTGAAACAACAAGGGCTCAACCATGTTTTAATTTCTAAAGGGTTAGAAAAGAGTTGAAAACAGACCCCCCATTTTATTATGTTTAACGATTCAAAAATGGAAAAATACTCGGCGATCTTTTCATACAGGTTTAACGAGTCAAGAAAAGAGCTGAAATATGAGTCATCGTCATCATTGAACATCCATCACCTGTCGCTACACAAGTAAGGAAACGTGTATTATCGAGTCCTTGAGGAAAAATAAGTCAAACATATTTACAAAACCTGATGTTTTCATGAAAATATGAATAAAAAGGGGAAACGAAAAAATATTTTTACCATTTACCATTTTATCTTTACAGTGAAGAATTTTACCCACTTTTACCCTAGTTTTTCCAGAGCATATTGCGGGAGACTTGGGAGGTCAATTGACAAGCTGTCAGTTCTAGGTAATAGCTAAAGCCTTGAGATCCATTTTCATGCTACTTATTTATGCTTTTAACCATTTTTTTGGATTTTTAGGGAGGTTTTTGAGAAAAAACAAATTCGCTCTCGGTCGGCATGATTTTCAAGGACAGGATCGTGCTAGCCAAGGGTTATTTGCATGACCATCCGCATCGGTCGGTGTGACTATTTCTAAAACAGGTGTGCCAGCACCATAGATAAGGAAAAAACAATTTTTCTCAAGAATTGACTATTAAAAATTGATTTTTATATGCAAAAATTGATGATTGACTCAAATAAATGGCTTTTGCAAGAGAGAAATCACCGAAAATGGTGGATTGGAAGGAAATAGAACACAAAGATGTGGACACCCATGCAATGAATGATCCAAATTTTCTGGAGGCTTTAAGGGATTGTGGGCTTCTCAATGTTTTCCTTACACCAGGATGCGAGCCCAACCTGAATTGCTTCGGTATTTGATAAGCCTTTAGGACATCAATTGTGAGATTTTTGTCATTGGAGACTAGGAGCTAGAGTTGAAAACTTCAGACATCTACTTCATCACTGGGCTATCTCGCAGAGGTGAGCTAGTGAATTTGTATGGGTCACGTCTGGTCAGGCCAAGCATATCTTCCCTTCTTGCCACACATTGTTTGAAGGCCTTGAAATCCAAAAATGGGAAGATCAAGATTTCCAGTGTGCAGGATTTGACACTGAGGGTTCTTCTATTGATTATCAATAGAGTGGAGGGGTCCTAGGTGGAACATGAGACTAATAAGTCGAACCCCCTTTACGCTATCAATTACACAGCTCCTACGATCTTCAACTGGGTAGAGGCTATGAAGATGAATATCAAGCACTAGTTGTCCAAGTCAAAGGTAGGAAATCTAAAGCAATTTGGCTTTAGATCAATACTTGTCACCTTTTTCCTAGAACGAGTGACATTGTTCTAGTATCAGTTGATTGAGGTTGATCCTCCTGTGCCATGTGATCTGCGGATGGCCCGCTGGAGTCATTTGACACCTAGGACCACTGAGGATCAACAGATGTCCTACCGACCAACATTCTTTTCATGGCTACGATGACAAAAAAATTTCATGGAAGACTGGTCATACAACGGCATTGATTTCATGGAGACCCGAATATGCCCTCACCAGATGGGAAGGACTTTGATGATGAAGGTAAAAAGTAAACCAATTTTTTTATTTTGATGTTTTTTAATTTGTTTTTGGTATATGCATGCTTATAAAATTTCTCTTGTGTATGTAGATGTTGGACCGGAGTGGTCAACCGAGATGTCCTTGATAGCCTGGCGCTATCCCCATCCTATCAATGTTGTCACCCCTTATTAGGAAGGGAGTGATAACGAGGAGGAGATTGCAAGGAACCTCGAGGGTTGACTCATGGTATCCCTGAGTATGCTCGAATAGGAGACATGCCTCAGCAGTACCAGAGGCACACAGTGGGAGTCCAGATCGGATCTACCAATTACTGAGCCGCATAGTATGAGCCTTCTCGTGCTAACATGACCACCATGCAGAGTAGTTCCTAGGTCTAGTGCTTACATATTTTTTGAGGCATGGGTGCCACAGATGTGTGAGGCCTATGAGCCGCCGATGTTATTTTTTGGGGTTTTTATGTATCAAACATTCTCATATATGTATATATGTTATTTTTTCCTGTCTATTATGGTACAAGTGGTTTTTTTTATCTTTTACATGTTTCGTAAATATCTATCCAACATGTAATTAGCTAATGTATTTGTCAATGCCTTCATGCGTCTAGGAATATGATGTTATGTAATATAATAAAAATGTCTTTCCAACAGACAGATACGGATATACATTCTTAATATTTTAGGGTTCCTTACGGAATATTCCCCGTTGAGATGATGAATGTGAATCCAAGTTGAAAACCAATTCTCTGATGCCTCGAGTGATGGCTTCTGATAACAATTTGATGACCGCACTATATTCAACAATGTTGTTGGTTGTACAACGTAGGTAGATACCTTGAAGTTCAATCAACTCACTATTAGGGTTGTAAATAGCCCATGCCGTAGATGATAGGTTTCGGGTACATCAGCAAGCACCATCGGCGAAATCGACGTGAGGAGCTGCAGACATCTGCAAAGCATGAAAAACATAGTAAACAAGAGGGTTGTTTGAAAACTTTCACACAAAACTATGCTATATAGAAATGAATCACACACTAATGTACATAAGTAACCATGGAAGATGACCTAAGCATAGTACATTTTGAGGTAAATCCTGTTTCGAGGCTTATCTAGAGGATTTCCTTCATAATCAATAAGTTCATAGGCTCCTTTCTGCAAAACCCATTTTAAAATATAGGGGTCGTGCCACATATGTTCGAACTTGCCTACCCCCAACTTATCGTTAGCTTGGCCGTATAACAGGAACAAATCACCCTCAGAGAAAGCGTGAGGGGATATTGACTAGTCGAAATGGGATTTGGCCCATCAGCGAGACGATGAGTCTCTTCCTGTCGTTCTTAATATAAGAGGCTCTCCTCTTGAGTTGATGTTTCAGGGAGGAGTTCAATAGCTAACATACATGAAGGAATCTCATGTTCGATTGGAAATGTTATTTCCAAGCCATAAACCAGCTAGAATGGTGTGAAACCAGTGGTGTCTTTGGTTGAAGTTCTGTAGTCCCATAGAGCTGAGAAAATCATGAGATGCCAATTTGACTTGTGCATCACAATAGAATGTTGAAGCATGGTGACCAAAACTTTATTCACAGCTTCAACTTGGCCATTGGCCCTGTTAGCGCTTGAGATTTCACCCTAGGCTGAGGAAGGTAAACCTTCAAGGCAACATCAAACCATTACACCTCGTAGCTAGCCCTACGAGGAAGGAGAAGGCTCTCTCCGGTCAGACTCAAGGTATTTTCTCAATGGGGTGAGCTGACCAATTAGGATCAAAGATATTAGGCTAGTAAACTGATTGAGGAGGGTTGATTTAAAGTTTTTGGGGTTTTTAATGACGGGGTTTTTCTGGGCTGCATGGGCAAAATCACAGTTTCAAACAGAGAAATATAATGAACAACACAGGTTGACGACTGAGGCAAGATAGGCAAGGAATTTAGCATCAAATCTAGATTTTTAAATGGGATGGCAAGACTGGTGAGGAGCTAAGGAGGGCAAATAATACTTTGAATCCTCCTTAAACAGAAGAAAACATTGAATGTGAGCAAATTTATAGGAGGAGCATACAATACTATGAATTCCTACCTAAACACTTCCTTTGCTCAACTGGAAATGGTCATGAAATGAAATGAAACATAACGGTTTACATATGAGACAAAGGGAAAACTTATGCTAAATTAACATACCACATGAATCTCAGAAGAGCTGTGAAATTTCATTAAAAATCTCTGTCATAGACTGTACAATGAAAGCTCTGTTCCAGCATTCAGCACTCAGAAACTCCTCCCCCTCTCTGACTAACTCTAAATTTTTTATTTTTTTTATACATTAAATCAACTAAAAACCAAAAAACAACAGATCGACCCCCAAAACAGGGCCGCTGTTTCAACTAAACCCATGAAAATAGAGGAGAATCCTCCATCTGCTCCTAAAGATAGAAAAGCCTTCCATTATTCCAGCGTGAAGATTTCGAATGGCCCATGAAAACTAGCTGATGATAGAAATAGGTAATCGCACTTTTGAATGCCACTTTGCAACGATTGCCACGTTACTGATATCTTTAATTCATATGCAGAAGGTTCTATAAAACAACGACTTATGTATAAACAACTCAATGCGGTTTAAAATCCTCTGATGGCCATTTAAAGATATCAACTGGGGCATAGATCCACCTGGAGATTTAACTGAAGCTATTAATAGAAGATCGAATCTTATTTCTCTATTACGCAGGCTCCCATTGATGACACAATCCTCCCATGTTGACAACTGGCCAGCCACGCGGTCTTCACATCGCATACCACTCTGGAAGATGGCTTCTGCCAAAATGGAATGATGACCACTGAAAAGATGTTTGCCACTTTACGGAAATTGCCATATAGGGAACAGTAAGATTGAATTTTATTATGCTATAAAAAGCTTCTATTAGCTGCTGCGTTTTGAATTTTTTCTATAACCTCATTGATGGTCATGGTCCCGAGTTCTCTCCCATGTCTCGTTCGAACAGTCAGAGTTTCACTTTCAACCTCTTTTGGCCCCAGAACTGCCATCAAAGGTATCTTCTGTGTTTCTGAATTCCAAATTAGTTTGCTAATACTCTCACCAAATGATAATTCTGTTCTAATATTTGTCTCTTTCATCTTTGCCACTACCTTCCAACAATATTGAACCTGAGTGTCTGTTACAGGTACAATACGGGCTGGCACTGGAGAAAGCCACAAAGGAAAGTCACCAGCATAATGCTCTATCAATATACCAAAGAACCTTTCAAGAGATCCTAGGATGGCCCTGTGAATCATGATGGGTCGTTTTTTCTATGAATTTGAAAAATAGATCAAATCGCTGAGGCAAATTGAAATCAACCTGAACTGTCGAACACTGCCACTTTCTTCCAAGTGCATCTTCAATCTTAAGATCAATCTTTGAACCATAAAATGCACCACCTCCTTCATCAACAGAATAGTCTCACCCCTTGTCTTCAAGAGCATCTTTTAAAGCACGGGTTGCTTTCTCCTAAATAACATCACTGCCCACTGCCTTTTCAGGTTTTGTTGATAGGTTTATTTCATAATTTTTAAAATCAAACTGAGACAAGTTGCTTCTGTCAGATCTAAAACTCTTCTTATTTCTTCCTTGATCTGGCTGGGCAAACAGAAGACATGTGCATCATCCTGGGTGAAACCCCTTACACGGAAAAGACCATGTAAGCTTCCTGACATGTCATATCTATATACGGTCTTAATTAATGGGACCTCAATTTCCCATCGGAACTTTAGCTCACGCCCCTTGAAATCCCAAACCTTAATGTCTTCGTTATGGCCTCCACTTATTAAAAGGGCATTTGTAGCATCACATGCCAGACCAACCACTGCTCCATTGTGTGCACATTGTCGTTTTTTCCACTATATCAATATATGTCCCTCAACTAATCCCCGATTGAAGATTAAACCGCTCAAACCATCCTCCTTCTGTTCCAAGCACTGCAAAATTGCCGCATACACTGATACTGCAAGACTTCACTGGTGTTGGATCCTCCAATCATGGCTTCAAAATATGTTCACCAATTACAAAGTTCTGAAGACGCCATGTGTATGCACAAGGATCATCCAAATGGCAGGTGACAACATGGCACCAGTCTCTTTCACGAATCTTAGCTGCATCAAAAGCAATGACTGGAGGCAGTTTGAGTTTTTCATCCTTCACTTTTAATTTCTTTGTTCGTTTTCCAATATGACCCTAGGAAAGATCTTCATGCTCCTCGGATCTGCAATAGTGATTGCAGAGGCCAAACTCGTTTTTCTCTTCCTCTGTGCAGGGTTCAATGAATCTAATATATTTCCAATATGTCTCATGACTCATCTCATCCTTGGGTACATCCAGGTCGGGACCATATTTCCTAGTCTCGTGCCTGGAACCATCATAGAGCTTGCTGGTGCAGTTTTCTGGGCATGGGACCAAATGAATGTGGCCCCTGCCTTGTTCTTTGCAATGCATATTGCACATTTCTGCCAATCCTGTTTCCCCCCATGCATACCTTCTGTCATCAATATCAATCTCCTCTGATTCTGAAATGAATTTAACAATTCTCATATTGCCATGCACTGTGTTATGCAAACCAGGGTGATCGATCAGAAGTCGGCAAAAATAGCCACAAGAATGACATCTCGTCTTGGCAATCTGATTACAGGTGTGAATCATTTTCAACTTATCTTCGTACTTATGATCTCCTTAATGCCTGGACTCTCTTCTCTGATATCTATGAGAAAGGCTGCAGCGTTGAAGACTTGCTTTTAGAAATGGACCGGATCCTTCGGCCAACAGGATTTGTGATTATTAGAGACAAGCTTTCAATGATAAAATACATCACTAACTATTTGCCCGTCTTGAAGTGCAGGAATAGGATTTTGAAGTCAGTGCCATTTGAAGAACTGTAGAGCTCTAGAACATCATGACAAATTACATATTAATGATTTCTTCTTCAAAACAGGGTTTTGAAGAAGAATCAATCTCTGACATGAGACGGAATCTAACATCGGCTCCATTTGGGATGGCAGCTGCAGCTTCCTGGAGGTGCCAAGAACCGCAGAACTTTGGGAGAGCAGACAGTGCCTCCATCCATTGGGCAATGGAGTCATCATCAACACAACTCTTGATTTATTTTCAAACTGAAACTGAACTCAAACAATCTTCCAGCAAACTAAAACAAGATGCTTCCCTTATGGCTGCTTATTTATTTACAAATCCTACTCTAATCTACTATACAAATAATAGATCAGGTAATGCTAAAATGCCATATTAACCATTCAAGTAAACCTGAAAATGAAGCCGCTTGAGAATGCTGCCACGAAGTCACAGATGCAGATGTTGGTAGCCCTTCATGCACGTGGTGACCCTGGTCACGGAAAAGACAGCCTGATCTGTCAATCAACCTGAAAAATGTATCCATGTATGCCGCAATAGGATCACGGACACCGGACTCTGTTGGCTGCCCCAACTCTGCAACACATGCTTCCAGCTGCACATTGTCAATGTATACCTCTATAGGCAAGTCTGTTATTGCTTGTTGTGAAGGAAGGAGGATTTCCAAGAACTTTTTAGGGTCTTGGAAATCATAAGACTGGATCTGCTCATCTAAATCTTGAATCTCTTTCTCGATTCTTTCAACAAGTAACTCACAGACGCTAGGATGATAATTCGGAGATTTCAAACATTGAAGGAAAAAACTTAAAACTTCTTCATTAATTTCAATATCCACTAAGCATTCTCTAAATTCGTTTAGAGCTTCACAAAGTGCAGGGTTTGCCACATACCCTACCATTGCATGAACATATCAACAGGCACTGGAATGTCTGGATCGAGTTGGAGTCGCCAGGTGAATGATTCAGCCTGCATATGTATCTGACTGCTGTCCACCATCAGCATCAGATCTGAAATTTGATTGCATGTACCGGGACAAAACAATCAACAAGTTGAATGTTCTCCCCAGTATGGTCGCCACTATGTTAGCGCTTGAGATTTCACCCTAGGCTGAGGAAGGTAAACCTTCAAGGCAACATCAAACCATTACACCTCATAGCTAGCCCTACGAGGAAGGAGAAGGCTCTCTCCGGTCAGACTCAAGGTATTTTCTCAATGGGGTGAGCTGACCAATTAGGATCAAAGATATTAGGCTAGTAAACTGATTGAGGAGGGTTGATTTAAAGTTTTTGGGGTTTTTAATGACGGGGTTTTTCTGGGCTGCATGGGCAAAATCACAATTTCAAACAGAGAAATATAATGAACAACACAGGTTGACGACTGAGGCAAGATAGGCAAGGAATTTAGCATCAAATCTAGATTTTTAAATGGGATGGCAAGACTGGTGAGGAGCTAAGGAGGGCAAATAATACTTTGAATCCTCCTTAAATAGAAGAAAACATTGAACGTGAGCAAATTTATAGGAGGAGCATACAATACTATGAATTCCTACCTAAACACTTCCTTTGCTCAACTGGAAATGGTCATGAAATGAAATGAAACATAACGGTTTACATATGAGACAAAGGGAAAACTTATGCTAAATTAACATACCACATGAATCTCAGAAGAGCTGTGAAATTTCATTAAAAATCTCTGTCATAGACTGTACAATGAAAGCTCTGTTCCAGCATTCAGCACTCAGAAACTCTTCCCCCTCTCTGACTAACTCTAATTTTTTTTTTTTTTTATACATTAAATCAACTAAAAACCAAAAAACAACAGATCGACCCCCAAAACAGGGCCGCTGTTTCAACTAAACCCATGAAAATAGAGGAGAATCCTCCATCTGCTCCTAAAGATAGAAAAATCTTCCATTATTCCAGCGTGAAGATTTCGAATGGCCCATGAAAACTAGCTGATGATAGAAATAGGTAATCGCACTTTTGAATGCCACTTTGCAACGATTGCCACGTTACTGATATCTTTATTTCATATGCAGAAGGTTCTATAAAACAACGACTTATGTATAAACAACTCAATGCGGTTTAAAATCCTCTCATGGCCATTTAAAGATATCAACTGGGGCGTAGATCCACCTGGAGATTTAACTGAAGCTATTAATAGAAGATCGAATCTTATTTCTCTATTACGCAGGCTCCCATTGATGACACAATCCTCCCATGTTGACAACTGGCCAGCCACGCGGTCTTCACATCGCATAACACTCTGGAAGATGGCTTCTGCCAAAATGGAATGATGACTACTGAAAAGATGTTTGCCACTTTACGGAAATTGCTATATAGGGAACAGTAAGATTGAATTTTATTATGCTATAAAAAGCTTCTATTAGCTGCTGCGTTTTGAATTTTTTCTATAACCTCATTGATGGTCATGGTCCCGAGTTCTCTCCCATGTCTCGTTCGAACAGTCAGAGTTTCACTTTCAACCTCTTTTGGCCCCACAACTGCCATCAAAGGTATCTTCTGTGTTTCTGAATTCCAAATTAGTTTGCTAAGACGCTCACCAAATGATAATTCTGTTCTAATATTTGTCTCTTTCATCTTTGCCACTACCTTCCAACAATATTGAAACTGAGTGTCTGTTACAGGTACAATACGGGCTGGCACTAGAGAAAGCCACAAAGGAAAGTCACCAGCATAATGCTCTATCAATATACCAAAGAACCTTTCAAGAGATCCTAGGATGGCCCTGTGAATCATGATGGGCCGTTTTTTCTATGAATTTGAAAAATAGATCAAATCGCTGAGGCAAATTGAAATCAACCTGAACTGTCGAACACTGCCACTTTCTTCCAAGTGCATCTTCAATCTTAAGATCAATCTTTGAACCATAAAATGCACCACCTCCTTCATCAACAGAATAGTCTCACCCCTTGTCTTCAAGAGCATCTTTTAAAGCACGAGTTGCTTTCTCCTAAATAACATCACTGCCCACTGCCTTTTCAGGTTTTGTCGATAGGTTTATTTCATAATTTTTAAAATCAAACTGAGACAAGATTGCTTCTGTCAGATCTAAAACACTTCTTATTTCTTCCTTGATCTGGCTGGGCAAACAGAAGACATGTGCATCATCCTGGGTGAAACCCCTTACACGGAAAAGACCATGTAAGCTTCCTGACATGTCATATCTATATACGGTCTTAATTAATGGGACCTCAATTTCCCATCGGAACTTTAGCTCACGCCCCTTGAAATCCCAAACCTTAATGTCTTCGTTATGGCCTCCACTTATTAAAAGGGCATTTGTAGCATCACATGCCAGACCAACCACTGCTCCATTGTGTGCACATTGTCGTTTTTTCCCCTATATCAATATATGTCCCTCGACTAATCCCCGATTGAAGATTAAACTGCTCAAACCATCCTCCTTCTGTTCCAAGCACTGCAAAATTGCCGCATACACTGATACTGCAAGACTTCACTGGTGTTGGATCCTCCAATCATGGCTTCAAAATATGTTCACCAATTACAAAGTTCTGAAGACGCCATGTGTATGCACAAGGATCATCCAAATGGCAGGTGACAACATGGCACCAGTCTCTTTCACGAATCTCAGCTGCATCAAAAGCAATGACTGGAGGCAGTTTGAGTTTTTCATCCTTCACTTTTAATTTCTTTGTTCGTTTTCCAATATGACCCTAGGAAAGATCTTCATGCTCCTCGGATCTGCAATAGTGATTGCAGAGGCCAAACTCGTTTTGCTCTTCCTCTGTGCAGGGATCAACGAATCTAATATATTTCCAATATGTCTCATGACTCATCTCATCCTTGGGTACATCCAGGTCGGGACCATATTTCCTAGTCTCGTGCCTAGAACCGTCATAGAGCTTGTTGGTGCAGTTTTCTGGGCATGGGACCAAATGAATGTGGCCCCTGCCTTGTTCTTTGCAATGCATATTGCACATTTCTGCCAATCCTGTTTCCCCCCATGCATACCTTCTGTCATCAATATCAATCTCCTCTGATTCTGAAATGAATTTAACATTTCTCATATTGCCATGCACTGTGTTATGCAAACCAGGGTGATCGATCGGAATTCGGAAAAAATAGCCACAAGAATGACATCTCGTCTTGGCAATCTGATTACAGGTGTGAATCATTTTCAACTTATCTTCGTACTTATGATCTCCTTAATGCCTGGACTCTCTTCTCTGATATCTATGAGAAAGGCTGCAGCGTTGAAGACTTGCTTTTAGAAATGGACTGGATCCTTCGGCCAACAGGATTTGTGATTATTAGAGACAAGCTTTCAATGATAAAATACATCACTAACTATTTGCCCGTCTTGAAGTGCAGGAATAGGATTTTGAAGTCAGTGCCATTTGAAGAACTGTAGAGCTCTAGAACATCATGACAAATTACATATTAATGATTTCTTCTTCAAAACAGGGTTTTGAAGAAGAATCAATCTCTGACATGAGACAGAGTCTAACATTGGCTCCATTTGGGATGGCAGCTGCAGCTTCCTGGAGGTGCCAAGAACCGCAGAACTTTGGGAGAGCAGACAGTGCCTCCATCCATTGGGCAATGGAGTCATCATCAACAAAACACTTGATTTATTTTCAAACTGAAACTGAACTCAAACAATCTTCAAGCAAACTAAAACAAGATGCTGCCCTTATGGCTGCTTATTTATTTACAAATCCTACTCTAATATGCTGTACAAATAATAGATCAGGTAATGCTAAAATGCCATATTAACCATTCAAGTAAACCTGAAAATGAAGCCGCTTGAGAATGCTGCCACGAAGTCACAGATGCAGATGCTGGCAACCCTTCATGCACGTGGTGACCCTGGTCACGGAAAAGACAGCCTGATCTGTCAATCAACCTGAAAAATGTATCCATGTATGCCGCAATAGGATCACGGACACCGGACTCTGTTGGCTGCCCCAACTCTGCAACACATGCTTCCAGCTGCACATTGTCAATGTATACCTCTATAGGCAAGTCTGTTATTGCTTGTTGTGAAGGAAGGAGGATTTCCAAGAACTTTTTAGGGTCTTGGAAATCATAAGACTGGATCTGCTCATCTAAATCTTGAATCTCTTTCTCGATTCTTTCAACAAGTAACTCACAGACGCTAGGATGATAATTCGGAGATTTCAAACATTGAAGGAAAAAACTTAAAACTTCTTCATTAATTTTAATATCCACTAAGCATTCTCTAAATTCGTTTAGAGCTTCACAAAGTGCAGGGTTTGCCACATACCCTACCATTGTATGAACATATCAACAGGCACTGGAATGTCTGGATCGAGTTGGAGTCGCCAGGTGAATGATTCAGCCTGCATATGTATCTGACTGCTGTCCACCATCAGCATCAGATCTGAAATTTGATTGCATGTACCGGGACAAAACAATCAACAAGTTGAATGTTCTCCCCAGTATGGTCGCCACTATGTTAGCGCTTGAGATTTCACCCTAGGCTGAGGAAGGTAAACCTTCAAGGCAACATCAAACCATTACACCTCGTAGCTAGCCCTACGAGGAAGGAGAAGGCTCTCTCCGGTCAGACTCAAGGTATTTTCTCAATGGGGTGAGCTGACCAATTAGGATCAAAGATATTAGGCTAGTAAACTGATTGAGGAGGGTTGATTTAAAGTTTTTGGGGTTTTTAATGACGGGGTTTTTCTGGGCTGCATGGGCAAAACACAGTTTCAAACAGAGAAATATAATGAACAACACAGGTTGACGACTGAGGCAAGATAGGCAAGGAATTTAGCATCAAATCTAGATTTTTAAATGGGATGGCAAGACTGGTGAGGAGCTAAGGAGGGAAAATAATACTTTGAATCCTCCTTAAACAGAAGAAAACATTGAACGTGAGCAAATTTATAGGAGGAGCATACAATACTATGAATTCCTACCTAAACACTTCCTTTGCTCAACTGGAAATGGTCATGAAATGAAATGAAACATAACGGTTTACATATGAGACAAAGGGAAAACTTATGCTAAATTAACATACCACATGAATCTCAGAAGAGCTGTGAAATTTCATTAAAAATCTCTGTCATAGACTGTACAATGAAAGCTCTATTCCAACATTCAGCACTCAGAAACTCTTCCCCCTCTTTGACTAACTCTAATTTTTTTTTTTTTTTTTTTATACATTAAATCAACTAAAAACCAAAAAACAACAGATCGACCCCCAAAACAGGGGCGCTGTTTCAACTAAACCCATGAAAATAGAGGAGAATCCTCCATCTGCTCCTAAAGATAGAAAAGCCTTCCATTATTCCAGCGTGAAGATTTCGAATGGCCCATGAAAACTAGCTGATGATAGAAATAGGTAATCGCACTTTTGAATGCCACTTTGCAACGATTGCCACGTTACTGATATCTTTAATTCATATGCAGAAGGTTCTATAAAACAACGACTTATGTATAAACAACTCAATGCGGTTTAAAATCCTCTGATGGCCACTTAAAGATATCAACTGGGGCGTAGATCCACCTGGAGATTTAACTGAAGCTATTAATAGAAGATCGAATCTTATTTCTCTATTACGCAGGCTCCCATTGATGACACAATCCTCCCATGTTGACAACTGGCCAGCCACGCGGTCTTCACATCGCATAACACTCTGGAAGATGGCTTCTACCAAAATGGAATGATGACCACTGAAAAGATGTTTGCCACTTTACGGAAATTGCTATATAGGGAACAATAAGATTGAATTTTATTATGCTATAAAAAGCTTCTATTAGCTGCTGCGTTTTGAATTTTTTCTATAACCTCATTGATGGTCATGGTCCCTAGTTCTCTCCCATGTCTCGTTCGAACAGTCAGAGTTTCACTTTCAACCTCTTTTGGCCCCAGAACTGCCATCAAAGGTATCTTCTGTGTTTCTGAATTCCAAATTAGTTTGCTAAGACGCTCACCAAATGATAATTCTGTTCTAATATTTGTCTCTTTCATCTTTGCCACTACCTTCCAACAATATTGAACCTGAGTGTCTGTTACAGGTACAATACGGGCTGGCACTGGAGAAAGCCACAAAGGAAAGTCACCAGCATAATGCTCTATCAATATACCAAAGAACATTTCAAGAGATCCTAGGATGGCCCTGTGAATCATGATGGGCCGTTTTTTCTATGAATTTGAAAAATAGATCAAATCGCTGAGGCAAATTGAAATCAACCTGAACTGTCGAACACTGCCACTTTCTTCCAAGTGCATCTTCAATCTTAAGATCAATCTTTGAACCATAAAATGCACCACCTCCTTCATCAACATAATAGTCTCACCCCTTGTCTTCAAGAGCATCTTTTAAAGCACGGGTTGCTTTCTCCTAAATAACATCACTACCCACTGCCTTTTCAGGTTTTGTCGATAGGTTTATTTCATAATTTTTAAAATCAAACTGAGACAAGATTGCTTCTGTCAGATCTAAAACACTTCTTATTTCTTCCTTGATCTGGCTGGGCAAACAGAAGACATGTGCATCATCCTGGGTGAAACCCGTTACACGGAAAAGACCATGTAAGCTTCCTGACATGTCATATCTATATACGGTCTTAATTAATGGGACCTCAATTTCCCATCGGAACTTTAGCTCACACCCCTTGAAATCCCAAACCTTAATGTCTTCGTTATGGCCTCCACTTATTAAAAGGGCATTTGTAGCATCACATGCCAGACCAACCACTGCTCCATTGTGTGCACATTGTCGTTTTTTCCCCTATATCAATATATGTCCCTCGACTAATCCCCGATTGAAGATTAAACCACTCAAACCATCCTCCTTCTGTTCCAAGCACTGCAAAATTGCCGCATACACTGATACTGCAAGACTTCACTGGTGTTAGATCCTCCAATCATGGCTTCAAAATATGTAGGCATCGGTTCGGCCCATTTGGTGAAGTAATCTATAGCAACGATAATGTAGCCATGCCCTTGGCCGAACAAGGGTTACATGTCATATAATTGATGCCCCATTTGGCAAAGGGACCAATAGCAATGATGGGGTATAGGTGAGTAGGTGGGGCACGCATCTTGCATTGGTAGATTTGGCATTCATGAAACTTGCGGACAACAAGAATGCAGTCCTTGAAGATGGACGGAAAGAAATAACCAGTGTGAAGGATTTTCTCAGATGTAGCATAACCAGACATATGACCACCAGATGCCCCAGAGTGGAAATCATTGAGAACTCTCTCATCTTCCTCAATCATGATGCATCAACAAAGAACAGAATCGACACCGCACAGTATAAAGTATCATCAATAATGCGGTAGGGTTGAGAATGATGCTTTATCCTTCGATGATCACCTTTGGTCAACGCAGACCGAAACATGGAGGTTTCGAGATACACGATGACATCACCATACCATGGATCAAGGATGCTAATCAAGAAGAGGGTCTCATCTGGGAGTTGTTCATCTGCACCAGTGGGGAGAGCTTTGGAGGGAAGGGAACAGATCAATTCTCCAAAAACAAGTGACTTCTTAGATTTGGTCGTAGTGAAGACCAAATCGAATTCTTGTAGGATAATGATAAATTTAGAATACTTTCCCTTTAGCAACTAACGAGTTAGTATATAGGTCATAGGGTTGCATTCAGAAATCACTGTAGTCATTCGTAAGAGAATATAATGTCAAAAATGTTGAACAGCCTCGATGGCGGCCAAAGCCAACTTATCGACATGTTCATAACGTGTTTTAGTGTCGAGGAGATTCCGACTCAGGTAGTAAATCACATGTTTAGCGGCTTCATCGACATCTTGAACCAACAACATAGCTATGGTGCAAGGGGCTGCAGCTAAGTAAAGGAAGTAATCTCGATATTAATCTGGTGGTTGCAACAAAGGAGCATTTACGAGAACAACCTTAAGGTCATCGAAATATTTTTTGGGCTATCTTTTCCCATGCAAAGGGTGTTCCTTGTTTGAGCAGTTGGGTATATCATGTAGCTAGCCCAGCATAGTTGGGTATAAAACAACGAAGAAAATTGGCCTTTCCTTGAAGGCTCTGGAGTTGTGTTGTTGGGAAAAGTATCCAATACGGAATGCCCCTATCCCATTCTAAGAGGTGATAGTGCCTTAGCAACAAACAGGTAAACTTATTCAAGTATTCTTCTTTATGGAATGTAAGTAAGGAAGAAGGATCTAACTAACCAGTATCTTCCGCTAGTTTGTCGATCCAAATCACTCCTCTCTTCAGTAGCTCTCAGCTTCTTGCTCCTTCACTGGCCCAACTTCACTGAATTCCTGCAAGATCACAAGAAAGAGAAACTACACAAAGATACAGATATACATTCATAAAAAGCTCAAGATCAGATTAAGCTAAACATGTAAGCATAACAAAACATCATTGGTATATAACATGTAGGAGAAACTCAAATAGTTTATTGATAAGATAATAAAGTCTGAGAAGAGATACAACCAAGTGAGTTCCGATCCAGCATCTACCTCCCAGCGATGGAATCCCTTCCTCTCCTCCAACAAAGCATAAATCACCCAATGTGCTAATGTCAATCTCAAACCAACAGCAATTCTCTGCAAAGTACAAAATTCCAGCCTCCTGAACCTCTGGGTGAGAGATCCATATATAGATGTGAGCAGAGAGGATGAGTCAGCTCATGTTTTGACTTGTGGCTTCTCTCTGTCAGTTCTTGCTTCCACTTGGAGGTTGAGAACCTCTTACTCATCACTAGTCGAATTCATTGAGGCAAGTGTCATTGGAGAAGATTTTGGAAGCTTCCAGGGTCTTTCCACCTCGTTGAATGAACTTTCCATTTGTCATTTCCCGCTCAGCGCACCCTGGTAGTGCTTCTACCTGCATTGCAGTGCACCTAGCCAGTGTAATCTCTGCATTTCAGTGCAGACAGCTAGTGGAACCTTTGAATTGATCCTGAATTGACTGTTTCTGAGTGGTTTTTTGGTGGAGAACTTCTGGGAGAAGCTGTCATTGGTTGACATTGTTCCTTTAGGAGTTGTAACAACATCATTAGGGACTTTGGATCCCTTGAATTATGGACATTTCATGCTCAATGCTGTAAGGCACAAAAATGTCTATAACAGTTGCCCCCTAAAGTATGAGGCCGTTTATCGGGTGAAATGCTTTATTAGGAGGATCCGAAGTTTTTCCAATGCTGGGAGGAGACCTGTAATAAGATACAATACAATACATTATTTTTCATACTGCTTTCATGATCTAGCTGAGGCGGGCATTCCCATGCTCAACTTTATAAATTCATTTTTGTGTACATAAGACAGACAATTGTCTGATGATAGACTGATGATTCTGCTGAAATCATCATCCTTTGGTAGGATGATTGTCTGTGCTGCGATGTTGTACATGTCAATGTCTTTATTTTTCCTGAATATATATCGCAGCCCGGATGGATGAAACTAGATCCGGGGTCTTCAAACTCGTTCGATCTTCACTCTAAGTACAAGTCGATCCATGTGAGAAATGTTATGAAGTCGAACATGGAAAGACATCGCTTGATTACCGGTCAATGAGGTAAACCGTTAACAAGCGCGAGAGGAATCATCGATAATGATAATGACCCTCAAGGTATTGCAGTACAATTAACGTGGTGTGAATAAAGGACTTGGTGTCGAACACCACGCAAAATCTTTCGGTCGAAGGTCATTGATGTATACCTATCGCTGGAAGTGAGAAACTTGCCATTGAGGCATGCAAGCTTCAAAGTACTGAAGGGGTTGTTCCTAGATCAACTTCTTGGATAATGAGCTGATGTCGACAAGAAGAGATCCGTCAAAGGAGGGCCTTAATGTATCCCACATCAGTGACACGGAACGGAGCAAATGATTTTGATGGAGGTGAAAACGATCTGATGACATATGATTCATGGTGGCGGTCGTGAAAGGATGAAGGATAATGTATGGTAGTGGATGGAACACGGTTGACTCTTCTGGATGACTTCTCTTGAACATATCGGCGACACTTGTGTGATGGATTGGTAGCATTTACCCCAAGGATGGATGGTATTGGCGAGACCGTGGTGATGTGACCAGTGAATGAAACAACCCAACCCGACTCAGGCACGGAGTGGAAGTGTCATGTTCAAGAGCGACTTGCTACCAATAAAGTTCTTTGAGTTTCTTCCCAAGTTTTCCCCAGTCATTACTGACTAGTACCTCTTTATTTTTGTCAAGCTTGAGGAGGATAACATATGCTTGTTCTATAATTTTCCCTTCGGGCAAACCCATCGCTATGTTTTAACGAGCCTAGCGATAGTGAAACTCGTTCTCGTCTAAAGACAAGTTTGTCACTATTTAATGCTTTTAACGAGTCTAATGACAAAGATAACTCGGTCCTTTTCATTTTTAGAGAGTCTGAAAAGGTACATAAAGTCAACTCCGAAAGTCCTTTTTCGTCATTTAATCCCTTAAGTCCGAAAAAGTATAAAACAATACAGAAGGGATGAATTTTCGATAGTTTTAATGAGCCGAACAAAACAAGTGCTCGATCGTTTTGTGCAATAATCCCTCAGGTCCAAAAAGATTAAAATCTAGAGGAGGGATAGCACTTCCGGTCGCTTTAACGAGCTGGAAGGCCAAAACTTGACAATCTTTTCATATTTTACGAGTCAGATGAAAAGAGCTTAAAGAAGACTTGTCTTTTGAGGAACGAGTGATGAAACGGGTTAGTAGCTGATTCCAGGTACGGGTTGGAATTTTCCAAGCACGGCAGTGTCACAAGGATGGCTAGTGAAATCACTCTTCGCAGCTGTTCCTCAAAATGGGTAAACAATCATATGGAGGTGAATGATCGGCCAATGGAAAAGTGGAGGTGACGGTGCAAACACGACCAAGGCTTTAATGGCTGATAATGTTACATTCGCGGTGGTTATTTACCGGAAGATAGTTCATTTTTTAACGAGCTTAAACGCGGAAAAACACTGCTCAATCTTATGTTTATTTTTTAACGATCATGAACTATGTGCTAAAACTGCTCGATCTTATGTTTATTTTTTAACGAGCATGAACTATGTGCTAAAACTGCTCGATTTTCCAGTCATATGATAAGAATGTCTCATGTAAGATCCCATTTTTTATGGAGCTTGCTCCTCACAAAGCTATGCTCCTGGAATCCTTTCTTTATGCAAGTTCGGAAACGACTAATCCTACGAGTTTAAAGGGTTAGACCTACAGGTTTAAAGGGAGGACCTAAAAATTTAAAAAATAAATAACTGCCCCTTGCTTGCACTCCAAAAGGGTTGCATGCCCCCAGGTATAAAACAGAGTTTCAAGGTTACCCCTACTTTAGTCCGATAAAACATTTGTTTCAGCGAGAGAGGCCTACCTCTTACAGGTTACCCAAAGATTGTTCTATTAATCTTTCAAATAAAACACTTCTTCGGCAATATCTACCGAGATAGACAAAGGTGATTGACTCAGTTCTGTCAACTCACATAACTTTGACAAGAGAATCTTATTCTAGAATAACCCCACTTCCAAGACGGACGGGGTACAGACTAGTCATATTCTCCCGCGGAAACCTACCCTATACCCAAAGTTTTCCTGCCGAAGCAGACCAGGACGCATGCCCCCTAGGTTCCAGTCATATTCTTCCGAATCACTCACGCTCATCGGGAGGACGGACCGTGGGTTGAGACATTTCTTGCGTGAAGAGACCATTTAGGGAAGGTATATGACTATTTGCAATGCGTGATCCGGGAAATGAAAGCTGGTCCACGAGCTTGACCACTCTTCCTTCGTGCAGAAAAAACATTACTCTAAAGAGTGAGGAGACGATGGCTCCCATGCAATATATATAGTCTCGTCCAAGGAGTAGGTTATAATCCAAGGGTCCTTGAATGACCATCACGTTCATTTGAACGGTCTTCCCTTTCAATGTGATAGGCACATTGGGGAGGATCCCTAAAGGTCGACTGGTTCCTTTATCAAAGCCTGTCAGATTTCTCATTTCAGGCAAAAGCGCTGGCGAACCAAGCGCTTTCCAAGCAGTGGAGGAAAGGATACTCACAGATGCCCCTTCATCAATGATGGTGCCAGCCATGACCATTCTATATATTTGGACGATAATTTTGAATGGTATGCTTGCTGGCAAACGGGGTCTGCCTAGTTGGTTCTAGTCAAAGGAGACAACTAGGTTGCTTGGTGGTGGGACCGAGTAAACAGCCAGGTATTGCTCTGACGAACTTCCTTCCTGCGATAAAGGAATGGGGGGAGTGCTCCCGTGCTCGTCAGATTCTGTGTTGATGAAGAGAATTTGGATGGTGTCATCTTTATTCTATTCAGTGACTGGATCATTCGAAGATAAATCCTCTGAAGGCAAGACCGGGTCAACTGCCGCCTCGACCTTTTGACTTTCGTTGGGTATGGATTCAGCTGGTTCATCTTCAATGACCAGCGCTTCAGCTGACCACTTGAGTGGGCCAGCTGGATTTTCAACTAACGAAGGACTCGGCAAGAGTTTTTTATATCCAGGAGGAAGTTGTAACGGTGAAACTGGACGATCATCCAAAACTCTTTTCGCTTCATCTAAGAAGGGACAACGGTGGATGGCGTGATCGCCTTCGCACAGTCTACAGGGAGATCTAGCTCTCCCTTTTTGTCCAAGGACTTCACTTTCGCTAGTTGACGGTATGCATTCAACATGGCTATCAGAGGTTGATGCCACCGGATTGTGCAAACGGGGAGACTAGTCCCTTAGTATCCGAGGGATGCAGGGACAATCTCTGTGGAAGTGGTCTCCCTTGCATATGACACATGGCGATTTAGGCCTAGTCAGTGCTGTGTGTGGATTTCTGTCAGACGACACTTGTTTGCCCCCAGTCGCTTTTGGCTCTTTCTTCTTCTTCTCCTTCTTCTCCTTAGGAACCTGGTTTTTTGTTTTACCAGTTCCGTCAAGCGAAGAGGAAGGAGGAGAGGAAGAATTAGAGGATGTAGAAGGCTGGTGGGAAACTCTGGACTGATCTGACTGTTGATTCGACTGTTCAGGAATAGTGGTGTTCTGAACGACATTGGTTGAGAAGAGACAGACCGGCAAGCCAATTGTCAGTCCTGGAAGCGACAATGTGGCCATATGGGGCGCACCAACATCTCCCCAAGAGGAGAAGGGACTAGGATTTCCACCAAGGGGAATTCCTTGGTTGGTGTGTTCCATTTTCTCAACCTAAAGATCAACGCAGGAAAAAGGGGTGATTGTTCCGTTTAAAATAAATTTTAACGACGCTTTAGACACAACTTGCTTTTTCAATTTTAAAGAGTCGAGAAAAAGCTAAAGATGACTCTAGTCTCCTTCGATGTTTTAACGAGCCCGAAGTGACAAATGATCGGATGGACTTTTTCTGTTATAGAGTCTTAAAAAGGCCAAAAGGAACTACTCTGGAGTTCTAGGTAGAGGGTGTGCCAAACTTTTCGCAAAACCGCAGAATACTTTTTAAGGTACGGGCGGTCAATCTTCCCGAATGATGTGTTCAGTGCATTGCGATCAGTATGGCGGCCGACACGGCTTCCTAAGGATAAAGGTTTTATGCCTATAGGGGTCTCCCAATATATACTCGACGGTACGTGGGAGCACAATCCGTACTGGCGCTATCATCCCTCAGGAGGAATCACCCAACCTTCAGTGAGATCGATAGTCATCAGGTTTTACGACGCCGGAACACGTCTCTAGCCTAGACCTCTATGTTGTGCGTTATGTTACAAAGCGTTGTTAAGTTCATTCAATTTATTTTAGGTTGATCTTTCTTAGAAGTTTGCCTTTTTGGATCACCACGAGATGTATGATACAATTCCTAAATGCAGTCTAAAGATGATAAGCAAGTTTTCATATCTTTTCAACAATGAAAATCCTAGCTACAAGGGGAAAAGGAAGATACAACTTTTCTCAAAGAGCATAGAGCACACTGCAATGCACTTTTCCTAAATCAAAGCATGCAAACTATCAAAATGCAAATGCACAAATGCATGTATTTGTTTTCGCTTCCTTAATATTGATGCCTAAAAAGAAAGTTGTTGTATAAATTTGAATTCGATTTCAAGTGAAAACATAAACAAGTTCCTTTTTCAAAACCAAAAAGACGATTACGACACCTTATGATTTACTTGTTTCGACACTAGAAATGCATAAATTCAAAACAAACGACAAAATTAAAAGCTCAATCAACTGTGAACAGCAAACAAACTCACTCCTAAGATCAAAACGACACTTATGACAGGTCTAGATCTAAGGGCGACAGTATGACTAGTTTACTTTTGTAATGGGAAACTGCAAATGATGTAACAAATACACAAAGAACAAATACAGTTTCCTTATACAACTGAGGCGGAATTGAGGCAAAGAAAAGGGGTTTCAGATAGGTACACTGACTGATAACAGGCTGCAAAAAACAGAGATAAAACTGAGCAAAAGGAAGCAGGGAACCACAATTGCACAAGGCAAAGACTGATCAGCGCACTCCCAACACAGAGGTTTTGACATTCAGTGCAGGTAGCCTTCACGGGACCTGCGTTGAAATGCAGAACCTCTTCACAGAGTCTGTGCTGAAGCAGAAACGAGAGTTGTTTCTGGGTTCTGGGTTACGGTTTGCAGTTAAATCAACAGTTTTTGGCCAAATCAAAGCTATCAATTAGGTACAATTAGGAGGATGATTTATAGGAGGACTAAGATCTATCACAAAGGGCTGTTAGAGCACTTGTGGATCAGTTTGTTCAGATCATAAAAACAGGCCCAGTGAGTGGACTAGAGTGGCAGATCTCTACTTTGCACTTGAAAATGGCAAGTGCATTTCGATTCAACACTTCTGAGTTTATGAGAAGAACAAGACCAAAAACACAAATAAACCAACAAGATACTGTCCCCAGCAGAGTCGCAAATTTGTTGTTGGGAAAAGTATCCAATACGGAATGCCCCTATCCCACTCTAAGAGGTGATAGTGCCTTAGCAACAAACAGGTAAACTTATTCAAGTATTCTTCTTTATGGAATGTAAGTAAGGAAGAAGGATCTAACTAACCAGTATCTTCCGCTAGTTTGTCGATCCAAATCACTCCTCTCTTCAGTAGCTCTCAGCTTCTTGCTCCTTCACCGGCCCAGCTTCACTAAATTCCTGCAAGATCACAAGAAAGAGAAACTACACAAAGATACAAATATACATTCATAAAAAGCTCAAGATCAGATTAAGCTAAACATGTAAGCATAACAAAACATCATTGGTATACAACATGTAGGAGAAACTCAAATAGTTTATTGATAAGATAATAAAGTCTGAGAAGAGATACAACCAAGTGAGTTCCGATCCAACATCTACCTCCCAGCGATGGAATCCCTTCCTCTCCTCCAACAAAGCATAAATCACCCAATGTGCTAATGTCAATCTCAAACCAACAACAATTCTCTGCAAAGTACAAAATTCCATCCTCTTGAACCTCTAGGTGAGAGATCCATATATAGATGTGAGCAGAGAGGATGAGTCAGCTCATGTTTTGACTTGTGGCTTCTCTCTGTCAGTTCTTGCTTCCACTTGGAGGTTGAGAACCTCTTACTCATCACTAGTCGAATTCATTGAGGCAAGTGTCATTGGAGAAGATTCTGGAAGCTTCCAGGGTCTTTCCACCTCGTTGAATGAACTTGCCATTTGTCATTTCCCGCTCAGCGCACCCTGGTAGTGCTTCTACCTGCGTTGCAGTGCACCTAGCCAGTGTAATCTCTGCATTTCAGCGCAGACAGCTAGTGGAACCTCTGAATTGATCCTGAATTGACTGTTTCTGAGTGGTTTTTTGGTGGAGAACTTCTGGGAGAAGCTGTCATTGGTTAACCTTGTTCCTTTAGGAGCTGTAACAACATCATTAGGGACTTTGGATCCCTTGAATTATGGACATTTCATGCTCAATGCTGTAAGGAACAAAAATGTCTATAACAAGTTGGTGCAGTGAAGAAGGAGGGGGTAAGTTTACAATAGCCTCAGCTTTTAGTGGACCTAGGCGAATCCCATTCTTAGAAATGATGAAGCTGGGGATTCATCTTACTTCCACGCAGAAAACACATTTGTGTGGATTTAACTAGATGTTATAGTGCCTGCAGTGTAGAAAAATTTGTTGAAGGTGGTTTAGGTGATCTTGTCGTTTACAAGAATGGGCAGCAAGGTCATCCAAGTAAGGTTGGAAAATGTTGTGAATATCATGAAATGCATAGGACGTTGCCCACTGAAATGTGGCCCCAACCTTTTCTAGGTCGAAAGGAAGCTTCTTGTATACGAATGTACCCCATGGGAAAATAAAGGTTGTCTTCTCTTGGTCAACTGGTGCGATATTGATCTGGTTGTATCTAGAAAAACTTTCCATAAAGGAAAATATCTCGCTCTCGGCACATTCATCAATGATTTGATCAATGAGGGGAGTTGGATAGTTATCTTTAGGACACGTATGATTAAGATCTCGATAATCCATGCAAACACGGATCGTGCCTTGTTTTTTATTCACTGGGACGATATTGGACACCAAGTCTATAAGGGGAATGGGATAAATGAATCCAGCTTTGAGAAGCTTTTTGACTTTGCCCTTAATAGTAGCGGCCTTTCTAGGGTGCACTGGATGAAGCCGTTGGCGGACAGGTTTCACATCTGGATACGTTGGTATTTCATGGACCACGGTGTTGGGATCAATACCAGGAATTTCTTTGTAAGACTATGCAAACACATCATGAAATTCCTAAAAAAGATGACTATATGGCTTGATCTCATTCAGAGAACAAGATACCCCAATATGAACATGTTCTATGACACTAGGTTTGATAGAAATGTCAATCGGCATCGTTTGGGTAACATTACCCAAAATTCCTTCCAACCATACTTCATGAGTAACAGTCGGTTTTGGAAATGGAGAAGAGGGCTCTTTGAAATAGGTAGACATCACCACCAGGCGAGGTAGGAATGAGGAGTGATGATGGTTATCGATCCATGGTGGTTCCTCGAGAGACATGATTTCCATGATACCTTCATCAGCAAGGAAGGTCTTGGCTAAGGGGTCGGATGATTCCAAAGTGCCAAGCCAGGGGGATTAAGAATACATATCGAGAGAAATATTCAAGGTATGAGAATCAAAGGATGCAGAGTTCGCAGCTGAAACAATTTCCATGTAATTGACTTCGATGAGACTAAGCGGCATGATGTCACCCCAAGCATCAACCAAATCTGGTGCAAGTATGACCTAGGGATCCGATTTGACTGAGATCATGTTGATGGAGGCAGCATGAGGAGGTGGGAGTGGAAAAATCCCCATGAAGGTAGAATATTTGAAGAGACCTACCCCACACTCTGAAAGGGAGCACTAGAGTGCTTTATGTGTGGAACATTTCCATCTAATGAGGAAGAGGCAAAGAAAGACATATGATCAACGTTGACAATCTTCCCTTGATGGGGAAAATGGATCACGCGAAACAAAGAGGAGGCCACAGCATGCATGGCATGAGTCTAACTTCGGCCGAGTAGAAGATTATAATTGAGATTGGCATCAACAATCTCTACTTTGACTTGCACTGTCTTGCCTTCCAAGGTGATGGCAAGGTTGGGTAAGACACTGAAGGGTCATGAATCGCGCCCATCGAAATCTTCCAAAGTGTTTGGAGATTGGCTCATTGCAGGGGAACCAATAGCCTTCCAAGACGCATTTGACATGATGCAAGTGGAAGCACCTTCATCGATGACAGTGCGATGGATGGTTTTCTCATTAATGATTACCTGAACAAGAAAGGAAATATGATGAGGGAGTCCTAGAACGTGGTTATCTAGATTGAAACAGATCAAATTAGAATTGATGGGATCAATGACCTCGATAGATGAAACAAATATTTATGTTGTGATGGGCAGCTTTGGAGTACTTTGAGAGCTAACATGGTTGATGATGGCTGAGTCAAATCTTCAACAATATTGTAGTGTTGAGTGGCTCAAGCGTTGGCATTGTACGAGGATTTCCATAGCACACCTCGAGAGAGTGGACGTGGAGTGAAATCAGGGTTGGGGCGCTTGATTTGCAGAGGGCTAGAACCTGGGGTAGAAGAAGAGGGTGGAACTTTTTTTCTTTCCCTATTGTGGGAGGTGGAGTTTGATAATCCTTCGATCGAGTAGCCACATTAATGGGCGTGCTCATCATGAACACTTGAGATCTAGAGGAAGCAGATCAGGGTTGGTTTACCATCTGATTCTTTTGAGACGGAAAAGGCTCTTTAAGGACAACAAGGGTCCCTTTAAGCAAACGAATAACTTCAGATCATTATGGGAAATCCTTGCTATAGTGATCCTCCTCAATGTTGAGGTAGGGATACTTGGGTTTCCATTGCGAGGATTTGCCAGTAGATGATTTGGGAGGACCCTGTTTCGGGACATCGGCTTTAGCTTTGCCTTTACCTTTTTTCTTTCCTTTTGAGGATTTGTCCGCTATGGTATACTGGACAATGTGGACCTTCGAGGTTTTACCACGGCCTAAACGTTTTTCATATGAATTGTTGGGAGCAGTATTTGAGATCAACTTCTATTTGGAAGAATTTTTAGCAGGGGCCTCGGATACCGAACCAATGAATCCATCAATGGGAGGGATAGCAAGTGACTTCGATGTTGTGGGATCAGATGATGGTCACAGAAAATTGGGTAAAAACTCTTATAAGGTGCCAAAATGAGGGTATACTAGGTCCAAGTACTGGGCACGAGCGATGGCTTGCTCTTCAGTGACGCATCCACCCATATCTATATCACGAACAATCGGGGCTACGAACGATTTGGTAAACCATTCAATGAGCAACTGATCAATTATCTCAGACTTGATCAATCAACATCTATGTCTCCATTCATCAATATGATTAGAGATGTGCATCATATTGTCTTGCTTCAGTGACGTGAGCAGATAGATGCTCGTTCCATAATGAATCAGTAGCTGAAAATGCATGAGAAAGGCCATGGCTAATGAATTGAAGTCGTGAAAAGTACTTTGAGGTAGCTCGATGTACCATTTTGTTGTGGCACACGTGAGGGTTCGTTGGAAAAGATGAAGATGAATTGAATCATCTATGTATGAGTTCAATGAGCACCAGAGGTGATATGTCATCACGTGGGCCTAAGGATCTTCTTTGGATTTTCCATCAAACTTTGGGAAATTTGATTATATCTTGGATGGCACCGTAGGCCAGAATGGAAAATGGAGGATCGATCATTTGTAAGATGTGATACATCTGGCAACTAAAGTGTAGCCAAGAACGGTAAGTAAGTGTTAAAAGGCATGGGCAGTTGATAAGTGGGCCCATAAGGAGGAGGCCATCCTTGCTAGTAAGGATTTTGGCGATAGGGTATCTGAGGTAATCCCCATTGCAGATTACCTTGACCAAAAGGAGGGTTTGTACCTTGAACACCTTAAAACTGTCCAAGAATAGGTTGCTGATAGGAAACGTATGGGTTAAAAGGCTGCTGAGCCTATTGACCTTAGATGTACTGATATGGGACTTGTTGTCATGGAACATAAGGTTGTTGAGCCTATTGCCCCTGAACAACAGGGTTCTGGACCAACAATCCTTGGGCATGAGGTTGATACACTTGTTTCCCTTGGACGTAAGTATTTTGTACCTGGTGCCCTTGGTCGGCAAGATTCTAAACCTATTGGCCTTCGACAAGAGGATTCTGCACCTACTACTACAGGATTTGACCTTGAACTTGTCCCTGCAAGGGTTGCCCTTGTTGATAGGTATACAAGGGTTGTTGCTGCCCAGGCTGGTTCTGGTGGCCTTGCAGTTGCAAAATTTGTCCCTGGGTTTGCAAAGGTTGGCCCTACAAGGGTATGGGTTCAGAGGTATATAGAGCATTTTGCATCTACTGCTGTGCAACCTACTGCAACCGTTGGAAGGGATGACCTTATGTTTGTTGCAGGTGACCTTGCTGTGGGATAATATTCCCTTGACGTTGCGGGGAGAGCCCTTGCTGCAACAAGGGTTGCCCTTGTGGTAACAAAGGCTTCCCTGTTTATTGTAAAGGTTGTCCTTGTTGTTGCAAGGGTCCTTGAACAGTGCTAGGGAAATTACCGAATTGAATTTGGCTGTAGCCAGGCTGGATGTACTGCCCAGATGGAATGGTGTAAGGTGGAACACAAGGATTTTGGTACTGGACCTGGGCCCCATAGGGTTGTTGATTTTGAACATTGCCTGATCCAGACAGACCACCAGGATTTTGAACCTGCTAGTACTAGACATTACTTGATCCAGTAGGGTCAACAGAGTTATAGACAATACTAGAATAGGGATGGTTTATACCAAGTAGGTGAGCTTGTGAAATTCTCACAGTAGAGGCACCTGACACCATGGAGACATTCAGGTTTCCCCCCCCAGGTGGTGGCAAAATATAGCCATTGCCTAACAGGACAGAGGAACTGGCAGAGACAATCTTTGAAACTGCTGGTTGCGACTGACATGTAACTAGGAATTATGGTATAAGAGTGTTCAGGATGGTGGTTTGCACCAGGACTAAAGTAACAGCTAGTTGGGAGGTCATGTTCATCACAAATGGACCTGATGTGGGTCTGATGCCTGATGCCCAAACGGGATTATGGTAGAGTGATGAGGCACTAGGTGTTCCTGAAACTAAGTGCCCTAAAGACACATCGTTGGGTGGCAAGCTAGCAGGAATACCTTCTGAATAAGGGAAACCCTCAGGAGGGAAATACAACTGCAATTCTTCTCCCTCAACAATGTGTGGATTTGAGACTTTAGACTCATCTGGAGAGGTGACTGGAGCATCGCCTTCTAGTTCCATATCTGAAAACAAACAACGACAAATAGTCGAATGTTTACTGGGGAATAATTCCAAAGTAACACCAGGTTGATCGTACGGAATATAAGGGCATTGTGGTGATATCTCAACAGCATCAAACAAAGGGTTCAGAGGATATATAACCAGTCCAAGCTGACTGCCAGTGGTTGGCAAGTTCTCTGGAGTTCGAATGAGATAATCCAGAGATTACGGGTCAAGATCAGCAGGTGACACTGATTCGAAAGTAGGCGAAGGAAGAGATGATAATGGTTGAATACTCAAAACAATCATGAGTTCAAAATTTTTGTCCTCAAATTTCTTTGATAACTCAGGAAGTGGATCCTCGGACAATCTTTCAGATGGAGGAGAGGAAGAGGAATTGGGTGAACCAGATGGTTCAACCACGATGACCTTGTCTTAGTTGACAAAATAGATAACTTCAAGGCTTTAAAATGTCCTTTTAAGGGAACTCATGATTTGGTCACAAAAATCTAAGTGGATGTTTTGGATCACGGGAAATCAATTATTTATGTCACATAAAAGACTGATGTTCTTTAATTTTTTAAGAGTTGAGAAAGAAACAAAGATGACTCTATCGCTTTCGATTAGAAATGAGCTCAAAAGGACAAGTGCTCGAATGATCTTTTAAGTTTAATGAGTCAAAAGGATCAAATGATTACTCTGAATGATCTAGGTAAATAGGATTACCAAGCAATCATGAATTGCAGAATACCTCCTAGTGAACCAAGAAGTATGAGAAGGCGATCTCCTAGAATGTTGTGTTTAGTGTATCATGTTCGCAAGGTGACTGACTCGACTTCCTAAGGATAAAAGGATTGCAACCTAGTGGGGTCTCCATTTATATACGCGATGGTACAGGGAGCCAAAATCCATGCTAGCACTGTCTAATGCCAAAGCTAATGCTAGCTGCTAAGTTTACAGATGTCGGAATACATCTCTAGCATAGACCTTCTAGATGTGATCGTTAATGTCAAATGCACCTTAGGTTAATTGAATTCATTTTAGAGTTGATCTTGAGTTAAGTTTCAGTTTTCAGGTCTTAGCGATGCTACTCGAAAAACCTAAAAATGCAACTAAATGGGACAATACCATTTCAATTCCATGAAATGCTTACACTAGAGAGGGTAGAAGCTACTCAATCAAATGCAAACAATCAAGCAATTGAAAACGAAATTATTTTTCACTATTTTACCTTTCAAAGAAAAAATAAACCAACGAAAAATGCATTCCAATTCCTAATTTCCTAACAAGTACTTGTCTATTAGTCCTTTTCAAATGAAAAAAAATTATCTTCCTTTTTTCAAATGCTAATGCAATTCTAGTTTTTTAAGAGATGCAAATCACAATGATGCAACAAGCTAGAATTTCACACTTTCTCATGAAACAATGAAACAAACTTTTCACATATAATCCTTCGATGAAAAGGTTTCCAAGACTATGAGCTCTTCAAGCAGATGAAAACATGAAAAGAGAAGTTCATTAATCAATAAAATGCCGACTTTTCCAAGCACAAGATCGACAGTGTAATCTATGTCGAAAAAAGATGTTCAGTTTAGTAAACGAAACTTTTCAAAAACTTGTGCAAAAGAGGTCAAAATCATAGAGAGGAACAAAAACAAATGGAAGGAGCAGACACACAAACAACCTGACTTGATGAGTCCACAAGCTGATGAATGCATGACTAACTAGATGTCCTAGTGTCGCTGGCCACTCAATGACTCAAGAAATCAAAAAATAAGATGACAAGCCTACAACAAAGAAAAAACAAAGGAAAGGTATCTTTCTAATCAGGGAGAAAAATAGTCAAAAGGCTCATAGGGTCAAAAACACAAGAGCATAACACACTAGCCAAGATTGGGGTCTAGCCCTAATCTTCACTTACAATATTTGGCACAATTGCCTAACTAAAAACAAGCACCTAAGGTGGGTCGGCATAATTGTTCCTTTGCAATTCACGTTGTTCAACACGATTGTTGGCCGATTACATGTGTTGTCCGCGAAAACTAAGAAAAAAATTAAAAAAATTCAAAACAGGGACCAGATATGCTACTATGGATTTTAGACTTATGCCAGTAAGCAAGAGAAAAGAAATAGAAAAAAGGGAAAACGTGAAACTATTAAAGTTCTCACAAATCCAAAACAAACAAAAGGATGGGATCTCCCCAGCATAGTCACCAATTTGTGGTGAAGTAGATTTATAAGTGTAGACACGAAAAAATTCCTCTAGCTTGATGATGGGTCTAACCACAATAGATACATTCTATTGAAGATTTCCTTAGGTTAGAATCAACCAAGAGGGCCTACCTCTTGGTTGCTAATCTTGCTTGATGGTGTCCTCACTTGCTTGCTCCAGAAATCTCTCGCTTCTTTCCTCAAGCTCCTGAAACAAGTAAACAACAACAACACACAAACATGATAATAGAAAAATTGCGATTCAACCTACTTAATGAGTCAAGAAGCATTAAGACACGAATATGTAATATTAAAAAATATGTAGGAAATCAATCAATAGTTGCATATATTAATATCAAAGAGAGATTACAACCATTCATCTTGGCATCGTAGTCTTCCTCTAACAAGACCAAGTTCCCACACACTTCTGCTAGCACTTCATGATGGCTTCAAACAATAATAGTTTGAAGGCTATTCCCTTTATGCTTCACTCCAAACCAAATACACTTTTCCCTCGCACAACTAGATGGCTACAACTAGTAATAGATTGTTTGTTTAGTATATTTACACTAAGCCAAAACTCTAACTCTCTCTCTCTAGTCATTAGTCACTAGTCACTAGTTTGTGTTTGGGAAGAAGGGAGGTTTATATAGGAAATATGGATGGGATATGGATCCTCTTCTCAAGGGAGAAGTACTTATCCCTTGAGGTAGTTCCATCATTATAGGGGAAAAGAGCCCAAATTGCCATCCTCAACCCCATCCGTCTAAACCATTTACCAGACTTTCGTTACAGAGCTTCTAGAGATGGAAGCTTTAGCTCTAATTTAAAAACTTTCCATAACAGGACTGGCATGGGGAATAGTGCTAATCTCTACACATTGGTGTGGGGGAGACAAAGGCCATCAGTGTTAGTCTTGTAAATTGGGCAAAACAGAAGTTTCAAGGGAAATGGTGCAAAAGGGAAATGATCTGCTCATGATGAGGGACATAATGGGAGTTTCTCCATGAAGAAAAAGCATTTGGGTTTCACTATAGAGGTCCTCCAGGATCAAGGAATAGGGAGTACAGGGACAATGAAAAAATGTTGTGTAACAAGACTCAAATTAGGTTTTGATAACAAAATAAAAACCTATTGATATTGAAGTAGGTATTCCATACTAAGAAAAAATATTAACTTGTCTTAATAGGATTAATTGATGGCAGATCAAATAAAAAAAGACCATCTGAAGAGGTGTGTTTTAGAAGTCCAATGTTTTCTCAAAAGTTTAAATTCAGAATATAAAAGAAGAAATCCAAAACCAAATTTAATAGCAACCCAATAACCTTGAGTTACTAAGGTGTACTAATAGTAGGTAGTGGCTTTTACAATCCCAACTCCATGGAAACCAATTGATATATATAAATAGACCCTGTAAATCCTTCTAGTAAATTTGTAGATATCTTGCATATGTATCTGCCAACAAGATCATCTCATTATAGGTGACAAAAATCATCATAAAAAATAGAGCACAACAACACAAAAAATAAGATCGAAAAGATATGCACATTTTAGTCACTCGTGTGCATCCTCATAGATGAATAATCATAATTATACACTCAATTAATATGAACATGGGAAAATAAAGTGCATGTGAATATAAAGTAGTAATTCAGACCTTCTTGTGAATGGCCTTTGAGCCATGGCTAGCATCATCCTCATCTCTTGATGTTATCTTGCACTTCTGCAGTGCAAGCCACTCTAACTAAATCCTCTTCAAGGGATTTTGCATCCTTTACTTTCCAAAACACAAACTGATATAAGTAAGAATATGAGGTAACATGAAATGCATCCAGTTGAGCTACAAATGGCAGTTGTTGACTTAAAGTCTGAGGTTATTCAGAACCCCAATCATCAGTTGTTGCGTCTCGAGAAGAAATTATTGACAGAGATCTAGAAGAAATCCCATCTAATAATAGTTGTTAAGGATTCCAATTCTAGAATAAGACTAGTTGTTTCTTTTGCAAGTGCAATTTTGCGGTCTCCTCTACTATTGAAGACAACCTCAGGATGACCCCAAATCATATAGGCACACAAAAAGACATGTAGTAGATACCTTAACAATTCCTTTCCTTTGACATTTTGACCTCTAGTTGTCCCTTTAACATACTCTTGAGAAACAACCATATTTGTAGCTATACTTTTAGTTGATGACATTTTTCATGTCCTAGAGATAATAGTTTAAGAAAATGATATATCTACACAACATTACACTGACTTGCTTATGACACCAAAAATCGGCTCAATGTGAACTAGAAGTGCTTTCACAACCTATAAGGTGGAAGTTGACTATATGTGAGCTGCAAATTACTCAAATGAAACTAAATTAACATAGGAATGATTGATTTCACATTCCAAAAATCTCGTGCTAAAGCATATGTTGTACATCTTGAATTTTGGAACTGCGTCCAAACCCTATAAAACAAGAACTCAGTAAGGTTCGTAAAATAACAAATAGTGTTGCATTAGTCTATCATCATTTCTAAAATCAAAATTTGAATTCCCTTATAAGTTAGACTATGACCTGGTCAACTTTCTTAAGAGACAGTCCCCACACTTGTAAATTTTGTGGTCATTAATATGATTGATGCCTCCACATCTTCCTATCTTACTTAGAAGTTCTATTCTTTTGTGTTTTTCCCGTGTAAGTGTTAAATTGGGACAAATGAGTTGCAGGAAACTAAAAAGAAAAAAATTGTTGAAATCAACTACACCATGCACATACCCTTTGCAATTGATTTTCCAACTTCTCCTTCAAATTTTTAATCTCCATTTCCCTTGAATATAGACAAAATTGGTAACCTTTCTTGCTTACATAACTATTGCATGTGCACGATTTTTTTCAACCTCTAAAAGACCCAAAATCTTGTCCTCTGCAGTTGGAATTCTTTGACATATTGTTGCATGAAGTGTTTCCATGTGCTTTTTATCTTTATCTTCCTACAACATCCATTATAGAAGACAATGTTCCATCCTCCCCTGGGTAGAAACCCTCTGTTGTTTCTTTAACTCTAGAAGAGCCATCTTGTTTATCTCTGCCTATTGCACATGTGATTCAACTTTGAATACATCTCCTCACGTTCCCTTTCAGCATGTAGTTTCACTTTTGTTTTAGTAGATTTTTGTATCTCATCTAACTTGGCTAAGCACATTTGTGCCTGTGCCAAGAGCTCCAATCTGTCATAATCACAAAGTATGATTGTTAATATCAATGGCATTTCTGCATATAAATGGATTTAGGGAATGCATGAAAAGTTCTTTTGTTACAAGTTCTAAAGGTTTTATAAACCATTTCAAGAAAAATATCAAGAAGCAGTAAAATTTTGGTATAATAGTTCATGTCAATGGAATTTCTAGATATAAATGGCTTTAGGGAATTTCAAGCTCCCATGGATGAAGTCCTTCAACTAGAGGAATAACGAGGGTTTCATTCAGCATGCCGAATAGGTGAAGTTATAGATTCCATAGGAGAACTAGGAAGCGCAAGACTTCCAATTGGCTAGCTGGACATAGCATGGAAAAGCCAAAGGAAGGACTAGCATGGCATCCTAGAAAACCTTTTCCCAAATATGGCACACCATATTGCAACTATTGTTGAGCAATAAAAACAGTCGAGAAAGTTTTCTATAACTCAAGAAAATCAAGATAAGAGGCATCCATGTAATTCCTTGATATATAATGATCACTCTATCATGTGGCCATTCATGCAACATATTTTGCAGTTCTATACAATTGTTGCACACTTATCAAATCCATGATTGGCATATGAATTCCAACTCCCATTGTCTCACTTAATATATATAAGTTTTGTAGATCTATGTTGACTCTTGAATGTTCCTCCGGGTAGGATAGCAAGAGAAAATCTTGAATCCATGCTAGCAGCTGCACAAATATTGCCAAAAGTGGGAGCCAAAGTACCAGGTGAAGCAAAGTTGGACATCATGGGTTGCAAAATAATTAGATTAATTGGATATCCACTCAAACCAAAATTAGAAGTACATACATTTGAAATATGTGGACTCTGATATTTCCCATTTGAGAAATTCCCATTGGGAATCCTAACAACTAATGTGACAACATACAAATTAGGTGTAATAGATGCATATTGTTGATGTAACTGGGTACCTATAACTTGATATTTGGAAGTCATTAAGGTCATGTTCATGTTTTCCAGTACTCTATTGTTTTAATTGAATCTAGAGAAGGATTTTCATTGTGCCTTTGTCAAGATACATGACTTTCCTCACTCAACTTGTGATTTTGTGGGATGTGAAAGCTGTGGATCTTGGTTTAAAGAAACATGGTTATGAAAATGGTTTTTTTAAGTTTCTGTAATTTCTTGTGGTATTTGTGACTTAGCATGGCTTTGCTCCTTAATGGAAGTTGTTTCATCAGAGGATAAAGTAACGCCTGACAAAGTAGTAGAGAACTTTGTGGCATAAGAATAAAATGCATTAAATGAGTCATGGTTAACGGTTCTTTCATTGTCATATAACCCAAACTTTCTCACCTTTTTAGCTGAGCAAGGACTAGTTAACCCTGTCTTGACTAGCTGGGGATATGGTGTTTGATTTCTTGAAAGAGATGCACCTATTGTTGATGCACATGTTTGTGAAGATTATACGCTAAGGCCCTGGACTCTCGTAAGAATTGGAGTTGAAGAACAAGAATACATTCCTTCAAGTATTGCTACTTCAAATGCAAAGAAAGGAGATTGAAAAGCATCTTGCAAATGTCCAAAACATGCCTTAGCATAAGGAGCTATTTGATCAATTTCACTATCATGAGCAACTCTACTTGGCGGTCTGGAAAAATGTCCATAATTTGTTGTAGACCTTCCTGGGTCTTCCTGCAAGGAGATATAATGTTTCCAAATGATTTTAAGTTAGCTAAGTCACAAAAATTAAGTGAGACTTGTGAAACTACCATATTTCTTAAATAACCAAAACCACTTTATTGTTATGAATTTCAAACTCCAACTGTTGGCTGGACATTTCAAGTGTTTAGCAATGATGAAAAAAACTAGGGAAAAAATGATCTCTAAGAGATATATTATCCCAAATTATATTCAGGACCAGTTTTCCTTTCAACTTGTAGCAGCAGAGGCTTGATACCAAAATTTTTCCTATCAATTACTAAATGTAGACTAATACCAAGGATCTAGATTGTAAACCAACATTTAAAAACATGAAAGTACTTTTGGTTTGAAGAAAAAGTGTTATTTCTCATATCTTCATGTCTACAACACACACACATAATGGAAATAAACTGAGAAAAATGTACGAAGCAAAAATTATTACAACCAAGATTTGTAGAGAATTTGTAGTCCCATGACTTAATTCAGTTTAGAGTTAATCCCACAAATTCTTAATGAAAGAGTTAAGAATAAATTGCATATAAGATATAAAACAACCATCTACAACCAATTCCATGAACAAAATTGAGGAGATTGATTCAAATGTGAAGTTCCAAAAGTGATAGAGTTTGTGCTCTCTCTATGGAACAACAAGTAAAATCATTATTTACAGTGAAGACCAGATGATTGGTGTTGGCTTCAAAGTAGACGGTTAGGAAAATCAGTGGGAATATTTTGTGGAAAATTGTGATTAGACATTGGATTCTATTTACTGAGAATATATTTAGTATCAATGGCCTCTTTTCTCTAAAGGATATCATTTGCAAAGCGTTTGATTTCACTCTTCAGGGTTTCTCTGTCCTCAAGAGAATTTAGAAAGGATGGGAAAATGTTTATTTTCTTATAATATGGAATGATGGATCTAATGTGATCCAGACGTTAGTTGAGATCTTGGCATCGGTAATAACTAATATTTTGGTGTCTTTGAATTGCTTTCTCGTCTCAGTTCCAAGGTTAGGTTTCATGTTCCTCTTAAGACAAGGGTTTCAAAAAATGGAATGACCTGTTTGAATATGAATCTGGTTGATTGATTTACATTTCAAGAACATTCTTGAAAAATGATCTTAGTACACACGTATATGTATGTCTTCGTTGAAATAATAGGCATAACAAACACTTAAGAGAACCCTTGCAATAGTTGATCATCAAGAGTGGTACCACTAAGAAGAAGATTTATAGATGGTTATGGACGTTGAGAATCAAACTATCAAGGAAAAATAATGCTATCACCTTGAGCATCAATGCTTTAAAGAATTTGAATGGCATTTCCCAGTTCAAGGACTAGCTAGCAATCATACACTTGCTAGAACCAAACCCATTTATGCTTCATATATGGTGTGACGAGAAAGAGGACTTAACCACACATTCTAGGACTGTAAGTTTTGCAAACACTTACAATCTCCACTAATACCCAATAGTTTGGCATATCGTCTCTATACCTTTCCATTGGAGGGAAGCTATTTTATGGGATACTGGTTGTATTAAAATTCAACTTGGCTATTCTATATATTCTCCAACTTAATACTCTCTTTTAAATTATATCTATGGAACTCAGATTTAATGAGACTTTTATGGGTTAAAATGGAGTTTTGTAAGTGAAATTTCTTCAATTTCTGGATTAATTAGCAAATTAGGTTTATGCTAAGCACCTAATACTTGTTCACATTAAAATGTCTTTATATTGTCAATTTATGAAAAAAAGTTAGAGTTGATATCAACCTAACAAAATTGTTCATGGGAAGAACGTGTCTTGTGAGTCCAATATCTATGAGTTGTATGCAGTGAGTAACCATTATGGAAGTACAGTAGGTGACCATTGCATAGCAAATGTAAATTTAATAGAGGAGAACTAGTGGTATAATTCTGATGACAACCACATTTCTCCTGTTAGTGAAGATAGGATAAAGACATTTAATGCTTATGTTATTTTATATAGAAGTGTCAAACCTAAACTTGAAGATCACTTAGAAAAAAATCGAGGACTATTCACTCCATAGATATTCTTGAACTTAAAGAAAAAATTGACAACAAATCAATTACTAGTATGGGGATGTTGGAACTATACCATCTGTGGTTTTTTGCAACTATTATGGTCAACCGGGGAGAAGCTTCTTGATAGCTAATGTGATTACATACATTTCCATGGTTTGAAATCAGGCGTTGTAATGCATTGTAAAAGTTTTGGAAGAATTTGATCAATGTTATTTCAGCGTTTATTCTCAGTTTATAGAAGATTCACATTGGTTGAAGCATATAAGTGACAATTCTCTTCTAGATTGAAGCATAAAAAACCTTATTATGCATAAAAACATTCAAGGGAAAGGAAATCAATCAATCTTGTCCTCAACCAAGGTGACATATTTGACAGACCATTTTTTTTCCACTTGGTAACACTTGTGTTCAGTTGATACCCCTTTGGTATTTTCCTTTGAGAGTTTCACAGCATAATTAAAGAATTCACACAATGTTCAATTTGATCCTCTGGTGAGGGAAATGTTATAGGTCCATGTAGAGACATAAAGGAGAACCCCAACAAGTCTCCTTCCTAATCTAGATTAGAACAATAGAGAGAAGGAACATTCTCAAGCAAGGAGGCATGACATCCATGCTTTTTCCCTAGAAGCCCATGAAGAGCCCTTAGAAATGAAGCTGGCCTTATATCACATTTTTGGAATGAAGGATAGAACTTGAGAATCAAAGAAATAGGGAGAATCGAATTGAAAATGTTGTAGCATTCTACAATCGTTCCACAACATTGAAGCCACCTTCCTCATTGAGAGAAGGAACTTAACCTTCTAATTGGACATAAAAACTATTCCTTTCCTTTGTTCCTAGATTTATGCGAAGCATTTTCTTATGCCCCGGGAAGGGGAGGAAAGGAAGGTTCTTCAAGAGGGGAGTTAAGTGCTCTCCTACTCACTATAGTGAGATACCTGGGAGGATCAGTTGATACAATACTTTTGGAAGAACTTACTACCATGTCAAAGCTCTGTCCAAAATTAAAATTCTTAGCAGTTGCAGTCAGCATGGATTAGTGAATGACATTCTGTATATCAAGCATCTCATTGTTGGCTGGATTAGCTAAAGAAAGCCGACTATTCATGTTCCACCCCTGTCCTCTGGCAACTCGTTGAGACTCACACTTGATGAGCCTCAGTATTGCAACAAGAATGTTGCAACTCCCAAGGCTACTGACTTTAATTATTAACCCTGGGTTCGTACAAGGTTAAGAGGTATCCACACTATATGTGCAACATACAATGTGTCCTTCCATTGCTATCATGATATAAGGGAGTGCATGTACTGACGTCAAATCCTAAACTAATGGCATAAAATGAAATTCTCGAAATGGAACCTTAACCTATTGCAAGAAAGAAAGTACAAGGAAAGAAAATGAAATAAAATTCTAAAACCCACCATTTTATAAATAGCTCCTAAGAGGCTTTGCTTCAAAAGAATGCAAAGTTAACATGTGTGCAATCCTACTGTCATAAGAATGCAGATTCAAACCGTCAAATATTCTACTATTGTGCATGTAAATGAATAAAATAAATTTGTTTTTCTTTTTGTCTTTTTCTCTTGATGAAAATGAGGTGGTAGCCTGTAATTTGAATATTGGTTAACTTTGTAACCAATCAGCTGCACACAAACATATTCTGTACATGGATTTTCCTGTTGAGGGTCCCGCTTATCTGATCAATCACTGTCGATCCCTCATTGACTTCTCTTTTTATCAAGCGTTTCAATCCACGCCGTTGATCTCACTTCTCGAAATCCAATAGATATTGTGTCGTCCGCTCACCAACTAACCTGGACGATTTCCACCATCGATGTGACTCGTCCAATCAAATGATTGTCATGCAATCTTTCATGAAATCTTGCATGACTAATATCAGGTCGAGAGTGCGTGAGGAAAGTGGTTTTCCCATGCTACATGTCACCCACTATGGTTAATCGTGTGAATTTTAGGAATACAATTTACAACGTTTAGGGTGTGTGAGATACCTCTTCCCACTTATCAATACCACCAACGTGCTTAATTCATACTTTTAATAAAGGTGCTTAAGGAAAGGTTTAGCACTTAAACTCAGTATTAACGCTTACCACTTACTGACTGTTATTTATAAATAAAATGTATGAACTGAGAAAAATACCTGATTAGGATCTAGAATGCTGATACACAGCTACAAATGGATTTCTACACCAAAACAGTGCATCCACACCACACTTCAATCAATTATTCAACAAAATGGAAATTACAAAGTATTGTCCCTTTCAACTCGATTACAATATTTTATCTAACCTTTGTTTCAATCTCAAACCCTATCTTTGTCACACCTCTTGCTTACTCACTCTGTTCTCGATCATCTCATCTCTCTATCATTACATTCTTTCCTCTTTTATGAATCAAATCCTATCCTAACTGCATTGACAACTCAATCTATATTTTTATCAGTGTGATAATTAAATCCCTAGTTTCAAGCTCTGATACACACCTACAATAACAGCTTATCTCTTAGTCTAAAAATAATATAGTGATCTAATTATTACAATAATTAAAGCAAAGATAAATTCTAGAGATCCAACCCTCTCTATCAAAATTGACTTTGACCACTAAGGTCAATGAAATTCATCTCATATTAGCTACAATATGTGAACATGAAATCACATTGGTGTCTAAGTCTAGATGCTCCCGCATCAATATAAAAGGGCTCCGAGGCTCCTGGGATGGCCAAGCCTAAGGAAACTTAGAGACCTATGGAGGAGAACAAGATTTAGAAGTTGAACATGACACCAATCTTCATTATTTTCATCAGTGGAATTACATCCCTGCAAAAAATACAATGGCGCTGCAAAAATACAATCTCTCTACATCCTAATGCTAATGAAAATCTCTCCGCGGAGGAAAATTAGACTTGGTACTTATACAAAATGATTAGGAATCATTCCCCATGAATGGAGGAAGCTTTCCCCATCGAAATCCCTTGATTAGTGGATCTGCTCCCTTGATTGGTGGATCTACTCCCTTGATTTTTGGAACACATTCCTAGATTTTCTCAATCATTGGAGTTCCAAAATTTGTGCCATAATTCCATGATATTTTATTGACTTGTTATTTATTATTGATCCTCCAGTAGTAGGGAACAAGTCCCTAAAATATCTCCTCCTCCAACTCTTCATAATTTGCCCAATATTCTCATAATATTCCACAAAATTAAATAATATTAGACTCAAATATTCAATTATTCATAAATATTCCTAATGAATATATTAAAGTTAAAAGTAAATTATCTAATGCAAAAAGAGAGGTTTAATGTGCTGAAGGATGGCGATAGGCCTTAATTTATGTTTTAAATTTGAGGCATGGTCCTTAATTTATGTTTGATTTAGAGGCCCATCATACCCCCCTGCTGAAAGTGTTTCTCATCCTCTGAGCAACTTAATGACCTCATTGTGCCTCATCCATGGCCCTAGCGGCCTCGCTCTTGAGCATTAAGAATCTTGGTTGTAAGCTCTGCAAGGAGAAGCCAAAAAACATATTTGTGCAAAGAAGAATCCTTGTTTCTTGAGACCATTAGTTTGCCTTCTTCCCCTTATTCAATATGGTTCTTGATTGTATTTTAGTTTGGCAAGATCTTCCACACCCTTATCAAAAAATTTCTACCTTGTTCCACCATTTATTTGCCTTAGGACTGCCTCCTATAGGATTTCTGTGTCACTGTAATTTCTACAGGATCATCCTATAGAAAAGACAGTCCCTTTGTAAACTGAAGTAAAGGAATGGAAAAAATGACATAAATGGTGGAGGAATGACTGGTAATGAGTGGTAAAATAAAAATGTGAGTGACAGGGGTCTCTTTGTGATCCTTCTTTGCTCTTTGATCGTCCTTCTTGCTCACCTGGCAATGGAAATTTCATGAAAATGGAGAGAATTCTCTCTTTGTCTTTTTTTTAAAGAATGAAATGGGATGGATGAATGATGAATAGATAGTGAATATGAAGTGGATGGAGAGTTTAGAGTGTTGTGGTGACCTTGGCCTTCACAAATATTTCTTCTTTTGACTATTGTCCTCATTCCTTGAAATCATCATCCTTCATAATTTGACTTTTCAACATTGCATGAGTGAAGGAGTGAGTTGCAATTGAAGGTTGTTGATAGTGTTGACCAATCCTTAGCTTATAAAGCCTCATCTCTCATGCATTGACAACAAATTTCTAACTATAATACGCTCAAGAGAAGAGGTCAAGAATATTGCATACCTGTACCTACCTAATGGTTGTTGGAGAGACATGCATGCTGTTGTTGAGTTGATGTTGATGTGCAGGTGTTGGATGGTGATGTTGATGATCCTGATGTTGTTGCTAAGCTCTGGAGGAGCTTATTTGACCTCTAGATCTCCTTTAAAACTGCTCACTGCCAATCCTGTAGGTGTTGTTTTGTATCTTGTAGGTTTATAAGACAACAATTTTTTTTCCATATCTCCCAAACGGTAGACTGGATTGAGATGAAACATTTTGAGCATGTTTCCATCATCATTATGCACATTTCAATAGAAATTTTTTGGTCAATGGATGCATGGATCTTGAGAACAACTAAAAATGGCTGAAGGTGATGGAGGTTGATTTCTTGGAAACCGTGCACTAGAATTTTTTGAAATTTATTCGGCATGTTACGATCATCCATATGCATCTCCCCATGAAACAAAGTTGTAAATGGATGCACAGATATTGGGAAAATGCAAAAATGGTTGAAGGTGATGGAGGCAAATTTCTTGGAAACCATGCATTGGAACTTGCTGAAACTACTTGAGCATGTTACTATCATCCATATGCATGTCCCCCTGAAATAGCTTGGAAAATGGATGCATGGTTTTCAAGTTATGGCAAAAATAATTTTCTGCTCTATATTTTTGTATCCTATAGTAAAACAAAGCATCTTGTAGTTTTCTTAGGACAACAAGCAAACTAAATGGTATAAGCTTGAGAATGATGGGTGGATGGTGAAATTAAATGAGGGTGATGGATTGGCATGGCCTTGGCCTTATTGGGGCATTTGAGCAAAGGAGGAAAAAGTCAAAATTTGACTTATTTTCACTAGGCTTGACCAATTTTCCTTTTGGTACCAACTTGTTCTTATTGCTTGTAGATGTTGGACAGAACATGCTTTTATCAAAGAGATGCATGGAGCAAGGATGTTTTTTTCTTCTTTTTTTTCTCTTTTTTCTTCTAGGCCTACTAGCCGCCTCAAAGTGGTTTTCAACTAACAGGTCTGCCAAGGCGCCTTAAAGGAGTTTTTCACCTTGGATCTTATTTTTTCTCTTATTTTTTTCTTTTTTCAACCCATTGACCACCTCATGGAGGTTTTAAATCAATGAGACAATCTTAGGCACCTCCAAGAAGGTTTTCACCTTAGATTTTAATTTCTTTCTCTTATTTTTAATTTTTAATTTTTTTTCTTCTACCCTACCCTACTTGAAAAACAAAATCACTTTAAAGCATAGGAATACTTGCAATGGAGCCATGTGCACATCAAGTTGACAGGCAAAATGATGTAGAGGCTTGACATATATTCTTTGACATGTACCTGGATTTCAGAGAAATGATTTGAGTTTAAAAGGATCAAGCATATTTCAAGAAGAGAGTGACTTTGCAAGTTAGTGACTGTCTGGAACAATATTTCAATATAGTTGTGATGCCCCTAGTCCACTTGCTAATTTGAATCATTCTTCATTTCTTCTTCTACCATTCCCTTCAAATATTCCTCTTTTTGTTGATTGTTCTCTTGAATACATGGAGGATTTGATGGTAACCATGAGTGGGCTTTCTCAATATCTGATTTTGATGTCTTCTCTTCATCAAGTGCAACCCATGATTCTTTGATATTCTCTTTCGAATCTTCTTCTTCTGGATGTAGTCCTTCAATGATATCAAGAGAATCTCTTTTTTGCAATACTCTCCCTGAGCTATGGTTAATACCATTGAGCTCAAGAGTAGATGTTTGGAAGTGTTGTACCTCAACATTGTAAGTGGGCTAAGATACTTCAATGTGTGGGTTTGGAAATGTTGGTGTAGGTAGTTGAGTGGGAGTGTATATTTGATATGGATGTGGATGGGTTTGTGGTTGTGGTGGAGGTGAATGGTAAGGATACCATCAAGTTTCGTATGGAGGATATTGAGGAAAATATTGAGGATATTTTGGATGGCTCCCATAAGTTCCTTGTGAACCTTGTAGCCAAGATTGGTTTTGGGGCTGAGATGGCCAATGTTTCCAAGGAAAGGGTGTGTTCCAATTACTTTGAGGTGGATGTGCATAAGCTTGAAATTGTGAATTAGGATCTTGCATCATATCAGGATGAATAGGTTATCATGGTCCTCTTGGAGCTACATAACATTGCTGCATTTGTAATTGAATTGCTCCATTATCCTCCTGGTGAACTTCCTTCAACCTTGGTAATGAGGAGCAACATTTAACATCATGTGATTTTGCAACACAAATATCAAGATTTTATTTTTCTTCATCTTACTTTCTTAACATTTCTACTTGTTTTAATAGATTTCTAATAATTTCTATTTTAAAATCATCAAACAACATTCCAAGTTTAGCTTGACTTACCGATCTTGATGCTAATTTACCTACTCTTGCTTTTCCTCTTGATATGTGTTTGCATGTTTCACAAATTTCCTCAAATGATAATTGATATACATCACCTCTACTCATGAGATTAAGGAGATCAATCCACTCATCCCTAATTGTTCTAAGTAAGAGGGTTTTTAGTGTGTCGGATCCTAAATGATGTAGTTTTTCCCTCTTAAGATTATACATGAACCTCTCTATTAGATCCTCTAGACTCTCATCTTCTCTTTGATTCATTCTAAAGATTTCTTCTTTAAGATCATGATCTTTATATTTTTCTAGGAATATCTTTTACATATCATTCCATGATCTTATTGAATTACTCCCTAAACTAACCATTTAAGAGATCTATTCTTCAATGTTACCAGAAACAATCTCAGTTTTTGAGTTTTCAATAAGTAACCATAAGATCTACAAACAATCTCAAATTCAAAGAGAAAGGTTTCCAGATCCTCTGACCTTAGACCATGAAATTTTGGGAGAAAATATGGAGGTATGTTCTTCATGTGCACACTTCCATTAGTACCTTGAATGGGAAATCTGATAGGATCTTCCTCATTCTCATCATTGCCATCAATTTCTTCTACATTCTTCTCCATATTCTTCTTCTACCTGTAAAAGTGAACAATGATATGGCTCTTAATGCACCATGTGATCAAATGGGGGGGTGGGTTGGTGTTGGAGAATTTTGTTTTTGTTTTTAGGATTGAATGAAAATTATAATGTGATGCAATTTTCTACTTTTGAAATTAATATGCCAAATGTAAATATTTTTTTTTTTTTGCAAAAATTAAAAAGAATTGAATCAACTAGGGAATAAAACAATGCATAATTTGACACCTCCCCAGCAACAATGCCAAAAATTGATGAGCCTCGGTATTGCAACAAGAATGCTGCAACTCCCAAGGCTATCGACTTTGATTATCAACCTAGGGTCCATACAAACTTAAGAGGTATCGGCACTATATGTGCATCATACAATGTGTCCTTCCTTTGTTGTCATGATGTAATGGAGTGCATGTACTGAAGTCAAATCCTAAACTAATTACATAAAATGAAATGCTCGAAATGGAACCTTAACCTATTGCAAGAAAGAAATTAGAAGGAAAGAGAATGAAATCAAATGCTAAAGCACACCATTTTCTAACTAACTCCTAAGAGGCTTTGCTTCAAAAGAATGTTAAGTTAACATGTATGCAATCCTACTATTCTAAGCATGCAGATTCAAACCATCAAACCTTATACTGCTGTGCATGTAAATGAATAAAATAAATGTTTTTCTTTTTGTGTTTTTGTCTTGATAAAAATGAGGTGGTAGTCTGTAATTCGACTACTGATTAACTTTGTAACCAATTAGTTACACACAAACAGATTTCATATTTGGATTTTCCCCCTGAGCATCCTACTTATCTAACCAATCATTTTCGGTCCCTTGTTGACTTCTCCTTTTACCAAGTGCTTCAATCTGCGTCGTTGATCTCACTTCTCTAGATCCAATGGATATCATGTCATATGCTCACCAACTAACCTGGACAATTTCCACCATCGATGTGACCCGTCCAATTGAACAGCTATCATGAAATCATGCGTGAAATACTGCACGACCAATATCAGGTCGAGAGCACATGAGAAAAGTGGTTTTCCCGTGCTACGTGTCACCTACTAAGATTAATTGTGTGAATTTTAAGAATATCGTCAACAACCTTTAGGGTGCATGAGATATTGCTTCACACTTATCAATACCACCCACATGCTTAATTCATACTTTTAATAAAGGTGCTTATGGAAAGGTTTAGCGCTTAAACTCAGTATTAACGCTTAATACTAATTGACTATGATTTATAAATAAAATGTATGAACAAAAGAAAATACTCGATAAGGGTCTAGAACGTCGAAACATAGCTACAAATGTATTTCTACACTATAATAGTGTGTCCACACCACACTTCAATCAATTATTCAACAAAATGGAAATTATAGAGTCTTGGCCCTCTTGACTCGATTACAGTAGTTTTTTTGAACTATGTTTCAATCTCAAACCTATCTCTGTCACACCTCTTGCTTACTCACTCTATTCTATATCATCTCATCTCTCTGTCATTACATTCTTTCCTCTTTTATGAATCAAATCCTATCCTAACTGCATTGACAACTCAATCTCTATTTTTATCAGTGTGATAATTAAATCCCTAGTTTCAAGCTCTGATACACACCTACACTAACAACTTATCTCTTAGTCTAAAAACAATACAGTGATCTAATTATTACAATAATTAAATCAAATATAAATTCGAGAGATCCAACCCTCTCTACTAAAATTGACTTTGACCACTGAGGTCAATCAAATTCATCTCATGTTAGCCGCAACAAGTGAATAGAAAATCACATTTTTGGCTAAGTCCATATGCTCTTGCATCAATACAAAAAGTATCTGAGGCTCCTCGGATGGCCAAGCCCAAGGAAACTTAGAGACCTATGGAGGAGAAGAATATTTAGAATCTGAACATGACACCAACCCTCATTATTTTCATTAATGGAATTACATCCCTACAAGAAAATGGCGCTGCAAAAATACAAGCTCTCTACATCCTAACGCTAATAAAAATCTCTCCCCATAGGAAAATTCAACTTGGTACTTATACAAAATGATTAGGAATCATTCCACATGAATGGAGGAAGCTTTCCCCACAGAAATCCATTGATTAGTGGATCTGCTCCCTTGATTTTTGGAACACATTCATAGATTTTCTCAATCATTGGAGTCCCAAAATTTGTGCCATAATTCTATAATATATTGTTGAATTATTATTTATTATTGATCCTACAGTAGTAGGGAACAAGTCCCTAAATTATCTCCTTGTCCAACTCTTCATAATTTGCCCAATATTCTCATAATATTCCACAAAAAATTAATAACATTAGGCACAAATATTCAATTATTCATAAACCTTCCTAATGAATATATTAAAGTTAAAAAAAAATTATCTAATGCAAAAAGATAGGTTTAATGTGCCGAAGGATGGTCATAGGCCTTAGTTTATGTGTTAAATTAGAGGCATGGGCCTTAATTTATGTCTAGTTTAGAGGCCCATCAATGCTCACTCCCTAGACACCTATATTGAAAACTAACAGGAATCTTCATGGCATTTGAATCACAATATTTAGCAAATATTATCCATAGCTGAGAAAGAAATTTGAAAAACCTAAAATAGGAAATCAATGCACACATCCACATATATCAATACTAGCGGCATTGATGCCTTCCATGTATAAGGTTTTACTGTAGACATAGAGATAAAAATATGCAAACAAGGGCAATCCATTATGTTCAATAAAATAATTGATCCACAAGAATTGCCTCAAATTAGAGTGGGATTTGCATAAAGGCCAAATTAGAAGGACAATAAGCAATTGCATTTGAGAGGCTAAGTTCAATGTTTCATAGCGACACATCCCTCAGGGTGGATGTCCCATGTTGCCCCATGTTTCCCAGACTCCAAAGGTGCATTGAACATTGGGAAACATTTCCCCACATCCTCCTTTTGAGGGAACTTGATTCAAGACATGTTTCCCCAGTGTCACGATACGTTCCCCCAAAGGAGTGTTTGGGAAACCCCTCAAAAAGGGGGCCATATGAACAGAAAGTACACACAAATATGAACACTCAATATTACATCTGCATTTAATAACCGAAGAAAAATAATACAGAGCAATGGCACAAATCATAGCGGATTGTCAACAAATTAGCAATAGTCCATCTAGACGATCTTCTTTATAAATGAGATGTTTTGGTTGAAATTTTTCCTAGAGGAGTACACCCTAATATGCATCGGAGAACCATTCCTAGGAAGGTGTGCCCATTATAAGGGAGTGCAAGTATCCATGCATATCTCTCTTCCAAGGATCTACACCACATTTATTCTTTGAATCTTTCACATGCAAAGCACTGTAAAGAAAACAGAACAACAATATACTTAACAATAAAAATAGAAGTTATTACAAAGAAATAAAACCATGTATTGTTCTAAATTTATGACTGGAGTTAAAATTGGAATAAACCTAAGGCTATTGCAAATATGCACCCTATAATACTGCCTACATATCCATTGCTACTGTACCTCCCACACTACTGTGCCTCAACATCCCATGAACGTGCATAGAATACCAGGTGATCTTGTCATCACTGTTGCACCATGATGAAGAAGCTCATCTCTTTGATTCATATATATATAATAAGGAGTTGTTTTTAGTGTGGTTTTTTGGACTCTCTGGTGTTGGAATTTGACGAAAATTTTTGAGGTGAAATCTTGATCTATGTTATTTAAACTGGTTTTTTTACGGTATATATGGATTCAGAACCCTGAAAAAACCCTATGGAACTTTGATGTTGCAGGGGTTACACATCAACCTTGTGATTTGAATAAATTCTTGCGAAAAATTAGACCAGAAAAACTCACCAAAAAACTTCCAAAAAATCTCACTAAAAACCACTCTATATAATAATGAAAAACATTATTGGTTAAACTAAACTAAATTCAAAGTAATTGATTACTTAAACTAAACTAATAATATAATATAAAAAAAAAATAGTTTTAATGGAATAAGAAATGGAAAGAAATGGAAAAGACATGTGTTTCCTTGCAAAATCATATATTCAAATTTAATGGATAATACAAATCCACTTGCATCGCACCCATAAATAGACTTGCAGTATCAACACTCATGGAAGTGGAATTTCCAACTCTCATTGAAACACCATCAACCTATAGAAGTTGACCTGTGGATTGAGTATAATCATGAAATTCCAATTTTGTGACGAATGGATGGGGTTTTGGAAAGAATCAAGGCAACCAAAGAGAAGAAAAGATGATAAAGAAGACTAGGTCCAGGATGTCCCTCGATATCAAAGGAAGGCATGTTCTTAGATCGAAAACTGGTGGATGGAAAACTACGTTTTTAACCCTGGTATCACTTTATTTTATAAACTACTCTCATATTTCTGTTTTATGCTAATCACCTACTACTTGTTCACATTAAAATGTTTTTATATTGTGAGTTTATGAAAAAAAAATAGAGCTGATCTCAACCCAAAAATATTGTTGATGGGAAGAATGGGCCTTGCCAGTCCAATACCTATGAGTTGTATGCAGTGAGTAAGCATTATGGAAGTATAGTAGGTGACCATTACATGGCATATGTAAATTTAATAGAGGAGAACTAGTGGTATAACTCTGATGACAACCACATTTCTCCTGTTGGTGAAGATAAGATAAAGAAATTTAATGCTTATTTTATTTTCTATAGAAGAGTCAAACTTGAAGATCACTTAGCAAAAAATCGAGGACTATTCACTTCATAGATATTCTTGGACTTAAACAAAAAATTGACAGCAACTCAATTATTAGTATGGGAACGGTTGAGCTATACCATCTGTGGTTTTTTACAGCCTTTATGGTCAACCTGGGAGAAGCTTCTTGATAGCTAACATGATTACATACATTTCCATGGTTTGACATCAGGTGTTGTAATGAATTGTAAAACTTTTGGAAGAATTCGATCAATGTTATTTTAGTGTTTATTCTCAGTTTATAGAAGAGTCACATTGGTTGAAGCATACAAGTGAAAATTCTCTTCTAGATTGAAGCATAAAAAACCTTATTATGCATAAAAACATTCAACAAAAAGGAAATCAATCAATCTTGTCTTCAACCAATGTGACATATTTGACGGACCATTTTTTTTCACTTGCTCACACTTGTGGTCAGCTGATACCCCTTTGGTAATATTACTTTGATAGTTTCAGAGCATAATCAAATAACTCACACAATGTTCAATTTGATCCTCTAGAGAGGGAAATATTATATGTCCATGTAGATACATAAAGGAGAACCCCAACAAGTCTCCTTGCTAATGTGGATCATAACATAGAGAGAAAAAAAATTCTCAAGAAAGGAGGCATTAGGATCCATGCTTTTCCTGTAGAAGCCCATGAAGAGCCCTTAGAAATGAAGCTAGCCTTATGTCACATTTTTGGAATGAAGGATAGAACCTAAGAATAAAAGAAATGGGGAGAATCAAATTGACAATGTTGTAGCATTCCAGAATTGGTGCACAACATTGAAGCCACCTTACTCATTGAGAGAAGGAACTCAACCTTCTAATTGGACTGAAAAACTATTCCTTGACACTGTTATTGTACAAAATTCAAAAAAGAAACTCATCATTAAATTGTGTCTCCAGACCCTTGAATGTAGAATTTGATTCATAGTTTCAAGAAAAACATAACAATAGAACAAGGCAAAATACCTTGCATCTTAGAAGCTTAGACCATATAAATGTAGATAAGGAGAAAACAAGTGTGAAAATCAATGTTACAAATATTGTATCATAGAATACATTGTTGATGGTCCATTGTAGCACCAATGATGGATTGGATTGATACTCATTATAGGACCCTTACAGCTCTCATCTCTTGCCATGCCTGGATTTCTACTAAAATGGTTGTGCTAGAGACTATTGTTCACCAATATCACAACTTGGATGAGTTTTTGGAAACCCACAAAATGCAACATCCTATAGTTCTTCAAATTGGTGGGAGTCATTGTCAACCTTGCAAAAGTGGTTGAACTTGCAAATTCCTATGGTTGTAATGAAATCATTTCAATTGTGGTTGCCCCTGTGAAAGAATAATTGTTCACGGATGCTTTAATTTTGAATTGAGTGGCAAAACAAATGCAAGTTTTGAGTCATGAAGTGATGAGGTTGTATAGACTTTAAATATTGCAAGGTCATATTTATAGGTCTATAGCAAGACAAAAAGGTTGTAATCTATTGTGTATACGTTTGATACTGTGAGTCATGACATTTGAGCCATGAGATTTTAGGGATAAGGAAATTGTTAGAAACTGATGCTATGATAAGTAGCACAAATTGTAGGATGGATTATGAGAATAGTTTTCAAACAGAGGCTATTAGGGCTATTAGGAAGAGCACAACTAGCTATGTAAATTGGAAATTGAATGGAGAATTAAAAGGGGTACACATCTATATATGAAGCAGTTTATACCAACATGAAGAGTTGTCTTGACATTTTCAGAAGAGGAACCATCTAACAACTAGTCAGTTTAATATGAGCCAATTTGATTGAGCTGACTTGTGAAGCAAGGTGGCATATAACTAAATATGTATATTTTAACAATCTAAATTTCAAGTACATACATTGTCAGAAACAATGGATGGGTTCTTTCTAATTTGTAATTGTGGAGTGTTAATGTGTATTATGTTGCAATTGTGTTAATGTCGGTAGCTTAGTTTTAGTTAAATATTGCAATGAGGATATATTTACCATATTAGGAACCAATCTCTTCCATTTATGAACTAACCAAATGCAGGTTCAAACCTATGGAACACCACCTAATTTTTGGATCCTAGTGGTAGATTTTGAGAGGCTAGAGCCTAGTTTAACATCATTCACTTCTGCTCCCCACAAGATAGGCTTTTGGATGCTTTCCACCTCACTTTCTCTGCCTGCTTTCATCTCTTGTCATTGCAGTGTCTGCAGATACCAGATCACACTGATGGAGTCAACTGAGATTTTACAAGAACCTATGAAGCAATAAGGCATGATATAGTTGTGCATTGCATTCATCAATAAAAACTTACATATCACATAATTAATACAAATGTATACCAAGCAATTAATAAGTCTGTTGATGAAGGAAACACATATGTTGGAGGCCTTTTTTTCCTATGAACTGGCTGAGGGTTTAGAGTAGGAGGTGCCACAAACAGCTCTATTTCCAAAGGAAAAACTCTCTATGGTCGTGGAATTGCACACATTTCATCCCATTGCACATGTTATTGAAAATACAATGAGTGAAAACAAGATTTGACCTTAAAAGATTAACAAAAAATGTCTAAAGGGATACATAAACAACTGGTACCTGTGAAGTAAATATTTTATTAATAGGAAAAATAAGTTGAATGAACCACCTAAAAAACCACTACAATAACTACAAGAACTAACTATGGTAAGCATACATTATGGGAAGCATACATACCTCTGTGCACAAATATGTTTGAGTAGGTTTTGTGTTACATTAGCTTGCCTAATGCCTATGCTAGATGCCAAAGTCTTAACCAGAGAATTCAAAATATAAATCCTCATGCCTCGCAACGTCAACACCCTTAAGCTCCTCCATTTAATTTGGCCCCACATCCTAATATTGGTGTTGAGGAAGGTTTGGTTCAAGTTTTTAGGAAAAACTCTTAGGGAAATAAGATTGTTAGAACCCGAGTCACACGCGACCTGCCCTCAGTTTCAACTCAGCCAAACCATGGAAGGCCTCAAGACTGACAATCTCGATTCTCAACCATATGATACTATTTATTCCTCTCAAGGAGTCACACCTTATTGCTCTAGCAAGAGGGCCCATACCCAAAGGGAACCAAAGGTGCAAAACATGCATGAATACTTTTGTTCACATCCCTGAGGTCCAAGAAACATACAATGTGTTCAATACCATTACAGAGCTACCAAAAAGTTCAGAAACGTATGATGATGTATCCATCTTAAACAAAGGCCAAGGACAGTAGTGTCATGCATATAAGGGGACTTTTAGACCCCTACTACAAGGTAATCTTTAGAAGGATTAAATGTGGTTTTCAAGCTTTGGATATGTAGTTTGCAAAATATTAATATTTTTGGGCTCATTCTTAAGAATTCTTTGAATTTTATTTGACCAAAATGAACCTCTTTTGTCTCCAACCATGATGATGGTAGAGAAGATGTTGCAACTCTAGTTCACCCTTATCTTGCCATGCTAGTCTCAGATTGGGATGCTAACCCATATCAATGTTTTGTCTAGGTTTTACTCAAATTGGACAGCCATATGCTTAGTCTTACCATAATCTATTCTTGCAATGGAGTACGTAAGCAAGAAATTTTTCAGCAATGGATAGTCCATGAGCTCCAAGAAGCTCAATGGCACATAGAAATTTTAACAGGGTCAATATTCATGAAAATAAGGAAAGGCTTTTCCTAATAAGGATACCTACCCATGAAAAAGAGGCTTGGTTATCCATTATATCCCACCTAAAACTTCATGATCCTAATAAATACATGCATAGCTATTGTTTACTGGGTGTAAATCTCATCAGGGAAATGAGTGGGTCCTCAAAACCTAGATCACATTATACTTTCTAGGCAGATAAGAAAAGACGATATAACTTTACTAATGTCTAAGGAGTGATAAAAAAGATTTGTTAATGGGACTAAAAAGTACAATCTGTTGTAGGAACATGTAGGAGTTTTCTATCTAACTGATATTTTAGCCTAAATTGTGATGGACCTCTTGAATTTTCCTTCCTTAATTACACTATTGTTAATTGAACTAGGTGACAAAAATACTATAGGCATTCAATAACATTGCAAAGTGAAACTGAGAAAACTAGTTAGGGCTTTTGGTAATATTCTTTCTTGAACAAACCAAAGCCTGTATAGACATTGATACTTTAGCCAAAATCTGGTCTTTTAAGATTTGTAGCCTGTGCATTATAGGTGAAAACATAAAGGAAATAATTATAATCCTGTATCATGTGCCTTGTCTTTCTAAATGATTTTATACTGTTAATAAATGCTATTTATTCCCTTCATGTAATTGAACTTTTCTCTTAGGAAAACGACAGAGGACACCTCAATTATGACTTCCAACCCATTCATGCTCTTGCAAAATTAGATTCTTTTCATGCCACATAAGGGAAACTTTATTTACAAATGAGGCATAACAGTATGCATGGAAAAAAAATGTAAGTATCCATTGTATGGAGAAATACTGCAAAGAAGTATGTTGCGTTTTATAGTTTCCATCACTACTAGCTTTACTGATATTAAAAGCCTTAGTTCTTCATAGATCCCGAATAAGGCGCATAAGGTTTATATATGGTTTCTTCCAATAAAAAAAGAGAAGTAAGCCCTAATGTATCCTGTGATTTAGATAAGAAAATATGAATCTCCAGAATTTCTTGTGTTATGGTGTATCATGAGCGCAGGATCATAAGACCTTCATGCATGGATGAACTTTTCTCTTATAAAGACTTAATTCATTTCTGGTTTACTGCTCTTCAAACATTTGATGCCATACCCATTTGTCCATGCTAAAGGTACTTTCCTCATTGCGCTTGAACAAATGGCAAACAAAATCATGTGCCCAACACCTCAATAAGCACATATCAGGTTTCCTTCGATCCCAACAGTGGCTCCAAGTGTCTTCTCCATTTTTACATTGAAGATATCGGAATGTTACAACCACTTCTTATTGATAGCAATAGATTTCTAATACAAACATGTGTGTTGTTGCCTTATAGACCCTGACTCTACATCTGGAGATTCAAAACTAGAACACTTACTCTGAAGCATGACTGGAAAATCCTCTAGAAAGGCTCTCTCAACATAACACTCTCGCTGTAATAGGAAAATATCTCCAAACTCAGTAAACAATTTACATAGTACCATAGATGAGACATCAAAGTTTCCTGCAAACTTTCCAACGGTAGTCACCAATCATGCTAAAATCACGTCTCTAAAGTATTTCAAATATGTTTTTCTGGGTACATGGGTATTGTGTGGAGACTAAAAAAGTCCAAGTGTTTGTCACAGTAGACAAAATATTAGCCTTAGTAAAATACTGGAAATTTATGCTTCTCATATCATGACCATATAGACTCCCAATTGTCAAATAAAACACTCCTGATGAGCAAAACATTATTGGGGTCCAATCTCATGGAGGTATATCATTTATACATCAATAATTTTGATGTTTGTGAGAATGGCATGGTGGCAGAGGTCCACAGAGATCAGGATTTCCCATGAATTCCATGGTACTAAGATTTTTGAAAATTCCTCCTTTAGGGACTGCTCTTAACAATTTGTTGAAAGAAAAATTACAATGCCGAAGCATTTTCAACTTTTCCAATGATAAGGGTATTCTAGCTGATAAATTATTGTAGGATAAGTCGATGTCCTCAAGACTTTGAAGTTCATTGACTGTGATTGGAATTGGACCTTGAAGGGTATTGTGGGAAAGATTTAGGTACTCTAGTTCTTTACAGCTTTGGAGTGTACTTGGAATGTTATCGTTAATTGATTCGTAGAAATATCTATAGCCTGAAGCATAGCCATCTTTCTTAATCCTTAAGGAATAAGTGCATGCAATAAGTTGTTTGAAAGGTTGAAATACAAAGCTAAAATTTCAAGCCCTACAACTTTTGGAGGTATTTTCCCAATGAGCTTGTTGTATTATAGGTATAGCTTTAGTTTTTTCACACATTTCGCCATATTTGTAGGTATATTACCCAATAATTGGTTATAAGAAATATCTAGATATCTTAGATGTTAGAGGTCTGCAATAGAATCAGGGATTCTTCCATTGAAATTATTTTTAAGAGACCTAAAAGCCTTAAGCATTTGAGTTTCCCAATATTTGAAGGGATGTTTCCTTCTAAATAATTTTCTCTGATAATTAACTGTTGCAAGTTTTGAAGGGTATTAAGTGTAAAAGGGATAGGCACTGTAAAATTATTGATGTATAAATGAAGCTAGGTTAAAATAGTCAATTTTCTAATCTGTGGAGGTATATCTCATGTTAATTCATTCACTCCCAAGTTTATGTAGTATAATTTTGTAGGGAGATGACCCATGGAAGAGGGAAAATGTCCCTTAAAATGGTTACAAAAAAAATATAGCTTTTGTGAGTTGGAACAATTAGTAAGGGTAGTAGGAATAGGTAGGCTAGTAGTGCTTCTTCGAACCAGGCTATTACTGCCTAAGTTAAGCCACTTGAGCTACATCATCATACTGAATGCCATGGGCACTACTCCGTTGAGCTAGTTGTATGCTACATCAAAATGTTGACGGATTGTGCAGTTGAAGAGGGAAGGAGGAATGTTTCCACTCAACTGATCACCACCCATATGAGTGCTCTCGGTACACAGGTTTACAGGAATGTTACCACTAAACTGGTTAGACTCAATAATGAATACTTCAAGACTAGACAAATTAGACAAGGGCGATGGAATTTGTCATGTGAGATTGTTCATCTACAGATTTATAAATCTCACCTGGGTTAGCATGCCCCATTTGGATGGAATACTCCTATGAAGGTTGTTGCTACCCAGGTTGATTTTTTCCAAATAGGATATGTTTCCCAACCATGTGAAGATTGTACCTATGAGATTGTTAGTGTACATAGAGAAGTTATGTAAACTACAACACATACTACGAGTGGGCAGAATAAAACTTGGAGTTCATTCCAAGACAAGGAAAGCTTGTTTAAGCGATACAAATTTCTAAATTGATAGGGAATGTGACCATGGAAGTTGTTCTTGCTAAGTTCGAAAATCCTAAGATAGAAGAGATTGTCGAGCACAATAGACATTGTACCTTGAAATTCCATGCCTGAAACATTTAGTGAAACAACTATTTATCTGCACCGACTGCATTTGATTCCCTTGCACTCATAGAACGAAACGTGTGGTTTCCAAGAAGTGTGCAATGATTGGTGTGGATTATATGTGATGGCAGAAAGGAATCGAAGTAGAGCCTCTTGATCACAAGCATTGCTGAGATGAGGATTCCTATAAACAGATAATTGAATGGAGGAAAACACATGAGGAGCGATAGAGAGAATGAAATAAAAGAAGAGAGGAATTCTTTAAAAATTCCTCAACCAGGAGAAGCATGTTTCCATGGACTGAGTCTTCTGATTGGTCAAACCCGAGTCTCATTGCAAAAAAATATGTTCTCCACAATCTATATTAAAAGACTCCGTATTATAGCTAGTGGGAATCAAACCCTCTATCTTAAAAGACTCCCTATTGAAGCCAACACTAATTGAACCATGGCCCTATTGTCACTGATGGCTAGATTATTTTGCATCGACAACATACTTTTGACAGATCAAAAGCCCCTATGGAGAAAAACTAGGACCCTAAACCCAAGATTGTAAGGGTTACGGGACTGTGTAGCTTCAAAATTCCCTTTGCTATTGTATCACATATCACTTTGCTCCTTCGAATCCCTCCACCTTACGAAGATCACTCCGAACTTCAAATACACATATATGAAACACACATGAAAAATGATTTCATTGCAATCCAATCCCCTTCACATAAATTCCAAAAGCTAAAATACCAATAAAACACGAAGTTACAAAATCAATAAAATATGAAGTTACAAAAACATTCATCTTATCCTAGCCTTCAAATTATCAAGCTAGGGGTCTTATTTATTTTATTTGGTGTTGTTATGTTATGAATGGATATTGTCTTGGAAAAATATAGTTCTTTTCCATGGGAAAGAAATTTATGTTTCATATTTCGAAGAGGAAATAAAAAATTTACATTATCCTTGGTTTTTCAGCCCATAAAATATGTAATTATTGTCAATATCATGTCCCCAGATATTGCTTATTGTAGTTCTCCAATAGATTCATTTAGATAAACATCAAAGCCTCACAAAACCTACCTCGAATACATAGTCCTCCTAAGCCATTAATAGCACTGCTAATCTATTTTTATAAGAAAAATAGAGAAATGTCATCTTCCAAACTATTTAAAAAAGGAGCTCGTTGAAACCAAGGGTCCATATCTAAATTCTTGAACTATGATGATTCCTTCCTGCAAAGACAAGGAATCCTTTGAGAACCATTCCACCTTTATATTACATTCCCAATATATGTCAAGAAAAAATCTAGACTCAAACCTTCTTTTAGTATCCACAACTATGCTCATGATTGAGCTAAAATCCAAGTTTTCTATCATATTTTTCCCATTAGCCCAATCTATTAATAATTTAGAATCTCAGAAGCTCAGCTCAATTCTTAGTTCCATGTCCAACCTAATATTTTGTATTAATTTAATGGGAAAGTGATGGAAATAAAATGCAGCTAGAACCAAAATGATACACGGTCACTTTTCAAGCCCCATTAAAATAGCCCCAAGCCACTAAATATTCAACCATGGGTTCAATTAAAACCCTTGTAGCTTTGAGCATTGAAATTTTCTTGTTTCCCCATAAGCACTCTTGATTTGATGGGCCACTTGCTTGGATGTGTATCTGTTCCCAAGAATAGTGCATTGTCCCTTGCTAGCTAGATCCCCCACAAAACAAAGCAAGGCCAAGCCTTGTCACTCAAAATATAATTTTCATGACACCAATGTTCAAAACACTTCCCTAAGAAATCCTTATCTCATTGGTTTTGTCATGACTAGTCAACTATGATATTTATTTCAAAACTAAATTAATTAAAGGGGAAAGGACAAAAAATGATTCATTTTTTCAATTACAAACATAAAACCCTTGGAAAATTTACTTCATGTGATTCCAAGCTATCAAAACTTATCTCAACACAGATGCTACCAGAAGTGGACTTTGAAAGGCATATTTGAGTGATTTTAGTAGACTAATTGATGCTTGTATAACTGATATGAGGTCAATATACATATAAACAAAGGTATACAAATGACAAGGAGGAAATACTTAAATGTTGATAAATATGCTTCAACCTTATTTTGTCAATTAATGCAAAAGAAACCTTAGTTTGTGTTGGGAACGAGATCCCCCAAGGACAATTTTGGGGCTAAATGCCTGTGTTTTGGGTCAAGTTTTGTAATAAAGTATTAAAGTCTCTGCATTTTGTGGTCATGGAGCACAGAGGTGTCATGAGTTATAAAGGGTTGTCCACCCTTATTTTGTAAAGTGTAAAGTCAGTTGTAAAGATCTTCCCATGGTTTGTAGACCGTGGGATTGTATAAAAAGAGTAAAGTAAGCAAGCTTTAGGTAGTCATAAGTTTTTGAGAGTAGAAGACAAGACTTCGAGTCTTAGTAGAGAACTCTAAGTTTCAGGTATTAGAACAGGTAGAGGCTATGTAGGTGAGTACCAGAGGTCTAGGGTAGAAGTCCACATCTGAGTGCGCAGACCCCTACAACGGTGTGCACAGGGCATATAGAGTCTGTAATAATCTGAATGTATCAATAAAGAGAAGTATTCCACAATTCTTGTGTGCTTATTTCCTATTAATGCATCTTGTCATATTATCATGGATTTCATTTAAAATTCTTATGTGATGCATGAATATATGTAATTATGTTGGTTAATTGTACGCAAGTGACAATCTCAATTTACGCGGTGCTAACTGTGGTTGTTTAGTAAGATAAGTAAAACACTTAAGATAACTTGGGAACATGTACAATAAGATGTCATAGCAGCACGAAAGTACCTGAACCACAGGTTAGGGTTGCGCGAAGGTTAATCATACTCCTTCATGGAGGTACTGAAGGATGGAATAAAGGGCTAGACTGACAGAGCCCGAGAGCTTAGTGACCTGTGCAAAATCAAGAACAAAGGGTATAAATTGACATCACGACCATCTCAAGGTGCAAAAACTTGGTTCCAGCATCCCCCCATACTGCTTCAGGTGAGACTTCGGTTCGTGTTCAGTGGGCTGATGCTAAAAGGTACAGTAGTGTAGGGATTTGTTTGGATAACTAATGCTGAACCTGGGTTAGGCACCACGTATCCAACAAACGGTTCCGTTGCTAGGACCGAAATCTACATAAGAGATGTGTGATGTCGTATCACTAGAATCTAACTAACAAAGGGATCAAAAATTGGTTGGATAGGAAGATCCACAAATTCGTAGTGCAGGAGGTTAGAAATCCATGCCTAACAAAGGAACAGTGGCTCGACAGGTACATATATACAGAAATTCATGAGATCAATTTATGTTCCTTCATCGTTGAGTTATACAAGTGGATCGTGAAGCTAGCAGATAGCCAAATAAGGTGGATACTTGATGGTCCTATTGTCTAGACCTTGAAGTTAGTTCAGAGACTAGAAGCCTCTGAGGATAAGATCGCCCATGCTTTCAATCATTGGCTTGATCACATAATAACAGGATTTGTGATTGAATTCACAGTCAATACCTCAATTTGTTACAACAAGGCAGAGCGACGTTTTTTTCAAAGGTCTGCGAGGTATGTACTTGAAGTCTTTGACCACCTATATTAAGATGTTATTGAGAAAAATATGTTATGTAGGTACCTTGATGTTCGGAGCAACGCTGAGTGAAGTGATTGGGACCTACGCATACCCGTAGTGCTATGGGCCTATCGAATGACATGCAAAAAGTTGACTGGAAAGACACCTTTTAGGATTGTACATGGTGTCGAAACAGTAATTTCCATGGCATAAATTGTGCCTAGTACGCACATAACAAAACTAACGGGTATGAAAAATTGCAAAGCCCCGGAATAGAGGCTTTCATAGCTAGCTGAGCTTGAGGAAGAGAGATTTCTGGCTGGATTTCACCAATAGGTACAAACGCAGTACAAAAATGTATGGCATCATCGGCACATTAAGATGCACACCTTTAAGGTAAATGACCTAGTTTTGTTATATGACAACAAGTTTGATAAATTTTCAGGAAAATTTAGAATGCACTAGTTAGGGCCATATGTCATTAAGGAGATTACTAATGGTGGAGCAGTTCAATTGGTTAAATTCAATGGAGATCCCTTCCCAGGAAAGGTGAATGGTAGCTGATTAAATCCATATAGTGGTGGTCTGGCCATGTTACTATATGAGGGTAACACAGTCTTAGCACTCTAGGCCACTGAAAGGAAGTGTGGGACTATAAACTACACTGCCCGAGTTGGGGAGCTACACGTTTTGAGGATTGTGCAAAAAAAGTAAGTGTCACAGGGTTCGCGACGGTGCCAAGGGAGGTTCTCTACCCAGGGAGAAATCACACAGGTTAGCCAGAAAGTGATTGTTAAAGTCACTGTTCATGATTTGATGGTAGAAATGTGGCCAAATGAAGTGGTTGGACCCATTTAAGATGGAATTTATGGGTCAGATCCTTGAAAATCTGCTGCCAATCTAGCAATAATTAACCGAATGTGGGGGTTACGGTTAGATTTGAATTCAAAATTCCCTATAAATTATAGGTGGTTTCCCAGCGAAAAACACTTGCCATTTTGAGAATTGAGTTGTTGAGCTCTCAGGTGCACATGAATTGAGAATTCTTCGAAGCTCTGATAGCGAGTTCGATGCAGTGACAGTCGAGGAGGTTGTGCCAAATGTTGTTATGGAGGAAGAGGAAGTTGCTCCAAATGTTGCCATAGTATTAGCAAAAGTTCCCAAATTTCCATGAACGATGAGACCAAAACCAACCCCAACCAAGGAGAGCATGAACGATAACAAAGGCAAGCAACCTGAAATAACTGTGCGCACCTCGCCGAGAAGAAACCCACCAAAGGACAAGCCCGCCACACAAGAAAAGGGAAAAGCCATCAATCTGGAACCAGAGGAGGAAGAAATTGAAGACATCTCGATGGACGATGAGGACATGGGGACAGACGTGGAGGAAGTTGAAGTCCAGGGTGTTGACCCTATCACTCGAATGCCTGAGTATGTCCCTTCGCACAAGGTCAAGACCAAGGATGCATAGTGCATAAAGGACAACAAGATCTTCTAGAGCTTGATGGAGATAAACATCCGCATGGCTATCAATCGAAAACCGCAGTTGTCACCTACTGTGTTTGCCAACCTGTAGAGCTACACAGAGTTCAACGCATATTTTTACCATGTGTTGATCAAGACAAGGAAGGACCCTACGCAGACATGGTATGACTTTCCTTACTTAGCAATGGAATATGCAATTGATGCAGTGCTTGATCGTTGGATAATGGAATGGCGTACTACAACAGAATTTGTGGTGGGAGTGAGCATGTTCACTATGCTGTGCAAGAAAGAGGAGGCCAAGCTCAAGATGGCACATCTAACTAATAAGAGGAAGAAGGAGGCTGCTAACAAGGCCCAGGCAATGCACTATGCCGCTCAGCAGAGGGAGAAGTAAATAGGTGGAACAGAGCAGGGCTCTGATAAAGGCGCAAGGTCACCTTTGCCCAAGATAGAGGAAGATATAGATGAGCAAACAAATTAGCATGGCATGGACCTACAGGCGACGTCCACCCCACATCAAGTGTCCAAGGGAGTAAGAGAAAGGAGGGTCAAGGAAGAAATCCAAGGCCACTAAGATGTCACTAGACCCAATCACCCTCACAGAGGGCAACATGCATGACATTGGCGACACGGTGCGGGATGCCTATGAGGCCCTACAGTAGGTTGAGCAGTAGCAACAACTAATATTGGTTGCCATCTAGACAAGTATGCAGGAGTTGCAGACCTGCGCGTCATAAGCTGGCACAGTGTCCACCAGCCTTACTATCAACACCTCAAAAGTTGCCAAGATGCTGCACACGAAGGTCTCCAACACGATAATGCTGTGTGATGGAGCATTGACCACGGAGAATGAATCTGACGGGACCAATGTTAGTGCCCGCAGGGGAGTGGGGTTGAATTTGGCAGCGCCCCCAATAAGACGCTCCACCTATTACAGGATGGAGTGATTGCGGAGCTAAGGGCCCGTGAGCACCGTGGCCTACAGTTGATCAAAAACCAAAGGATTAATAATGAACATATGGTCCTATAGAGAGACTCTCCCATTGCTTTCATGACTGAGGTAATCAACTAGAACAATTGTATAATTCAGGTCGTGGAGGAGGCATACCGAATGGCCCCAGAGTTTGCCATTTTAGAGGAGGAATTGGTTGAGGTGTGGGTCCGCAAGATGATTACATGGGTGTGCGACGCTTGCACAGAGATGGCTAGGGTTCAACTAGAGTTGAACCTATAGATCACCGAACTACAATTGAAGGCCCAACCTTCAACGCTACCAGAAGTAAAGGAGCATCTTGTAACCGCTATCACAGAAGCAATAATGGCAGTCAACAGTGCAATAGTAGACTACACACAACTTTTTGAATAGTTGTTCGAGGTCCTGACGAGCTTGTAGGAGAACCCTAATGTGTAGAAGATGGAGACAAAAGCTTGAGAATTGCAACAGTTCTATGACAAGGTCAAAGGCACAGTGCGAACCGTCATGCTCACACAGAGACTAGCAAGGCTGTAGGAGGTCAAGCAGTTGAAAGAACAGGTAGATGCAATGTAGCATAAGGAGGCAATGTTGAAGGTGCCACTCAAGCCTTGGTTAAATGAGGCTTATGCAGTTATGACCTCTATTGAAGGAAATATTGCGACTCTACAAGCAACTTAGCAAAAGATTTAGGCCGATAGTTCAGAAGCAGTGACCAACCAGATGGTTAAAGAAGCGAAGGAGGCAGTCACACAGTGCACTGCTGAGGTTGCGATCATACAGGTTGAGCTGGGAGGTCTTCATGCTATGATCTCCATGCTTGCAAACTGAAACGAGGGCAAGTAACGATGTTTGTGTTGGGGGCTTGTGGGGAATGGGATCCCCCAAGGACATTTTTGGGAGTAAAAGCCCATGTTTTGGGTCAAGTTTTGTAATAAATTTGTAAAGTCTTCGCATTTTGTGGTCGTGGAGTGCGAAGGTGTCACGAGTCATAAAGGGTTGTTTGCCCATATTTTGTAAAGTGTAAAGTTAGATGTAAAGATCTACCCATGGTCTATGGACCATGGTATTGCATAAAAAGAGCTAAGTAAGTAAGCTCTAGGTAGTTATAAGTTTTTTGGAGTAGAAGACAAGGCTTGGAGTCTTGGTAGAGAAGTCTAAGTTTCGGGTCTTATGTAGGTAGATGCTCTATAGGTGACTGCGTAGAAGCCTAGGGTGGAAGCCCGCAGCTGAGTGCGTGGACCCTTGCAGCTGTGTGCACATGGCGGATAGAGTATGTAATAATATGGAGATATCAATAACAAGAAGTATTCCACAATTCCTGTGTGTTTATTTCCTATTAATGCATCTTGTCATATTGTGTATGGATTTCATTTACAATGCTTATGTGGTGCACGAATTGAACACAAGTGAGAATATCAATTTATGTGGCGCTAACTATGATTATTTAGTAAGATAAGTGAAACACTTAAGATAACTTGGGAACCTGTACAATACATTGTCAAAGCAGCACGAAAGTACTTGGACCACAAGTTTTAGCCGCGTGAAGGTTAATTATACTCCTACACAGAGGTACTAAAGGATGTTATAAAGGGGGTTAGACTGAGAGAGCCTGAGAGCTTAGCGAGCTACATAAAAGTAGGAATAGTGGGTATAAATCGACATCACAACCATCTCATGGTGTGGAAACTTGGTTCCAGCATCCCCCCATACTACTTCAGGTGAGACTTCGGTCTGTGCTCCGTGGGTTCATGCCTAAAGGGCCAGTAGTGTAGGGATTTGTTTAGCTAACTAACTCTGAACCTGGGTCAGAACCCACATAGCCAACAAACGGTTCCATTATTGGGACCATAATCAGCATAAGAGATGTGCGATGTCATATCATTGGAATCCAACTAAGAAAGGGATAGAAGATTGGTTGCATAGGAAGATCCATGAACTTGCAGTGTAGGAGAACATAAATCTGCGACTAATAAAGGAACAATGGCCGCCCAGGTACATATATGCAGAAATTCACAAGATCTTTTTATGTTACTTTCCAACTGAGTTATATGAGTGGATCGCGAAGCTAGCGGATAGCCAAGGAATGTGGAGACTTGACGGTCCTATTGTCTGGACCCTGGAGTTAGTATAGAGACTAGAAGCCTCTAAGGATAAGATCGCCCGTGCTGTCGATCATTGGCTCGATTGCATCATAGGAGGAATTGTGACTAAATTCACGGTCGATACCTTAGTTAGCTACAATGAGGTGGAGCGACGCTTTTTCAAAGGTCCACGAGGTACGTACTTGGAGTCTTTGAACACCTAGATTAAGATGTTATTGTGCGAAAAACGGGTTATGCAGCTACCTTGATGTTCAGAGCTACACGAAGTGGAAAGAATTACATGAACAAAGGAAGGAAGGGTCTTGAATATAGTCCATTTATTTCACCTCCATTAGGTGATGAAGAGGGACTAGCACATGCTTCTTTGCGAAGTACAATTCATCTGATAAAACAAGGATTCTCGTGACTGCCACCTGCACCCGCACCACCTCCAACTTCACCATCATCACTTGCGACTTTACCCATACCACCACCACCTACACCGCAGTTCAGCATGGCAAATTCAGTGAAGTTTCCTTTGTTTAACGGCTTGGGAAATGAGGACCTGGACCAGTTTTGTCTCATTGTTAAAGTTGTATGGGAAGCTCACGGTGTTGTAAATGATCACATGAAGAAGGCAACATTGGTTAGTGCTTTGCAGGATCACGCGCTAACCTAGTACATCAAGTACTCTAATGATAACCAAAACGTTGTAGTGGCAGACATTCAAACCATGATGAATAAGGAATTTAGTAGGCCTAAATCTGAGGCACAGTCGATTGTGGGGTTCAAGGAAATCACGATGAAACTAGGTGAGACACCTTGGGAATTGGATCAGAAGTTGAAGTGTGAAATCCTCGAAGCTAATATGAACTTAACAGATGGACAACACCGTGAGTGGTTCATGGCTTCACTTCTGCCACACCTAAGGGTTTCGTTGTCCCAACAGAGATAACGACTTAGGCAAAGGCCATGGATATTGTAATTAGACTGCATGAAACACCAATGCAAGGTCCAAATTTGGGGATTTAGCAGATCCATTAGTAGTTGCAAAATATTTTCCTTCATATGCAAAGCCTGAAGTAGGACAGAATAGTTCAACCAAAGTTGCACAAAGAGGTATGGTGCCTGAAATGTAAAGGTCAAGGGCATGACAAAGACCATTGCCCGATCTTTGCGAACCATATTATAGGAGGAGGGTCGATGCCTTTGATGCAAGAGACCCAACAAGGACCAAGTGTGGGGCCTACATTATGGTGCACTATATGTCAGGTAGCATGAAAACATACAACAAGTAATTGTCATTTGTTGTAGAAGTTTGTACAAACACTACAGCAATTGTTCTACAACTTCTACAGGTTGGTAGGGAATGATGAGCGCAACTATAGAAGTTATGAATTGATGATGGAAAAAACACCCGCCTATACGATTTAGGAAGAAATGTGGCCCCATGACCAGAGCGTAGGGATGGTGCAAATAGGCTTTGAAGGGCACAGACAAGGCCAAGGTAGAGGAGGACCTGGCAGAGGTCAAGGAAAACTAATATGCTACAACTATGGAGGACGAGGACATTATGCCTGTGATTTCACTAACCCAACGCGTCTGTCGTGCAAATATTGCACTATGTTTTTTCATGAAATGGAGAGATGTCCTATGTTGATAGCAAGGATATGCAACAAAGGGGCACTGACACCGCAGCCAACTCAGAACCTACAAATGATGAGGTTTGAACCTCGTGAAGAGGATTTGAATGTGAATAGAGTCTTCTGAAGTGGAATTGCAATAGGGGAAGATAAGGGGAAACAACCTGAAGACATTGCATGGGTTCGCAAAGCTATAATGAAGGAAGTTGAATTTGATTTGGAGTGTGCACGCAAAATGTTCATGGAAGCAAAGAAGAGCTTCATTGAGGTCTCCACCTCTAGAGGCAAGGATACACCTGATCAAGAAATGGACCCTTCTATGCTTATGACCTTTCTAGAGACCTGCATGAATTTGCTATGCGATAGCAAGGTTATGAAGGGACTACAAGAACTTATAAATAGATGTGTCGGAAACACTTTGGGTGAACCGCATGTGGTACAGAAGATTGGTAAGCATAAAGCAAGGACAAGATGAGAGATGACACTAACAGTGTAGATAGGAGAATATGAAATGGATCGGCTTATTTCGGATATGGGGTCAGACGCAAACATTCTACCAAAGAAAACTTGGGAGCGGATGGGAAGACACACGCTATAGTGGTCTCTAATTCAATTAAAGATGGAAAATCAATGGAAGATCATCCCAATGGGACAGCTAAAAGGGGTGACTGTAGATATTGAAGGTGTGAGCGCATTGGCTGACTTTGAAGTAATAGAAATTATGGATGACAGCAACCCCTACCCTATGCTCCTTGGCATTGATTGGGCTATTGACATGAACGAGGTAATCAACCTAAAGAAGTAGAAGATGATATTTGAGAAGAAACCGCTCTGTGTAATAGTATCCCTAGGTCCTGTTGAAGGATTGTGCTATATTGAACTAGTCTGTTATTATGACAATGATGACAATTTCGACTGCATATACAAGATAACCGCATGAGACCAAGATTGGGTGAATCCAACAATAGATGGATGATTTACATGGGATCATGAGAGTTCCTACACCTCAGACTCTGATGAATAATTAAAGCGCTCACAAAATCGGCTACATGAAGTAACCACACTAAGTTGTAACATGATGACTCAGTGGTTGTACTGCATGTTGTCAGAGGTAAGAGATCTACCCACTTATGGTGGCCTGAATGATGTAGATGTATTTTTGGATGCATTTGAGAGGGAGGTACTAGAAAATAAATGCTTCTAGGCTTTGGACTGGAACTGCATGCTATTCTCACAAGATGGTGGGGTACACACAAGGGTAGATTTGATGATTGGCGCGAGTGTAAGAGGATGATGAGAACACACTTTGGGAAGCCAAAGTTACGAATGATAGACAAGTAATGATGGAAAGGATGATCCGCATGCACACTTGGCCAAATGGGCTGAGGCTTATGGAGTGAAGCCCCAACCTGAATGGGTACACTTGTTCTGTCATACCTTGGATGTCATCCCGATGAACTGGTACTTGGAAACAATGCTACGCCATCGTACATGTGAATGGGATATTTTGTGCAAAGCGTTCATAATGACATTCAACTTTGAAGATGGGTTTCACAATATTGACGAAGCGTTACAAGAGGTGAAAGAAACAATATCGAGGATACCGCATGATCCTTTGGACTTGATTGAACCACTCAGGTGAGCCATGCATTGGAATGCTATAACATGACCGTTGAGGAAGAAGATGAGGATCTGCAAAAGATTAACATCCCTAAAACAAAGGGTCACCACGAGGTTGAGTGACTGTAGATTGGGAATCCTAATATAACCACGCCACTGAAAATGAAGCAAGTGAATATTGGTACGAAGGCGGTGTTAGCCTCTTGCTATAGCAGGTTACTCATCTTTCATGATCGTCATTTTTACATGCCAAATATGTCGTACTATGCATGCTGCAATGCTCCATATTTGCTACAGAGGCCAGAGAAATGTCCATGAGAGTGTGCTAGTCTAAGTGCCACTGTTGTGTTCCATTTTTTATAAGTTGATCCATTTTTGATGAGTTTTCAGTTAAGGGAAGGCCAAACAGCTTAATCTTGGCCTCCCTAGGTTTCAATTTCTTGTTTTAGAATACAGAGCCTCATTTTCCTCATAAGGCCATCTCCTAATGCATTAGGACTCATTCCTATGCATAATTTTCCTTCATATGTATAAAAATCATCCTTTTTGCCTTGGTTTATCTTTCAAAGGCATAAACCCCTTTTTTTGCCATTAAATTCTTCTCAAAAACCATGAAAATCATTCAAAAACATTAAAAACCCTCAAAATCCATTAAAAGTCCCTCAAGGCATAAAATCCCTCCTTTTCGGGCTTTCGGACCCCTTCCGAAACCTCAAAAAACCATTTAAAATGCTAAAGGGAGCACCTCTGAATTCATTAGCCTTACCTTTTTCCCAAAATGCATACATCCCGCCGATCTCCGATCCGCCGACGGATCGTGGGCCGTTGGATTGGGCCCAGATCTGATGGTCCAGATCTTGTCGTGCGGCCCCCATATCGCATCACTCCCATGTGGCTCCAATTGGCGGAGCCGAAAAGTAATAAGGCACGACATATAAATTTTTGGGTCCGAAAGGAGCCCGTTGCACATCGAAAGGGAAGGCTCCCGATATGGTGGAACCAAAAAACAATAAAAGCAGCGCTTAAAGTTTTCGGGTCCGCGGACCCATTCCCATTGTAGCACCGTCGATTTGGGTTCAGCTGATGGGATGGACCCGAAATGAAATAAAGAAGGCCTCAAAGGATTTCGGGTCCGCAACATTTCGAAGGTTTTATGTGGCCGCCCCCCAGTCCGCTCCGACGCCGATATTGCGATGAGATCTAGGCCGTTGGATCGGCCCGCACCGGGTCCAACGGCCAGGATTTAATGTTTTAAACAATTTTATACAAGGTGCCTGTGCCCACCCAGAGGTAAAGAAAGGGGTTGGTTTCCTTTTTTGTTTTCAGTTCGCTCATCGCCGAGAGCGCACCCAATACAGGCATTTCTTCATTGGCAAGGGCCGATAAGCTCCCATAAGTGACAGGGGGCTTCTCAACAGGGATTTGGGCCGAGCAGCGGCCAGTAATGAGATGATTGGACTGTTCAAAAGCATTCGGAGGTCAAGAAGGGACCAGGTGCGTGCCAAAGAGTATCAGGAAGCGGCAAAGAGTATCAATCAAGATTTCCCAAGGCAGATGAAGCAAAAGGGGCCCCAGCAGATTCAGCAAAGCATCATTGAGCCGTAATGGCTCACCAACTCACAGTTTTTGCCATTTAAGGCAGCAGGACCACTTGAAGGCATAGATAAGGGTTTTTAAAGCAGATATTGGCAAACACAATGAACCCAATCATATTTTTGGAGCGACGCTGCTTCCTTAAATGTGCAGTTATCACACATAGGACATTGCATGGCTCAAGGAACTCTTTAGTCCATTTTTGAAGCTGCAGGACCATGCGCAGCCTTAGGAAGCCATTTTTATGAGGTTGTTGCCTCATGAACACCTATTTTAAATAATTTATAGCATTTATTTCCAACACAACTTAGCATTAGAAGAAGTGATTGCACAGATCTCTTTGGGATCTGTTTTTATAAACGTTTTGAGATATTTTATCCCTTGACACCTGTTCAAGGGCAAGTCTGTAACTATTTCTCTTTATATACCACCCTCTGAGACTGTTTTAGGGGTTGGTTGGTTGTATGCCTCCTCTAGAGACTCGCTCTGTATCTGATATGATTTCTTTAATCAAAGACTACTAAAATCTTGGAGGATGGACTGCTTGATGTGTTGTTAATGGTTTGAAGAGTGAATGGTGGAATTCTTGTGCTGCTACATGATCCAATAAGTGCCTCCTACCTCTGTTTTCATTGATATATGCTAATATTATACATGTATCACCATCTAAATAGCAGAAAGAAAGATTAGCTTAGAACTTTCTTGAATGCAATCTATGCTCAATGTCTGATGTTTTTAATGTTTTCCTCTGAATTGGTAATGAATATGGATTCCTTTTTGGATCATATTTCCCCTTATTCACCATGTTTGACAATTATCTAGGGATCCTTAATTGCTCCTAGATAGAGCTCATTCACCTTCCCTCTGTTAAGTTGAGTGATAGATTCTTTGTTGCCTCTCACTCCTTAGCCCTCATCCTATCCTTTTAAACTTAAATGTTGTTTCGTGAGCAGCTATCCTGCTCCATATTCCTCTTGTGACCAAGAAAACGCACCAACAGTCTTACTCCATGACTCCATGCCAAATGGTTTGAAACTTACCACACTATGGATTGCCTCTCTACCTAAAAGCATCCTCCTTCCCACCAAAACATAAACAAAACCCCTTGAACTCAATAACTAGCCTAATATCATCTTCAACAAAGTTAAATCATAAAGAGAGAGACCTCTCTGATTGCAGGTGGGCTAGCACCTACAGTCCAAAGATTGGTTTGTGGTTACCTCGGTCATATCCCTTAAGGAGCCAAGGGACAACCTGAGTGATAACATAATGGCGACTCCACTGGGGACAAATCTTGCTGGCTCCAAAGAGGAAATCTCGTTTTCTGGAGAAAGTGCTCCTTTTCTTCAGAACTTTTCCACTTTTAGTTCTAATCTTTGATGGTGGACAGAGAACAGGCACACCAAAGGTTAAATCATCCACCTGGCAACTCCACATCATTTTTCAATCAAGACTCCACTGGAGGAACGGACCTGAAAGGAAAAATCTTTAAGTTTCCTCTGAAACAGTTCAGCAAACCTATATTCCAACTCCTTCTATTTCCATCCCAATTGTTTTGTTTCTTCCTGCTATTCCATTTATCCCGTCAAATATGGCTAATCGTTATGCACCTTTACAGTTACCTCCAAATCTAGGGGCTATGCCTCAAGATTATCAAACCAAAATCACATATTTTGATGGTACTGGTTCTTGCACAACCCTGCAACATACCAAAAAAATGCAGGACTATTTTGAGATTTATGAAATAGATGATGATGCTATAAGAATGAAGATTTTTGTCCAAAGTTGAAATGGAGATGTAAGGCCATGGTTTAGAGCTCTTCCTACAAATTCCATAGCTGACCCATAGGCCCTTTACCAAACATTCCTTAACAGATGGGAGAAAAAGAGAGATCCACTGCACATATTATCAGAATATGATACTATCAAAAGAGGCACTCGAGAGGCTGTCTTAGACTATTGTGCAAGATTTAACAATGTTTACAATGCAATCCCACAGAACCTTATGCCTCCACCTGATCTTGCTATGTATAAATTCCCTGATGGTTTTGATATCGACATGGCCTATCAATTAAGGGAAAGAGCCCCTCAAACCTTAGCAGACATGCAGAATGTAGCTGTCAGTGTGGAGGCAAATCTGATTGCCAAACGAAACAGAGCAAGAGCTGAGAGAAGAACTACTTTCAAAGATGAGACTTCGGTTTTTGAGCAATATATGGATGAATCTCCCAATCTATTGTATGAATATAATTGCTTTTCTTCTTTCAATTGTCTGCCCAAGTATCATCAATATGAGGATGATCACGCGCCTAACGTCCAAATCAGCCTTGTAGAGGAGTCAAAGCCTATTTTGGCAGAAAGCACAGTTCAGGATCAGCAACCTAAAATCGATGGCCAACCCATTCATTTCAGCTATGAAGTAAAGGAGGAAAGTGAAGAAAATTTTGAAACAAGCGCAGGAACTTTGCCATTTTGTTTTGATTCTTTTCAGTTTATTAGGGGCAATTATCATGCAGTGAATAATCAAGTGTCATCAAATGTTGATATTGATCATCTAGAGGAGAGTCAAATCCTTGCTCCTAATGCATTACCTCTAGATTTGCAGCCCCAAAGTGCCATTGAATGTCAGATTGAAGAAGAAGACTCGGAAGCAGCTACTGATGATCAAATGATCCAAGTAGATCCCCTGCCTCTTTGTTTTCAGTCATCTGAGTTATTTGAAGAAAAAGAGGAGCAGCAAGTGCAAATTTGTCAAGTGCCATCTGAGCCTATTTGTAATGAATTGCAAGTATCATTCCAAGGTCTGTATGATCCATGTGTTGACAGGCTGAGTGATGAAATAAATCACTACTCTGCTCCATTAGCAGGCTGTAAGGCTCAAAATCAAGATGCTGGTGATTTCCCAATCCAAAGGCATGATAGTCATCCTAAACCTTTGTACAACTCTTTAATTCAGCTCAGCAGTAATGTATATATGTTGCAGGACCCGTTTGTTCAGTTTTCAGATTCGGCAAAGGAGGTCAGCAGTTTCCTAATCTTCTCAAAGATTAACAAAGCTATATCTGATGGCAAGATCTCCATTTCAAGCACCAGCAAGCACAAGCAGCAAAGCTCATTGATGTTTATAATACTTAAGTGGCTGCATTGGCTGTTTCATTTCACCTAACCAGCAAAGTAATTGCTGATTAGAGTAGGTAGGTAGGATTTCAGTTTTCTGTTTGGATAGCAAGCTTGCTGTAATTGAAGCCCGAAGTGAAGGCCCTAAGCTCTTCAAGTCTGTTGTCATATGTACATACAATAAAGCAGTCAACAAAGGGAAGTTTTCAGGATATAGCAATAATTCAAAACCAAGGCAGTCTGACCTGCTGTTCTTGGCTTTTCACAAGAAAAAGCCATCCCCAAGTGGAGCCACTGTTAGCCTCCTACTGCAGCAGGTTACTCATCTTTCATGATCGTCATTTTTACATGCCAAATATGTCATACTATGCATGCTGCAATGCTCCATATTTGCTACAGAGGCCAGAGAAATGTCCATGAGAGTGTGCTAGTCTAAGTGCCACTGTTGTGTTCCATTTTTTATAAGTTGATCCATTTTTGATGAGTTTTCAGTTAAGGGAAGGCCAAACAGCTTAATCTTGGCTTCCCTAGGTTTCAATTTCTTGTTTTAGAATATAGAGCCTCATTTTCATCATAAGGCCATCTCCTAATGCATTAGGACTCATTCCTATGCATATTTTTCCTTCATATGTATAAAAATAATCCTTTTTGCCTTGGTTTATCTTTCAAAGGCATAAACCCCTTTTTGGCCATTAAATTCTTCTCAGAAACCATGAAAATCATTCAAAAACATAAAAAACCCTCAAAATCCATTAAAAGTCCCTCAAGGCATAAAATCCCTCCTTTTCGGGCTTTCAGACCCCTTTCTAAACCTCAAAAAACCATTCAAAATGCTAAAGGGAGCACCTTCGAATTCATTAACCTTACCTTTTTCCCAAAATGCATACATCCCGCCGATTTCCGATCCGCCGACGGATCCTGGGCCGTTGGATCAGGCCCAGATCTGATGGTCCAGATCTTGTCACGCGGCCCCCCATATCGCATCACTCCCATGTGGCTCCAACTGGCTGAGCCGAAAACTAATAAGGCACGACATATAAATTTTCGAGTCCGAAAGGAGCCTGTTGCACAACAAAAGGGAAGGCTCCCGATATGGGGGAGCCGAAAAACAATAAAAGCAGCACTTAAAGTTTTCGGGTCCGCGAACCCATTCCCATTGTAGCACCGCCGATTTGGGTTCAGTCGATGGGCCGGACCCGAAATGAAATAAAGAAGGCCTCAAAGGATTTCGGGTCCGTGGCATTTCGGAGGTTTTATGTGGCTGCCCCCCGGTCCGCCCCAACACCGATATTGCGATGAGATCTAGGCCGTTGGATCGACCTGCGCTGGGTCCAACGGCCAGGATTTAATGGTTTGAACAGTTTTATACAAGGCGCCCGCGCCCACCCAGAGGTAAAGAAAGGGGTTGGTTTCCTTTGTTGTTTTCAGTTCGCTCATCGCCTAGAGTGCACCCAATACAGGCATTTATTCATCGGCAAGGGCCGATAAGCTCCCTTAAGCGACAGGGGGCTTCTCAACAGGGATTTGGGCCAAGCAGCGGCTAGTAATGAGATGATTGGACAGTTCAAAGGCATTCAGAGGTCAAGAAGGGACCAGGTGCATGCCAAAGAGTATCATGAAGCGGCAAAGAGTATCAGTCAAGATTTCCCAAGGCAGATGAAGCAAAAGGGGCCCCAACAGATTCAGCGAAGCATCGTTGAGCCGTAATGGCTCACCAACTCATAGTTTTTGCCATTTAAGGCAGCAGGACCACTTGAAGGCACCGATAAGGATTTTCAAAGCAGATATTGGCAAACACAATGAACCCAATCATATTTTTGGAGCGGCACTGCTTCCTTAAATGCGTAGTTATGACACAGAGGACAGCGCATGGCTCAAGGAACTCTTTAGTCCATTTTTGAAGCTGCAGGACCATGCGCAGCCTTAGAAAGCCATTTTTATGAGGTTGTTGCCTCATGAACACCTGTTTTAGATATTTTATAGCATTTATTTCTAGCACAACTTAGCATTAGAAGCAGTGATTGCACAGATCTCTTTGGGATCTGTTTTGATAGATGTTTTGAGATATTTTATCCCTTTACACATGTTCAAGGGAAAGTCTGTAACTATTTCTCTTTATATACCACCCTTTGAGACTGTTTTAGGGGTTGGTTGGTTGTATGCCTCCTCTAGAGACTCGCTCTGTATCTAATATGATTTATTTAATCAAAGACTGCTAAAATCTTGGAGGATGGACTGTTTGATGTGTTGTTAATGGTTTGAAGAGTGAATGGTGGAATTTTTGTGCTGCTACATGATCAATAAGTGCCTCCTACCTCTGTTTTTATTGATATATGCTGATATTATACATGTATCACCATCTAAATAGCATAAAGAAATATTAGCTTAGAACTTGCTTGAATGCAATCTATGCTCAATGTCTGCTGTTTCTTAATGTTTTCCTCTGAATTGGTAATGAATATGGATTCCTTTTTGGCTCATATTTCCCCTGATTCACCACGTTTGACAGTTATCTAGGGATTCTTAATTGCTCCTAGATAGAGCTCATTCACCTTCCCTCTGTTAAGTTGAGTGAGAGATTCTTTGTTGCCTCTCATTCCTTAGCCCTCATTCCATCCTTTTAAACTTAAATGTTGTTTCATGAGCAGCTATCCTGCTCCATATTCCTCTTGTGACCAAGAAAACGCACCAGCAGTCCTACTCCATGACTCCATGCCCAATGGTTTGAAACTTACCACAGTATGCATTGCCTCTCTACTTGAAAGCATCCTCCTTCCCACCAAAACATAAACAAAACCCCTTGAACTCAATAACTAGCCTAATATCATCTTCAACAAAGCTAAATCATAAAGAGAGAGCCCTCTCTGATTGCAGGTGGGCTAGCACCTACAGTCCAAAGATTGGTTTGTGGTTACCTCGGTCGTATCCCTTAAGGAGCCAAGGGACAACTTGAGTGATAACAGGCGGAGCCCAAATTCACGAATATTGGAGATTATTGGGATGATGCAATGGTGGATAAGGTTATTGAATTGCTCCACAAATCCTAGGATTTGTTTCCTACCAAGTTTACGGAGCTAAAAGGGATAATAGGAGACCTTGGCATTATGAATATCATGTTAAAACCCGAAGCAAAGCTGGTTAAGAAAAGACCTTACCACCTCAATCCAAATTACAAGGAGAAGTCCCACCTAGAGCTAGACAAGATGCTTGTGGAAGGCATCATTGAGCCCATAAAAGAATCTGATTGGGTAAGCCCAATGGTGGTATAAGAAAAGAAGCAGAAGGATGAAATAAGGATATGCGTAGATCTCAGGAAGTTGAATGATGCTTGCATACATGATCCTTTCCCAAATCCATTCACTGATGAGGTATTGGATAAGGTACGTGGCTAGGAAGAATATTCATTCACTAATGGGTTCTTTGGGTACCATCCGATCAAAATCACACTAGAGGATAGCAGCAAGACAACCTTCGCGACTAAGTCGGGATGTTTTTAGTACATTGTAATGCATTTCGGATTGAAGAATGTGCCTACTATTTTTTCATGCATAGTCATTGCTGCATTCAATTAATTTATTGATAAGTTTCTGGAGGTGTACCTTGATGATTGGACTATGTTTGGGCTGGTGAAACACCATGTGGAAATTTTGCGCCTGATTCTAGATATTTGTCAAAGGTACAAAATTTCACTCAATCTGAAGAAGTGCATGTTTTGTGTTCCTTTTGGGACTCTTTTGGGTCATGTGGTTTGTAGATAGGGACTAATGGTAGATCACATGAAGATCACAGCGATACTTAACTTGGAAGTGCCGAGGAGTGTGAAATAGTTGTGCGCAACCTTAGGACATACTGGGTATTATAGGGAGTTTATCAAGGGCTATGCCTAGATCACTGTGCTTATGGAGAAGCTATTGAAAAAGGATATTACATTCTGTTGGAACGAGGACTGTAAGAAAATCTTGGATGTATTGAAAGAAACAATGGTCATTGCCGATTTTAGTCTTCTTGGATTGTAAGAAGCAGTTTCATGTAAATGTCGACACATCATGTATAGCATTGGGAGGAGTGCTGACATAGACTGGTGGAGGAGAATTGGATGACCCTATAGTGTTAAGAAGAAGAAGGTTATCCAAGGCTGAAAAGAACTATTCCACCACCAAGCACGAGGGGTTAGAAATGGTATACATGCTATAGAACTTTAGACACTATTTTCTGGGTGGACATTTTAAGATGTACACAGATCATTTCACACTGAAATACTTTGTCAATAAGCCTGCGTTGGGGGGGAGAATCTGCAGGTGGTTGTTATTATTCCAGGAGTATTATTTTGAAGAGACCCTGCTGGAGACCCTGCCGGTGAATGAGGAAGCCCGTCATTTTTGCCGCTGGAAAAAGAAACGAATAGTGCATTGGTTTGAACCACCGAACCATTCATTACAACCACCTAGACAAAATTTAGCCCACTCATTTTTTTGCTGTGAAGAAAATAGCAGCCATTGAAAAATTGCAAGAGAGCAGCAGAGGTAGAGCCTATTTGAGAGTTGTTGTTTGAGAAAAATCTTCTGATCCGATCTTGACTTGACTTAGGTTTGTATCTTCTCTGTGATCTTCGGATCAACCTATGTAAAAATCCTTGTGTCATCTCAAGAAAATTAGGTCTAAGATCAAGGTTCTGAAGCATGTCCATCCAGAAATGCGTACTTCCAGCAATGCCATGGGAATCATAAATAGTTTTAGGCATCGAGACTCTCTCGCTACAACAAGAAGCCAACTATTATTTACCGGGAGATCCAGACAGCAGTAAGACTCGTTCTTCCAGGGGAGCTCGCCAAGCACTCTGTGTCTGAGTCCGGTTACAAAATTCACCAGCGCTTAGAGGCCAACTTTCTTTTGAGGATTTCTTTTATAACTGGCATCTGATCAGGGGGAATCGTATTATGAATTGAAACATGTAGCATATGTTGTTCAGTCGTGCGTGTAAAGGCCTTGGTAATAGGATATTTTTATAATAATGTATTGTTAGGGTTATAGTGGAGAACTGGTGGCCGACATCTATTTCTTCTTTTTAAATCTAAATAATTCTAGATCTTTATCTAGGAATCTAGGTTATAGATCTAATATTCTATGGCTAGATCTAGATCTAATATTATCTTCTATCTTATTCTTTGCGGTTGGGTTCTATGGGCAAGTAAAATATGGCTCCCAGCTTTGTGAAAATAGCTACTCGCTCATCCGCTTCTAGAGGGTAAGCTCCTGCCCATATCATCAGTGAAGCCTCAGCTCCCACTACCCAGGTGGTCCAGGCCTCACTCGATGAGGTTTTGAAGTTTTCTGAAAGTGCCCTAATCTGCTGGTTCAATGGTTTTTGGCCATGGCTGACAGCTCTCCACATTTGGATCTCGGAGGTATGGAAGCCTGTCATTTCTAATGAAATTAATATCTACCCTTATGCCAGGGGTTTTTTTATAGTAGATTTTGAGAATCCTAAAAGCAGACAATGTATTCTAGATTTTGACCCTTGGTTTTGGGAAAAATTAGACCTATTCATGAAGCCATGGAACCCATCATTCGATCCCTCTACAACAGTCATAACCTCAGCACTATTTTGGGTGAGATTGCCAAGCCTACCCTTACACCTCTGGAATCTCTCCTCACTAAAAGCCATTGGAAATGCAATTGGGAAATTTTACTGCAGGTGCCCAGAAACAGAGGAATATGCCAGAACCACCTATGCATGCATCTGTGTGGAAATGGACTTCAGCACAAGATTCCCAGCTGAAATAAACCTAACATGTAAAGACTACGTGTGGAACCAGAAACTCGATTATGAAAGTATCCTCTTCAAATGTCGATCCTGCTTTGAGACAGGCCATCTAGCCAAAAATTGCCCAAAAGCCTCCTAAAAAAATTATGCTAGAAAAAACCACCACAGATCTACATGGTGGGAAGGAGCACAAAAATAGCAATTCACTGTCACCAAATAAGAATACTCTAGAGAAAACTCTGAATCACAAGAAATCGTGCAAGAAAGAAACAAATCTCAAGACAAGCAGGGAGAAAGCCCTGCCCAAAAAATCAACAGTTATGAGGATTCGTATATCGCACAAAATAAATCTTAATTTAACAACAAAGTAGATCTCCTAGACCAAAATTCTTCTCTGGCTATCTTCAAAAGGATGAACACAATAGATCGCAAACCTAAGACACCAATGTCCCAAGAACTAGAAGAGATGAAGGAGATGTAAGATAAAGGAAGTTAGAAGATCGTAGAGAAAAAAAAGAAAGCTATAGCACCAATCTCACCAAGAAATACGAGCTAGATAATTAAAAACTAAAAAATTTATAGGTCCGATAGACCAATTTGGTCTCAGTGGATGTTAGCCACCACCATCTTCATCATCATCATTGAAGTAATTGTGAAGCTTTGATGAATGAACGTGGGACCAGACCATCTGTTGCACATTGAAACATGGGAAGAGCCCACTAATTTGGAGGAGGGATTGCCTGACGCACAACTATTTCCTGTGCACATTGCGGATGGTCATTTTGAAGATATCATACACTTCCTAATGACAGGAACTGCCCGGGAAAGTTACACCATCCAGTAGAAGAAGGAGTTAGTGGTGTGTGGGGCAAACTTTTCTGTCATTGTTGGGCATCTATACAAAATGGGGTCTGATGAAATATTGCGAAGATATGTGTGTGCGTAAAGCGGATAGAGTCTATAGTAATCTAAAGATATCAATAAAGAGAATTATTTCACAATTTCTATGTGTTTATTTCCTATCAATGCATCTTGTCATATTGTGTATGGATTTCATTTACAATGCTTATGTGATGCATGAGTGTATGTAATTATGTTGGTTAATTGAATGTAAGTGAGAATTTCAATTTACGCGGTGCTAACTTTGATTGTTTAGTAAGATAAGTAAAACAATTAAGATAACTTGGGAACCTGTACATTATGTTGTCATAGCAGTGGGAAAGTACCTTGACCACAGGTTAGGGCTACACGAAGGTCAATCGTACTCCTTCATAGAGGTATTGAAGGATGGAATAAAGGGCTAGACTTACAGAACCTGAGAGCTTAGTGGCCTACGTGAAAGCAGGAACAGAGGGTATAAACCGACATCACGACCATCTTAGGGTGCGGAAAATTGGTTCCAGCATCCCCACATACTGCTTCGGGTGAGACTTCGGTCTGCACTCCGCGGGGTGATGTCGAAAGGGCCAGTAGTGTAGGGATTTGTTTGGCTAACTAATGTTGAACCTGGGTCAGGCTCCATGCAACCAACAATTTGTGAATCAAAAAATTACCCTAAGTTAGACCTTTAACAACAGTATGGCCATAATTAAATCTAAAATAAGAATTTTTTGAGATCATTGGATCTAATATTTTGTGATTTGTAAATTCAAAATTTGTTGAATGTTTGCAGGATAGAGAATTAAGTAATGGGTAAATATAAGAAACTGGATGATAATGAACATGAATGTTGTAATGGCGAGTAAGATCAGCACATCAAGATAGAGAATTAAGCAATGGGTAAGTATAAAAACTTAGTTGATGATGAACATGAATGTTGCAATGAGGAGTAAGATCCGCACATTAGAGACATTTCTGGGTATTGCTAGAGGCATTGTAATTTGAATGGTAAGCACTTTCTTCTTGCTTCACCCTAGGCATTGTATCTTCCCTTCTTGGAAACTCCATTGTCATTTTCTACATGAGGACATGCATACCCCATGCCTTGATAGAATTATGAGAAGGTCTAAATCAAGTCCTCTTGAGTTTCTCACATCACCTCTCTTGTTCATTTACCCCAACCAAATCTCATCGCTTTATCATCTTTTCCTAATTCGAACTATCTCTTTGACATTGTAACAAGGAGGAGGATACAACCTTGTACCTTGCCAATCTGTTCACACACATCCATATCCTTTGAAAGCTCTACAAGCAATTCCACAACTTTCATACCCTTTCTAATATCATGTGTAAGTGAACGAATAATAAAACCAATAACATAATCCACCTCAGCTATGTTCACCTTATTATGAATGTTGTCCTTTATTAAGCTACAAAGTAATGCGATCATTTTGTTCTTATTCAATGGCTTATTTTGTCCTATAGGTCAACTAAAATACAAATTTAACCTTCTGCTCCTATCCATTATTTTTGAATTTCTTTCTCCTCATTTACCCTTAGTAATTCATTAACAGCATAGAGCACAATCTACTCCTCATCAGAATCCAGATTAGGTTTCAATGAATTTATTGTGACCATTGTATTTCTATCCTTCCACTCTTCTATAGACGTTCGGAGTATGATATTTGGTCTGAACTCTTTATTGAATAGCACCTGATTGGTCACGAGACAAGTAGTGTGCCCCTCTACAAACCATATTTCAATAGAACTTCTATCAAGTTTGACAAGAAGAAATCTCAAAAGGATCTTCCATTACGTCTCAAGAAATTGGACGGTAAAATTACAATTGTAAGGGAGGAAAAGAATGACTTCCAAAAAAGAGCCTTTTCTCGTAATATATATTATCCCTCTCTTTGGCAAAAGATGCCACATTTGCACAACAAAGAAATCCAATGATTTTTTCCATTTGCAAATCCTCTGCTTCATTTTTCTCAATATGGTATTTTCACGTATCCTTTTTAGACTCTTCATATTCTTGTTTCAAAGTTGATGTCTAAGTGGAAACTCCCACTTCTTTGGAAATCCTACTTGGCCATACCCTTGCCAATCCTCCTTTGCCATACCCTCTTAAATTTATTTGATGAGTGGGAAAATGAGATTCCAAATGAAAAGGCCCCAGAACTTCTTTTACCATAATGTAAAATAATTATTATTCAAATATAATAAATATCTTAGTTTTTTAAAAAGTTATCCAATGTTATAAATGTTTTAACATTTTTTGAAAAAGAAAGGTAGTTGAATTTGCAAGCTATTTTGTTTTCTCAATTTTTTTATTCTTTCATGCCCGCACTTTATGAAATATTTGATTCCTTCGTATTGGCGCTTGGTAGATCCAGAGTTAAGATGGACCTAGATTGGTTTAATTATTAACTATAGTTATAATTTTTATTTTTTTTATGGAATCAAAATTTTAAAGAAGACATCACAACATCTCTACCATGGGAGAGGAATTAAATAATTATGGAGAAACCCTATCAGCCCATGGAAAAATTGTAGGTGAAGGAAGGGGTGTGGAGTTTCTGACTAAAGCGAAGCATAGTTTTGACGAAGAATGATGGGCTCTAGACAATGTTAGGCTCTGATATCCTTGTCAAAATGCAAAATAAGATTAAATGATAACCATGAGATTTTTATTCAGATGATGTATATTTTTTAAGTACAAAGATCATCGTCAATATGATAAACCCTTTGAATACACACAACCACTCATCAAATATGTTTTTTTAGATGAGATGTTGGTTTCTTACTTTCAAATCCACATGAAGAGGGAGGAATTAGTGGATTATGAATTGGAGGAGGGGGTTTTCAACAAATTTCAGCTAGCGCAAGGATTTTATCCATTCACATTTGGAACTCAAATTGAAAGGTCACCATGCCTTGAATTTCAGGCCTACTAGGTATTTAGAAAGAAAATTTAATAATTTGATAGGGTAGTCATCTAGCGATTCAAAGGCCTTAACCCCTTCTCCAATTGTGCATTATTCAGGTCCTCTAGTTTCAGCCACCCCAGGGCTTGAAGCCATTTGTGAGGGGATGAAAAGCTCTTCTTGGGGTTGTCTAGATTTGAGTTTGGTTTCCTTTCATCCTAGAGATTAGAGAAATGCATGGAATGTATTATGACTTTCTTAGGGTTTTTAGAAGTTTCAGAAGTTACGAATTTCTCCAGTTTGTTTTTTGCTTGTCCTTCATCTCAAGTGCCATAGGCCTTGCCCTCCTTACAAGAATTGGTGGAGAGCCTTGCACCGACAACAAAAGAAGGTAAAATTGATGTTGAGAATATCTGAATCCATTTTAAAATTTAGAGACAAAAGGGTATTTGGAATTTTAACATTGTAGATGGATTCAAAGGCCCCTTTGTCTCTAAAATTTAACACAGCAAGTGGATTCAGAGAACCCTGTAGTGAAATGAAACACTTCAGTATCAAAATTGCAATTTCTCATTTCCAGAGTGACACAAATTACTAACATAACTGAGTAATTCATATACTTGTTGTACTTTTTATTTGGTCATGTTTTTATTCTTCGACTATGTTAGCATTGTTGGTGTTTGGCCCAAAAATGGATCCAAAACACTCTTAAAGTCTCCAAGGTTTGCTTAAAATCACACCATTGGATCCAAGTATGCCACAAAAGTCTTCAAAATCCTCTTAAGGATCATTTAAAGTCAAAAAAATCACATGCCAATAGCCCTTGGAAGGGTGGAAATACACTATTGGGAGGCAAAAACACTCCAAAATCATGAAAAACCATAAATCACAGGCTTAACAGTCCAAAAGAACAACAACAGTTAGATCTAGATGATCAATGGCATAGATCTAAGCAAAAAATCACATATTGGCTAGCACAAAGGACTTATGGTTGGGCGTGAGACACTGCCAATCAGCGATTGCCGATGATTGGATCGGTGGGTCGCTATCAACGGGTCGCATCAGTGCAGGCAGTGTGGAATGAGTGATTGTGATCAGTGATTAAACATGGACCGTCAATTGCACGTGCAAATCGACGACCCACATTACATCACCAGATCGCTATCAAAGAAACATTAAGGAGTGCTAACCATGGTCCGTTGCGACCCAATGACCAGACACGATGGCATTATATATGATATTTCATAAATTTTGAAGTCCATGGGAAGGCTTATCTTTAATGCATTTTGTGTATTTTAGTTGTTTAAATGAAATTCAAAGGGAACTTTGGGGCATTGCGATAGCAATAAGACCCAAACCGAAAGGGTCTAGGAAGTGAAATATATAATATTTGAAATATGGAGGGAGGCCTTTTTAATGTATTTCACATATTTTTGTATTTCAAAGAAATACAAAGGAAACATGAAACCGGGCCATTTGCGATAGGCGATAGTGATTAAGGGTGGACCCGATAGATGCATAAATCATATTTGAGGACTTTTGAAGTCCGAAAGAATGAAAAATAGGCAGTATTTTACATGTTGCAGTGTTTTTATGTGTCTAACAGAAAAACAGTCATGGTTAAACATTTAAAAGGATAACAGAGGCCGCAGGCCCATTCCATCATAGAGCAGAGGTCAAGAAACAATCCTGGAGATAGATTGCCTAGAAGAAAAGACTTGAAAGGGAATAGCAAGGGCCACAACACATGCAGCTCATCCCAAACTGACAAAGTAGTCATGGAGCAGAAAGTGCAGCTAGCTTGAAACAAAAATATCATGGAGCAGAACAATGCATCAATAGCCTAGCACAACTCATCAAAACCAACATCATGGGGCATCTATAGCACGAGAGATTTCCTAGACAACACAACAAACCATCTGAATCTGTTTATTCCTCTGTCAGAAGGAGAAAACCTCTGAGCCATGCTTGCCTATTCAAGGAATCAAACGGTTAAGGGATAGAGAGGATAGATTAAGATCAGAGCTGTTGTTGGGAAAAGTATCCAATATGGAATGACCCTATCCCACTCTAAGGGTGATAGTACCTCAGCAACAACCGAATGCAAAGCTGTTCAAGATTACTTCTTTATGAGATGTAAGAGAGAGGAGAAAGAGATCCACTAACCGTTATCTTCCGCTAATGATTGATCCAATCTTCCCTCTTTGTTGCTTGCTCCCAGCTCCTTGCTCTTTCACTGGCCCAGCTACACAAAGATCCTACAAAAGCACAAGAAAGGGAAACTACAAGAAGCATACATCCATAATTGATTTAAGGATTAGAGTAAATCAAATACACAAGTATCAATACGCCACAGAGACACATGCATATAGAAGAACCTCAAATGCTTTATTAATGGAAGAAGTAAAGTTCTGAGAGTGTTACAACCATAAGAGGCCCAATCCAGCAACACCTCCCAGCAGAAAGAAATCTCCTCTTCACCTCCTTCAAGAAAATCACCCAATAGTTCTATGCACAAACCAACAACACTTCCTTACATTCACAAGATTCCAGCCTCTTCCCTAGACCTCATGAGAGAGCTCTATATATAGGAGTTTTGGAGAAAGGATGAGTCAGCTTGAGGTTGGCATGAAGCTAACTAGTGTCCTCTCCCACTTCAGTTATACTTCAGTTCTTGAGTCCACTTGGAGGTTCTTGCTTCCACTTGGAGACCTAGATCCTCTTACTCATCACAAGGCGAATTCCCTGATCCAAGTGTCATTTTGGAAGCTTCCTGGGCATTTGACACCTTGCAGAATGACTGTGCCACTTGGCCAATCTCGCCCAGCGCAGGTAGCCTTCATTAGAGTTGACATCCAGCGCAGGTACAGAGTGGAGCAGTTGACATTCAGCGTAGATGCTCAGTGGAGCAGTTGACATGATCCAGAATTAGCTTGTTTTTGAGTGTTTTCAGGTGGAGAACTGATTTTTAGTGCTGTGGTTTGCTGACCTTGTTCCTCTAGGGGTAGGAACAACATGTTTAGGGACTTTGGATCCCTCAGATTATTGACATTTCATGCTTCATGCTGTTAGGCACAAAAATGTCTATAACAGTTGCCCCCTAAAGTATGAGGTCGTTTATCGGGTGAAATGCTTTATCAGGAGGATCCGAAGTTCATTCAATCGTTGAGAGGTGCCCTGTAATAAATACAATACAATACATTAATTTTCATTCTGCTTTCATGATCTAGCTGAGGCGGGCATTCCCATGCTCAGCTTTATAAATTCATTTTGGTACATGTAACAGACGACCGTCTGATAGTAGACTGATAATTCTCTGCTGAAATTATCATCCTTTGAGTAGGATGATCATCTGCTGTAATAATGTACATATCAAATGTCTTTATATTTCCTGAATATATATCGCAGCCCGGATGGATGAAACTAGATCCGGGGTCTTCAAACTCGTTCGATCTTCACTCTAAGTACAAGTCGATCCATGTGAGAATTGCGCTGAAGTCGAACATGGAAAGACATCGCTTGATTACCGGTCAATAATGTAAACCGTTAACAAGCGCGAGAGGAATCACCGATAATGATAATGACCCTCAAGGTACTGCAGTACAATTCACGTGGTGTGAATACAGGACTTGGCGTCGAACACCACGCAAAATCTTCTGGTCGAAGGTCATTGATGTATACCTGTCGCCGGAAGTGAGAAACTTGCCATTGAGGCATGCAAGCTTCAAAGTACTCGGGGGGGTGTTCCTAGATCAACTTCTTGGATAATGAGCTGAAGTCGACAAGAAGCGATCCGTCAAAGGAGGGCCTTAATGAATCCCACATCAGTGACACAGAACGGAGCTAATGATTTTAGTGGAGGTGAAAACAATCTGTGAAATATGATTCAGGGTGGCGATCATGGGTGGATGAAGGATAATGTATGGCAGTGGATGGGACACGGTTGACTCTTTCTGAACAACATCTCTTGAACATATAACGACACTGATGTGATGGATCGGTAGCATTACCCCAAATGTGGATGGTTTGGCGAGGACCATGGTGATGAGACCGGTGAATGAAACAACCCAACCCGATGTGATACGGAGGACAAAGTGTCATGTTCAAGAGCGACTTGCTACCATTAAAGCTTTGAGGTTCTCCCAATTTTTCCCCAATCATTTCTGACCAGTACCTCTTTATTTTTGTCAAGCTTGAGGAGGATAACATATGCTTGTTCTATAACCTGCCCTTCGGGCAAGCCCATCACTATGTTTTAACGAGCCTAGCGATAGGGAAACTCGTTCTCGTCTAAAGACAAGTTTGTCACTATTTAATCATTTTAACGAGTCTAACGACAAGGAAAACTCGGTCCTTTTCATTTTTAGAGAGTCTGAAAAGGTACAGAAAGTTAACTCCAAAATTCCTTTTTCGTCATCTAATCCCTTAATTCCGAAAAAGTATAAAACAATACAAAAGGGATGAGTTTTCAATAACTTTAACGAGCCGAATAAAACAAGCGCTCGACCTTTTTGTGCAATAATCCCTCAGGTCCAAAAAGATTTAAAATCTAGAGGAGGGATAGCTCTTCCGGTCCTTTTAATGAGCTGGAAGGCCAAAACTCGACAAACTTTTCATATTTTACGAGTCAGTTGAAAAGAGCTTAAAGAAGACTCGTCTTTTGAGGAACGAGTGATAAACAGGGATAGCAGCAGATTCCAGGTACAGGTTGGAATTTTCCAATCATGGCAGTGTCACAAGGATGGCTAGGTGAAATCACTCTTCGCAGCTGTTCCTCAAAATGGGTAAACAATCATATGGAGGTGAACGATCGACCAAATGAAAGTGGAGGTGGCAGGTGCAAACACGACCAAGGCTTTTATGGCTGACAAATTTACGATCACAGTGGTTATTTACCGGGATAGGTTCATTTTTTAACGAGCTTGAAAGCGCCAAAACACTGCTCAATCTTATGTTTATTTTTTAACGAGCATGAACTATGTGCTAAAACTGCTCGATCATAAGTTTGCATGCCCCCAGCATAACAACGCAAATCGAGGTGCATGCCCCCCAAGCTTCATTGCATTCAACTTGGTGGTTGGAATGAAGGTTTACCTTTGAGATTTGGAAAGGGGATTGTTTTCATTTTTTAATGAGGTTGACATAGTAAATGAACTATCCTCATGACTCCTTGTTTCATTTTTTAACGAGGTTGACACGAGATAAGAACCGTCCTCGGAACCCACTGTATTTACAGTATTTCCATTAGGGCGATGATCCATGCTGACAAAATGTTTAGGAATCTTCCGAATCCATTAGATATAGAAGATTTCATATTGTAGGTTTCCACTGTGGCCACTTCTGCCAGATTTCTTGCAGGCGGTAGGGCAAAAGTACCCATTAAGGCAGGGTCTTTTAGGAGACCTACTCCAATATTTTGAAGCGAATGATCGCTTCCATGGATCATTGGAATGCTTCCCGTAACTTGTGAACTGTCGGGGAGGAAAGTTTGTTGGTCGACGACTGTAATCCCTCCTTGAAAGGGAAATGCAATCTTCCTGAAGTAGGTCGACACGACTGTGGCCATGGCATATATCCAGGGCCTTCCTAGTAGGATGTTGTAATCGAGGTTTCCATCGATTACTTCAACATCGACTTCTACTGTTTTGCCCCCCAGTTCAACTTGCAAGTTACTTAAAATCCCATATGGAGTGTATGATCGTCCATCAAATGCTTTTAAGGTCGTTGAAGATTTCGACAAGGGTGGTGAGCTTAAATTTTTCCAGCAACTCATCGACATAAGACATGTAGATGCCCCCTCATCAATAATTGTTCGATGAACAGTTTTGTTGAGGGCTTTCACTTGAACAAGGAAAGCTAGTTGAGCTGGTAACTTAGGGTCATATCCTTTATGATCAAAGGCCACAAGATTGGAATCCATTGGGCCAATCCCACCTATTGCTGATAATAAAGATTGCTCTTGGGAGGGGCAATTTTGCGGTACCTCAAGTGTCGACATAGCAGACGGCGATTGGGCCAGGTCCTCTATTATATTATAATTCTGTGCTATTTTGGCACAAGGATTAAATGTTGATTTTGTACTACTCCTTTTGGCAACTTTATCATTGGTTCAGGAATGATGGGTGGCACAACTTTGGTTAAAGTTGTCGTCGAAGTACCAGGTTGTTCATTAGCCTTGTTATTCGACAGTCGTGGATTCCCGTAATCTTTATTCCTTGTCAAAGCATTATTTTGCTGCTTTGAGGTAGACAACATAAGCACTTGGGATCGGGAAGCATTTTGATTAGCAACCAGATTTTGACCTGGATTAGGAAACGGATCAGTCAATACTGCTGGGGTTTTTGAACTCTTGAAGAGTTTCTTAACTTCAGCTATATGTGGACAATCTTTCGTCCAATGATCCTCATCGCATATATGACACCCTGCTGGGGGTTTCCTTTTTCTCCCTGTCTTTTTCTTCTTGCCCCCTGGTTGCTTCAGTTGTTTGCCCTTGTCGGTCGACATGGCATTTACTTCCGAGGCAAGAAGTTCTTCATTTGCTTTTTGACTAGAAATTTTGTGCTTTCCAATCACGCCATCGCCGGCGTGAGTGTCATTGTGTGATTTAGGAGGAGGAGGAATTGAGAATTCCGGTCTAGGGGCATCAGGTATTTTTTCGTAGAGTGTGCCAGACTGAGTATAGACCAAGTCTAGATATTGTGCACGAGCAATAACTTGCTCCTCCGTTATGACTCCCCCCTTGGCCACATCTTCCGTTATGGCAGGAAGTAACGACTTTATAAACCATTAAGCTAACAGCTGATCTGAAACGTAAGTCTTTACCATCCTGTGATGACGACGCCACTCATGTATATGATCGGATATATGTGTGGCTTTCGTCTGCTTGAAGTTGGTTAAGATTTCCGTTCCAGTTTCATACCTTATCGGTAATTGAAAATGGGTTAAAAAAGTCGTGGCTAGGGAACTGAAGTTGTCGAAAGAGGCTCTAGGTAGTTCAATATACCATTTAGCCGCTGGACCCGTCAATGTCCTCTGAAAAAGGCGAAGCCTTATCGAATCATCATTCAGGGTGTTCGATGAACACCACAGATGAAAAGTCATGACGTGATTCGATGGGTCTTCACCTGGATTTCCATGGAATTTAGGAATGTCTGATGGAAGTTTATGCGGAATCGCTGGCCACCAAGGGGCATAAGCAATTGGATCATTCGTCAGCCGGTTTAGATCTGGTAATTCTAGAGTTGCTACAAAGGGCAATTGTTGATTCAGGTTAGGCGGAGCATACCCAGGATAAGATGGAATCGCCTGAGCAGTGGGTCTTTGCATACCAGCATAATGTATTTGATGCTGGCAACTTTGACAAGTTTGATGGGTATAACCGTTATTATACGGTTGCCCATTACTTACAAAGACTTGTTGCTCGGGTCCTTGATATGATTGCTGGAATTGCGGTTGTTGGGTTTGAACCAGCTCCGGTTGTTGGACCATTTGCTGTTGTCCAATACTGGATGATTTACCAAGATGAGGAGTCATAGTACTTGTTTGAGCCTGAGTCGCTCCAGATAAGGAGGCACTAACCGGAGGTTGTGATTGAGTTGTCGAGACAAGAGGCTGTTGTATGGCAACCTGAGAAACTTGGGGTTGGCATACAACATGTAGCGCTTGTACTTGCGACGCAATTAACATACCAGGTATAGTGGCGACATTCGACACAGGGTGGACTGGTTGCATTGAATATGCAACCCTTGGTTGCTGAGGCAGTATTGGTACCCATCCGCTGGATGTAATTCCAGTTTGACCTGAACTTTGTTGTAAACTCCCATATGGTTGTTCTCCGGGGGGAACAATGAAAAGGCATACTACCCTCCATATGGTGGCAATCCAGTGCTTAAAGGGTAGATTGGCCTTTGAAGACACATTGGATCAAGTTGTTGAGTTTCAACATAAGAAATACCAGATGATAATCCGGATGAAGAAATAGGAACTAACCATGTCGTCGAAACAGTCTCTGATTGGACTCCAGCTTGTTGTTGACAATTTACCGGGACAGACGGTATACCAGCGAACATCGTTGGAGTAGCAGCAGGAGGCTCTGCCGCTGCTGTGTCGGATGACACAGTCCTGGATGTCGACGGTTGTTCAGACATATTTTGTCTATCCAAAAGATTTCCTAGCGATTCTACAAGAACTTTTTGATGAAGGTAGACTAACTTCGAAGATCAACGCAGGAATAAAGGGTGATTGTTCCGTTTAAAATAAATTGTTAACGATGCTTTAGACACAACTTGCTTTTTCAGTTTTAAAGAGTCGAGAAAAAGCTAAAGATGACTCTAGTCTCCTTCGATGTTTTAACGAGCCCGAAGTGACAAATGCTCGGATGGACTTTTTCAGTTATAGAGTTTGAAAAAGGCCAAAAGAAACTGCTCTGGAGATCTAGGCAGAGGGTGTGCCAAACCTTTCGCAAAACCACAGAATACATTTTACGGTACGGGTGGTCGATCTTCATGAATGCTGTGTTCACTGCATTGCGATCAGTAGGGCGGCCGACACGGCTTTCTAAGGATAAAAGATATATGCCTATAGGGGTCTCCCAATATATACACGACGGTACGTGGGAGCACAAGTCCGTATTAGTGCCACCGACTCTCAGGAGGAATCACCCACCTTCTTCGAGATTGACAGTCACTACGTTTAACGACGCCGGAACACGTCTCTAGCTTAGACCTCTATGTGTTTGCGTTATGTTTCAAAGCGTTGTTAGGTTCATTCAATATATTTTAAGTTGATCTTTTTAAAGTTTGCCTTTCAAGGTTCACCACGAGATGTTTGATACAAATTCCTAAATGCAGTCTAAGATGAGAAGCAAGCTTTTCCAATCTTTTCGACTTATGAAAATCTTAACTACTGAGGGAAAAGAGAGATAAAATCTTTTCACACAGATCAAAGAGCATACACTAATGCACTTTTTCCCTAAATCAACATACAAACTTATATGCAAAATGCAAAGATGCAGGTATTTCTTTTCTCTTTCTTAATGTTTGTGCGACACAAAAAGAAAGTTGTTGTATAATTTCGAATTCAATTTCAAGTGAAAGCAAACAAGCTTGTCCAAAACCAAAAGACACCTTAAGATTTACTTGTTTCGACACTAGAAATATATAAATTCAAACCAAATGACGAAAGCAAAAGCTTAATCAGCTATGAACAGCAAACAAACTAACTCTTAAGATCAAAACGACACTTTATCACAGGTCTAGATCTAAGAGGTCACAGCAAGACTAGTTCACTTTCGTTATGGGAAACTGTAAATGATACAAGAAATACACAAAGAACAAACACAGTTTCTTTATACAACCGAGGTGGAATAGTGGCAAGGAAAGTTGGTTTCAGATAGGTACATTGACTGATAACAGGCTGCAAAAACAAGGATGAAAACAAGGCAATAAACAGCAGGGAACCCCAGTAGCACTAGGCAAAACTGGTTCAGCGCAGGTGGTACACTGTCAGTTTGACATTCAGCGCAGGTAGCCCCTTTGGGAACTGCGCTGAAATGCAGACTGCCTTCACAGCACCTGCACTGAAGATTCAAACTTTCATTTTTCTCAGTTTCCGGGTCACAGATTGCTCAAAAATTCACAGTTTTTGGCCAAATCAGAAGCTATCAGTCAAGTACACACTAAGGGATGAAAAGGAGGATGAAAAGCTATCACTAAGAGCTATTTAGAGTCCTTGTGGATCAGCTCTTCAAATCATAAACTTGCCCAGAAACTGAGCTAGAGTAGCTGCCCTCTACTTTGCATTTGAAAGATCCAAATGCAGTTCGATTCGGTACTCCCTTTGTTTATGAAATGAATAGCAAAAAACACAAACAACCAACAAGATACGGTCCCCAGTGGAGTCGCCAATTTGTTGTTGGGAAAAGTATCCAATACGGAATGAACCTATCCCACTCTAAGGGTGATAGTACCTCAGCAACAACCGAATGCAAAGCTATTCAAGATTACTTCTTTATGAGATGTAAGAGAGGGGAGAAAGAGATCCACTAACCGTTATCTTCCGCTAATGATTGATCCAATCTTCCCTCTTTGCTGCTTGCTCCCAGCTCCTTGCTCTTTCACTGGCCCAACTACACAAAGATCCTGCAAAAGCACAAGAAAGGGAAACTACAAGAAGCATACATCCATAATTGATTTAAGGATTAGAGTAAATCAAATACACAAGTATCAATACGCCACAGAGACACATGCATATAGAAGAACCTCAAATGCTTTATTAATGGAAGAAGTAAAGTTCTGAGAGTGTTACAACCATAAGAGGCCCAATCCAGCAACACCTCCCAGCAGAAAAAAATCTCCTCTTCACCTCCTTCAAGCAAATCACCCAATAGTTCTATGCACAAACCAACAACACTTCCTTACATTCACAAGATTCCAACCTCTTCCCTAGACCTCATGAGAGAGCTCTATATATAGGAGTTTTGGAGAAAGGATGAGTCAGCTTGAGGCTGGCATGAAGCTAACTAGTGTCCTCTCCCACTTCAGTTATACTTTAGTTCTTGAGTCCACTTGGAGGTTCTTGCTTCCACTTGGAGACCTAGATCCTCTTACTCATCACAAGGCAAATTCCCTGATCCAAGTGTCATTTTGGAAGCTTCCTGGGCATTTGACACCTTGCAGAATGACTGTGCCACTTGGCCAATCTCGCCCAGCGCAGGTAGCCTTCATTAGAGTTGACATCCAGCGCAGGTACAGAGTGGAGCAGTTGACATTCAGCGCAGATGCTCAGTGGAGCAGTTGACATGATCCAGAATTAGCTTGTTTTTTAGTGTTTTCAGGTGGAGAACTGATTTTTAGTGCTGTGGTTTGCTGACCTTGTTCCTCTAGGGGTAGGAACAACATGTTTAGGGACTTTGGATCCCTCAGATTATTGACATTTCATGCTTCATGCTGTTAGGCACAAAAATGTCTATAACAAGAGCCTTCTAGAGAGCTCATGAGCATTGTAAAAGGCTTTAAATATCTAAAAGTAAGATATAATACAAGTTCAACTTCTAGAGACTAATGATACTTTGCTACTCAAGCTTCTCATCTTCATTCATTAGTAATACAAGCTTCTTTTGTTGTTATATGTTTAATGTCCATTTTCTCTTCTGTTCTAAGCTTGCACTTGAACAATTTGTTCATGTTTTCTTTTTTTTCTAAGGCCAGATAACTATCATCTTATTTCTGCTTTGATAAATTAGATTTGCAAGATTCTTTACTTCATGTAGCTAGCCATTCATATGTGGTCATATATGCATCTGCCGGTATAGTAAGTATTCTCTTTTGCTACCTGTGGCTAGCCATTCATTTATGTTTATGTATGCATCTGCCGGTATGGTCAGTATTCTCCACCCATTCATTGAATCTACAAACTATTGAGCATTAGTGGTCTAAAGCCTTGTAAGCTGAGGGTGTTCATGCATGTCTTGAGTAAAACATAGTTGAAATGGTTATCTAGCTTGATACAAACCATCATTTATTCCAATAGTTCATAGAACAATATTGAAGATTATATGTTACCAGGCATCTTTGAGCTGCAACCTAGGAGCGTTTCCTAGATTCCTAACAGACTATAATAGTCATTTACATTAATCATTATTAATTTTGTCCCTTATTATCTATTCATATATTTTAGTCCATGACTAAATTAGTCATTTTAGTTAGTCACTTTTAGTTTGGTCACTTATTATCTAGTCATATATTTTATCCCTAAACTAAATTAGTCATTTTTAGTTCTATCACTTAAAATTCCTCAAATAGTAGTTATTTACTTGAAAAAATTGCAGTGACTAACGTTTTTATTCACCTAGTCACTAGTTTCATCATTTCCTACTAGTGGGAATTTATGATCAACAAAAATAATTTTCCCAATCAGATCAAGTTTGGTATTAAAGCTCTTGGTTTTCTTTGTACAAGAAGGATTTAACTGTTTTTCAAGTGAATGTCATGCTTACATGGCTAAAGCTCAAGAGAGGAGAAGGGAAGTTGGGTCAAGGAGAAGGAGTGAAATGTTGCTACAATATCCACCACCAGTTCTTCCTCAAGTTGCAGTTGAGACTTCAGTGAGAATTTCTCATGAAGGAGAGCCTACAAACATGACACAGGATGAGAAGGTATTCAAAAATGCTTTCTTTGATATCACATAGATGGTAAAGGTCCTCTATGAAGAGAGGAATACGAGACTACATGATGAAATCTCCAAACATCCCAAAGGAGAAGGTTCTTCAAGAGGAGGTAACAGAAATGGAGGTAAACCTCCACCCTCTCCACCATATTCTTCATCTTCTTTTTCACAAGAATATTCACCCTCTTCCACTAATACAACCCTTACTCATACTCATCAACATACCTCAAAAGGAACTGGTAAATCACCCTTGTTAAAACTTGATGTTAAATTTGAACTGCCTATGTACAATGGTGAAGTGAATGCAGAGAAGATTGACAATTGGGTTCATCAGTTGGAGATATATTGTAGAATTCAATACCTTCAAGAGAATGATAGAAAGATTCGATTAGATTCCTTGAGGTTGGAGGGTGAAACACTAGTATGGTGGGAATCAAAGACACAAAAAGAGATAAAAAAAAACACGGTAAGATCTCAATTTCTTGGTCTGATGTCATTGCTACAATTAAAACACAATTCTATCCTCTAGCTTATATGTAGAAATCCATCATGAATTGGTAGAACTTTAGACAACTTCTGTTGAAAATAGCAATAGGAAATGTTAAAAATAGAATCTAGAAATTTCAGTTTAATTTGTCCTTGAATTAAAATCAAATTCTATTCTCGTAGCAACTTGTAACTAGTTAATTAAGTTTGATTAACTTAATTAACTTAGGAATTTCAAGTTGGAAGTATTTCTTAAGTCATGTATATGTTCTTCCTACCTTTTAGGGGTCCAATATTAGTTTAATTATGAGTGTTAATTAGATAACTCCATTTACTGACTTATGTTGAGTTAAATTAGTTCCAAGTTGTTTGTGGAACTAATAGAGAGTTAACAGTGAGTTGATGCATTACTGCACTCACTAATGCTACTCCAGTTAACTAAATATTACCTCATCAGAAACTCATGCATGTTGATTTTGAGAAAGACCTAGTTGAGACTAGAGTGCAGGGACAATGTACTATCAGTTGTATGATTTACTAAGTTGTATAGATAATGCATGCAATTAGGAATTGATCCTAGTGTGGATTGCATAGTTTTGGATGCACTGAACTCCCATAAATATGGGCTATTCAGCCATAGGAATTACCCAAGGAAATAGGGGCTTGTAGAGCAGTAGAAGAGGTTGAGGTTTGGATTGAGCTTGCTTGTGAACTGGGAGGTCGATCATGCTGGGTGCTGGGATTGCTCTTGTGAGAATAAGCATTGTATTATCATAATGGATTTATGATTAATGCAATATAGAGAGTAGGGGTTTTGAGCTATGAATTTCCCTGGGAAAACATATTGTGTTATGTGCCATTGATTTGTCTTCCTCTTGCTATTATTTTTTTCATTGATCTATTTCCTTCCATTGGTTGAAAGTAGAAGTAGATTCTTGTCTTTTTCTTTAGTACATTGCATTATCTTGTGAATCTATAGGATTTTCTACATGGTACCGAAGCTGAGAACAATATACTATAGGATATTTCGAATTTTTGAGTTTTGGGTTATAGGTGAAATTCGAATTCGCAATACATACTTTAGAATCGATAGGTGACATTGTACAGTTTGTGGCTCGAGTATGCCTTGGATGGAAGCTTGAATTATATAGCTTGGAAGGACATGATGGAGGTTGTGTTGGAGGATAATGGCTTGAAGGAATTCATTGATCAGGACATTCCTAAGCCATCACCATCGGATGCTTAGAATCTGGCTGAATTGATGGAGTGTGTGGCAAGGGTGAGGTGAATAATCCTTGGGGGAGTTCGAGACAACATTGTCTCGAGTCTCCATGGGAAATAAACTCTGCATGCTATGTGGAAAGCATTGAAGGACCTTTTCAGAATAGCAGTGACAGAAGGAAGTTGAATCTGAAAGATAAACTTCGAAAAATCAAGATGGAGGCAGGCAACTCAATTCCAGATTACTTGACCAAGTTCACTCAATGTCGTGATGAACTTGGAAGTGTTGGAATCACAGTTATCGAGGATGATACGGTGATTCTTCCTCTTCTAGGACTCCCAAAGAGTTAGCATAGTTATCAAGACTCTGTCAATGGTCGGGAAATGCTTCCAGATTGGGAATGACTCCGATCGGCTTTGATGCAGGAGGAGATCAGGAGGAACATCAAAGATGGGACCTCTTCTAGGGAAGTGGAAGAGGATTTTTCCTTAGCGAGTAAGAAAAATAAGGCCAAGGGAAAGAAGTCCCAAGGCTAAGAGGGCACAAAGAAGATGGACTTGATGAAAGTCAAGTTTTTTCACTGTCATGAGCACAGGCACTATGCCAAGAACTACCCATAGAAGAAATAAAGCAAGAAGGAGTCGACAGTAGTGGCAGCAGGTGAAGCTCTAGCTTCAAAATTTGAACTTGATTTCACTCTCATTGCATGCATGGCCAAAACTGCCATGGGATGCATGTTGTATCTTGATAGCAGTGCCTTATTCCATATGACCAGTAATAGAGATCTCTTTAATAGTGATTTTGAGGAGAAAGACCTCAATCAAAGCATAGAGTTTGGAGATGACGAGAGGTATAGAGCTACCGAGATTGTTACAGTTACCTTTCAGAGGGATTCTGGGTCCCCTCTCAAGCTCATAGATGTGATGTATGTTTCAGGACTAAAGAAGAATCTTGTTTTAGTTGCGGTATTGGAAGAATGTGGCTATGATGTGGTTTTTAGTAAGGGAAATATTTTCCTTAGACACATCGCAATGGGACAGGTGAAACGGATCGGTTCACAGGTCAAGAACCTATATACTATTGAGGTTCAGGGTCCATGCAAAGCCTTGAGGAGAAAGACAAAGGTTAGAGACTAGGTGGTTGAGAGGGAGAGTAAATTACCTCTCAACATGCAGCCCCAGAAGAAGCAGTCTCAAACAATTGTGGAGTAGCCACAGTCGGAGAAGTTGAGAGGAGACCAATTAGAGGCATCAGCTCATGGAAATACCTCCTGTAAGGGGACATTTGGAGCCATGTGTGCATAGGGATCACATGAATCCATACCTCCAAGTGTGAGGTGGGGTGATGTGAAGTGATAGTCCCAAGAGGGTTGAAATTGGGTAGTGTCCATTGAGAGGTTTTATCTCATGGATCGTAGCTTGCTACAGGAGCCCAAATTACATAGTAGTGGGAGGAATCAATGGCGATTTATGTAGTCAGAGATCAAAGTGATAGAGCCTAGAGAAGTCAGATACTGAAGGGTGCAGAGAAGCATTGACAATAGTGTAGAAAGGTAGAGTTAGCATAAGCGCAAATTTTTCAGTTGAAAGAGGCCATAATTGTCAGATATTTTGGTGGCAAATGCATCATACTAATTCAAGTTGGTTTCTTTTTTTTGTTTTTGGAGTTGTTGGAGCAATAACATTAGAGATAATTATTTCATGCAGAATATTCCAAAGGTTCAGGATCGGGATCGAGTTGAGTTCCTTTGTTGTTAATAGGGAATGTTGAAAATAGAAACAAGAAATGTTAAAAATAGAATCCAGAAATTTGAGTTTAATTTTGCCTTGAATTAAACTGAGAATTAAAATAAAATTCTATTCTCACATCAACTTGCAAATAATTAATTAAGTTTAATTAACTTGATTAACTTAGTAATTTTGAGTTGGAAGTCTTTCTGATGTCATGTATATGTTCTCCCAATATTTTAGGGGTCCAGTATGAGTTTAATTATGAGTGGAACTTAGATAATTCAGTTTACTGAATTATGTTCAGTTAAATTAATTCTAAACTGTTTGTGGAACTAATAAAAGAGTTAATAGTCAGTTGATGCATTAATGTACTCGCTAGTGCTACTCTAGTTAACTAAAGATTCCCTCATCAGAAACTCATGTATGTTGATTCTAAGAAAGACTTAGTTTTGACTAGAATGAAGGGACAATGTACTATCAATTTTATGATTTAATGAGTTGTATAGGTCATGCATTCAATTAGGAACTGAACCTAGTGCTAAGTGTGGATTGTATAGTTTTTGATGCATTGAAATCCCATAAATATGGGGTACTCAACAATAGGAATTGCGCAAGGAAAAAGGAACTTGGAGAGCAATAGAAGAGGCTAAAGTTTGGCTTGAGCTTGCTTGTGAGCTAGGAGATTGAACATAATAAGTTTTGGGATTGTTCTTGTGAAAAAAAGCATTGTATTACAATCCTGGATTTCTAATTAATGTAATATAATAGTAGGGGTTTTGAGTTGTGGCTTTCCCCGAGAAAACATATTGTGTTATGTGCCATTGATTTGTCTTCCTCTTGTTATTATTGTTTTCATCGATCTATTGTCTTTCGCTGGTTGAAAGTAGAAGTGGATTCTTGTCTTTTTCTTTAGTACATTGCATGAGCTTCTGAATCTACAAGATTTTCTACAACTTAAAGGTCAAAATGTGCATGATTACATCAAAGAATACAGAAAAAGGTCTCTAATGTTAAGTGTAGATTTTCAATCACAAGACATGTTGTTGAAGTACATAGGGGATTACACAATTACCTTAGACATACTATCCTTATGTTTAATCGCAATAATCTAGATGAGGTGTGTGTGAAAACCACTCATCTTGAGGTGAGAGGGAAAAACACTCTAGAAGAGGGTAGTAAAAATCCATTTAAGGGTAAAGGAAAAGAAAATGGTTTCAAAGGGAAGGGAAAGAAAAATGCATCCATCAAAAAGAAAGGAGAGAAATTAACATGCAAATATTGTTCTAGATAGGTTCACGATGAAGTTCATTGTTGGAAGCTTCATCCCAAAATGAAACCAAAGAAATTCAACAACAAGGGAAAACAAATGACAATAGAAACCACTCTATAGGATTTGGGATCTGATTCAAGTGATGAAACTAAAATTACAGCCATGGGTATGAAAGGAAAAAAATCCATTGCTAGCACTAGTACTTCAAATTAAAATAATGAAACTCCAAATGAAAAGAAGAGGATATAACTTTTTCACATAAGAGTGATCTCAAAACATAGAAAAATTATTACTCTTTTTGATAGTGTCTCTCAAGCAAATCTAATCTCTGAAAACATTGTGAAAATTTTAAACTTGGAAAACATTCCACATCATAAACCATGTCCATTAGGATGGGTGTGTGACAATGCACAATTGCAAGTAACTAGAAAGTGTAAACTGAAACTCGCCATTACTGCAAATTTCATAGACGAAGTGGAGCTTGATGTCATGGCATTAGACATATGTGGTGCAATTTTGGGCAACCCATATCTCTATGACAAAAAATCTATCTTTCGTAGACATGAAAACAAATACCATTTTTTCAAAGATGGAGTAGAATATATTGTGAGAGCTATTACCAAGAAACTAAATCTTTCACTTGTTAATGTGGGGCAGATTAAAAGACTAGTGAATTCAAGCAAGAATTTTGTGCTTCTAATGTTCAAACCCAAGAATGATATTAATAATGAAGCTTTTCAAGGTTGTGATTCAAGATTGAAATCTAAATTAGCTGATGTAGTTAACCATGATGATGAGGTCTTTCACAAAGCAAAGGGATTTTCTCCCAAGAGGAGAATCCAACATGAAATATCATTGCAGCAAAAGTGTCTTCTTCGTAACATTGAGATGCACCGGATGTCAAGAAGGGGAAGTGCAGAAACAATAAAGAAAATCCAAGGGTTATTGAACAAAAGGATCATCAAAACATCTCCTTCACCATGTGGTGCACCTATTGTTTTGGTGCCCAAGAAGAATGGAAAGCATTTCATTAAATGGGACTCAAGTAATGGCTTTCATCAAATTAAAGTTGTTGAATGAGACATATGGAAGACGAGATTCAAAACAAAACAAGGTTTGTTTGAATGGCTTGTTATGCTTTTTGGTCTTTGTCATGCTCCTTCTACTTCTATGCATATGAAGAAATATGTATTGAAGTCATTTCTAGACATGATGGTTTACTTGGATGACATTTTCATTTTCAAAAAATTTCATTATGAACATGACATGTGTGAGAGAAAAATACGAGATGTCATAAGTCAAGAACATTTGTTATTGAGCATGTCAAAGTATGAGTTGGGTAAAACTTCTTCAATGTACTTTGGAAATAATATTAGAGAAGGTGTGCTAAAGTTAGACCTCTCCAAGAATGATGACATTATGGATTGGTCAATGCTCAAGATAGTCATCTGGATAAGAGTAGCCCAATTTTGGAGGAAACTTTTTGTTAAATTTTCTTCTATTGTAGCTCATTTGCATTCTTTGGCAGTTGTGTAAAAGGTCTCCAAGTGCGGAGGCAAACAACAAGAGGCATTTGATGCCTTGAAACAAAAGATCAGTTAAACATTTATCCTTTCTCTTATATGCTTGAAAAAGTCATTATAATTCCAGGTTGATGTATGCGACCATGCCATGGGCATAGTCCTTATGAAACATGGTAAACCCATTTCATTTAATTTAGAAATTTTCAATCCTACAGTGATTAAGTTGCAGCGATAAAGGCACTTTCATTGGATGGGGTTTCTTCTACTATTCCACTTGGTCAAAAGGAATAGAAAAGGTATAAGTGACAAGTTTTTTGATATGATTTCTAAGCCTATTTTTTGTATAACTACTTTACTCAAGAATCATTTTGTTTTGCATGAATGTTATGATGAAAAAAATACATACTTTCAAGATGTACATTCAAACTTGAGTCAAAGGAATCAAGTAGAGGAATTTATTTACAATTTGCATCATAATGTGTGGTATCACTTTGGTAAGAAGGATGTTGCTATTTATGGTACGATGGACGAAGCCAAGGAGTTCATTGAACGACTCCAAATGGTACATCAAACGGTGCAAGATCAGCTTGAAAAGAGCTAAAAAAAGTACAAAGAAAGGCATGACAAGCATCGATAGATCACAAGTTCAAATTTGGTGATGAATGGATCAATATTGGAAAGGTGAAAGAACTATATCCTCACCTGCTAGACAATTGGAACTGATCATTTTGGGTCCAAAAGGCTTCTAGTGGGAAGGAACGATCAGGTGCTCAAACAATAGCTCAAAATTAAAAGTTATCAGATTAGTGTGGAGCTTGGACAACCATGTAGTGCTCATCATTTTGAATCCATCACAACTTGTTTCATGCAAAACGAACACTGTATGCTCCCAAAATCATGTTCTATTCACTTTCCCCAATAAGGGAATTTTTGTAAAAAAATTGATAGCCCAATGAGCAGTCCATACTACTAACATGGCGCTAACTAGGCAAGTCTATGTGATGTTTGAGTGGTCAATGAGCTTGACGAATCATGTTGTGCCAAGTGGCACATTCTCATAGTGCAATTTGGCGAATTTTTAATGGTTGGTTGGTGGCCAAAAACAAGTTGGCACGTGGCACAGCCGGAGGCTGCCAACTGGCAGCGCAGGGGCCACCAAAATCATGGGTCGAGTCTGAGCAGTAGCAGTAGGGGTCGAACCCGCAACCTCACAAGACAGACCAAAGTCGTTTACCAATAGGCCATATCGTTGTTTCCTAATATATATAGAACTCTGGTTCTATTTAAATTTGAATGCATGCCATTTTGGAGGAGGGGCCAACCCACAAGGGCCGACCCTTTGTTGTACCACCAACACACAACTACCAACAAAATGGAGAGGGAGGGTCGTCTAGTGGGACTGAGCCGTTGGCCTTAGTCCTGGGCACGTGGCCCCCCACATGCCCAAATCTTTCGTACTTAAGGCCTTAGAGGCCAAATTAAGGCACCTACAATTTGCACTAGATTTTGGCAAAATGGTGCTTTGTTAGCACAATTTAGGGCGAAATTGTGGGTTAGGTGCCATATTTTGGTGAGTTTGTAAAGGGGGTAGTAGCTAAACTTTTGAAAATCATAACTTCATGAGTTTTTTTAGCAAATCAGGAGCAGTAAGAGGCTACACTAGCATTTTTGGGCATTCTGGAGCCATTGGAACATGTTCCAGAGATTTTTGACCATTGCAAACTAATGTATTCACATTTTTTAGCATAATAGGGAAGGCCAAGCCATTGGAAGCTCAACCAAGAAGATGTAGCCCAGAAGGGGTGAACTCCTTCATCATTTGTGATTGTGATATTGTTTATGGTGATGTTTATGTATGTTATATGTTGTTGTTCAGTGATTTGTTTATGTTAATTTGAAAATTTACATAAAAACACTCAAGCACATTTAACATATTCTAAAAAGGATTTTATGATCAACAAAATTAATTTTCCCAATCATATCATCATGATAGTGTGCAGGGGGGAGACCCTTAGGTATGTCTCCAAATTATAGGGAATGATTATAGAGCATATAAATATTTGAGAATCTAGTGAGAACACTTTTACAATTACACCATTATGTCCATTTCTAAGGATATTTTTCAGGATGTTAGACCATAACACTTTAGAGGGTTTCCATTGCATACCTCTAAGCTAAATTTCTTTACATGTTGAGGAAAATATCATGAAAATATAATAGGAACTAAGGGCCATTGTTTCAAGTTATTGTAATCATTGCACGTCTAAGAAAACATTAACAACGCCAATTTAAATTGTAATTATAAGATCATCCACTAAATATTCCCCTTATTAAGAGTAATACTAGTGCACTTCCCCGCATTTATTAAGATTAATTATTAAGATTAATACTATGGAAATTCCATGAACAATTTATAGTACCGTTATCTAAAATTATTACATATTATGATTTTAGAACACTATTTTTAATATTTTTCGAAAATAAAATTGAAATTAAAATAATTAAGTAACCTTTTAGTTTATTATATTTTTATTTTGTGACTCGAGGAATCAACAATTAGGATGGCCTCATAGGGCCAATTCTAATAGCTACCACTATAACTCTTAGATGCCTAGGTATACCCCTTTTGTAGACGTAAGTGAAACATACTATTTTAACCTCAAGCATCCTCACACATATTTTCATAGCCATCACTAATTGATCTGCCACATTCCTAGTATACTTATCAAATCAAATAAAAACTAATTTCCAAAAAAAACTCATCATCCTCATCATTAAAATTTAAAATATAAAACATATGAAATATGCATCATCCAAATATCCAAGAATGGTTACTATTTTGTATATATTTAATTGCATTATTGGTATTTTGTATATATGTAATTAATAAAAAAACTAGTGTAGACCAGAGCATTCATGATTTGATATTATTTTTTATAGACGTTAACGGAATATGAAACTAAATAGTGATTTACTGTGTGTAAAACAGAGAGCTCGTAAACCTCTGTAAATCTGGAATTTACCGTGTGATATAAGTCTTGACATATCTCTATAAAAAAACATGGTTTTTATTGTGTTGAAAAGAGTTGAAGAATCCATTTTCCTGTAAACATATTTTTCTTTATGAAAATATATTCTAAGTATATTTTCTGACGTGCTCACTTTTGAAATTTTAAAGTGCATTACTTTGTCTTACCCTATCTTGTTTTTAAAGAATAACTATATGTAGTTTTATTGCATGTTCCTCTATCTTTACTAGCACATGGTGTTAGAGAATTTTACAAAAGCAGGTTTATTAAAGAGTTAAGGATTATTTGTAAGATGTCGAATTTTTCTGGTCAGTGACAAATGACAACTTCATCTACAAGTTTGACAAATTCACAGTTTCCTCAATTTAACAGTAATAACTATGATTATTGGCAATCACAATGAAGATATTGTTTTCTTCTTAGGATATATGGGATTTAGTAGAGAATTGGTTCCAAGAACCAGTTGATGCAGCCACATACAATACATTGACTAGAGAAAAAAGAGATTTGCTAAGAGATAATAGGAAGAAGAACTCTGAAATCGTCTTCTACATCTTTCAAGTAGTGCATCATAGTAATTTTCCAAGGATTGTAACAACCACAAAATTAAAGCAAGCATGGGACATTTTCCAAGCAACATGTCAAGGAATGGAAAATATGAAGACAATAAATTTGCAAATGCTAAGAAGGGATTTTGAAAAAATATGTATGGAGTCTATGAAAATAGACTAATTCTTTACAAAAGTTATTGGACTCATAAGTCAAATCATATCTCATGGTGAGATGCTTGAAAACATTGGTTGAAAATATTTTAAGGAGTTTATCAGCAAGATTTTATTATATTGCTATGACCATATAGTAGAGAAGGGATCTATCACAATTTTTTTGTGGATGAGATTCATGCATCACTCATTTCTTAGGAACATAGATTGAACAAAACAACTAATTACTCATTGGATCATGTTTTCAAGACACAGGTCTCAGTTCATCAAGGTAGAGGTAGAGTAAGATCACATTCTATGGTAAGAGGAAAAATTTGACATAAAGATGAAGGAAGCATCCCTTCAAAAATTTAATGGCAATAAGTATGATTATTGGGAATCACAATGAAGACATTGTTTTCTTCTCATGATATATGGGATTTTTGCATCAACATATAATACATTGGCAAGAGCAAAGAGACATTTGCTTAGATATAACAAGAAGAATAGCTTTGAAGCCCTTTCCAAGGATTTTTGCAACAAAAAAGTTAAAGCAAACATGGGACATTTTCCAAACAACATGCCAAGGCATGGAAAATATGAAGACAACAAAATTACAAATGATGAGAAGAGATTTTCAAACAATATGTATGGAGACTATGACAATAGACTGATTTTTTCCACAAGTTATCAAATCTCATGGTGAGATGCTTGAAGAGAGTGGTTTAAAATATTTTAAGGAGTTTACCAGCAAGATTTGATTCTATTACTATGACCATAATGGAGAGAAGGTTTCTATCATAATTTTCAATGGATCAACTTCATGCATGAATCATTTCTTAGGAACGTAGGTTGAACAACACAACAAATTCCTCATTAGAGGAAGATCACATTTTAGATGCAGAGGGATTTAGTAGATAATGAGTTCCAAGAACTAGTTGATGCAACAACACACAGTACATCATAGAGAGATTTGCTAAGAGATAACAAGAAGAAGAACTCTCAAGCCCTCTTCTACATATTTTAGGTAGTGCATCAAAGTAATTTTCTAAGGGTTGCAACAACAAAAAAGTTAAAGAAAACATGAGACATTTGCGAAACAACATGTCAAGGCATGGAAAATATGAAGACAACAAAATTGCAAATGCTAAGAAGAGTTTTGAAACAATATATATGGAGTCTATGAAAATAGCCTAATTTTTTACACAAGTTATTGCATTGATAAGTCAAATTAGATCTCATGGTCTGATGCTTGAAGAGAGTAGTTGAAAGTTGAAAATATTTTAAGGAATTTACCAACATGATTTCATTATATTTCTATGGCCTCATGGTCTGATGCTTGAAGAGAGTAGTTGAAAGTTGAAAATATTTTAAGGAATTTACGAGCATGATTTGATTATATTTCTATGGCCATAGAGAAGAGAATGTATCTATCACAATTATCAATAGGTGAGATTCATGCATCACTCATTTCTCAAGAACATAAGTTAAAAAACACTACGAATTCCTCATTGGATCATGTTTTCAAGGCACAAGTCTCAGGTGGTCAAAATAGAGGTAGAAGAAGATCACATTCCAGAAATAGAAAAAGAAATCCACATAAAAATGAAAAAAGCATCCCTTCCAAAATTTAGTTACCTCTAAAAAACACTTTTAACTAAAAAAATATTTTTAAGACATTTATAATACTTATTATTCATATTATCTATTGTATAAATTTATTAAACTCGTAATAATTTCGGTCTTAAAAAAAACCCAGTGTAAAAACAGATAACACAATGTGATTTGTACATTAAAAAAAATAAAGTAATCATCTCATTATTAAATAATTGAAAATGTTGCATTTCAATGCCATTCAAACGGTTGAACCTATTTAACCCTATGTGCACCAAAGCAATGTGGAAAACCTCTACAAATAGTTTTGCTTGCATTGTGGATATCTTTTGCATGGAGTAATTTAAGTGTTTTTGTATATTTCTCGTTTTAAATATATTTTTTTATTAATTTTGTTTAATTTTTTATTTAAATATACCATGTTTTATTAATTTTATTTAATTTTTTATTTAAAAATTATAAATATATATTAAAATTATGTAATTTAAAAATATTATTTATTTTTTGAAAATTGATTTATATATATATTTAAAAATATAATTTAAATATAAGAAATGGTTATTTAGTAAAAAATTATGCAATTATGTATTTTGTGTTGATGTAATAAATCAATTTTATAATTTAAAGTTAAAATTACCATGGTTTAAAAGATTTTGAGATTTACTCCAATATCATAATTTTAATTTGGTTAAAGTCAAAAAAAAATTGGAAATAAAATTCAGTAAACCAAAATAACATAACCAAAAACTCATAATATCTTTTATATGTTCTAAACATTGTATTAAAATATATATTTTTTTATTTGATTTGGTATATCCTGAAGATGGATCTAACTTAGTAAAAAATATTCACCCCTCTGAAAAATAAAGCATAACATAATATAGAACACGTGAATCAAGTATTTGAAAAGAAAAATTATACATTACATCATGTGATTTATCTATAAACCTCAATCTTTGTAACTCATGGAGAAGAGACATTAGGTATGATAGGGTTTTTTCTTTTTGTCCCCTCTTTATAGGAGAGACAAAGTGAAGACAAGTTTTCAACATTCCAATGAATACAAGTTTTCAATATTCAAGGAAAGGTTCACTTGGGAATATTTTTTTGACGTTTATAAGGAGGAATTCTACTATATAGAGAACTACATTGATTAGTGCATGAGATGGAACACTCTAAGACAAGAGAGACTATATTGATTAGTACATTAGATGGAAAACTTTCCAACAAGAGAGACTAGATTGTGTGGTAGTACACTAATATTTTCCATATGTCTTTCAAGTTGTGTATCATAGGTTCTTAACAACACCTCGTTCTAAAGTACCATAGTAGTATACATAGGTACATCCAAATATAGATGCATTTTCTCGGACATATAAATCATCAAGATTGGCTAACAAATTTCTCCATTAATGGTAGATGGTTCCTTAAATCATTTGATGTTTTGTTCTAATTCTTCATTGTTGTGTATTTCCCTCCCACTACTTCATTATCATTGTTGTGGGGATTCTATTTCTTTGAACTATTCTATCACTTTTGAAAGTCCTTAGAATTCTACATATTGAGCTTCTTTGTTTAATAATAGGACCTCATCTTGTATATAGTTCAATGATAGGAATGACAACATCTTATTTAGAGGTTCAACAACAAGATTCACCCAATTTATTTCCTCTTGGACAAGTCACATAACCCTATTTATTTAAGTCAATACCCTCACTTGTATGTGCACCTTGGATTTCCAACCAAAATGGTTATAACTTCTTTCCTTCACAATGAAATGTTTCCTTGCTATTATTTCTTTTAAATTTTTTGTTGTACCTTGGTTGCATGATAGAGTGTAGTACCCTTGAGTTATGAAAACTCATCTTCCATAAACCAAAGTGGAGTTACAATTGTTGAGGGTAGCATATCCACATATCTATCATCATCATCTCCTTCTTCAAATAGATTTCCATGTTCTAGTCCTAAAGAAGGACCCTATGATATTGTTGTTGGAGCAATAGCCGAATAGAGTGGAGCCACAAGTAGACTTATACAACCATCAGTTTCAAAATATAAACCAAAATTAGTTATAGGATCTAATTTTGCAGCTTGGTGAGTTGATTCCAATAACTTGCAACCATTGTACAAAATTTTCAAGACTTCACTTTTTTCAACTGCCTTAGAGAATTCAACCTTGCATGTACTTGAAGAATCTTCATCAACAATTTAGACGTCCTTCTTGAGCATTCATATCCAATTTTGGCTTCGTTTTTCTTCTCCACATCTTGGTATATTTTCTTTATATCCGATAGAAATGTCTTCTTCAATGGATTTTTTATGAAACCATCTCATGTTGCTTCTACAATCCTATGCTATATGCCCAATATTGTGGCATTTATAACATTATATATTTTTCTTGAATAAGTCAGTGAATGAATGATGTTATTTTGTTGCTATATCAATTAAGACCTCAAATTTGATTTATTGTGATTTTTTTTCTAGAGGTATGATGAGGACCTCTAAGATCATCCTTGACATAAGATCTATGATCCCTTTCTTTATGTCCAAAGTTTGTTCATGCAAAGTAAGGACCAAGAAACATTGCTTGATACTTGGTTGAGAAGGATTGTCTTGATGAAGCAACTCTTCAAAACTTGTTTTGTTTTGGGGGAATATTCAAATATTTCTTAATCCTTGTCTCTTATATCATTATTTCTTGTATTGTGTAAGGGCCTCTTGGGGGCATAAGAATAGCCTTTAGGTGTATTATTTATTCCAAATTCATCTAGATTTCTTCCCTTGATTCTATTGTGGTTAGAGCTTTTAAGAATACTAGCATGATCTTGTAGATTTTCCTCAATTTTATTTTATGGTGTCTTAAGGCTTATTTCTTATTTGCATGAATGTTTTCCCACATAACCAAGACATGTTTTATTGTATGGTGATCTTTGACTATTGGGAATATTATATAAGATTTGGGAAATTTACAAGTTCTTGTTGAATTTGTCTACTTCATTCCTTAATGACACAACTTATCTTTCAAGCTTCTCACAATTTTCTTCTTTTTCCTTCAACTAGTTTTTCATCACTTATATTCTCTTAGTTTCATATAGCTAAACTTTTAAGGAGATTTCTTCTTCAAATTTAGGATCTTGTTATTTACTTTTTGGTCAAATTGTTCTTATATTTTTTGTTAATCCTCAACATTTTCCTTTAGTTGACCTTATGAAATTTCTTCTCTCTTTTTTTCTTCCTTTACTTGAAGTGTTAGGAGGAAAGCTTTTATTTGATCAATCTTCTAGCTCTTCCCTTAAAGGATTTACAGCAACCATTTAATAACTATATTTTATTTTCTAATTCTAGCTATTTTTTCACAAGAATCCATTATTTCTACTTCAAAATAAATGGTGTAATCATTTTCTAGATATGAATGCCCCTTCTGATCGTCCTTATCTTCTTTAAAAGACTCTTTTTTCGTGATTATGGAGGAGACTTCTTTTGGGTATTTGTAGCTATTCCCATTTTACCTTTTGACTTTGAGGTATGCCTTCTAATTGTTAGGCTATGTCTGAAGGAGCCTACTTTAATACCAATTATTGGAAATAATAAGAGGGGGGTGAATCATTGTTTCATTATTTTTAACTATTTTTATCTTTTAAAACATCTGATGCCTGTAAATCATGCTTCATAAGAAATACTTACACAATTTTTCTTTGTAAATATTTTGTAAACTTCATTATACAAAGTAAGAAGCAACTTACAACTTTCATAGGCTCTAAGCTATAGGAAATTTCATTATCTTCATTGCGCACCTCTTAATGAATGCTGGCACCAAGCTACATGAGACACCAATTCCCTAGTTGAGCACTAATTCAATAAACTATAGGCATAACCCCTCCGGGTTCAATTTACTTATTTGGTGGCCCCTCTCAAATAAGTAACTAAAGAGCAACTAAAGTTCCTCTCCTTATCAGTCGAGCCCCCTGTCGGGTCCTTGCTTTCCTAGCGTCAAGCAAGCCCCTACCGGTCCTTGCCCGATTTTGAAAAGTAGATTTATTCCTATAAATGCACCCCCAACGATTAGCTGACGGGGGGTTCGCTCGCCTTCGTTTCCCTGGATATTGCTTTTACGGAGGATCCAACTTCCCCTTTAGCGCTTTATGGTCCGATGTTCACTTCCCTTTTACCCCCCTTACTACCGCTACTACCCGCTACTAAATTATTAGGTCCTTTTGAAGAAATCATCATAGTCCCCTTTCATACTACCCATTCTACTAAATCAGAGCTTCAACCTTGAGCGAGCTTTGATAGATCTACTGAACCGTTATAACGACCTACAGAAGATGACACCCATCATAAACCCCTAAAGAGAAGAGATACTCTGTACAACTACACCTTAGGATAACTATCTTAATGCTCATACTGACGGAACTATCTTCTAAGGGATGGATGATGGATGGATTTCTTCAATTTGGTCCTTCTAGCTATCATCAATAAGTTTTGTTCCTAAAAAAATTATGTGGTGACTTTTCATTTAACCAAACCTATAGGTTTGTGCATTCAAGTTTGATGATAACCACTTGACCTATACAACTTAACGTTCTACTCCTTAACTAGGCTTCTTGACTTGGGTCTTTAGAATTGATTTGGTACATGCTAGTTATTTGTAATTGATAAAAAATAGGTATGCATATTCATCGCTTCAACTTCATTCACTCTTTCTGTCAACTATTCAATTTTCATTACTTAGGCTTATTACTATTCAATTTTCATTACTTAGGCTTTGTACTAATCATTGTAGATATTTTTCCACTACATAGGTTTTTAAAAAAAAACTTGGAGCCAAACATATCCTTACAACCTTACAGGTCTGCTTCCTACAACCTATCAACCTTTGCACTAAACACTCACCTTATGCATCCATAGGCTTGTCACAAATTTTGTCCATGATATCCTTATTCTTACTGCACTTATGTCAAAAATATAGCTTGGTCCTATCATCACCTTAACATAACAACTAGTTCATCTAATATCTCCCTTAACATTTCCTTAGCCAACTAGACATAGTATCCAAATATCCCTACAATAATTCTCCAACAAAGATTGATGACCTCAAAAATCACATGAGAACATAGTATATGACAAGAATGCAACAATAGACACAAACTACACTTGAACTTTGCCTTCAAACAAGACATGAACTTGGCCTTCAAAGCACTAGAACTTGGCCCTTAATTCAAACTTGAATTTTTGCCTCAAAACTCTAGGTCTCAACCTTCAATATAGGTTTGAAATCATCTTTCAAACAACAGTATTCGACCACGAATCATAAATAAAACTTGGCCTCAAAAGGACTAAAGTTTAACCTTGAATGGCTAAAATTCACCTTCAACGAGACTAAAAATTAGACTCTAGAATAACTTTGCAACTCACCTTCTAAGTAGGAAAATAAATGTTCCCAAAGAGTGCCAAAAACCATTCAAAAAATGTAGCAAAAACCCTTTGCAAAGAAAAACTCTCCAATTTTCCTTTACTTAAATTGGTTCATGAGGTATAGACCTCAAAATTGCTCCTTCACTTTCCTAGACAAAGTCGAAATGGCTTGAGTGAGTGATGATAAATTATCCTTCTCACTCGTATTTAAAGTGTATTTGCAGTCTAGACAAGGTTGAGTTGACTAGTGGCTAAGTTGACTTGTCCACTACTTTGGCTAACTTTTATAATTGGTAAAATTTATAATAAATATTCCAAAAATCATTTCTCATGAACTCAGAGGAGTTAAATGGAGTGTTACATATTGTGTGAAAGGTATTGGAATAAGCTCTACAAACATATCTATTACACTTCCATTTAAGCTAGGGAATTAGAGCACAAATGCATTTAGATATAGGGTATCTAATGGGGCATCAAAAATCCAAAAACAATATTTCTATAAGGCATGCCATATATCATTGGAAATATCTTGAAATATGTTACTTTATCATGTATATTTCTCATTCATTTGGAAAACCTTTAAAATTAATAACAACCATTTTCAATATCTATTGGACTATATTTCTTGACGATTTTGCAGTAATAGCCTACTAATCCTAAGAATCCTCTAATATTCTTCAAGATTTTTGGGAGTGACCACTATATCATAGATTTAATTTTGTTAGGGTCTACTTTGAGAGATTCATTGGTAACAGAATGACCCAAATATTTCATTTTGTAAACCCCAAAAGTACACGTGGAAGGATTTGCATATAGTTTTTTTCTTCCAATAGTTTTAAGACCCAATTAACATGATGTACATTCTCTTCCCAAGATTTATTGTAGATTAGTATGTCATCAAAAAATTGTAGAACAATTTTTCTAAGGAAAAATTTGAGAATTCAAATTATCAAGCTTTGATATGTTGAAGTTACATTAGTAATTCAAAATGGCATAACCAAAAACACATAATGACCTTCATATGTTTTAAATGTTATGTTCTTTGGTGATTATGTTATTTTTTGATCTATAAACTCCCATGGATATTCCACTCCACAATTCGTCACAACATATCTAATAATATTATATTAAAAATTTGAGATTCTACACTATTACAATTTTATTTAATTTCTAGATCTGTAGATCTTGTTGTAATTAGTGCATGCATGTAAAATTAAATTATGAAAAAAAGAAGATAAAGACAAAATAAGCTCAAACACATATAAGACACAAGATATCCTCTCTAGGAAACCCTTTCAGGAAAAAAAACAACTGGAAGGTGAGGTCGCTTCACTCTCTTTCTTTGTGTGGAAATATGGTTGCAGATACAAAGAAGTAATGTTTGTGGCCTATGGGCTGATATTATGCACAAATACTCTCTATGTGATCTACCTCTTATCTCTCCTGGCTATATTTTTTCATATATGGAATAAATTCTCTCAAAAGAATGGAATGCCTCTTCCTCCTAGCGGCTCGATTATAACACAACTCAATAGCCTACTAGTGGTTAAGTTTGACTACGTCAACTCTTAACTAGAATTACAAAAATATACTCTTCTTGAGTATTCTACATGAAAAACACGTGGCTAGCCCCTTTTCCATGAATAATGGGGGTTGTCACAGCACCCTCTTGAACTATAGGTATGAAAACAAGAAGGTCAACTTCTAAGTCATGTAACTTTTGCATACGTACTCCAATTGACACGATCCTTGTGTTGTTCGAAAGATTTCTATGTGTAGAATATCATAAGAAGGTGTTGAGTTTTAGAAGAAAAATTTTACCCCAAAAAAAGGTTGTTTTATGCCTCAAAGCTCTACTGCAAGGTTTCAGACATTGTTTCACCAATCTGGGTCCTACTGGTAAAAATGGTCCATGAGCTAATTCCTCCACTTTTTCAACTCCAAATGCTTCAGGATAGATCACAAACAATATAATGATCCAATTTGAATCACACCTCTCCATTTTTGGAGGCTTTTAGTCCTCAAATTTTTTTACTTGAAGAGGTGAGGAAATATTTCCTTCGCCTTCTCTCTAGTGTACCATTTAGCTTTGCTTGCAAGCTGTCCCTTCAACCCAATCTACCAAAGGTCATGTTGTCCCTGTCTTGCGTTATTAACCTCTTCTGCAAAATGGTATCTTCTGTCAACTCTACTTGAGCATCTGGTGCCAAATCCTCCACAGAAGGTAGGACCTATTCCTCTTCTTGATCCAGCATGGAAGGCTCATAGAGTTTCAAATTCTCTACATTTACAACAAAGTAAATGTATATATATGGTAGTAAATTGAGTCAATGGGTGTTATTGTTGATCTAAAGATTATTTGGGGTTGTCATTGATGTCAACCCAAGCAACACCAAGGATGACCCTGAACTTCCATGGCACATTGGGAATCATAATTCATGGTTTCTCATCTCATAACCATTATAGGAATACTCTACTAAAAAATATCTTTCTATCAGTATATAGCTCTCCTTGTAATTCCTCGTGCTTTATAAGTTATTCAAGATTGAAATTTGTAACCCAAATTAGTGGTCCAAAACCCCATGGGGTTGTGGCATGGAGTTTATCATTGATTTTTCTCATTGAATAGTCAAAAATTAATAATCTTTTAAGCTCCTAAAATCCCTCCAACATTCTCTATAGAAGCCCCTCTCAACTCTATAAAAAGAAATCTCATATATCCTCCAAAAGTAGTGATCGTGGAATTTTAGCTATAAATTTATATCTATGAAGTCTTAGATTCTAAAATTAAAAACCATTTGAGCTGAAATACTAATGAATGTCATGACGAATTTCAGATCTTTGTTCGATATATTGTCGGAGATATAATATGTGGAAGTTAGGGTTTTTGCAAGCTCCCGAATTTCATCTCAAAGATGTGACCTTGGAAAAATCGTCATAACTCTATCTCTGAGAAGCAGATTGGAATTCTATAAAAAGTGATGGATAGTGCACAGAATGTAGTTTTTTTTGTATCAATTTCAAAGTCGAAGGAGGAAATAGTGGCAGATGGAATGCCATACAAGTTCGCTCTACTGAACTAGTCCATAATTAGGTCATTGTGAGAGATTGGGCATAACTTTGCCTTCAAGAATCCAAATCCGCTCATACATGTGGCATTGGAAAGAAGACTTAGATGGCTACTATAGGACTGAATATCACATATTGGGGATCTGAAATCACAGAGATACATCATATTCAATATCATGCTCCCAGAAGATAAGAAAAAAAACTAGATCAAGTGTTGTCGAGGGGTGCAAAGGACCACACTTTCTAGGGCAGCAAAGAGTAAGGTGCAACAAAATGATGCAATAGAGGTAAGCTCCAGGTAAGTATATTCTGTATATGCATGTTCGTCTCTTAATTGCATTACACTTTTTGTATTCTAATTTGTTGTTCCTTTTTAGCACTAACATATGCTCTATAATATGAGGTAAGTTTTTCTATTATCATGTCATGGGTATTTCCTTAAAGACTTTTTTCAGGTATTATATATTCATCAAGAGAAGACTCAATGAATAATATAATGTTCTAAAGAGTGAGAAAGGGTAGCATGACAAGAGAATCAATAAAGGTGTTGGACACCTAATCCTCTATGGGTTGATGTAGAATGTGAATAGCCATGAGAGTCCAAGAGACCTTGGGATGTGGAACCCAACGGTCACCCGAATGCACTATAAATGTATATCATTCCCAAAAAATAAACGAACTATCCTGCTTATATTTAATATTCTGTTGCTACCATGTGTGTGTTTAACATGGTATGAGAGCAGGTGATCTCCTACCTTGCTCATATTTGAGACACTATTTTTGTGGTCTTTCTTTGTGTGTTTGTCAAACCCAAGCATTGTCTAAAATATTCCAAAATCTATCTGCACCGGTCAGATCATAGGTTCCCAAAATTAGTTGTAACTCCTGTATCAATTTTTCTGCCATATTTTCTCTCTCATATTCTCTACGCTCTTTGGGTTCTCTGCCATAAGGTATTTTTTAATCATTGTCTATGCCCTCTACGATCCCTAGGCTGTGCATAATTGTCCTCCTGTGTTTGCTCTATAGAATACAAGCTTGGTTTATTAATTAGTCTTCGTTGATTGTATTAAAATAGTTGAAAACACAAGGTGACTCTGGTCGTAAACACTGTATAAAGCTCATCCTCTGTCAAATCTTCCTTCAAACGCCATACTCCCATATTCAATTCCACTCCAGATTTTTTGATTCCTACAATCGACAAATACTAGTTGCAGCCACTATGTAATAAGGGCCTTTTGAAGATCCGCCCTTTTGAAGGATTGCCAGATGTGATACCAGGTGACTCGTATTGCTCTTCAGGCAGGTGTGGTGCTTATAAGTTTGTCAATCGCTCCAGTTTTCTCAAGTGTGGGGCATATAAAGAGAAATCTAGCAATGGAGGTTTTGGGTACAAAACCTCTAGAGGTAGAGGATCCAGAGGATTTCTTGTTTTTAACAGTGGTTTTGGTGCACGTTCCAGTTGGAAGGATTTTACCTTGACACATTCAACTAGCAGAAACAACAATGAGATTAGCAAAGTTCTGGCTCCTTCTTCATGATGCCATCTGTTTCTTCTGTTGTCTCCCACAACGTTTTCATAGATAACACTGACCTTTATGCATTTTTTTTTATATATTTAACTATTGTTTTGATAAATATATGTGTGTGTGTGTTGCTTTTAAATATTGTTTTGGCATATATACATTGTGTCTACGTTGTTTGCCTCTGACATTGTTCATCAGATTCTCTATCTTGGTATTCCAAACATAATTCTTCTCCTGATATTGCTTCCCCTCTGTAAATATATAATTGTTGCTACATTCCAATGCATTTCAAAAGCCTAGTCTATGGTCATAAAGTTGTAAAGTTGTAGTTAGATCATGGGGAAACCAGCTCATGTCGTTGTTTATCATAATTTATGGGATATCATAGAAGAAAAAAGATAAAAATAAAATAAAGGTAATGGAAGGGCATCGAGCCAAGCAATCATTAAAAATATAGGAAGTCATTTGATTAAAAAAGTATTTGGAGGGGATGCCAAGCACGCTACTTTGGAGGTAACAAGCACATTGATCAAATCAAGTCATTTTGTTGTGGGAGAGCCTTGGTTGCATTAAAAGCTATTGTGCAGGGGTGTTAGTGTTATATGGTGTATGGTTGATGCAATATAGAAGCTAATCTCATTTTTGTTGAGGTCTTGTTATTGTTGGACAAGAAGAGCCTATGGCTACAAACCTGTCAAGCCAGACATTCTCTTAAGGTATCAATATCTAGCTTGCTATGTAGAAATTGAGGCACAAGATATTGTGAAGTGAGAACATGAGCCGACATGAGTGCAAATTAATTCATGTTGAAAAGTTTGCAAATTAATTTTCTAAAACTATTATTGTTTCTACAAGTGCATTTTTTGTCATTTATTGATTTGATTATTTGAATAATGCAGAAAATTCATGGATTATTAGAGTTATTAAGCACTCTAATCTTATCTACTGGTGGAAGCACAATTAAAGTCAGCAAAGACACTCTCAAAGATAGTCAAACATATTGACTTTTTGCAGCTTGAATCTCAACTACAGTGAGTAGAATTACAACAATGGAGTCATCATTCTAAACCTATTTCTGTTTAGAACAATGAAACAAACTCCCATAAGTAGCAAGTCAATATTGTTGAAGTTGATTCAGATCCAGTGCCCAATAAAGCAGCAGTTGTACATGCAAATGCAGAAATTTAGTCCGCACTTCCCAAGTCGGTCATCAGACCTTGGGAAGAGCTTCTCCATGACAAGCACAAAACTGGTCTTGTGTATTGCAAGGACATGCCCTTTCACATTCCAAACTACTCAAATCGCATTCAGTTTCAAAGTGTTGGATTCCTTCATGACAGTTCACCTTCTACTTCTACACCTCTTCCACAACAACAACAACAGATTGTTAAATGCCAACACTGTGACCGAGTTGGCCATCTGAAAGATCACTGTTTTCATCTTAATCCATGTAAGAACTATCACAAAACCAACCATTCTTCAACCAAATGCTTCAAAAACAAACCTCCTGTAAGAACAAAAATTCATCTTAGATGGATCGCTTATTGGCAATGGGCATCAATAGCCAAGAAGATATTCTAGTCATATGTCAGAACTTGTTCTAGAGTATTGAACAGTCTTGCTATTATCATGTCATGGGTATTTCCTTGAAGACTTTTTTCAGGCATTATGTATTCATCAAGAGAAGACTCAATGAATAATATAATGTTTTGAAGAGTGAAAAAGGGTAGCATGACAAGAGAATCAATAAAGGTGTGGAACAACAGTAATAAGTTTACCACATGAAGTCTTCAAGTGTGTTACAGGGAAAAGTGTCTATGCAGAACTGCTAATCCCACTAAGGTGTGGTAGCTTCCTTAGAAACAAACAAAGTAAAGACTACTTTCGTTTTCCTTTATGAAAGATAGATGAGAGAAGAATAAAGGAGACCAACCTCTGTCTTGCGCTTGGTCCCTTGCTCGGTTCCTCTCTCTTCTGATAGTCCTTTGCTACTTGCTCCCTCGTATACCCAGCTTCACAAAGTACCTATAGAATCAAAGCAGCATAAAACTATACAAGGACATGGATCTATTATCATAAACAACCTAGGATCAGATGTAAATTGACCATACAAATGCACAAAATATAGATTACACAAGAGTATGGAGGAAAACTTGAATAGATTTATTGATAATCAAGAAAGAGCCAAGAGAGTTACAACCAGTTGTTCTGACCCAGCATCATCCTCTCAGCAAGTAAGCCCTTCTTCACCTCATGCAAAACTTAGATCACCCAACACTATGATGTTACCTCAAGAAACTAACAGCAATTCCTTACTAGATGCAAAATACCAGCCTCTAGATCTCTGGGATGAGGGATCCATATATAGATATCTGTAATGGAGATGAGTCAACTTGTGATTTGATTAGTGTCTTCCCTCTGATAGTTCTTGTTTCCACTTGGAGATTGATGATCTCTTACTCATCCTTGGTCGAATTCAGAGAGGCAAGTGTCACAGGAGAAGTTTCTGGAAGATTCCATGCTTCTCCACCTCACAGATTGACACTGCCATTTGTCTCTTCTCACCCATCGCACCCCATAGAAGGGATTTTTGAAATGCAACACACCCACTGAGTGTACTTAGGTGAGATGCATCACACCCTGGCCATGGAGCAAGTGAGATGATCTCGTTTTGACCAGTTCTGAGTAGTTTTTCATGGAGAAATTCTGGGAGAAGCTGTAATCAGTTGACCTTGCTCCTTTAGGGGTTGGAACAACACTTTTAGGGACTTAGGAGCCCTTGGTTTATGGACATTTTATGCTTGGGGTTGTAGGACCCAAAAATGTCTATAACAGCTGCCCCCTAAAGCATGAGGTTGTTAATCTTTTTTGATGTAGGGTGAAATGCTTTATCATGAGGATCCGAAGTTATTTCAAGCTGGGAGGAGACCTGTAATAAGATACAATAAAATACATTATCTTCATAATATTTTCATGATCTAGCTGAGGCGAGCATTCCCATGCTCAGCTTTATAAATTCATTATCATGTACATAGGACAGACAATCATCTGAGTGTAGACTGATGATTCTGGTAGAGCCATCATCCCTTTGATTGGATGATTATCTGTGGAACAATGATCTACATTTGATGTCTTTATTTTCCTGAATATATATCGCAGCCCGGATGGATGGAAATAGATCCGGGGTCTTCAATCTCGTTCGATCTTCACTCAAAGTACAAGTCGATCCATGTGAGATGTTTTGGAGTCGAACATGGAAAGACATCGCTTGATTACCAGCCAATGATGTAAGCTGTTAACAGGCGCGAGAGGAATCACCGATAATGATAATGACCCTCAAGGTACTGCAGTACAATTCACGTGGCGTGAATAAAGGACTTGGCATCGAACACCATGCAAAATCTTTCGGTCGAAGGCCATTGATGTAAACCTTTCGCCGGAAGTGAGAAACTTGCCATTGAGGCATGCAAGCTTCAAAGCACTGAAAGGGGTGTTCCTAGATCGACTTCTTGGATAATGAGCTGATGTCAACAAGAAGCGATCCATCATAGGAGGGCCTTAATGAATCCCACATCGATGACATAGAATGGAGCAAATGATTTTAATGGAGGTGAAAACGGTCTGGTGATATAAGGTTCAGGGTGGCAGTCATGAAAGAATGGAGCGTAAATGTATTGCAGTGGGTGAGACACAGGTGAATTCTCTGAGCGACTTCTCTTGAATATATCGGCAACACTGACATGATGGATTGGTAGCATTAACCCCAAATGTGGATGGTGTGATGTGACCATGGTGATGTGACCGGTGTATGAAACAACCCAACCCGACTTGGATGCGGAGTGAAAGTGTCATGTTCAAGAGCGACTTGCTACCAACAAAGTTTCTTCAAGTTTTCTTCCAAATTTTTCCCCAGTCATTGCTGACCAATACCTCTTTATTTTTTTCAAGCTTGAGGAGGATAACATATGCTTGTTCTATAATTTTCCCTTTGGGAAAACCCATCGCTATGTTTTAACGAGCCTAGCGTTAGTGAAACTCGTTCTTGTCTGCTATGGACAAGTTTGTCGCTATTATATTTTTTAACGAGTTTAACGACAAAGAGAAATTGGTCCTTTTCATTTTTAGAGAGTCTGAAAAGGGATGTAAAGGGAACTCCAAAAATCCTTTTTCGTCATCTAATCCCTTAAGTCCAAAAAAGTATAAAACAATACAGAAGGGATGAATTTTCGATACTTTTAACAAGACGAACAAAACAAGTGCTCGATCTTTTTGTGTAATAATCCCTCAGGTCCAAAAAGATTAAAATCTAAAGGAGGGATAGCACTTCCGGTCATTTTAACGAGATGGAGAGGCCAATGGCTCAACAATATTTTCATATTTTACGAGTCAGTTGAAAAGAGCTTAAAGGAGACTCATCTTTGAGGAACGAGTGATAAAATTGGGTAGCAACTGATTCCAGGTAAGGTTTGGAATTTTCCAGTCACGATAGTGTTACAAGGATGGCTAATAGGATCACTCTTCGCAGTTATTCCTCAAAAGGGGTAAACAACCAAATGGAGGTGAATGATTGGCCAATGTAGAGTGGAGGTGATGGTGAGAACACGACCAAGGCTTTAAAGGCTGAAGTACTACATTCACGATGGTTATTTACCTGTTCATTTTTTCATGAGCTTAAACATAGGAAGAAACATTTGCTCATGACTTATGTTTATTTTTTAACGAGCTTGAACTATGTGCTAAAACTGCTCGATACAATGGTCACTTCTTGACTTTACCATAAATAGCTTTGTTCTTTCAAAGATTGTACTGCATGTTCAATTGCTTCATCAAACTAGTTAAAAATGAACAATATATGTTTAGAAAATGAGTTAGGACACTAATATTTTACTCGAAGTACGTAAAAGTAATTAAAAAGTGTTTTTACCTCTCATTTTACCATTTCATTTGAACTTTGGCTTGTTGGAGCTTTGGAGGTGTTTTCCCCCCTTGATTTTCATCAGCTGATTCCGGGAGATCCTGTGGATGATTTTCAGCGCCGTCTGGACCAGGTAGGAGCTAAACCTGAGCTCTTTCATTTCATCCTTTCCAATTTTCATTATGAGCCTGATTTCTAGTTTTTCTGAGCCTATGGGATTTGAAAAAACTTGCCCTGGCTCCATCGCACCCTTTATGTATCAAAAGGTACATTGGATGTTAGCCTGTCTACTAGCCAACTAACATGCAACGCACATAGAACACTACTGTAGGTGCGATGAGCGCAAGGAAGAAAATTTATGCACAATTTTCAATGGAAATTTTTGCTTGTTTCTCACCAAATCAGGATCTAACTCTTCTCTTGTTTGTTTTCAGAGATTCATTGGAGAAAGATGACCATTACATGGAGAGAACGTGAGCATGAAGAAGATGACATGCTTGCCTTACATGATCCAGTTACCATAAATGCATTACAGAACTGTGGCCTTTTGAAGTTTTTCCCCATCTCTAGCATGAGACAACAAATCAACTTGCTGCAGTATTTGCTCGATTCTTGGGATCCTACCAGCTAGGTGTTCCAGATTAGGGGCAAATCTATCCCCTTAACTGTAGTGGACATCTATTTTTTGACCGGCTTATCGAGGGGGGGTGCCCTTATCTCTTTATCAGGTTCGGCCCGTGGAGGTGAATCTGTGAGAGATTATGTTCGCAGGTATTGCAGAGAGGGATCTCAGCCGAGTAAAGATGGCAAGATCATCATCCGAGATTTCACTGACCGGTCTTTGAGGACCATTCTGTTCACTTTTGGTAGGATGGTTGGTGGTGCGGCTCTCCATGTGGCTAACCGATCTTATATGCAGTATGCCTTGGAATGTCTCGAACCGAAGGTGTTCAACTGGTGTGATGCAGTACTCCTTATGATGAAAGAACAGTTGACCAAGGTGAAAAGCGAGAGGTTGAAGAACTTTGGATACGGTTCTATTTTGACCACCTTCGCCTTGGAAAAGATACCACTGATGCAGCCACAATATATTGCACTTGGTTTACCTCTACCGACTGAACCATGTATTCAGAGATCGGTTGACCATATGTCTAGGCATGCTGGTCAGTCTCAGATTTCCTTTTCTGATACCTTCTTCGAGTGGTTTGATCATCAGGAGATGGTTTATTCCGAGTATCCATATGCTGGTATGTACTTCCAGGGTGACCTAGATTTGGTACTGCCGGTTGGCGAATAGTGGGGTGCCATTAGTAAATTCTTTGACCATATTCCTGTTTATTGTCTCTCTTTTATAATGTCCTTGTGCTTCATTCTATCAAGACTAATCAGAACTCATGTGCTCGTGCAGATGTTGGTCCCATTCGGCCAATAGTACGCCTGAGAGTGCCAGCTGCTGCCCCAGCAGGAGAGGCTGTTGGAAGGGCTATCCTTCGCACCTCGATGTGGCCGAGACTCTTTCAGCATTACAGGATCAGGTCGAGGGCCTCACTCTCGGCATTCCAGATGTGAGGACTGACGAGCTGCCTTTGAGGCTGCAGCGACATACTACTGGCGTGCGAAGTCGATGGACTAGGCTTTTACGCATGATTGCACAGGCGGTGACTTGTTATCATGAGCATCATTAGACTAGGGTGCCCCCTAGCGTTTTGAGTTTTGGGTCATTTGACCGATTTTGTCTTGGTTACAGAACATTATGTGTAAACTATAAACATTTATATATATATTTTTTATTTTCGGAGTTTTATTTTGGTTAAGTTACATGATCCAAATGCAAATATTGATGAAATGCTTCTTTTATAAATGTCGTAAATTTCTATCTAACACATAATTTGCCAATGAGTCAGTTAATGTGTTTGAGTTTCTGGAAATATGCTGATATTGAATAAAATCAAATTGCCTTTCCAAAATCTTGACCCTTAGGAACATGCGATAAATAGCTGGATTTCGAACATAGTAGATACCAGTGAGTTGTAGTATGACGAGTTGTGAGTCTAGTCTGACAATCAATCGGCGTATGCCATGTGTGATGGCATCAGAGAGAAGTTCTATCAATGCACTATATTCAGTGATGTTATTCGTTGATCGAACAATACATACCCCTCTGAAACTTACTAACTCGCCGCTTGGATAAAAAATGGCCCAGGCCGCAGAAGATAGGTTTCGTGAACTACGACTCGCTCCGTCGGCATATCCAACCCATGACTCTAATAGGTTTGACATCTGCAATAAATGTAAAAAGTGGATTACTTGACCAAAACAAATACTTTAGCGAAAACAAAAACGTAACAAAAGCAGATAGGTTACTGTACTGAATCAAGCATAGTAACGCTTAAGGTACAACCCGTTACGAGGTTGCGCCAGTGGAATCCCGTCATAATCCATTAACTCGTAGGCTCCTTTTGCTAACCCTCGCTTAACAATATAGGGGCCCATCCATAAAGACTTGAATTTACCTGCTCCCAATTTATCATATTCTTGGTCATAAAGCAAGACCAAATCACCTTCTGAGAAGACACGAGGTTTGACATTCTTGTCGAACTGCGCCTTGACTAATTTCTTATGGGCTTCGTTAGCCAAAGCGGCATCACGGCGGGTTTCATCCAATTGGATTAGTTCCAAGAAACGATCCTCCTCTTCTGAAGTTCCGGGCAGAAGGTCGATTGCGAGTTTGAGGGACGAGATTTCGCACTGAATTGGGAAGATTGCTTCTAGGCCATACACAAGTTGGAAAGGTGTAAACCCGGTTGCATTCCTTACTGTTGTTCGGTATGCCCACAAGGTTGAGTATAGGATCAGGTGCCAACTCCTTTTGTGAACTCCAATCATCCTTTGCAGCATGTGTTTCATGACTTTGTTGATTGCTTCAACTTGTCCATTGGCTTGCGGGTAATATGGAGTAGAGCTGTCATGCGACAACCCTACTTTGGCAGCTAATTCGACCATCATGTGATTGCGAAAATGCGATCCATGATCTGTGACTATAGCCTGTGGGACGCCGAATCTAGTGACTACATGATTGAAAAAGAAAAGGGCAGCTGTTTCACCAGTGTTATCTAAAGTAGGCATCGCCTCAGCCCATTTGGTAAAATAGTCAACTGCGACTATGATATACCCATGCCCCCCGGTCGAGGTGGGGTTATATGTCATGAAATCGATACCCCATTTGGTGAATGACCCAACAGCAACTATTAGCTACAGAGTTGCGGGTGGTCTTCTGGTTTTGCTACCGAAAATTTGACAGGAATGGCAACTTCTAACTGCGATTATGCAATCTTTAAACATTGTTGGCCAGAAGTATCATGTTCGTAAAAAAAATTGTGTTGTAGCATAACCTGATTGATGCCCCCCACATGCACCTGAATGGCAATCATTCAGGACTTTTTCGGCCTCCTCATGAGTGAGGCACCTCCTCAGAACTATATCGACACCACGACGGTAAATTGTATCACCAACGATCATGTATTCTTTTGATTGGTATCGAATATGTTTTTGTTCATATCGTGAGGTATTGGGCCTATATTTTTGGGTTTGGAGATAGATGATTATATCTCCATACCACGGATTTCTTGAAGATCTCAGAAACGATGATTCATCCACGATTGTTTCTTCGGATGTGTCATCATTGGACGACGATGGGAGATCGCATAATAATTCTGTGAAAACAAGGGCTTTCTTTGATTTGGATTTTACAAATTCTAGATCAAACTCTTGTAGAATTGCTATCCATTTTGAATATTTCCCCCCAGCAATTGTCACGACAATATATAAGTCATGGGGTTGCAATCTGACAGAATGGTAGTTTTTCGAAAGAGGACATAATGTCGAAATCTCTGCATCGCTTGAACTGTTGCTAGCGCTAGCTTTTCAACATAAGAATATTTGCTTTCTGTATCATTTAAGTTCTTACTCAAATAATATACAGGATGTTCAATTCCATTGTCTTCTTGAACTAAAACCATTGCGATGGTTGTATCTGCTGCAGCCAGATATAGGTTAAAGTCCTTTTGATAATCGGGAGCGTACATTAATGATGCTTTCATTAGAGATTCTTTCAAAGCATCAAAGGAAGCTTGCGCAACCTGATCCTAGATGAAGGGCACTTCTTTTTTCAATAGACGTGTATAACCTTTAGCAAGTTCAGCGTAATTTGGAATGAACCTCCTCAGAAAGTTTGCTTTCCCTTGGAGTTTCTGAATCTGAAGAAAATTCGAAGGTGGAGGAAAATTTATGGTTGCCTGAACCTTACATGGGTCGAGACGAATCCCATCCTTTGAGACTACAAAGCCAAGTAAACGACCAGAACTGACACAAAACACACACTTGTGTGGATTGAGTCGTATCTTGTAGTGTCGGCAACGTAGAAATATCGCTCTTAAATGCTGCGGATGATCAGTCCGTTTTCGCCAATGAGTCGTAAGGTCGTCGAGATATGGTTGAATGATGTTTTTGATGTCATGGAATGCATAATTCATTGCCCTCTGAAATGTTTCCCCTGCATTCTTTGAACCAAAGGGTAATTTTCGGTATGCGAATGTGCCCCACGGACAAATAAATGCAGTCTTTGACTAGTCCTGTGGGCAGATATTTATTTGATTATACCCGGAGAATCCATCCATAAATGAAAATATTTCACATCTGGCGCACTGATCGATTATCTGGTCAATAAAGGGTGTAGGGTAGTTGTCTTTTGGACAAGCTTGATTTACATCCTTATAATCGACGCACACTCTAATCGTTCCTTGTTTTTTCATAACAGGAACAATGTTCAATACCAATCGGTTAGAGGAACCGGGTAAATGAAACCAACATGGAAAAGTATTTCAACTTCTACCTTGATGGCAGCGGTTTTTTGGGGTGCACCTCCCTTAGCCATTGTCGTACTGGTTTGACATCTGGAAACATCTTAATTTCGTGTTCAACAATACTCGAGTCAATGCCTGGCATTTCATTATATGACCAGGAAAAGACATCTCTGAATTCGTGAAAAAGAGCATTATATATTTCCAGTTCTGAAGGAGAACAACATTTGCCAACATAAATATTCTCTACAACATTTGTTTTGGTGGAGATATTTATGGCGATAGTCTCTTCAATGTTGGACAATTTTCGCTCGGAATCCACCGTGTTTACAGTATTTGATAGGAAATAAAAAAACTGAGGGATGACGAAGGTCATGAGGAGTATCTTCTTCACAATCCGGAAGAAGGGAACGATGGTGGTAATCTTCCCATGGTGCCCCTTCAATTACCATTGATTGAACAATTCCTTCGTCGGTGTAATGCACTCGCGACCAAGGATCTGAAGGGGTGCCATATTCCTTAGACCTATCTATCCAAACGCTTGATGAGCGTTGCTTTGGGTTTGCCTCCCATGCTAGAAACATTGATTGCTACAATATCTCTATTGGGCTTGGAGGCAATACTCGCGTATGATCCATGTTCATATCGTTTTCTGAGATCTTTTGAATCGAAGATATCATATTGCAGGTTCCTACCGACGCTACTTCTACCAAATTGATGGGTGGTGGAAGTGCAAAAGTCCCCATTAATATAGGGTCTTTTAGTAGGCCTACTCCGATATTTTGAAGCAAATGGGGGCTTCCATGGATCATTGGAATGCTTCCCGTAACTTGAGAACCATTGGGGAGGAAGGTTTATTGATCGACGATTGTAATCCCCCCTTGAAAGGGAAACACAATCTTCCTAAAATAGGTATACACAACAGCTGCCATAGCATATATCCATGGTCTTCCCAGTAAGATGTTGTAATCTAGGTTTCTGTCGATTACTTCAACATCTATTTCTACTGTTTTCCCCCCTAGTTCAACTTGCAAGTTACTTAGAATACCATATGGTGTATATGTTCATCCATCGAATTCTTTTAATCTCGTCGATGATATCGACAAGGTTGGAGATCCTAAAGTTTTCCAGCAACTCATCGACATAATACATGTAGATGCTCCCTCATCAATAATTGTTCGGTGAACAATTTTGTTGAGGGCTTTCACTTGAATGAAGAAAGCTAGTTGGGCTGGTAACTGTGGGTCATATCCTTTATGATTAAAGGATACAATATTGGAATCCTTTGGGTCTATCCCACCGATAGCTGATAATAAAGCCTGCTTTTGGGATGGGCAATTTTGCAGCACCTCAAGTGTTGACATAGTGGATGGCGATTGGGCCAGATCTTCCACTATATTTTAATGTTGTGCTACTCTAGCATGAGGATTAAATGTCTACTTGTGTACTATTCCCTTTGGCGGTTTTATTGTCAGTTCAGGAATGATGGGTGGCGCAACTTCTGTCGAAGTTGTTGTCGAACTACTAGGTTGATCTTTATCCTTGTTGTTCGACAACTGTGGATCCCCATAATCTTTGTTCCTTCTTGATATCAAAGCATCATTTTGTTGTTTGGAAACCGACAACATCAGCACATGACACAGGGAAGCATTTCACTATCAACCAGATTTGTTCCTGGGTTCGGAAACGGATCAGTTAATACTGCTGAGGTCTTTGAATTCTTGAAGAATTTTTTAAGCTCAGCTCTGTGTGGACAATCTGCTGTCCAATGATCTTCGTCGCATATAAAGTATGGACTTTTTGGTTTCCTATTTCCAGGTGGGTTTGCAGAAGATTTTTCAAGTGATGATTCCTCCTGTTTCTTCTTCTTCCCTTTGTTTTTCTTCTTGCCTCCTGGTTGCTTGGTTTCTTTGCCTTTGTCTATCGAGACGGCATTTATTTTTGAGGCGAGAAGTTATTCTTTTGCATTTTGACTGGAAATCTTACGGGCCTTTTTAGATGTAGCCCTTGTTGACTTCGTGTCTGTCGTGCCAATCACGTCGTCGCCGGCATGAGAGTCATTGTTCGATTTAGGAGGAGGGACCGAAAATTCCGGTCTGGGAGTGTCAGGTATTTTATCGTAGAGCATGCCAGATTGAGTATAAATCAAGTCTAAATATTGTGCACGAGCAATAACCTGCTCTTCGGTGACGACTCCCCCTTTTTCCACATCTTCTGTAATGGAAGGTAACAAAGACTTAATAAACCATTCAGCTAAAAGCTGATCAGGAACATATGTTTTTACCATTGTATGACGACGTCGCCACTCATTAATATGATCAGATATGTGAGTGGTCATTGTTTGTTTGAAATTGGTAAGAAGTTCTGTTCCCGTTTCGTACCTTATCGGTAACTGAAAATGGGTTAAAAAGGTTGTGGCTAGGGTACTGAAGTTGTCAAACGAAGGTCTGGGCAATTCGATATACCATTTTGCTGCAGGACCAGTTAACGTCCTCTGAAAAAGGAGAAGCCTAATCGAATCATCGGTTAGGGTGTTTGATGAACACCACAGATGAAAAGTCATCACATGATTTGATGGATCTTCACCTGGATTTCCATTAAATCTAGGAATATCTGATGGAAGTTTATGCGGAATCATGGGCCACCAAGGGGCGTAAGCAATTGGATCGTTTGTTAACCGGTTTTGATCTAGTAACTCTAAAGTCGCCACAAAGGGTGACTGTTGATTCAGGTTAGGCGAAGCATTACCAGGATAAGATGGAATCGCCTGAGCAGTTGGTCTTTGCATACCAGCATAATGCATTTGATGTTGGTAACTTTGGTAAGGTTGGTGGGCATAACCATTGTAGAATGATTGGTTTTGGCCGTTTTGAATGTACGGTTTCCCACTATTTGCAAAGATTTGTTGCTCAGATCCTTGGTATACTTGTTGGAATTGTGGTTGTTGGTATTGCACTAGCCATCGTTGTGACGCCACGTGCTGTTGCCCGATACTAACTGTTTGACCAAGATGAGGGGTAATTGTACCCGTTTGGGCCTGTGTCATTCCTCCAGTCGACGATTGTGGTTGAGTCGCAGGGTCAAGAGGTTGTTGCATTAAAACCTGAGAAGCCTGAGGTTTGCATACAACAAGCAGCGCTTGTACTTGCGAAACCATCACAATAGCTGGCGTAGTTGGCATATTTGACATAGGTAAACATTGTTGCATCGAATATACAACTCTTGGTTGTTGAGGTAGTATCGGTACCCAACTGCCAGATGTAATTCTAGCATAACCTGAATTTTGTTGTGAACTCCCGTATGACTGTCCTCCTGGAGGAGACAATGAAAGGGTATATTGCCCCCCATACGGCAGTAATCCGGTACTTAAAGGAATGGTTTGCCCTTGAGGACCGGACTGCCCAAATTGACATCCTGAAAGATCAATTTGTTGAGATCCAACATAAGAGTTTCCGGATACTATTCTGGATGAGCAAACAAGAACAGACCATACTATTGAAATAGCCCCTGAGTGGGCCCCTTCTAGCGATTGAGAGCTAGTTGGGACAGATGGTATGCTGGCGAACGTTGTTGGAGTGATAGCAGGAAGTTCTGCCATCATCGTGTTAGATGACACAGTCCTAGATGTCGACGGTTGTTCAAACATTTCTAGTCTATCCAAAATATTACCTAGCGATTCTACAGGAGCTTCTGATGGCGGTAGACTAATTTCTGATGAAGAAGGGTACATAGTGATCTCGACTCCAAATTGCGATGGAGTACTAGATGGAGGATCCTCCACGATCTCTTCTATAGCAATCAAACCAAGTGGAAGAGGTAGGCCGTCAGGTCCGTAAAATATTTCTAGTGCCGAAGAAGGTATGGAATCCGCAGTGACAGATGTTTGGGGAACAACACTCTCCGAACCGGTTGTAGATGAAACTGGATCAGTAACACAAGTGTTTACCCTCAGACTAGGATCAGTACTACTGTCCTTTGATGGCTGTTGAACTTCTTCTGTAAAGGCAGGGATACCAGAAATGTTTGGAGCAACTGGAGTCTCTGATGTCGTTGGAACACTTGTTCTAACTTTACCAGGAGATTTGGAACCGGTTAAACGAGTTCGCTTTGTCCGTAATAGTTTCAATTTCGGAGACAAAGACGGTTGACTCGTAAGCCTCCGCGAACGACAGGGTTTCAATTGACTTTCTTCCACAATTGCGGATTACTCATTCAACTAAAAATCAAGGGGAAGTATATTTCCGAATTAGATGAATTTTAAATGCTTTGACACAACTTGTTTTTTCAATTTTAAAGAGTCGAGAAAAAACAAAAGATGACTCTAGTCGCCTTCAATTTTTAATGAGCTGAAGTGACAATTGCTCAGATAGACCTTTTCCGTTAAGGAGTCTGAAAAGGAATGAAAGGGACTGCTCTGGAAATCTAGGTAGAGGGATTACCAAACCAATTTCAAAACTGCAGAATACTTTTTACAGTACGGCAGTCAATCATCCCGAATGCTTTGTTCTGTGCATTGCGATCGATAGGGTCGCAAACACGGCTTCTTATGGATAAAGGATAAAGCCTATTGTGGTCTCCCAAAATATACTCGACGGTACGTGGGAGCACAAGTCCGTATTGGCAGTTGTCGTCTCAAAGTGGAGGAATCACCCAACCAACAATGAAAGTAATAGTTACCACGTTTTACGACGCCGGAACACGTCTCTATCCTAGACTTCTAGATGTTGTGTGTTAGGTTCCAAAGCGTTGTTAGATTCATTAAATTTATTTTATAGTTGATCTTGCTTAAGAAAGTTTCCTTTTAGGTTCACTGCGTGATGTATATATACAATTCCTAAAATGCAATCTAAGATGATAAACAATTTTTTTATCTTCTTTATGCCATGAAAATCCTAGCTACTAAGGAAAGAGAGATAGTAATCTTTCAAAAAAGAGCAAAGAGCACACACTATATGCACTGTCCTAAATCAAACCAATCAAACAGTCTAAATGAAAATGCACATGCATGTATTTGTTTTCAACTTTCTTAATATGTATATGATAAAAGAAATCTTGTGCGCAAATCTGAATTACTTTTAAAGCGACAGTACTTAACAAATTTCTTTCCAAAACGAAGTGAGGGTAAGAGAGACACTTAGCAATTTTGAAATGAAATATTGCTTTTCGACACTTTAAAACTCAAAAATTCAAATCATGTGCAATAGTAACTCGTATAATCGACTACCAAACAATGGGATTGTCTTCTATGGCTGAAAACGACAACTGCGACACTTTCAGATCAAAGAATGACATCTCGATTATGTTACTTTTTTGCAAAAGAGAACTGAAAATGACGATAAAATACACTATGGAGGCGGAATAACAGCAAGGAAAGGGGTTTCAAACATAGGTGTACTGACTACAGGCAAAAAATCTCAGGAATAGAACTGAAAAGAGTGAACACAGAAACCAAGATTCAGGGACAAGGCCTAGTCTGATCAGTGCACATGTAACACAGTGAAACTGAGATGCAACGCACCTGCTACACTTGGGAAGTGCGATGAATGTCAGTTTCACAGAACAGAGGGTGTGATGGACCAGGGACGAGACTTTGAACTGGTTCCGGGTCACAGTTTGCAGTTCATTTCGGGGGTTTTGGCCGAGCAAGTGGTAATCAGTAAATCAACAACAGGGGTGGATCTAAGGAGGTTACTAGAGCCACCACAAGGGCAATTAGAGATCTTGTAGATCAAGTGTTTAATTCATAAACAAAACCTGGAGATTGACTGAAGCAGCATTGATCTACTTTGCATTCGTAAAACAAATGCAGTTCGAAGGCTAGCTGGCTTGGCTTCAGGCTCCATCTGTAAGTTTATAAAGTAAACAAATGTAGATAAATAAACAATCTATTCACTCCCCAGCGGAGTCGCCATTTTGTTACAGGGAAAAGTGTCTATGCAGAACTGCTAATCCCACTAAGGTGTGGTAGCTTCCTTAGAAACAAACAAAGTAAAGACTACTTTCGTTTTCCTTCATGAAAGATAGATGAGAGAAGAATAAAGGAGACCAACCTCTGTCTTGTGCTTGGTCCCTTGCTCAGTTCCTCTCTCTTATAATAGTCCTTTGCTACTTGCTCCCTCGTATACCTAGCTTCACAGAGTACCTGTAGAATCAAAGCAGCATAAAACTATACAAGAACATGGATCTATTATCATAAACAACCTAGGATCAGATGTAAATTGACCATACAAATGCACAAAATATAGATTACACAAGAGGATGGAGGAAAACTTGAATAGCTTTATTGATAATCAAGAAAGAGCCAAGAGAGTTACAACTAGTTGTTCTGACCCAGCATCATCCTCTCAGCAAGTAAGCCCTTCTCCACCTCATGCAAAACTTAGATCACCCAACACTATGATGTTACCTCAAGAAACTAATAGCAATTCCTTACTAGATGCAAAATTCCAGCCTCTGGATCTCTGGGATGATGGATCCATATATAGATATCTGTAATGGAGATGAGTCAGCTTGTGATTTGATTAGTGTCTTCCCTCTGATAGTTCCTGTTTCCACTTGGAGATTGATGATCTCTTACTCATCCTTGGTCGAATTCCGAGAGGCAAGTGTCACAGGAGAAGTTTCTGGGAGATTCCATGCTTCTCCACCTCACAGGTTGACACTGTCATTTGTCTCTTCTCACCCATTGCACCCCATAGAAGGGCTTTTTGAAATGAAACACACCCACTGAGTGTATTTAGGTGAGATGCATCACACCCTGGCCATGGAGCAAGTGAGATGATCCAGTTTTGACCAGTTCTGAGTAGTTTTTCATGGAGAACTTCTGGGAGAAGCTGTAATCAGTTGACCTTGTTCCTTTAGGGGTTGGAACAACACTTTTAGGGACTTAGGAGCCCTTGGTTTATGGAAATTTTATGCTTGGGGTTGTAGGGCCCAAAAATGTCTATAACAAAGTGGGAAACACTGCATACATTCATTGTAAAAGTACCATTGTACAGAGTCATTGTAAAACCATCTTTGTAAAAGTTGTACAAGTATCTGCTAAGAGTTAAAGAGGTAGTGTTGGGAGGTCTAGGATCATCATTAGGTGGTTGTGTCATAGTTCGGGTTATGGTCTAGTGTGTCTTCTTATTCTAGATCATTCTATATCATTGTAAAGTGGACCATGTTCCATGGTACAGGAGTCCATTCTTATTTTACACTTATATAGGGTGGTAGGGTGCTGCTAGGCTAGTGCATGAAGTCACCAATAGGTTCAAGTCCGTGAAAAATTTAGGGTGGTAGGGTGGTGCTAGGGTGAGTTGTAGCTCATTGGGTGTTGGGGTGTTGGGCATGGAATCCCCCTAAGGCATGTTTTGGGGCTTAAAGCTAAAGTTTTGACCAATTCCTTTGTAAAAGCTCCACAAATTGTGGGCACGGAGCACGAAGACATAATAGAGCCATATGGTTGTTCGCCCTAGTTTTTGTAATGTAATGTCGACTTGATAGACCTACCCATGGTCCGCAGACCATGGGATTGCATAAATAGAGCGAGGCTCTAAGGAAGAAAGGATAACGATGAATAGAAGTATGATGAGTCTAAGTACTTGAGTCGAAGTGAAAAGTGTGTCTTTGGGTCATAGAATAGGAGAAGGCTCTGCAGCTGAGTGTGTAGATGCCTAGTAGTCTGCATCTGAGTGCGCAGGATAGGTCAAGTCTGTAATCATTTGAAGAGTTAATAAAGAGAAGCTTACCATATTTATGTGTATCTTTTCCTATTTTAATGTATTATTGGGTATAAGCTGCAAGTTTACTGTTTATTTACATGCGCAAACTTATATGAATGTGTTGTATAAATAAGTATAACGTAAGACATGCATTTATGCGAGGATAATTAATGGGTATAAGAATATAAGCAAGGTCTCAAGGATGTCTTAAGGGAATAGCACAAAACGTTGTTCCTATAGCGTGAAAGCTCCACGGTATCTGGTTAGGGTTGTGCAAAGGAAGTGCATCAAGGCGCAAAGGCTTGGGAAGTGTGCGAAGAAACTTGTGCGAAGGACCTAATAGTTGAATCCAATTAGCTCCTCAGACATCTCAAGGGTGTGAAAACCTGGTTCCAACACCCTCCCATACTACCTTGGGTGAGACCTCGGTTTGCACACCGTTGATTGTTACCAAAAGTGCCAATAGTACAGGGATTTGCTTGGCTAATTAACTCTGAACCTGGGTCAGGCCGCAACAAGCCAACAAATGGTTTCGTTGGTGGGACCAGGATTTGCATAAGAGATGTCAGATGTCGCATCACTGGATTCCAACTAAGAAGGAAATTGAAGACTAGATTGTTAGAGAAATTCATGAGTTTGTGGTGTAAGAAAATAGAAATTCGTGACTGACAAAAGAAGAGTGGTTAGACTACTACCTGTATACAGAAATCCAGGAAATTTTCTTTGTGTCCTTCCCCACTGAGCTATACGAGTGGATCGCGAAGCTAGAAGATATCCAAGGAAGGTGCAGTCTTGATAGCCCTATTGTGTGGACCCTAGAGTTAGTACGCAGGTTGGAAGAATGAGAGGATAGATCACGCGGGTTGTTGATCATTGGCTTGATCAAATTATAGGAGGATTCATTAGTGAATTCGTGATATACACTTTAGTAAGCTATAGCGAGGCAGAGCAATGCTTTCTTAAAGGACCTCAAGGTAAGTACTTTAAGTCTTTGAACACTTGGATTAAAATGCTATTGTGTGAAAAACAGATTATGCAGCTACATTGATGTTTAGGGCTACGCGAAGTGGAAGAATTTACAGAAACAAAGGAAGTGCGGAACTGGAAACTAGCCCCGTGATGTCACCTCTGTAAAGGGACAAGGAAGAGCTTGCACAGGTGCATTCGTGCAGTGTGATAAACTTGATAAGGCAAAGGATTCCGCGCATACCACCTCCACCCACACTGCTGCCAGCTTTGCCACCATCACCTCCATCCTTTCCCATCCTACCTCCACCACCACTACGTTGTAATATGGCGAGCTCAATAAAGTTGCCAGTTTTCAAAGGAGTTGGAAATGAAGATCCAAACTAGTTTTGGTTCATGGTGAAAGCTATATGAGAAGCACAATGTTAGGAAACCAGCTCACAAAAAGATAGAAAAGATAGATCAATGCCTTAGAATTCAACCTCTTCGAGGGGGCAACCTCCTTTACATTACACAAATGAACAATTCTTGGATGATACAAATAACTAAACCTCCCTTCTCTATATATGAGTCAAAGGGATCACAATGTAATCAAGCTGACATAATAGTAATAACATGATGTCACAACAATAACAATAGTGGGTTTCTATGGGACATACTAATAACAATATGGAGAAAATAGGGGCACAACAATAACAATAAGGGATACAATGATAATAGTAATGGGGGAATCACTAGTATTATAGGGGCCTAACATACCCCTCTCCTTCCCAAAAGCATTGTCCTAAACGCTTGAGTAGTTTTGGATTCTTCTGTATAAAATTCTCATCCTCCCATGTCAGGCTAGGAGTAACTCCAGACTTGGCAGAAAAATTGATTCGTTTATTTCATTAGGTAGCTATTGTTATATACATGAATGTGACTGATCAGTTCATCTTCTTGATGACTGTTCACATTCCAAAGTCACCCAATCGCAGAGGATTAGGTGTCAACATTCCCCCCCTTAATCTGAAGGGATGTTGGTGAGTCCAAGCATCGTTCTGAGTCTTTCAAGCTTTTCTCTTCCAAGCGCTTTGGTGAAGATGTCTGCAATTTGCTCATTTGTGGAACAATGATAGAGATGGATTGTTTTGGCCTCAACATGATGTTGGATCAGATGATATTTAGTATTGATGTGCTTTGTACGATCATGGAACTTTGGGTTCTTGGCCAACTTTATTGCAGAGGTGTTGTCAATCATGAGTGGAGTTGATTGTACTTGTTTTACCTGCAAATCTTCAAGAATTTTCCTGAGCCACACAATTTATTTCGTTGCTTCAGCTGCTGCCACGTATTCTGCTTCTGTTGTGGAATCTGCTGGAATTGATTGTTTGCGTGATCTCCAAGAGACAGCTCCTGATCCAAGACTCATAGCATATCCTGAAGTAGATACTCCAGTTTCTTTGTCTCCATCGAAGTCTGAATCAGAGTATCCAATCAAGCTGAAGTCGTCCACCTGTGTATACTTGATTCCAAGGTCTTGAGTTCCCTTCAAGTACCTTAGAACTATTTTTGTAGCAGACCAATGTCCCTCACAAGGCTTTTGCATGAACCTGGAGAGGATTCCAACAGTAAATGAAATGTCTGGTCTGGTAGTAGTGAGGTAGATGAGACTTCCTACAAGCTGTCTATACTTTGTTGCATCCTCAAATTCCTTTCCTTCAATAGATGTGAGCTTTAAGTTTTGTTCCATTGGAGTAGAAAGAGGATTGCACTCTGTCATGCCAAATCTGTTTAACAAATCTCCAATGTATTTCTTTTGAGAAAGAAATATGGATTTTGGATGTTGGGTTACTTCAATGCCAAGATAGTAATGAACATATCCCAAATCGGTCATTTCAAAGCTTTTTCCTAATTCTTTCTTTATGGATGCAATATAGCTTTCATCAAATTTGTTCTTTTGATGGACTTTCCAACCGTTCTGAGCAGCTAGTGCAAAGAGTGTCCAGATAGTGGCCCATTTTGCTGTGGGGGCAAAAGTTTCCTCATAATCGACCCCTTCCTTCTGTGCAAAGCCTTTTGCCACAAGCCTAGCTTTGTGCTTGTCAAGTGAGCCATCAGCTTTGTATTTTTTCTTGTAGACCCACTTGCAGCCAATTGGTTTGGTTCCAAATGGAGGATCAACCAGCTTCCAAGTGTCATTCTTTATGAGGACATCATACTCCTTTTTCATCGCTTCTTTCCATTCATCATGAGAAGCAACTTCTTTGAAGGAAGTTGGTTCAAAATCTGTAGACAAGTTCAATTCACAATCATAAGTAACATCCATATCAACAGTTGAATTAGAGTCATCTACATCACCTCCATTTTGTCGGTTTGAATTTCTGGTTCCTGTTTTTCCAATTTCATCAGGATGAACACTTTCAAGTGTCTTTGTCAGCCACTTTGGGGGACCTTTCTGAGATGGTCCAGGCTGCTCTGTTGATTGAGTTGGGACTGAATCAAGATTGAGTCTCCCAATTCTATCAATTACATCACTTAAAGTATCATCCGTTGTTGGAGTTTTGGTTGAAGGGAAAGTACCCCTAGGGTCCTTTGGGCTAAGACTCTACCAGACTGAAAATTTCTTATTCAAAGAAACACACACACAGCCATCATCTTTACTTTTAAGAAAATTCTAATGTTAAGGGTACGTACCTAAGGTCCTACGTTCGAGAAGGCCTTTAGGGTCCAAACCCTTCTTGGAGTTCCCTTCTTCTTCTTTTGACCTGTAAGACAAACAAATCAAAGAACACAACAGTACATGTACAAATACTTATGTATAAACCATCTTTATGCTATAAAGTTAGTTATAAAAATCTTTAAGTAACCACTTGCATAAGAATTCAAAACAAGAATCTCATAAGCATAAAGAAAGATTGTTTCGGGAACAAAGACGTGTTTCTTTATATATAAAGGCAAATAAAGTACATATAACGGAAAGATATCACCTGAACACCTTTAGTAGGCTCCAAGCAAAGCTTCCTCCCGGATTCATTCCAGCCTCAAGCCTCCAACAAGAGCTCCTTCCAAGTCTTACTCAATGATGATATCAAGGATGAATGATCACCAATACACATGAAAACAAGGGTTTCCTATGCAAAATGGGGGAAGTGCAGAAAGCACCAAGGATTTCAGACCTGGTCTATGGGGAAAATCTCAACATAATAATCTTGCTCTTCTTTTCTCTCTCACTTAGGCCTTCCCTTTGATGTCTTTTTATACCATCTCCAAAGTAGTTTTTTAGTTAGGAGTTGGTTGGGAACAGTTGGGCCACGGGCACTAACAGGTGATCAGCAGGTAAAACCCGCGATCTCCGCCTGAAAATAAGGAATTATATATTTTTTTAAGTGTTTTAGTACATACACGCGGGTTGGGTATACACAGACCCGCGTGTACACGCGTTTAACTCGGGGCAATGTTGCGTATAGGGAATAAAACACTGTTTTTTAAATTTTTGAACCAGGTCTGGAAGGAGGGGTTGCCCTAGGCCATGAGTGCAGCATCACAAACCATAAGATTGAGATTTGGAGCTATAACAAGTTTCATGCAGGGGATATTGTTCTTCAGAAGAAGATTCCACATGTTCATCTAGTATAGGAATCCCCCCTTCAAGATGTGGAATCTGATTATCAAATTCTTGAAATGATTTTGTTTTTGCGAATCTGTCCAAGCGATCAAGTTGCCGCTCAACAACATTGTCAGATTTGGATGATTCCAGAAAAATGACATCTCTAGATACAACAAACTTTTTATTTACTTCATCATAGAGGCGGTATGCTTTAGAGGTGTTTGAATACCCCAGGAAGATACACTTACGACTTCTAGCACCAAGTTTGTTTCTATGTACCTTTGGTATCAAAGTATAACAAGTGGAGCCAAAGATCCTGAGATGTTTTACCGAAGGAACATGTCCATACCACATTTCATAAGGAGTCTTGTTTCGTATAGCATTAGATGGACATCTATTCTTTATATATGCAGCACATAGAACAGCATAAGCCCAAAACATTATCTTTACATTTTTGAAAAAGAGCATGGAGCGTACCATATTCAAGATTGTTCTATTCATTCTTTCAGCTACACCATTCTGTTGGGGATTATAAGGCACAGTTGTTTGATGTTTAATACCATGTTGGCGAAGATAGTGTTCAAATTCATTTGATGTATATTATTTTCCATTATCAGTGCGAATAGACCCAATATGAGATTGTGCATCATTTTCAATCCGTTTTTGATCAGATTTGTTCTTCAATAAATAAACCCAACACATTCTGGTGTAATCATCAATAAATGTCATGATATATTTATTTCCATTTGCAGAAGAAACAGGGATTGGACCACATAAATCTGAATGAATAAGTTCAAGCTTCCTATGTGCTCTTGAATGTGAGTCATGAAAAGACTGTTTGCTATGCTTTCCTAGAATGCAAGCATCACATTGCTTATGTTTCCTAGGAATTGTAGGAAAACCAGCAACACCATTTTTCTTCAATAAGCGGAGACTATCATAGTTTAAATGTCCAAATCTAGCATGCCATAATAAACTTGATGGAAGTGTACCTTCTTCATGATGAGAAATATATGAGAAATGTTGTGCATGAGCAGAAGTTCCTTGCAGTTTGAAAAGACTTTCTTCTTCTATTCCCCTCATGACAAGTGAGTGATCAGATGCTTTTCTTACCTTAAGCTTGCCATCAAACATATGAATGGAGTGACCTTGCTGGCGGATGTGGACCAAGGACAACAAGTTTCTCTTGAGCTGTGGGAGATATAGAACATGATCCAGAAGAAAGTCTGAGAGACCAGGCAGTTTAAGCCTGATTGTGCCAAGCCCTGATGGCTTGATTTTTGACTGATCTGCAAAGTATACTACTCCATCAACATTGTCAGTGAAATCTTCAAAAAAATATTTTCTATGAGTCATGTGACAGGTTGCTCCTGAATCAAGCAGCCAATCATTTTTCCAGGAAGCAAGTGAAGTATTAAACAAATCTTCATTTACTCCAATGTTACATTGTGCCTCAACATAGTGAGCGGATTCAGGTGCTTTACCTTTGTCTGTATCATCAGTTTTACCTTTCTATTGGTTTCTTCTCTGCTCAATTTTGTCCCATGGTAGCTTGCATGTAGAGGCATCATGTGATCCATTTCTTTTGCAGTGAATACAATGTAAATCTGCCTTTTCTCCTTGAGAATGTCTGCCCCCCTTGCCTCTGAAATATCTTCCTCTTCCTCTTCATCCACCTCTTCCTCTTGTAGAATCTTGAGCAGGATACTTTTCTTTATGAGCAAGGCACACAGTCTCTTCAGAAGATTCAGGGGTTGTCTTCTTTCCAAAGGCTTTTTCTCTTTCAGCAAACTTTTTCACAAGAGAGTCAAAGGTTATATCTTTGAGATTTCCATTTGCTTGCAAAGACTCAAGATAATTGGAGTATGTAGGATAAAGTGCCTTGAGAAAAGCAATAAGAGAGATATCCAGCTCAACCTTAGTGGATTTGATATCATGCATTATAGAATTTATTTCAGATGCAAGAGCAAGAGGATCATTATTTTGCAGTTCAAGAGTGAAGAGTTTAATCATGAGTTGGACGACTTCAAGTGCAGAATGTGAGTCATAGAGTTCTTTCAGCTTTTGTAAAGCTTCAAAGGCAGTTGAATATGATGAAATGTGGCGACTCACCTCTTTATTTACAGATGCTGCGATTAATGCATAAGCTTTTCTGTTCTTGTTTTCCCAAATGGTGAGCTCTTTGTCTGATGTAGGCTGCACTGGGTCATTGTCTCCTTCTCCGACACACACTCCTTTCCACAACTCATTGAAGATGAGGGTGTGTTTTATCATCCGAGACCATTCAAGATAGTTCTCCTTGCCAGTGAGAATTATTCCTACCATAGAGATGATTGAATGCATTCTGTGAAAAAAAATAACTTGTGCTGATAGAATAATACTTCTAATGGCAAAAAGAATGTGCTTTTGTGGAGAAAAAAAAAATTTGCTGCTAAAAGAATGATTCTGATTCTGCTACGCCATTTATATATTATTGACTATTGAAACTAATGTTGATAACATGCTACCACTGTAACATATATCACCACATATATATCACCGCATAAACAATTTGAGCGCTTGTGTTAAATGCTGCCACTGTAAAATATGAGCACTGTGTTGAACGCTATCACCGTACCATATATCACAGCATATATATATCACATAAAAATTGAGCGTTTGTGTTAAACGCTACTACTGTAACATATATCACCGCATATACATAAACAATTTGAGCGCTTTGTGTTACTACTGTAATATATATCACATCATATACATAAACAATTGAGCGCTTTGTGTTAAATGCTGCCCAAACGTCCGCGGGACATGGTATTAGTGGGCGAATCTGAGATCAATTACACCGTCTACCATGTCAGTTACACCGTCTACCATGTCAGGCCATTGTTGGGCGGTCTCGGAAGAATATAGCATCCAGTAAGGATGGCAGGTAATACACCGGCCTAGCTCATGGGTCTACCCAAACGTCCGCGGAACGGAATCACCTAAACTTAATGATGGCAAGCAATTTTGAGAGGTGGACAGTATGCCGCGGTTCGAAGAACTAGGAATATGCTTGATTCAAACAATGCAGGGGTTAGAAGATAGCAAATCAAATATCAACTTCCAACGTTTACTGTTCCCCCACTGTGCTGGAAGTATTTTTCAACAGCAATTTTTAAATCTTTGGAGCGATTCTTTACACTACAGCATGCCGCACTCACTGTCAATGCGGGCAATACAGTGATAACAATGGCTTCCAGGTTACAATGGCTCTATCACGGTACCATCTTTTCGAGTCCCCTCAAATAGCAGTCGCTTTCCCTTCAACCACCACAACAGATCTTTGGCATCGAAAGCTCAGTGGACAGATGCGTTAATGGACAGAGCCCAGAGGCGCTGGAACGGTTTTGGATTCTGAGTGAATTCAGGGCAGCGCAGGTGTGGCAGAATGACAGAGGCGTTTGAGGATAGAGCTCAGGTCAGAACGACAGAGAACAACAACAGAAATGAAGGGAGTTACAACTATTTTAAGAACTGGCTCTAATACCATGTCAGGCCAGGAGTAACTCCAGACTTGGCAGAAAAACTGATTCGTTTATTTCATTAGGTAGCTATTGTTATATACATGAATGTGACTGATCAGTTCATCTTCTTGATGACTGTTCACATTCCAAATTCACCCAATCACAGAGGATTAGGTGTCAACATCCCATGTGGAATATTCAGCGGATAAGTTCTTCCACTTGATGAGATACTATGAAATTGATCGATTTCGTAGCTGTCGAGTTCTTGTTTTTGTGACTGCTTCCGGTTCCAATATGATTTTTCCTTCCTCGTCAGGTTCTGGAAATATTGTTTGAACTAGGATCTTGTCATCTATAACCTTATTTAAACATGAAACATGGAAAATTGGGTGCACTCAAGAAGCTGCAGGAAGCTCCAATTTGTATGCCATAGTACCAATCTTTTGCAACACCTTGTACAGACCATAATACTTTGGTGATAATTTATTATCCTTCTTAGCTTGCTTGAGGGACATTTGTTTATATGGTTGTAGCCGTAGGAATACCCAGTCACCTACATCAAAACTTCTTTCGTTGTGATGTTGATCTTCTTATTGTTTCATTCTATTATGTGCCAATGTGAGGATATCCTTTAAGAGTTGCAGAACTTGGATTTGATGCTCAATGTGATGTTCCACTGCCTGAACCTTAGAATTTTCTCTTAAATATGATGTGATGGATGGTGGATGATATCCATAAAGTGCCATAAATGGGGTCATTTTTGTTGTAGTATGGAAGGAAGTGTTATACCACCATTCAGCCAAAGGCAACCATTTGACCCATTGTGTATGTTTATCAGATACAAAGCAACGACGATATCCTTGCAAACATTTGTTTACTATCTTAGTTTTCCCATTAGATTGAGGATGATAAGATGAGCTATGAGCTAATTGAGTACCAAGACAAGAAAATAATTTCGTCCAAAAATTTCCAATGAAAATGGGATCTTTGTTGCTTACAATAATCTTTGGGTTTCCATGTAGCTTTTGAATTGTTTCCATAAATGCAGTAGAAACTGTATTGGCTTTAAATGGATGTGATAATGCACAAAAGTGTGCATACTTGGTAAGTCTGTCAACTACCATCATGATGACACTCTGTCCTTTGGACTTGGGTAGACATGTGATAATATCCATAGAAACCTCCTCCCAATGTTGGCTTGGAATGGATAAAGGTTGTAATAGACCCGGGGTCTTAATTATTTTAACTTTATTTTGTTTGCAAACCAAACATTCCGCCACAAACTTTTGAATATCTAATTTAAGGCCATCCCAAAAAAAATTCCTTCTTAACCCTGTGGTAAGTTTTTAAAAATATTGAGTGCCCTCCTAAGGGAGAAATGTGCAATCCAATAAGAATCTTTTGTTTGAGTTGGGAATTCTTACACAGGGATAAGCAATCTTTGTACCATAACGAATCATTTTTCCAGCTAAATGTATCAGATGTATTGGGATCTTGTTGTAACTTTCGAATGAGTTCCCACACTTCTTCTTCATTCTTCCATACCTCCCTTGCTTCGTTTATCCAATCTGGTTTGATAATAGAAATGGTGCACAAAAATGCTTCCACATCCTCATCCTTTCTTTAGAGTGCATTTGCCACAACATTTTGCTTCCCCTTTTTTTAGATGATTTCAAAATCATAACCCAACATCTTTTTGATCCATTTTTGTTGTTTTTTAGAGGATAATCTTTGTTCTAAAAATTATTTAAGACTATCATGATTCTTTTTTACCTTGAAGTGCCTTCCCATTAGGTAGCGTCACCATTTCTTAAGTGCAGGTAGTATTGCCAACATTTCCTTCTCATAAATAGCTTTGTGTAAATACTTTTCCTTTATTGGATGACTTTCGAAAGCAATGGGTCTTTCATCTGGCATTAAAACAACACAAATTCCATTTCGTGAAGCATCACATTCCACAATGAAGTTTTTTGTGAAGTCCAGCGTAGCTAAGACCAGTGCTTGGCACATTGCCTCTCTAAGATGTTTGAGGTCCTTTGTTGCTTCTGGAGTCCATGAAAATGCATATTTCTTCAATAATGTTGTTAGAGGTGCTGCTATTCTCCCATAATTCTTAACAAACTTGCGATAATACCATGTCAACCCGAGAAATCCTCGTAGATGCTTTATGGATGTGTGGAATTTCCATTCCTTAATGGCTTTAATTTTTTTAGGGTCTACCTTAACACCTTCATGGGATATAATATGACCCAGATATTCCACCTCTTGTACTCCAAAGAAATATTTGGAGCTTTTTGCATATAATTGTTTCTCCTTTAATAGTTTGAGCACCCTATCAACATGTTCAACATGATCCTTCCAAGACTTATTGTAGATTAGTATCTCATCAAAAAATACTAACACAATTTTTCTAAGGAAGGGTTTGAAAATGGAATTCATCAAACACTGAAATGTAGAAGGTGCATTGGTAAGGCCAAAAGGTATGACCAAAAATTGATAATGACCCTCATGAGTTCTAAATGTTGTTTTCAGAATGTCTTCAGTCTTCATTCTGATTTGATGATATCCGGAACGAATATCCAACTTGGTGAAGTAAATTGATCCATGTAATTCATCCAATAATTCATCAATGACAAGAATGGGAAGTTTATCTTTAATAGTGAGCTTGTTGAGCTCCCTATAATACAGACACATGCACCATGATCCATCCTTCTTGTGCACCAATAATATTGGAGTAGAGAAAGAACTTTGGCTAGGTTGAAATATACCAGCCTCTAGTATTTCTGCAACCACACGTTCAATTTCACTCTTTTGGGCATAGGGATATCTGTACGGCCTGATGTTTGGAGGAACACTTCCTGGAATCAAATGAATAGCATTATCATGATCAAGAATAGGTGGGAGACCTTTGGGAGTCTGTTGTGCTCTACAACAACCCCCCCCCCCCTTTCTTATCATTTTATTCACAAAATTATCATATGAAAAGGGTCCCTTTAGAGTTTGATTGGTATCAATATTGTATTATTTAAAAAGGTCCGAAAACTAAAGGAAAATATTATACAAAACCTTTTTGAAAAACCCATCATGATCAAATAAATCAATTCTTAATCATTGCGATAAAGCGATCGCAAGATCACATATCGCAATGACATAAGGAGCATATGTAAATAACACATTGGTTTCCGCCGATGCGATATCGCTATCGGCGATCGGCAATACTCTATGCACATTTTAAAGAGCACCCCCAGGTCATACTCCCGATGCGATACGATATCGCAATCGGCAATAGGCGATACACTATCTATGCACATTGTAATGCCCATTCACCCCGATGCGATGCGATATCGCAATCGGCAATCGGCGATACACTATCTATGCACATTGTAATGCCCATTCATGCCGATGCGATGCGATTTCGCTATCGACGATCGGTGGTATGCTATCCATATGTTTATATAATCCCTATTCTCCCGACGCAATGCAATATCGGCTATCGGCGATCGGGGGTTTAAAATGGTGTCAATACAAGAGGTTAAAGCTCTCCCCGATGGCCGATTGTGATAAAGTGCAGTCTTCAAAAAGCCGTTAAATGGAGGGATATTATGATTGAATCATATTTAAAGCTTAAACTATTAAGCAATGATGCACCTGCGCCCAACCGCCAAAACATCCATAGCACGCTTAAACGGGTCATTCGGCCGAATAATGATATAATGGGCATTTAAGATTGGCAGGTTTTAAACGGCCATTTAATGTGATCGTAAGTCCTAAAATCCTCCCATGGATTGTGTCTGCGCTCATTTTAAAAGGCTAATCCCTTATTACGCATCAGTCATTATAGCTCATTACTTTGAAGTTTTCATTGCAATTCTCCGTGTTACATTTATTTTCGCCTCTGTGCAGAATTCATTCCAAGGAGAAAGCTCAGGCAAAATGGGGAAGAAATCCAAGAAGACCACAGGCACTTCCGCTGCGCCAGCCGCAGGACAAGCTGCCACTGACAAATAGAAGGGATTGATATCTGATACTACATGTTTGGGTCTCGTCATAACTACATGGCAAGGCACCTACAACCTGATTGAAGCTGAAGAACCAGAAGCAACAACGGTACAAGCCACTGTGGATTTAACTCGGAAATCCGAGGGTACTCTTAAGGACTTAGCTGACTCCTTCCTTTACCGGATAGCAGCTAGGGAACAAATTCTCCCATACACAGACGTAGTGCGGTGGGAAATTGAAGAAATCCCAATCCTGGATAGAACCTTCAGCACCAGAGACAGGAGAATTTTCGGGTCATTCAGGGCGGATGATCTAAGGCAAATGTATCATTTGCCTGAGCCAGAGAAGATATATAATAAGGCGTTCCTGGAGAAATTCGCAAACGAAAATGAAGTTGAATCCGAACCCATCCGGGATTGGAGACAAAATCCGGCAAAGCACAAACATGAGTCGTCTGGTAAGTACTCAGTTGATTCCCTGGCTTCTCCTTATTGCTATGCTGGAATAATGATGTGTAGATTATGGGGATTGCATGACTTTGCTAATTTTACCATAGAAATGGTTCCCCTAATGGAAGCAGCATGCAACAGTGTAATTATGGATTGGGCCACTATTCTCTCAGATAAACTAGCCTCAGCTCTTCTTGAATTTAGGAGTAAGACCCGCATTTCTGAAAGGGTAATTCCCCCATTCTATTACAATGCCTATATCTTAGATACCTTGTGTTTTAATTCTGAATTTCCTGTGCTCGGATGGAGGTGGAAACCACAAGACCCCATGCCTATTTACATATACCATCAGAAGTTATGGAAATCCTCTTATAAGCACCATTTGTACCAAGTCTGCAATGGCTTTATGCTACCTGTTCATTATTCTATTTTTGATAAACCTGCTCCCAAGATTTCTTATCAAGTCAGAATTGACTTAACCTCAATAGGAAGATGGTTCAAAGGAGGAGAACTTCACTTATGTAAGAGTTTTCGGTAGCCAAGCCGATCCTCATGTTCTCCCTTTATACATACCAGATAAACTGTTGACAAGAGAAATCTCTTACCAGATTATGGCTGAGAGTGTTACACAGACTCTCAAAAAGAATAAAAAGCAGGGCTGGCCCTCTTTTCCCTTGAGATGTGGTGTCTATACTCTGCATGATCTCAAACATGCAGAAAAGGAAGCCACGAAGATTAAATCATTGACTCTGGCGACTCTCCCAAATAGGCAGTTTGATCCAAACAAAGTTGCCTATACTGCACTAGAACAAGCCAAATTGACAAAATTTGACCATAAAGAAGATATGTTTGACGACCTGTTCTCTTCAGCTGAGACAATAAATCAGGTTAAAGCATTCGCCAAAGCGAAATATAATGATGAAGGGTTGACTGAATTTAATAAACTTAGAGAACAGAGGCTGCAAACTCTACCTCTAGATTTACTAGCAACAGCCCCAGCGACATCGTCAAGCGAGCCTAATCGGCAACAGTCAAAAGAACCTCCGGTTATAACAAAGGATCAGAACAAGGAACAGAAGAAAAAGCAGAAGAGAGAGCAGGAAGAAAAACAGAGAAAAGAAAAAGAAGAGGAGCAAAAGAGAGCGCATGAGGAAAAACAGAGAAGAGAAGAGAAGGAAAGGCAAAAGAAAGAGCAAGAGGAGGAGCAGAAGAAAGAGCAAGAAAAAGTGCGGAAGGAGTCCCAAGCTGTAAAGCAAAAACAAACCACCATTGATGTCAATATAGATACTCATATTGACCCTAAATTACTCCAGGAATGGAAGCAATTTGATTCCATCATCAGTGGGTTGGAATGTTCAAAGGACACAAACACTTCCAAGACAACGGATACACAGGACATCACTTCATCACAGGTTCTGAGTGGAACCAGTGGCCCACCCATTTCTAAAGAAGTTGAGATAATACCAAAGGACCCCTCCGACCAAATCATTTTGCAGGTAGAAGATATTCCTCCCCTGGATGTCTTTTATAGCTCAAGGCATAAAGCAGTGGTTAAACGACAAAGGAAAAGAAGAAGGACTGATCAACCTTCCCTTTTCCCAGAGCAAACTATTACTGGAAATGTGGTTTGGAAGGATGAATTTGACCCCTCCGATGACCTGACAAAACTGTCACAGTATGCGGGAGCCTATTCGGCAGCGACAATTGATAAGGCATCGGAGGTAAGTCTTCTCCTGAAAACCAAGGATCAAGAGATTTTCTCATTACAGGCACAGTTAACTGAAGCAAAGCAGAAAGCAGAGCAGGCAGAGCAGCAATTGTTGACACAGCAGCAAGTGAACAGTCAATTAACACAACAATTGCAGGCAGAAAAACAAAGGATTTGCCAAAGTGCAATCCAGAAACAGAAAGAATTATCAGAGGCATTGGCACAATTGAAGGCAGCAAACGAGCAAATGATGAAAACAAAAGATGAGCAAATTGCTCAATTATCATCACAGCTCGAGAAAACAAAGGGCGTTCCACAAGTGGCTGAATTTAGAGCAGAAGCATTGCAAATAAACACTGCATTAATATCCCAAATTAAGCTTCTATGTCAACAAATCGCCCAGGCAGAGCCACTGTGTGAATTAACGGCATCCATAAATAAGCATGTAGAGAAGCCCAGAACTGAATTGGATCAAGCCGAAGAAACCATAGCTGCATTTCTTGACTGGCAAGATTTTGATCAAGGACAAGCGGCGAATTTGCCCAGGATCCTAGAACCACATAAAGATATACTCTTCACAGAATGGCAGTCCCAGTTAATGAAAGCAGAGAGGGCGGCTTCAAGATGTAAATCAACTACCAACAATCTAGTTGAACTAGTTAATAATACTCACTACTTATCAAATATGATTTCCCAATGTACACCAGGAAAGTTGACAACAATGAAAGCGTTGGAGCAATCATGTTATCTAGATCTAGAAGAAAAAGGGAGATTAATCGTTGGGATTAACAGTTTAACCTGGGATACATATTGGTTCTTCTTGGTAAAGCCGCATTCACAGAGAGCCGCCCTCAAGTTCCTAACAGATGCAATCGGGTATATTATTCCTGATATTCAAGATGCCACCTATGCCACCCAGCTCAGCTCGTGCCTCAACAAACCACCTGAAGTAGAGCCAATGCTTGCGATAAGTCAGCTCAGATTTAAAGGCAAGCAGCCTACTTGATGAATCATGCCACCGATTGCCAGATCACTAAGGAAAATAGGATCAAAATTTATTATACCAATTTAGTAGCATTTCAGTTTATTAGATATTTAGACTAATTTAGTATTTATAGACCCTTTCATTGTTTTGGAAAGGTTCGTAAAGTTTTGTACCAGACTTAAAAACTGAAGTTTGCACTATTGTGCTTCAGTCAATATTCTTTTATGAAACTGGACCAGTTGTTCTTAATTCGACAAGGAAGCTTATTATGCAATTGTGCACTATTGTCTTTGTTGAGAATGTTTCTGTGTTGAAGGAAGAATTACAAGTAGTGATTGATATTGGGAGTGTCAAGCAGCTCATATGGTATTTCTATCTATGTCTGAATTCATTCCTTTCATATGAATTGTTATGTGATTATCCTTGCTATTATTGATTATATGCATGCGCTCTAACAGCAGATCTACATTCGTTCCACTATTGGATGTTTATGATGTGCCTTTCTTTTAATCATGTATATGTCAATGATATAAATGATAAGTGTGGTAATATCGCTTTAATCGCTTTGCTTAACTATTTAAGCATAGTAATCATGAATGAAATAATGTCCATGTCTGTTAAATGGCGTCATCTATATTCCTGTTTATAGACTCGGACCATCAAGCGCTGCACTTTAAATTTCAATAAGTTCCCGGGATAGGTCATAGTTATTGTATTCTTGTTAATAGATTCAGTTATTCGCCCATCACTAGCTTAGTTAATAGATCATCCATTCATCCCGTTTATCCACTTTTGGGAAACTGGTCCCATTATCCCCAGTCAGAGCCACTATTCCAAACGGAAAAGGAGCTGTACTAAGGTCCAGACCAGGTGGTTATCCCCAATGTTGTTGCAGCGATTTTCGAGGCATCAACATATTTGTCGCTAGAAGGAGGGCCTGACTATGAATGGCACATAAACCAAAATCTATAAGCCATTCTAAGAGTAATTCTCCCTCCAAATCCCCTCGAACTTCTCATTTGCATGCTGGTTCTCCAGTATCCAAACAAGAAAAAGAGGAATCAACTACCACTGCTCAAACCCATCATACTCCAGAACAATTAAGTCTTGAATCACCTGAAGTCCAGTCTCTTATCCACAAACTTCAGAGCTTCTCGATTTCACCACAGAAATATGAGGTATCACAAAGTAGTGCGACTTCGCAGTTCAATTTACCTCACCCTCTCACCAGACTTCAGAGCGAAAAGCTCGGTATTGAACCCACTAAGTTCCCTTTACCCAAAAGGAAAAAGGGGAAGAAAAATACTAAAGGATATGATAGTGAAGAGCCTTCATCCACATCCTCCATTGCATCTTCTCCTCTGCAAAGTCAACCATCCACTCCCCCATTACATATTGTTGTTCACCAAGGATTAGGAGCTTCAGCATCCCAACCTGCTCACTCCTCAACATTATTTCCTTCCCAGACATCTGGAGTTCCAACAGTAGTACAAACCACTACTGCTATTATAATGGCAGATCCATGGACCAGACTTGGTGCAGTCAATATGCTTGCACAATTGCATCCATTACCAGATGCTCCTGAAAAATGGCTACCCAAGTTTAATCCAGATGATGGGACCCAGGCTGAGGAACACATTAAAAATTTCATGTTGGCAGTCAACTTGAAAGGGGTAACAGAACAAGATGTTGTTGTTAGGATTTTTCCTTACACCTTGCAAGGATCAGCAGGATCCTGGTATTTTTCTTTACCCTCTAGTTCCATTACCAGTTGGAACACTTGCCAAGAGCAGTTTCTTACCAAATACGGAGATGATAGGTCTTTGGCTACCCTAATAAACGATCTCTCCAATCTGAGAATAGAGCATAGGGAACCAATTAAGGAATTTAATGCCCACTTCAATAAACTCCTGAATAAAATCCCTACAGCCTCCAAACCAAGTGAACAAATTCGAAGCGAATGGTATATCACCGCCCTACCTGCCAATATAGCCATTTTTGTAGATAGGGCTGGGAAACCTACCTTGGCCGAAAACATGAAAGAAGCACTTGCTGTGGAGAAACGTATCAATGCTCTAGAGAAGAAGGCTGCTCTGGAAGACAAAAAAGCCAAAAAAGTCTCTTTCAAAGAGGACTCAAGAAAGAAAACCCCAAAAGACCCATACGACATGGAGGGTTTACAAAAAGTCCTAAAAAATTCATCAAATGAAATGGTTGAAATAAAGAAACAGGTAGCCGAAACCTCAACCAAAAGACCCTTTAGGACTTATAAGAGAAATGAATCAAAGCCACCAAATGTCATATCTAATGCAGATTCAGAGCAAGAAGAAGAAGAGGAAGAGGAAACAATCTTACCAACTGATGATGAAGAAGAAGTAGTGGAATGTCATGTAATGTGGGATTTTATACTCCCCAACTCCGATACCGATAATGAAGAAGAAGCATTCCCGGTCACTACTAGGAGCAAAAGTACTTCTGAACCTGTTCAAGTAACGTTAAAGAAAAGGAGTGCAGGTGCCACTACAACCAAAGAAAAAACACCTGCAGCAGTTCCCCAAAACCAGCCTTCAACTTCTAATACTCCTTCAACATCTAAAACATTAGTGGTATCCGATTCAAAGGAGTACAACATTGTTGATGACATGAAGAAAACTAAAGCAAACATTAATATTCTTGAACTTAGTAAATTAAAGCATCAACAGAAATTACTTCTTAAAGAATTGAATGTTGTTCCTTCTACACCTCTTCCCAGTGCTAAAGCTTCTAGTGATTCAGGCCAACCTCCCCCAGTATGGTTGAAGCTACCGATTTAGTTCTGATTGGAGATAGATCAAATTCTCATACTCCACCCTTCCTTCTAACCTATGAGATCTATAACAGAAACCTTCACAACTGTTTGATTGACTCTGGGGCATCTTCTAACATAATGCCAGCTTCAGTTTGTTCTAAACTGAACATTGAACCCCAGAAGTCTACTATCCATATTGTACAGTTGGACAGGACCAAAGTACAAGTGGTGGGAGAGATTAATTCCGTAACTATCAGGTTGTCTGCTGATCCCAGAGTAGTACAAAGGATTGACATCCTAATAGCCGATATACCTGAATTTTACGGTTTAATTTTGAGTAGGGATTGGTCTGAAAAATTGCATGGGTATATTTCCACTGATTGGTCACATATGTGGCTTCCCTACAAGGGTAAGCCAAATCAAATAAGGATCGATCGGGAAAAACATATGACTTATACAGTTACAGAATTCGAATAAGAAAACCAGCCGGTAGCATTCAACAACAACATTTTGGGGAATTATTCATCAGAGTCGTTTTTTGGCAACTTCATTGCCCAACCCTCTCCGTTCTCAGTAGACCATTCTACATCTCAGATCGAAATTTTTTCACAAACAGATCAATCGAGATGTTTCAATGATACTGAGAAAACTGTAAATACAATTGTTAATACCTCTTTATTTTGGTCTTTATATTTCGATGGGTCCAAGTCTAGTGAGGGCTCAGGAGCAGGATGCATTTTGATTAGTCCACAAGGAGAAAAGACAATGTTGTCCTGTAGGCTAGAATTTGAATGCACTAACAATACAGCTGAATATGAAGCCTTAGTCCAGGGACTATATAAAGCAATCGGCCTTAAAGTGCAATATCTAAAAGTATTCGGCGATTCTGAAATTATTGTTAAACAGGTGAGGAATGCAATCCATTGTCTTTCAAATCACCTCAAGCATTATCAATCGCTAGTACAAGAACTTACCTCGCACTTTTCCGCATTCAACATTTCCTCCATCCCTAGGTCTCAAAACTCGGCAGCCGATCTCCTAGCCAATGTAGCTTCCAAGCTCCTACCTTCTGAAGACTACAGCCCAGATAGATTTTCCGTAGAATTGCTTTTTAGGCCCTCAATTCCTGACAATGTAACTAATTGGAGAGTATTCAACCATGATGAGGATATTTTACAATTTCTAACTTCTGAAAAGTCCTATGCTAATCAAATTATTGAGGAAAATGAGCATGACTCTCAAATGAGAGAAACACCTCAGGAAAATTCAATTCCTAAGCCTGTGGTAAAGCTGGAGGATCTTTATGATATTAAAGACAGGTTTAAACCTGTAACTAATGCAAAGCTCCAAAGCTCTACCCTAAGGTTTTAATTGATAAATCTAGGTACTGAGCAAGCTCCTCAAAATATTAATTTAGGATTAGGACTTTCCTTGGAAGAGAAAGAAGCATTCATTAAACTTTTAAGGAAAAATAAACAGGTTTTTGCTTGGAAATATGATGATTTGAAGACTTATGATACATCCATTATCCAACATACCATTCCAATGCTTCCCGATCAGAAACCGATTCAGCAGAAGTTAAGAAAAATACATCCAAACTTAGAGAGCCAGATAAAATCGGAACTTAACAAACTCTTGAAAGCCAAGATTATTTTTCCTGTCCGACACTCAAACTGGGTCTCTAATATGGTGCCAGTCACAAAGAAAAATGGCGACATTCGGATTTGTATTGATTTCAGAAATTTGAACAAAGAGAGCTTGAAAGACAATTTCCCATTACCTACTATGGAGCAAATACTTCAATTAGTAGCAGGTTCTGAATTGATGTCCTTTCTAGATGGTTTCTCAGGATACAACCAAGTCCTGGTTCATCCTGATGACCAGCTCAAAACCACATTCAGAACAAAATGGGGAACATATGCATATGAGAAAATGCCTTTCGGACTTATAAATGCAGGAGCAACATTCCAAAGAGCTATGGATATAGCTTTTAAAGGGTTGATTAATAGAACAGTGGTCGTCTATTTAGACGATATTACTGTATTCTCTAAAGAGAGGTCTAATCATTTGCATGACCTAAATCAAATTTTTCAACGTTGCAAAAGATATGGTATTTCTCTTAACCCTAAGAAATATTTCTTCGCTCTTGACCAAGGAAAGCTCTTGGGTTTTATTGTGTCAAAAGATGGCATTTATATTGATCCTGATCGGATCAAAGAAATCTCTGAAATCCCTTTCCCACACAATAAAAAATCGATGCAGTCATTTTTAGGCCAGATCAATTTTGTTAAAATATTTGTTCCAAATTTTTCTCAAAATGTTTTGCCACTTCAAACAATGATTAAGAAAAATTCAGTCTTTAAGTGGGGATCAACAGAAAAAGAAGCTTTTGATCTAATCAAGCAATCAATAATCAATTCCCCAGTCTTAAATACTCCAAATTTTTCTAATCATTTTACATTGTATACCATCGCATCCAACTTCTCTTATGCCGCAGTACTTACGCAATTAAATGATCACAATCTGGAAGCACCCATTTCATTTTTTAGCTCAAATCTTCAGGGTGCTGAATTGAATTACTCCGAGGTAGAAAAACAAGCCTTTGTTGTATTTAAATCAGTCAAACATTATAGACCCTACCTTTTGAAAACCCACACAAAAGTTATAGTTCCTTTCCCTGCAGTTAGGCAACTATTAATCCAAAAATAACTAGGTGAAAAAAGGGCAAATTGGGTCACAGCGCTTCAAGAATACGACTTAGAAATTAGGCCAGCAAAGATTGTTAGGGGCCAAGGTTTTTGCAGGTTATTGGCAGGAGCATCCAACATCCCAGAATCAAGTGATACAGATCAAACTGAAGAAATCAACCAGATAAGTGTTACTGATTCTGAGTCTCAATATGCAGATTTAATCTTTTATTTAAAGAATGGTTATGCACCTCCAAACCTGTCTTACAAAAACAAAAGGGCCATTAGGTTAAAAGCAAAGAATTTCACAATTATTGATGATGTGCTTTTTAAACAGAATTATGATTCTATTTTATTAAGATGCCTTGAGAAACCTGAAGCACAAAAGGTTTTGCAGGAGTTACATGATGGACCAGCAGGAGGACATTTTGGAGCTGACACAACAGCTCACAAAATTATTCATGCTGGATATTATTGGCCCACTCTGTTTAGAGATGCCCACGAGTATGTAAGGAAATGCCTCAATTGTCAAACTTCTAGTGGAAGACAACGAAAATCAGCTTTCCCTCTGCAACCAGTCAACATTGAACAACCATTTGAGCAATGGGGATTTGACATCATTGGGGAGATTACTCCACCTTCTTCCAAACAGCATAAGTATATCCTTACTGCTACCGATTATTTTACTAAGTGGGTTGAGGCAATTCCTTTGAAGACAGCAAATTCTGAAGCAATCATTGAATTCATAGATCAATTCATCATTACAAGGTTTGGTGTCCCAAATGCTCTTGTTTTTGATAATGCATCTTATTTCTCAGGCAATGCTATGTTTGATTTTGCTATTAAAAGAGGATTTAAATTGAAATATTCTGCTAATTACTATCCCCAGGGTAATGGTTTAGCAGAGTCTACTAATAAGAATCTGATCAAAATCATTAAGCGAACTATCGAACAGAATCATAAAAATTGGCACAAATCCTTAATGTTTGCATTATGGGCTGATAGGATAACACAGAAAGCTTCTATAGGATCTTCTCCGTTCAATCTTGTGTATGGAAAAGAAGCAGTACTACCCACAAATCTTATTCTTCCTTCTTTAACCCTAGTACAGTTCATTGAGGAAACTCCTTCTTCTTCTATTCAGCTTAGACATGATCAAATTCTAAAATTAGAAGAAGAAAGAGAAAAAGCCAGGGTTACTCATGCCAAACATCAGCAAATCATCAAAGCAGCGTTTGATTCAGTCTCATCCGGTTCAAAACAATTCCAAGTCGGTGATTTAGTTCTGAAATGGGACAAAGCCCATGAGGACAAGGGTAAACACACCAAGTTACAGAAGATGTGGCTTGGACCATTTCAGATATGTCAGAATATAGGCCATTCAACCTTCATGTTGCAAGATTTATCAGGTTTGAGAGATTCTCTCCCTGTTAATGGCCTTATCTTGAAGAAATTCTTTAATTGAGGAGGTAACCCCTTCTCCTTTCAGTTTGATAGAGTTTTGTAGTTTGTAGGATTTGTAGAAAATAATGTTGTAAGGTATCTTCCATTGACCTTTGCTGTGATTAAAAACTTGATCCACAGAAGGAGTATGATATTTGCTTTTAAATAATAGAGCTCACAACCAAAAGAGATAATTTCTAGGAAATAAGGTATCATTGTATTCTGAAACCACATTTCAAGTTTTGTTAACATCTCTCAAAGTTTAGAAGTATTGTAAATCATTTTCTGTTTTCAAATTGGTCTCAAAAGGTTATTAATATCAAGATAGAAGCTAATCCAATCTCAACATATTCAACTCTTACCCTGTCATCCATTTACTCTTAAGGAGAAGATTGTTCATCCCATTCACTAAAGTTTATGATTACTCAGAGTGTAATTCTAAAATATCTGATATTAAAGATAAGAGGTCTTATTACAAGCCTGCTTACCATGTTCATAGGGAAATAGTTTAACTGGCATTACCAATATTGCATACCAAAACAGGGTAATGGCTTAGAATTATAAGACAAGGGGTCTCATCACGAGCCAGCTTGTTCGGTTAGATTACTACCAGTGAATGGCATTGTCAATAGCTGGCCACCAAACCAGGACAATGGCTTTTTATCTTATCAATAACAGAAAAAGGAAATGAAATACAAAATATGAAAACATGTTTTGAATTCATTCTGTTAATCACACTCTTAATTGGATGGAACAATGAACAATAGCATGGTTAAAAGGTATCCCTGTCGAAACTATAAATGTTTACTGGCAGCAGAGGCTCTACCTATGACAGATGAGTTCACTATAAAAGCTGATTTGGAAAGGTTTTCTGTTTTATCATTATAAACCAATAAAGGCCTATTTAAAACTTAGAATGTATCTATTTTCTTAAAAAAGAGAGGAAGTTAGCAAAATAGTTTCATTTCATTCGGAATGCATATATACCCAGTTATATTAGAATTTTCCCTTTTGATTACAACTCTATTTTGAAAAATTTTAAGTATTACTATACTTTTCAGAGATAACTGTTTCTTCCAGCGAATCGCCAATTGTTGTGCTCTACAACAACCCCCCCCCCCTTTCTTATCATTTTATTCACAAAATTATCATATGAAAAGGGTCCCTTTAGAGTTTGATTGGTATCAATATTGTATTATTTAAAAAGGTCCAAAAACTAAAGGAAAATATTATACAAAACCTTTTTGAAAAACCCATCATGATCAAATAAATCAATTCTTAATCATTGCGATAAAGCGATCGCAAGATCGCATATCGCAATGACATAAGGAGCATATGTAAATAACACATTGGTTTCCGCCGATGCGATATCGCTATCGGTGATCGGCAATACTCTATGCACATTTTAAAGAGCACCCCCAGGTCATACCCCCGATGCGATGCGATATCGAAATCGGAAATCGGCGATACACTATCTATGCACATTGTAATGCCCATTCACCCTGATGCGATGCGATATCGCAATCGGCAATCGGCGATACACTATTTATGCACATTGTAATGCCCATTCACGCCGATGTGATGCGATATCGCAATCGGCAATCGGCGATACACTATCTATGCACATTGTAATGCCCATTCACCCCGATGCGATGCGATTCCGCTATCGGCGATTGGTGGTATGCTATCCATATGTTTATATAATCCCTATTCTCCCGACGCAATGCGATATCGGCTATCGGCGATCGGGGGTTTTAAATGGTGTCAATACAAGAGGTTAAAGCTCTCCCCGATGGCCGATTGCGATAAAGCGCAGTCTTTAAAAAGCCGTTAAATGGAGGGATATTATGATTGAATCATATTTAAAGCTTAAACTGTTAAGCAATGATGCACCTGCACCCAACCGCCAAAACATCCATAGCACGCTTAAACGGGTCATTCGGCCGAATAATGATATAATGGGCATTTAAGATTGGCAGGTTTTAAATGGCCATTTAATGTCATCGTAAGTCCTAAAATCCTCCCATGGATCGTGTCTGCGCTCATTTTAAAAGGCTAATCCCTTATTACGCATCAGTCATTATAGCTCATTACTTTGAAGTTTTCATTGCAATTCTCCGTGTTACATTTATTTTCACCTCTGTGCAGAGTTCATTCCAAGGAGAAAGCTCAGGCAAAATGGGGAAGAAATCCAAGAAGACCAAAGGCACTTCCACTGCGCCAGCCGCAGGACAAGCTGCCACTGACAAAAAGAAGGGATTGATATCTGATACTACATGTTTGGGTCTCGTCAGAACTACTTGGCAAGGCACCTACAACCTGATTGAAGCCGAAGAACCAGAAGAAACAACAATACAAGCCACTGTGGATTTAACTCGGAAATCCGAGGGTACTCTTAAGGACTTAGCTGACTCCTTCCTTCACCGGATTGCAGCTAGGGAATAAATTCTCCCATACAGAGACGTAGTGCGGTGGGCAATTGAAGAAATCCCAATCCTGGATAGAACCTTCAGCAACAGAGACGGGAGAATTTTCGGGTCATTCAGGGCGGATGATCTAAGGCAAATGTATCATTTTCCTGAGCCAGAGAAGATATATAATAAGGCGTTCCTGGAGAAATTCGCAAACGAAAATGAATTTGAATCCGAACCCATCTGGGATTGGAGACAAAATCCGGCAAAGCACAAACATGAGTCGTCTGGTAAGTACTCAGTTGATTCCCTGGCTTCTCCTTATTGCTATGCTGGAATAATGATGTGTAGATTATGGGGATTGCATGACTTTGCTAATTTTACCATAGAAATGGTTCCCCTAATGGAAGCAGCATGCAACAGTGTAATTATGGATTGGGCCACTATTCTCTCAGATAAACTAGCCTCAGCTCTTCTTGAATTTAGGAGTAAGACCCACGTTTCTGAAAGGGTAATTCCCCCATTCTATTACAGTGCCTATATCTTAGATACCTTGTGTTTTAATTCTGAATTTCCTATGCTCGGCTGGAGGTGGAAACCGCAAGATCCCATGCCTATTCACATATACCATCAGAAGTTATGGAAATCCTCTTATAAGCACCATTTGTACCAAGTCTGCAATGGTTTTATGTTACCTGTTCATTATTCTATTTTTGATAAACCTGCTCCCAAGATTTCTTATCAAGCCAGAATTGACTTAACCTCAATAGGAAGATGGTTCGGGGAGGAGAACTTCACTTATGTAAGATTTTTCGGTAGCCAAGCCGATCCTCATGTTCTCCCTTTATACATACCAGATAAACTGTTGGCAAGAGAAATTTCTTACCAGATTATGGCTAAGAGTGTTACACAGACTCTCAAAAAGAATAAAAAGCAGGGCTGGCCCTCTTTTCCCTTGAGATGTGGTGTCTATACTCTGCATGATCTCAAACATGCAGAAAAGGAAGCCACGAAGATTAAATCATTGACTCTGGCGACTCTCCCAAATAGGCAGTTTGATCCAAACAAAGTTGCCTATACTGCACTAGAACAGGCCAAATTGACAAAATTTGACCATAAAGAAGATATGTTTGACGACCTGTTCTCTTCAACTGAGACAATAAATCAGGTTAAAGCATTTGCCAAAGCGAAATATAATGATGAAGGGTTGACTGAATTTAATAAACTTAGAGAACAGAGGTTGCAAACTCTGCCTCTATATTTACTAGCAACAACCCCAACGACATCGTCAAGCGAGCCTGATCGGCAACAGTCAAAGGAACCTCCGGTTATAACAAAGGATCAGAAGAAGGAACAGGAGGAAAAGCAGAAGAGAGAGCAGGAAGAAAAATAGAGAAAAGAAAAAGAAGAGAAGCAGAAGAGAGCGCATGAGGAAAAACAGAGAAGAGAACAGGAGGAAAGGCAAAAGAAAGAGCAAGAGGAGGAGCAGAAGAAAGAGCAAGAAAAAGTGCAGAAGGAGTCCCAAGCTGAAAAGCAAAAACAAACCACCATTGAGGTCAATATAGATACTCATATTGACCCTAAATTGCTCCAGGAATGGAAGAAATTTGATTCCATCATCAGTGGGTTGGAATGTTCAAAGGACACAGACACTTCCAAGACAACAGATACACAGGACATCACTTCATCACAGGTTCTGAGTGGAACCAGCGGCCCACCCATTTCTAAAGAAGTTGAGATAATACCAAAGGACCCCTCCGACCAAATCATTTTGCAGATAGAAGATATTCCTCCCCTGGATGTCTTCTACAGCCCAAGGCATAAAGCAGTGGTTAAACGACAAAGGAAAAGAAGAAGGACTGATCAACCTTCCCTTTTCCCAGAGAAAACTATTATGGGCAATGTGGTTTGGAAGGAGGAATTTGACCCCTCCGATGACCTGACAAAACTGTCACAGTATGCGGGAGCCTATTCGGCAGCGACAATTGATAAGGCATTGAAGGTAAGTCTTCTCCTGAAAACCAAGGATCAAGAGATTTTCTCATTACAGGCACAGTTAACTGAAGCAAAGTAGAAAGCGGAGCAGGCAGAGCAGCAATTGAACAGTCAATTAACACAACAATTGCAGGCAGAAAAACAAAGGATTGACCAAAGCGCAATCCAGAAACAGAAATAATTATCAGAGGCATTGGCACAATTGAAGGCAGCAAACGAGCAAATGATGAAAACAAAAGATGAGCAAATTGCTCAATTATCATCACAGCTCGAGAAAACAAAGGGCGTTCCACAAGTGGCTAAATTTAGAGCAGAAGCATTGCAAATAAACACTGCATTAATATCCCAAATTAAGCTTCTATGTCAACAAATCGCCCAGGCAGAGCCACTGTGTGAATTAATGACATCCATAAATAAGCAAGTAGAGAAGGCCAGAACTAAATTGGATCAAGCCGAAGAAACCATAGCTACATTTCTTGACTGGAAAGATTCTGATCAAGGACAAGCGGCGAATTTTCCCAGGATCCTAGAACCACATAAAGATATACTCTTCACAGAATGGCAGTCCCAGTTAATAAAAGCAGAGAGGGCGGCTTCAAGATGTAAATCAACTTCCAGCAATCTAGTTGAACTAGTTAATAATACTCTCTACTTATCAAATATGATTTCCCAATGTACACCAGGAAAGTTGACAACAATGAAAGCGTTGGAGCAATCATGTTATCTAGATCTAGAAGAAAAAGGGAGATTAATCGCTAGGATTAACAGTTTAACCTGGGATACATATTGGTTCTTCTTGGTAAAGCCGCATTCACAGAGAGCCGCCCTGAAGTGCCTAACAGATGCAATCGGGTATATTATTCCTGATATTCAAGATGCCACCTATGCCGCCCAGCTCAGCTCGCGCCTCAACAAACCACCTGAAGTAGAGCCAATGCCTGCGATAAGTCAGCTCAGATTTAAAGGCAAGCAGCCTACTTGATGAATCATGCCGCCGATTGCCAGATCGCTGAGGAAAATAGGATCAAAATTTATTGATACCAATTTAGTAGCATTTCAGTTTATTAGATATTTAGATTAATTTAGTATTTATAGACCCTTTCATTGTTTTGGAAAGGGTCATAAAGTTTTGTACCAGACTTAAAAACTGAAGTTTGCACTATTGTGCTTCAGTCAATATTCTTTTATGAAACTGGACCAGTTGTTCTTAATTTGACAAGGAAGCTTATTATGCAATTGTACACTATTTTCTTTGTTGAGAATGTTTCTGCGTTGAAGGAATAATTACAAGTAGCGATTGATATTGGGAGTGTCAAGCAGCTCATATGGTATTTCTATCTATGTCTAAATTCATTCCTTTCATATGAATTGTTATGTGATTATCCTTGCTATTATTGATTATATGCATGCGCTGTAACAACAGATCTACATTCGTTCCACTATTGGATGTTTATGATGTGCCTTTCTTTTAAAAATGTATATGTCAATGATATAAATGATAAGTGTGGTAATATCGCTTTAATTTCTTTGCTTAACGATTTAAGCATAGTAATCATGAATGAAATAATGTCCATGTCTGTTAAATGGCGTCATCTATATGCCTGTTTATACACTCAGACCATCAAGCGTTGCACTTTAAATTTCAATAAGTTCCCAGGATAGGTCATAGTTATTATATTCTTGTTAATAGATTCAGTTATTTGCCCATCACTAGCTTAGTTAATAGATCATCCATTCATCCCGTTTATCCACTTTTGGGAAACTGGTCCCATTATCCCCAGTCGGAGCCACTATTCCAAACGGAAAAGGAGCTGTACTAAGGTCCGGACCGGGTGGTTATTCCCAATGTTGTTGCAGCGATTTTCGAGGCATCAACAGAGTCTCAAATACCTTGGAATGATTGTCCAAGACTTTTTGGATATCTAGAAAAATAGATGATTTCGAAGTCGGAACCTCTAGCGAACACAGTTGTGCAATTACACCCTATTGTTCCTTCTTTAGAAGCTTTGTCATACTGTTAGAGCATATTATCTTTCCCAGTTTCCTTGCAATACCCCTTAATTCAACTTCATTTCCTTTTGCACAAAATTTCATGAAAAGTTCTTGAAAAGTAAAAGCTATTGTACCCAAGGATTGTAGCCATTGGAATCCTAGTACAACATCAACAACACCCATTGGAACGGAAAGCATTGGGATATTCAATACATATTCTCCCATGGACAGATTGATATTGTGGCACCTTCCAGAGAAATTTATGGTTCCTCCACTTGCAACCATCACTTGACACTTTGGTGCTGGATGTATGAAGCAATTCAATTCCTTTGCTATCTTACAATGAATAAAATTATGGATACTTCCCGAATCAATCAACACTATTACCTTTTTCTTCTTGATATGTCCTTCTATCTTGATAGTTTGACGAGTGGTAATTATAGCTAATGCATTACAAGATATGGTCAGATTCATTTATTCTTTATCTAGGGTTTTCTCTTGGTGTATATCCTCTTATTTTGACAGTTCTTGTTCTTTTTCTTCTTCCTCTTCACAATCTAAGTAGAATAATTTCTTCTCAGCACACTTATGACCTTTAGTGTATTTGTTATCACAACTATAACAAAGCCCTTTTTCTCCTTTTTCTTCCAATTGTTGTGGTGTTAACTTTATAGGTTGTGGAAATCTAGGGGAAACAACACTTCCATCTTTATAGTTGTGAGTGGTAGGCTTCCTCGTTTCCATAATTTTGTTTTCCATTTTTCTTGCTAACCTGAATGCCTTCTCCAATGAATCATGTTCCCAAAGGTGAACCTCATGTTGGATATTATCCTTTAAAGTCCCTATGAAAACATCAATCCTATGCTCCTCTGGAATATATTCTACCCTTATGTTCAATTTTTGGGAGTCCTCAATGTGCTCCATCATTGAACCCTTTTGTTTGAGATTTATCAATTGGCTAAAAAAGGTGTTTACTTTTGTATCCTCATAATGTGCTATCATTTCTTCCATAAAAATTTCCCAAGTGACAATTTGTTTATGAGAGAAAAGCCATCGATACCATACAAACTGATTTGGTTCGAAATATAAAGTTTCAATACATACCTTTTGTGTGTTTTACACATTATGGAGATTGAAAAATTGTTCCATCTGTAGTATCCATGTTCCACGATCCTTGCCATCAAATTCCTCATATCGATTTTTGGAACATGGTGGGTCTTAAATCCAACATTAGAGTCTACAAAATCATGATTAACATTTCTTTTGTTCTCATCATGAGTTTCCTTTACTACCCTTTCACCATTAGTGACCATTTGTTGTAGCAACTTATTCAAATTTATCTTCAATTCTTCCATCTTATTGTCCATGCCATTCATCTTAGCATCCATGCCATTCACCTTAGCTTCCATGCCATCCATCTTAACTTGCATGCTATTCATATTAGCTTCCACGCCATTCATCTTGGCTTCATTTAGCTTCAGTGAGAGTGAAATTTGTTGTACTTGGTATTGTAATTTTGATATATCATGTTGCATTTCCTCCTCTTCTTCATGAGTCATGCTAGAGATTTCAGGTTGCTTACAAGGTTTTTCCATTTTATTTCTTTGGGGCATTAATTAATGCTAATAATTCTCCACTATTCCCTTTGAATTATTTCAAATTAATTTTCCAAACCAATCTTATGCAAAATTCAAACAAACTACACATAGTTTTTTTCACTTTGTAAGAGCTCGATATTGAATTTGTTGTATCTCTGTAATTGTGGATCTTGAATATCTAAAATCTAGTCCTGCAGTAGCCCTTCGAGTCCTCTTTCTAACACCGCAAGTCTGATCAAGATTGGATTCTACAAGTAAGGGTTATGTCAAATCTCCCATGGTGACCTGATTATAGGCTAGTTTAGTAGAGAATGTTATAGCTCCAAACCTCACTCTTATGGTTTGTGATGCTGCACACATGGCCTAGGGCAACCCCTCCTTCCAGACCTGGTCCCAAAATTTAAAAAACCGTGTTTTATCCCTTGTACACGACTTTTCCCAGTGTTAAACATGTGTATACGCGGGTAGGTCCATACCCAACCCGTGTATATGTATTAAAACACTTAAAAAAAATATAAAACTCCTTAATTTCGGGCGGAGATCGCGGGTTTTACCTGCTGATCACTTGTTAGTGCCCGTGGCCCAACTGTTCTTAACCAACTCCCAACTAAAAAACTACTTTGGGAGGTATAAATAGACCTCAAAGGGAAGGCCTAAAAGAGGGAGAGAAGAGAGAGAAAGATTATTATGCTGAGATTTTTCCCTTGACCAGGTCTGAAGTCCCTTGTGCCTTCTGCACTTCCCCCATTTGTACAGGAAACCCTTTTTTCTTTGTGTGTTGATGTTCATCCACCATTTAAGACATCATGGAGTAAGGCATGGAAGGAGTTTTTTTTGGAGGCTTGAGGCTGGAATGGATCCAGAAGGAAGCTTTGCTTGGAGCCTGCTGAAGATGACTCAGGTGAAATTTTTCCTTTTTATGTACTTTATTTACCTATAATAAAAGAAACATATGTCTTGGTTCCCGATATAGATCTTCTTTATGTTTATGATATTAGTGTTTTGACTTCATATGTAAATGGTTGTTTGGATTTCATAACTAACTACCTCTATTTATAACATAAATATGGTTTCTTTATAAGATTTTGTCCATATATTGTTGTGTCCTTTGGAATTGGTTGTTGTGCAGGACAAAAGAGAAGAAGGGAACTCCAAGAAGGGTTTGGACCCTAAGGGCCTTCTCAAACGTAGGACCTAAGGTATGTCCCTTTTACAATAGAATTTGCTTATAATAGCATAATGGCTGTGTGAATGTATGTTTCTTTGAATAGGTAAATTTCAGTCTGCTAGGGTTTCAACCCAAAAAGCCCTAGGGGAACATTTCCCTCAAACAGAATTGGCGACTCCACTGGGGACAACACTCTTGTTTTTCCTAATTTGGGTGTTTTCAAGCCAATCAGGGCTCAGCTACCTGTCTTCTTGCTGTTACTGTCTGGTTTGTTCTTGAATTTGAAGTTTTGTCAGTTTATTCAGTTTGTTTTTTTTATTTTTCTTGAAACTTTTCATACACGTTGTTTTTCTTAGTTACAGAAGCATATGTACGCATGTTTCTTTAAGTGAAACCGCATATACGCAGGTTTCCTTAGTTACAGGCACGTATACATGCAATCTGTACATAAGTACAGTCGCGTATATAATGCAATTTTCAAGATTTGTAAATTTTGAGTGTTTCTGAAGGTCTATCAGATAGTTTGAGTCAGTTCTAACAGTCATTTTCCAGTATCAGTTGTTCTTTTACAGCAAGCATATTGTCCCAAATTCTCTATAATTATAAGAAGAATTGGTCTTGTTTTGTTATTTCAAGCGTTATCATTTCTTGTTTAAACACGCAAGATTTCTTGTTTAGGAATCTTGGCTGCTCTGATTCCTCAGGGTAGGGAGATTGGTCTCAATCTTCGTGTCAAATCTTGCTTTTGGTGACTTTTTGTTTGCTTGACAAAACCACTTTTGTGACCATCCGCTTCTTTGTTTCACGAAAGTTGTTGATTGACACTTTCTTGAAGCTTGTGTTTTTGATCTTTTTGGTTATTGTTGCCAAAGCTTTCATTGTTGCTTTTGATTATTAAGAGAATTTTTAAACACATTTCTTTTTGTCGAACTTTCATCCATTGTGTGGTGTCAATTTGCAAAAGTGTTTGTTGCCTATTCTTCAATCACAAGTTCTAGTGTTGTTGAGAAAATTTTTGAAAAGACTTTTTTGGTGTTGCTTTGAAGAAAACTTTTTTGAAAAACTTAGTTTTGCTTTCTTGAACTTTGTTTTCATTTGGTTTCCTTTTAGTGAATGAAAGTGCTTTATGTTTGTCTTAGAACTTGTTTTTAGTGTTTAGACGAAATTATTGGTAGCACATCATATTCCATCTAGACATTTTAAGTGGCAAGATAAAGATTGATAAGAAAGCAACTTTCATTTTTTGTTTTAGAGTAGTTTTGAATCTTGCATCGGCATATATTTGTTGCATTAGGATAGATTTGCATAACTTTTAGGCACCCATAACTTTGTTATCTTTTGTGAGTGTGAAGCGTGTATTAGAAAAAGAAAAGAAAATTTTGTTTTACTAGAAGTTCCTGTAAACCCTATAGAAATTTCTCTTCATCGAAAACGAAACAAGTGCATATGCATGTAGTTAGGTTTTTATTAATTTCTTTTGCATCAAAAAACACCACTAATTTCACTTCCGTTACCTTGTGACTTAAAGAACAACCTATTTTAAAATCAAGCGCTAACTAAAATTCACTAGAACTTTTTGTTTAAGTCAGTTACACCAACAAGTCTAGGATTTTAGGGCCTTGGATTAGGCGAGTGGAGAGTTAACTCTCCAAGGCCATATAAATGTCAAACATAGGAGTCTGATTAATGAGAGAAAATCCAATAGCGTTAGAAAGACCAGGAAAGCTCCGGATCTGGGAGTTAAGAATGAGGGTCTGCGAAGACATGCAAGAGAGATACCCCCTCTCCTACTTGTCCGAACTTACCTCACGACTGTTCTGCCTGGCTTCTGCGACGAGTTGGTACCCATAGTTGCTACTCCTAGGAATCTACACAGGTGGCTGTGGAGGGGAATCCCGTGGCACCTAAGGTCGACGTTGCATCACTCTCGACAGTACTACTAGAGGGCACCCTTGCGAAGCTTGGGGGCTTGCACCGGCATAGGATGTTGTTAGGAGGTCAGCGTAATTTCCTCTAATACCTTCGCTGATAAGACTGGGCCCTCATCATCCCAGACTATCTTCGGAAGGCCCTTTTATTCCACTTTCTTGTATTTTGGTGTCCGGTCTTAATCACCTAGAGCAGAAATACTTGGAAGGTGTTTGACTGGTTGTTATCTTTAGGGACTTTATAGTGTGTGCTCTGTGCTCTTAGTTGGCCTAGCTTTCAATTTTTTGAGTCTTTAGTTAGATCATAACAAAAAATTCAAAGTGGTTGACTGATCTCCTAGACAGTCTCGAAGACTTCGTGGTCTTTCACCACCAAGTTCATAGCCTTCTCTTAGAAGGCACAGAGGTAATACTACTGGTGGGTTTCGCCCCACCCCAATTGACGCATCGGGGATTGATCCTCCTCTCGGGGACATTAGTGTTCAAGCAAGGCCTGGCTTTTCCATAGAACAAGAGAGGGACACTCCAGTTCTTTCTCGAGTTCTCTTTCAAGCAGAGAATAAAATAGAGGTAGAAGAACTCTCAGATTCGTTAGCGGCTCCGAATTCTCCACTACCATCCGGTCATCCAGACGTATTACAATACGTTGGGACTCTGACGCATAGACCGTCAAGTCCAGGTTACGCTACGCGCTTATCATCGATGACCACTACTGAAAGCATGGATTCTATTATAAGTGTTGCGACTATGCAGACTCCAACATCGGTGCAAGGGGGAGGAACCATTTCCATCTCCTCTACCTCTTTGTTTGGATCTTTTGCCAACACGTCTTTAGTTGGGTCTACCTCCATTCCGTCCACGAGTGGAAATGCCCAAACCAATGTTTTTGGTACTGGATTCTTCCCATTTCGCACCCACTCACAGGGTATTCCATCGGTTCCGTTTAGTGCCGCTACATCCATGATGGGCAGATCAGCTTCATTCCAGGGTTTTCCTTTTGGAAGTGGTCATATACCACATTCCAACCCAACAGTAGGATCCATGCCTTTTTCTTCTATAGGACAAAGATCAATCCTTTCCAAGGTTGGACTAACCCTGGGGTTAGGGGCACGGGAACAGGGAATCTGTCTTTCGGCCAATAAGGGAATAGGTCGTACTCCATAGTTAGTTCGTTTCAAAGTATTCCTCCCTTAGCTTCGGCTTGGAACCCATATCAGGGGTTATCAACTCCATATAATCCTTTGGGAGGAAACTTTGCTGGTTATGGAGGATTTGTGGCCGGAGTTGGTCAAACTCCGAATTTTGCTGGATCACAAGGCTTGCCTTTTGGTTCAGCTAATTCTGTTGGTTACTTCAGGTAGCCTGGTGCCTCCCAAAATCCAGGCCAATCTTTTCAGAACTTTGGGAGTTCCGCCCAGTCTAGGTGGAATCCCCAAGGTCCTCCTAGGCTTCCATTTCTGGCAACGTTGAACTTGCCAGACCTAACCAAGTTAACAAATGATCTGATCAGGTACAATCCGGCCTGGCCTCCGGTCCCAACCAAACTCCCTTCAGACATTCCAAAATTCGAAGGAAAGAGCGATGAAGACCCAGGCGACCATGTAACTACATTCCATTTGTGGTGCTCATCTAACTCCCTTATCGATGACTCGATCAGGTTGAGACTTTTTCAACGCACCTTGACTGGTAATGCAGCCAAATGGTATATAGAGTTGCTAGGGGGCAGCTTTACATCTTTCGCTGACTTAGCCAATATTTTCTTAAATCATTTTCAGTTGCCTGTCTGTTATGATGCAGGAACTGAACTTCTAGCCAACTTTCGTCAGGATAAGGCAACTCACATTTCTGACCATATTCAGGAATGGAGACGGAGAAAGAGGCTCATTAAAGCCGAAATCCCTCCGAAGTACCGTCTCGAATGGTTTTTGAAATCTTTACAACCTCAGATCTCCAAGGATGTCTCCATGTCCGGAGTCTATTCGGAGGAGCAAGCCATTTTCAGAGCCCAACAATTAGAATTGATCTACTCTCAGTCTGGGATCCTTCAAAAATACTTTCCAGATGCTCCTGGGTCTAAGGTTGATATAGCTAAGTCGAAGCCATGTCCCCATGCGGATGGTATCGTTGGATCAGTAGACACAACCACTCTGAACTTGTTGAATCAACTGCATCAATTGTCTTTACAAACTGTTTCTAATAACCAAGTCACATCGTCTAATCCTACGGCTTCCCAAACCTCTTCCATTAATGCCATCCAATCTGATAACCCCAAAGGAAATCAAAATTCCAATGGGACAAAGAAAGGACGAGGTAAGAAAAAGAACCAGGATGGGAAGCCCGATGCAACTAAATCCGGCAACAAGACTGGTGGTGGCAGAAATGAGTCTAAAAAGAAAGTCAAGTTTCCATGCAAGTTGTGCAGTGGAGACCATTTAACTCATCTCTCCCCTAAGATTGAAGATGCTCAGCGCTTGTTAGGACAGCAAGGGACTTCTAGTTCTCAGGCTATGTTAACCAATCCCTTTCCCCAAGGGCAACAACTTCTTGCTGGCGTGAGTTCAAACCCTGGAACCTCCGCAGGGGGCAACCAGGAAGGGGAAAAATCATCGAATGTTTTCATGATGGGTTCTAATGTCCAAGTGGCTACTCGGTCACGTGACTATGGTGAAGCCGAAACTTCCAAGGATAAGACTGTTGAGACTATACCACGACCCTGTTAGGATATTCTGACACATAGGAAATAGTTAAGTACAACTTGGTCTAGTTTAGAGTTAGGTATAGAGTTAGGTAAAGTGTGTTTCTTTACCGTTGTACATTTTGTAACTTACAATCTGACGGTCACGATATGTAGTGATCCGACGGTTCATTCTCTCCTCGGTATTACCGACACTTGATCCGTGGCTTGACACCCGATTGGTCCATGAGTTCTATTTAAAGCGCATGGAGGGTGATTGTTCGGGTAATCCGTGCATGAGAGAAGCTTATGTAAATTTTCATTCTTTGATTAATAAATTGCCTGTAGTAGCGACGTTGGCGCAGGCCGTGGACTGTTTCCCTCTTTGAGGGTTTTAACCACGTCAAAAATACTGGTGTATTGATCTGTGATATGGTTGTGAGCGGTGTCCTTTTGGTGTTCTTTCTGGTTGTGAGCGGTGTCCTTTTGGTGTTCTTTCTGGTTGTGAGCGGTGTCCTTTTGGTGTTCTTTCTGTTCGAGTGAGGAACCCCTTTCGTTTCATGCGAAAAGGTTTCTGGTAGCCCTAGCTGCGTCATTTTTCAGATCGGGAGGTATACAGTGTTTATTTGCACTTTACTGTTATTTTCTCTCTGCTTATTTCGGTTTCGGTTTATTTAGCTTTTTTTTAACCGGATCTATACCTTTCATTTCTGCGTATGCTCTTTGCCTTGTGACTCTGTGTGATCTGGGCAAATCAGAAACAGAAAGGAAGGATTTTTCTCATGCGTATGCTCTTTTCCCTGCACCTTAGTGTGATCTCGGAAAATCAGAAACATTAAGAAAAATATTTAGTTTTTCGGCTAAAGCTAACTTTGAGCCGCAAGGTTCATTTTTTTTAATATATCTAGATTTTTGGCTAAAGCTAACTTCGAGCCGCAAGGTTCGTTTTTCTTTGCATATTCGTGTTGGGTTTTGTGTTTTGTGTTTTGTAGGGAAAAAGAGCTTTCTCAAGGCAAGCACGCAAACCAAGGCCCCCCCCTCTCTCTCTCTCTCTCTCTCTTCTCTCTCTCTAAAATTTTTTGTATAGATCAATTGGTTCAAAGCTATTTTAAGAGAGTAGAGGTCTTGGGTTAAGGTCTCCATTTTGTGGGGGCGGATTTTTTCATTCCCGCACATTCGCGCACTTTGCCGGCAACTTCAACAATTTTTTGTCAAAAGCCATAACTTCTTCATCCGGAAGCCTTTTTCAAAGCCGTTTTTTTTAAAACAGCCTAATTTTTCGAGATCTATCCATTGGAACACTTACTTTTAGCATCTTCAGCTTCACTTTTTTTTTAAAAATGGAAAGTCCATGCCAAGTCATTCTTGACAGAACTAACTACTTCCAATGGATAGCCTACATGGAAGATTTACTTAGAAGTAAAGGTCTCTACAGAATAGCCACAGACCAAGAGAAGAAACCAAAAGATGAAGACAAGGCTACAAAATGGGAAAACAGACAAGATCAAGCACGTGGTTTGATAAGGATGTTTATTTCTCTTGATCTTAGATTCCATATTGCAGAACTTGAGACTCCTCATGAAGCATTGGAAAAACTCACTAAAGTTTTTGGGATTAAAAATGAAATTAGAGCCCATCAACTTGAAAATGAGTTGCTTACATTGGATCCTAATAATTTTTCTTGCATTGAAGATTTCTTGTCCAAATTCAAGACCCTTAGATATCTTTTGGAAGGTGTTAAGGTTAAGAAAGAAGATAGTAACCTTATTTATTCCATCCTTACTAAGTTGGGACCAGCCTACTCTGTATTTGTTTCCACCTTCCATTCTACAAGGAAAGCTTTCATTTGTCAAGGAAAAGACTACAAGGCCCCTTCCTTTGACTCTTTTTGTGATTCTTTAATAAGAGAACAAGAAAAACTCTTACACCTTGGTCTTCTTAATCTTGGAAACTCTTCCACGAAAGCGTTAGCCGCCCAGCAGCAACCAAATTCAAAGAATCCTAAGAAGTCATATCCTAACAAGAATGGTCCTAAACCAACTCAGCCTCAAAATGAAAGATCATTTCAGCAAAATGATAAGACCAATAAAAGAAAATGGAAGAAGACTGATAGACATTGTAACTTTTGTAATCAAGATGGCCACTTAGAATCTAAATGCTTTAAGAAGATGGAATCCTTGGAAGCCGCAATGAAGAAACATAACATCCAAGTGGAGCATACTTCAACTTCAACTTCTGGAATGGCACTTTCTGCATGTCGTTTTCAATCATCTCAGTCTGGTTATGCATTAAATGTATCTTCTTCCTCTCCTTCTCATGAGTGGCTCATTGATTCTGGAGCCTCTTATCACATGGCCAAAAACCAAGCCATGTTTTCTTCTTTAAATGATTGTAACACCAAAAATATATATGTTGGTGATGATAGATCTCTTAATGTTGTTGGGACTGGAACTGTTCATCTAGACAATGGTCATTTTAATGATGTATTATGTGTTCCAACCTTATCCTGCAACCTTCTATCTGTATATCAGATGACTCATTCAGGTGAAGGTAAAATTGTCGAATTTTCACCTCATGATGTTGTAATCAAGGATCTAAGAGATCCTAAATAGATTCTAGCTACTGGTATTGCTGATGATTCCACAAGGTTGTATAAGTTTCACAACTTTGGGTCATCAAATCTTCCCTCAGTATTTGTTGCTCATAATGATGAAGTGAGCAAACTTTGGCATGAGCGATTTGGTCACTTAAACTATCGCTCCCTTCAGCATCTATGTACAGAAAATATGGTGACAGGTCTTCCTATGGTATCTTGCAGAGATGGTGTTTGTTCCGGATGTGTACTCGGAAAACATCATCGGGACAGTTTTGACAAACGTGCCTCTTGGCACGCCTCATCCCCTTCTCCCTTTCAGTCTGGAGTCAAACTTTCAGTCTCTTGTACTTCTCCTGAAGTTGATGCTACCTTATACCGTCAACTTGTAGGAAAACTCTTGTATTTAACCCATACTCGTCCTGACCTTTCCTTTGTTGTTGGCCTTGTTGCTCGTTTTATGCAAAACTCCCGTGAAAGTCATTGGAAAGCAGCTAAAAGAATACTTCGTTATGTTCGAGGTATAGTACAGTTTGGGATTCATTACAGTGCCAAAACAGCTCCTCTATTAGTTGGTTTCACTGATTCTGATTGGGCTGGTGACCCTGATGATCGGAAGTCTACTGCCGGTTATGTCTTCACTCTTGGTTCAGGACCTATTACATGGGCTTGTAAGAAACAGGCTGCCATTGCTCTTTCGTCAGCAGAAGCAAAGTATCGTGGTGTCGTGGAAGCTAGTAAGGAAGCCTTGTGGCTTCGTCAGATCCTATCAGAGTTTGGCTTTGAGCAGCAGCATCCAACCACACTTTGGTGTGATAATCAAAGTGCCATTCAGCTATGCAAAGATCCAGTCCAGCATCAGTGCAGCAAACACATTGAACTACACATGCACTTCATCAGAAATCTCATTCATGACCATGTTCTTGAAGTGCAATATTGTTCAACAGATGATCAGGTTTCAGACATCTTCACAAAGGCTCTCACAGAGGCGAAGTTCACTAAACTTCGATATATGCTTGAAGTTCAGGAAGTTGTCACTAAGGGGGGATAGGCTCTAGTGCCTCCTTCCTTCTCCTATTGTGTCATATTTGTAAATCCTTCAATCCTATCCCAAGTTGTTCTTAAGGGGGGATGTTAGGATATTCCGACACATAGGAAATAGTTAAGTACAACTTGGTCTAGTTTAGAGTTAGGTAAAGTGTGTTTCTTTACCGTTGTACATTTTGTAACTTACAATCCGACGGTCACGATATGTAGTGATTCGACGGTTCATTCTCTCCTCGGTATTACCGACACTTGATCAGTGGCTTGACACCCGATTGGTCCATGAGTTCTATTTAAAGCGCATGGAGGGTCATTGTTTGGGTAATCCGTGCATGAGAGAAGCTTATGTAAATTTTCATTCTTTGATTAATAAATTGTCTGTAGTAGCCACGTTGGCGCAGGCCGTGGACTGTTTCCCTCTTTGAGGGTTTTAACCACGTCAAAAATATTGGTGTATTGATCTGTGATCTGGTTGTGAGCGGTGTCCTTTTGGTGTTCTTTCTGAGGAACTTACCCTGTAAATTCCTACAGACCCCCTTGTTGAGACTATACCACGGATACCGAAAGGTTCCGCTAAATGCACGACTATCAATCCTAACACTAGGGCCGCCCAGAATTACTCCATTGTAGAGGATCTGGCTCAGAGTCCATGTGCCATGTCTGCTTTAGAGGTTCTCCAGTCGTGTCTGGCTCAACGAAGTGCTTTAGTTTCCGTGATTGGGGTAGTCGATCCAACTAATTCTTTAGTGCTCACTTTCGACATGTTAAATGTCAAAAAGTGACTCCCTCATCATATGGCTTTCCAGATAAAGTCTACATATCAGAAAATTAACATTTTCCGCACCATCATTGATGAATGAGCTTCCACGTGCGTCATGTCTATGTCATGTTGGAAGGCTATTGGATCACCTTTGGCTGTTCCTTCACCTACCATCTTGACTGCATTCGATGGTCATTCTCACAGTCCGCATGGGATTATTTTGGCCTTCCCTATATGTGTTGGAGGGAAGGTTGTTAATATTGAAGTAGAAGTCATAGATGCTAACCTAGACTACAATCTCCTCTTAGGAAGGAACTGGGTATACGAAATGGACACCGTTGTTTCGACTCTGTTTCGTATCATTTGCTTTCCTCATGAGGGGAAAATTGTTAAGGTTGATCAATTGGATTATTTTCCAGTCAATCCTCAAATAGGCTCTGACTCTACTGTTCCTTTATTGGATAACCCTCATCCTCCTACTGAGAATTTAGGAGTAGGGATGTACTCCTCATTAATGGGTACTTTTGATCTTCCTTCTCCTTTCGCTAGAATCAATGTCGTTTCATCATCTAAGGAGTCTTCTTGAGAAGAGTTCTTTCGAACTCATTATTTTTCAGACCCTTGGACCTTGCCTTCACCTACGACCACATTAGTTGAAGGACAAGTAAATGGAATGGCGTTTCCTATATCTACAGCTGAGCTTAGATATCAATCTATCGTCCATTCTGCAGATGACCACTCTACTCCTTTTTCCAAAGAGGAGTTAGATGGTGATGTGGCCAAGGCCTGAGGCCTTGATTCTACTTCTGCCTTGGACTCCTTAGATTCAGTTTTACCTTCTGAAGAAGAAATCCTCGAAGCAATGATGGGTATAGATCGACATTGGTAAGACTTACACCATCGTTCATACTTTCTTCCTCCATTGTAGGAAGTAGAATCTAGATTCTCCAAGCTCTGTACTAGTGATGTTTGTACGGTGTCAAATACTTTGGCTCCAGCACACATTCGTGCTGAAGGTAATATGACGGTGATTTAAGAAACAATACTTATAAACATCTCTACGGACCCTAACATGATCGAGAATCTCTTCATTGGAATCAAATGTTCCCATGAATAAATTCAAATTTACATCGACCTGTTTAAAGAGTTTCGAGATGTATTTGCTTGGTCTTATGAGGAAATGCCTGGCATTGACCCATCTATAGCTCAGCATGAGATCAAGACGTACGAAAACGCCAAACCAATTCATCAAAGGCTTCGGCCGGTTAACCCTAGGAAAGAAGTGGCTATCAAAGCTGAGGTTGAGAAGCTACTAAAGGCGGGTTTCATATACCTTGTTCCTCTCACTGATTGGGTTTCTAGTCCAGTCCCTGTAGACAAAAAGCAAGGAACAATCCGAGTATGCATCGATTTCAGGGATATAAACAAGGCTTGTCCGAAAGACAATTACCCCACACCATTCATTGATCAGATCATTGACGAGTGTGTGGCTAATGAGATTTTTTCCTTCATGGACGGTTTTTCTGGTTATAATCAAATTTCTATCCGTCCTGAAGATCAACATAAGACAACCTTTATATGTCCTTGGGGTACCTTTGCATATCGAAAGATGCCTTTTGGTCTCAAAAATGCTGGAGCTACTTTTTAGCGGGCCATGTCATATGCTTTCCATGACATCAAACATGTCATCGAAGCATACTTGGATGATCTTGCTGCTCGTTCTCGAAAGAGAACTGATCACCCTAGTCATCTTCGACTGGTTTTTGAGCGACGTCGGTTTTATAAAATCAAGTTGAATCCCAACAAGTGCGTTTTCGCGGTTATATCCGGTCAGTTGTTAGGGTTCATTGTGTCAAATGAAGGGATTCGGGTTGATCCCTTCAAGGTTGAGGCAATACTTCGGTTGCCTCCCCCGTCTTCAATTCGACAACTTCAAAGTCTTCAAGGGAAGGCTAATTTTTTAAGACGGTTTATAGCGAACTATGCTGAGATCACTAAAGGGTTCATGTGTTTGCTACGGAAAGGAGTTCCATTTGTCTGGGACAAATTTGTGCAACGATCATTTGATGCTTTGAAAAAAGCACTAGTCTCTGCCCCGCTTTTGAGTCCATCGGATTATGGTAGAGACTTCCTTTTATATATCGCTGCAGCAAAATAAACCATTGGTATGGTTCTCGTTCAGGAGGACAATGCTCTCACCGAGCACATGATTTATTATTCGAGCCGAGGCTTAATAGGTCCTAAACTTCGCTACTCTCTGATTGAGAAGTTGGCCTTGGCAACTGTCCATGATGTCCAGCGGCTCCATCATTATATCCTGCTATGCAAAACTGTTGTCTTAGCAGCGGTCAATCCATTTCAATTTGTCCTCAGTAGGCGAGTGATTGGGGGCAAATAGAATCAATGGATAGTCATATTGCAAGAATTTGATCTCGAATTCTTGTCTGCCAAGTCTAAGAAATCCATGGTTTTCGTTGAGCTAATTTCCTAGCTACCTTGTGAAAAAGATACTGTGTATGAGGAAAGTTTTCCTGACAAACATTTATTCCTCATCTCTTCACTCGACCCTTGGTATGGAGATATCATTGTCTATCTCTAGACTTCGAAGTTTCCATCTACTTTCTCCAAGGATGAATGTCGCAAATTATGTCACCTCGCTAAAAACTACGTTATCATTGGTGACACATTATACCGTCGAGGGGTTGATTCAATCCTTCGGTGTTGTTTGACCTTAGAGGAAGCAGATTCAGTACTAAATGACTGCAACAGCGGAGCTTGTGGTGGTCATCTATCAGGGCCTGCTATAGCCCAGCGCATCTTATGTGCCAGCTATTTTTGGCCTTCACTCTTTAAAGACTGTGTGGAAGCGGTCAAACACTGCCACCCATGTCAAATTTTTACTCGCAAGATGCGTGCGCATCCAGCTCCTCTTTTTCCCGTTGTTACTGTCGGTCCCTTTACTAAGTGGGGTATTGATTTTACGACTTGTAATCTGCCTTCAGCGGCGAATCACAGGTATATTATCGTGGTCGTAGACTACTTTACGAAGTGGGCCAAGGCCATGCCTACTTACAAGAATGATAGTGACACGGCAGTGCTGTTCCTTTTTAATCAGGTTATCTCAAGATTTGGTATCCCGAGAGAGATTTTCACTGATCATGGCAGTCATTTCCAGAATCAACTGATGTCTGAATTGGCTCTTAAATTGGGTTTCCGCTAGGAGCAGTCGTCTCCTTATTATCCTCAGGTTGAGGCAGTCAGTAAAACTCTTAAGACGATCCTCCAACAGACAATCGATAAAAATCGGTCCAATTGGCACATTATGTTGTATTCGGCTCTCTGGGCTTACCGAACCTCCGTAAAAACTGCTACTAGTTTTACACCTTTTCAGTTGGTTTATGTGGTATGGTCCTTTCATTATTAAACGAGTTTTAAAAAAAGGGTCGTATGAGTTAACTGATTTTGAAGGAAACAAGCTGGCAGAGCCCCGAAACGGGCTCTACCTAAAGAAGTACTTTGCTTAAGTAGTTAGGCAATGGCTTCTTTGTACATTATGTCTATTTGTACATATTTCATCGAGATTTTTTGATATTAGCACTTTTTTCTCTATTGTGACGGATGTTGATGGATGATTTGGTCTATCTTCGGTTCGCTGATGGTGCTAGTCGGCACACTCGGAATCTCGCTTCCGCATCTTGGGTACTTTATTATCCAACTGGTCAATTGATGGTATCAAGAGGCGTATGCATCGGTCCTACTTCAAACAATATGGCTGAGTACACTGCCATTATTAATTTATTATTTGAGGCAATCTCTTATGGGATCGACTTGTTGGTAGTTTATCTTGATTCTCAATTGATAGTGTCACAATCAAACAACATTTATCGGGTTAGAGATCCATGTTTATATCGCCAGTATTTAAGAGTGAGGTTGTTGCAAAGATCATTTACTTTTATTAATTATTTTCACATTCCAAGATCTGATAATTGGTTAGCTGATTATGTTGCTAATCAAGCATTAGACTGTCACATCAATCATTCATCACAATAAAATCAAGCATCAAAAAGTCGATATATATATATATATAGATATATAGATAGATATATATATATATATATATATATATATATCTATATATATATAGATATATATATATATATATATATATATATATATATATATATATATATATATATATATATATATATATATATATATATATATATATATATATATATCATAAAGCGTCTCGAGTGTACATATGTGTGTCCAAAAATATACAAAATTGGGACTCAAAAGCCCATAATCATGTCTGGCATATCTAATGCACCGGCTCAGGATGAGCGGCCAAGTAGGTAACTATCGCATTGGCCACAGGCCGAAAAGTGCGAATCAAGTCACATAGCATGCCAACCACATGACGCTGCATATCCTCAGGAAGGTCCTCTATAGCAGCCATCGGGACTCGACAGCTCAGTCTAGTCAAGTGTCGTTGGATGTGTTATCACTCAGGTTGTCCCCAAACTCTCTAAGGGATATGGCCGAGGTAACCACAGACCAATCTTTGGGCTGCTGGTCCTAGCCTACCAGCAGTCAGAGAGGGCTCTCTATTTTATGATTTAGCTTTGTTTGCTAATGATTTTAGGCTAGTTATAGGTTTTGAAGGGTTTGGTTTATGTTTTGGTGGGAAGGTGGAGAGGGAATGTTTTCAGATAGAGAGGCAATGTATAGTGAAGTAGATTTCATACCATTAGGCATGGAGTCATGGATTAGGACTGCAGGTGCGTTTTCTTGGTCATAGGAGGAAAATGGAGCAAGGTAGCTGCATTAGAAAAACAACATTCAACACTAAATGGAGATGGTTTGAATGCTAAGGAATGAGAGGCAATAGAGAATCTCCCCAACAGGTTAGCAGAGGGAATATGAATGAGCCCTACTAAGGAGCAGCGAAGAATTCCAAAATAACAGTCATTCATAGGTGAATTAGGGCAAATATGGGCCACAAGGAATCCATATCTATGCCTAAATCAGAGAAGAAAACATTAAGAAACCGCAGAAACTGAGTGTAGAGTGCAATTGTGCAAATTCTAAACCAAAATTTCGTTCTGCGACTTGAGCATATATGAAATTGAAATAACACAGGAAAGAAACACTTATTGAATCTTACTGCGGCACAAGAATTCCATCATTCACTCACTGTAACCAATAACAATGCACCAACAGGACATTCTCCAAAGCTTCAGCAATTCTTTGATTAAATCCACATATCAGGTACAGAGTGAGTCTCTATTTGGAGTGCATTCCCAAATAACCAACAACCAACCCTTAAAACATGAATTTGGGTGGTTTATATAGAACAGGGTATCAAAAAATAATTATTACATTTGACCTCAAACAGGTCCGCGAAATAGTTTCTTTAACCTAAACTAGTGCTGGAATTAAATGTTGGAAAAGATCTAATGAGCTGCGCCGACAGTAGCCACAAAATGCGTTATTATGTCGTCCTTTGGTGGCTTGATATAATGTTCTGCAATAACTGTGCCTTGGGTTTTGATCCATTGATCTCATGTGACCTTGAAGTCTATTAACTGAGAAATGAAAGTCTTTAAATGGTCTTAAATGCTGAATTGACTTTATTGGGGGCTCTTTAATGATGAATCTACCTCGAGCCGCTTAAAAAATCTTTGCTGATACTCTTTGCCGCAACCTGATACTCTTTGACAGTAGTTTTGGCTTCATCTACTTATTTTGGTCTTCAAACTGTTGAATGGATGCTTTCTGACTGATTTCGGGCAAAAAGGGCCGCTACAAGACTGCACAGAAAAGGGGAAATCCATTTTGGCCTATTTCCCATAGTGATTAACGAAGCGCTAATTGCGCATCAAAAACTGCCTCAAAAACTGGATCTGGGCATCCGAGATCGCGATTTTTGCCTTCGCACCTTTTTTGCGGTGACGTCATGCTGACGTCAGAATGACGCAGACGGGTGGGTCCTAGTACGGCGGATGATGTCAGCATGATGACGTCAGCAGGGTGATGTGGCAGGGTGACGTGGCAGGGTGACGTCACGCTAACTTGGGGAGCGAAGGGTGGTTTCTAGTTTTGGGCACACCACCTTTGAGCAGAAGGTAGTTTCAGGGGAGGGGCTCCGCCACAGCGGGGAGAGCGACACGTGGCAGGAGTACGGCGGGAAAACCACCCATCTCCCGGATGCTAACCTTCCGGCAGGTTGGAGGGAAAGAAGACCTGCCCACCGTAGATCTGGGGTGCCCCAGATCTGATGGCTGGCGGTACAGGCAAGGAGGCGAAGGGATAAGGGACAGGGCCCGTGCCATAATTAATTGATTTAATCATATGGCGGGGGGGGAAAAACTTTAGAAAAGGGGTTTTTATGTTTGGTAAAGGGCTTTTTCGGCTTTTGAGGGTTTTTTAGGTGCTTCGGAAGGAGTCTGAAGTGTAGCAAGGGGGAAAAATGATGGGTTTGAAGTGACGAGGGTTCTTGCTAGGTTTCAGGTAAACTTAGCAATTCCCAAGGGTGAATATGGTTATTTTTCAACCAGGGGGAAGGGATATTTATATAGGGGAGTTATGTATATAGTTTTAGTAGGGGAAGGGGAAAGCATATAGGGAGCTACATAATACAATTAGTTAGTTAATATGAAAATGAGCAGAGAAGCGCTAAGTGTGCTAATCTTAGGCTTACAGGGGAGGATGATTCATAGAGGAAGGGTGTACTTTCCTTGGGTGAAGCAGATCCTCACCAAGGCAAATGATATGGAACATGATGAATCTAAGAGGCATCAAGCAGATCTTGACCTCTTTTGGGGAAGTTAGTGAGTGACTTGGGAAATGAGAGGAAAATGGGGTCAAACATGCCTCGATTGATCTGGAACAACAGAAAAGATGAACCAAAAGTGTGATCTGAATAGATATTACACTTGAAAATATGATCTGGATCACATAACTTGATTCAGCAACCATAACACTACTTACCCAGCCTACTTACCTAGAATTTTTTCTTCTTTTGTTTGGGTGCACTTGAACTAGCAAACCCAACTTTTCCACTTTGTCTTTTTCTTTTCTCCTATCTACATCTACACTTATTTCATCCAGGGGCTCAGATTAAGCTGTTGAGCACCCTTGCTTCTCTACCTAACTACAAATCTGCCAAGATTAAACTGTTTGGTTAGAAAATGATTCTCTATATTCTAAAACAGGAAATTGAAACCTGGGGAGGCCAAGATTGAGCTATTTGGCCTTCCCTCTAATTGAAGCTTTCCAAAAATGGACAACTTATTAAAACTGGTGTACAGCAGTAGCACTTGGACTAGCCTACTCTTCTGGATACTCCTCTGGTCATCTGGAAATATGGAGCATTGCAGCAAGCAAAGAATGACATATTTGGCTCGTAAGACTATCAATCATGAAAAATGAACACATGTTGCAATAGGAGGCTAACAGTGGCTCCACTTGGGGATGGCTTCTCCTTGTGTAAAGCCAAGAACAGCAAGTCAGATTGCCTTGAATTTCTATGGATGCTATAAACTGGAACTTCTTCTGAAAAAATGATTCGAAACTTCTGAAAACCTGAGACAACATTCTCAAAACTGAATTTTTTACCCATTAGCAGCACCGCCTGCTTTCTTCCACGTGCTCTATCATCAAACTTGCTTTTGTCTGAGAACTCGTTTTGAAATAATCATGATATTGGGGACCAAAACTGGACACAAAACTCGAAGCAATCAGATTGCTTATAAAAAGAAAACTTCTGATATATACAATCACTTATATACAAGTATACACAGGAATGTTACTTCTCAAAAAACTGGATCAATGTAATGTTTTAACATTCGGCCATTTACAGGGCCTTCTTCAGCTGCGCTGCCATCTGTAGATTTGAGAAAATATGTGTTATTGCCTTGCACAACGCTGATAACGAATGGACCTTTCCACAGAAAATCAAATTTTGCATGTTTGCCCTTGTCTTCTCTTCGTGAATCCCACCTTAGAACTTTGTTGCCAACACAGAAATCTTCAGCTTTAGCTCTCTTGTCAAACATCTTCTTGAGCTTCTCTTGCAAAATTTGAGCTCTGTCATACACTTTCTCTCTGGTTTGTTGAAGGTATATGGTCTGATTGACTTTTCTCTGGATGTCGTTTGGTTCAACCTGAATTTCCTGTAACAGTTTGATAGTAGGGATTCCCAATGATGAGGGAAATCTAGCCTCCATGCCGTATACTAGCTCATAGGGGCTCATACCAATGGATCACTTTGTGGAAAATTTGTCTGCCCATAGGGCACTTGTGAGCTTTTTATGCCAGTTCTTTTTGTTTTCTTCCAGCATCTTCTTTATGATGTTGATGAGACTTTTGTTGGATGACTCGGCCAAGCCATTGCCTTGAGGGTAATATGCTGTGGAGTGGCCCAAGGTAATGTGGAATTTATGTAGAAATTGATCATCTTTTTGGACTTGAAAGAAGCAACATTATCAGTGATGATTTTCTCAGGGCAGCCGAATCTAGAAAGGATATTAGATTCAAGGAACTGTATGATGGTGGAGTCATTGGCTTGCCTACATGGAATGGCTTCAATCCATTTGGTGAAGTAGTCGGTGGCTGTTAAAATCCACTTGTGTTAGCCTGAAGAAGAAGGATGGATTTCTCCAATGAAGTCAAGACCCCATTGTTGAAAAGGATTTTCAGTTGAGATGGGCTTAAGGGGTAAAGGCAAAAGCTTTCTTTTCCCTTCAAAGATTTGGCATTTGTGACACGAAAGGGTGTACTTATTTACATCTGCAAACAAAGAGGGCCAATAGAAACCAGCCCTTAAGATTTTATCAGCGGTGGACTTCCAATATAAATGTCCTCCACAGTCTCCAGCATGGAACTCTTTTATGGTACTGTTAGCTTCATTGATAGTCAAGCAATTGAGTAATATGCCTTCGTGATTTTTCCAAAATAAGGCACTGTCTAGGACACAAAACTTTGTGGCTTTCATTTTCAGGAATCTTTTCTTGGTTCTGGACAATCCTGGGGGAGCACACAAGTTTAACAATACAAAGCAAATATCAGCATACCATGGGGATTGCAAAAAGGTTTCACTGATTTGTGGAGTCGCTAGCTCCTGTTCATCGTCCAGCTGGTTAATGTCTAAGGCCTGAAAATTTGTTTCAGACATGAGTTTGGCTAAGCCTTGTCCCTTTATCAATTTGGTAGGTTTTATTTCTATGTCATATCCAAGAATGCTGGAAATCCACTTGCCTCTTCTGCCTTCAAGTCCCTCTTGAGTTAATACGTCTTTTACAATGGAGTTTGGGACATAGGCAATTACATGGGAGTATAGAATATAAATTCTGAAATCCTTTATAGCCTTAACCAGGGCATAGGCCTGCTTTTCCATGATTTGGTATTTTAACGATGCATCTCTTAAGGCTCGGCTGAAATATGCAATTTGTTTTTCGTTTCCTTGATCATCTTTCTGCAAAAGAACAGCAGCTATGGTGTGCTCTGATGCAAACGAAAAAATGATGAAATCTTTATCGAATTGTGGACTTGTGAGGACAGGCATTTGCGTCAAGGCAGTCTTGATACTCTCAAAAGCTTTCTTGGTCTCAAGAGACCATTTTACCTTGGCATCCTTCTTTAACATGTTACTTAATTGTCTTATTAGCTCAGGGAGATTTAGGATGAATCTCCTCAGGAAATTGATCTTTCCAAGGAATGCCTGCAGCTCTTTTATGTTTTAGATATCATTTTTGGGATTCAACTGCGTTAAGTAAGTCATTCAAACGTATGACCATACGTATGACCATTTCCATGAGAGGTAGTCGTAACTGACTAATTTCTCATGATTTTTGAATAGTTCACTTAGCACTCATTGCATCGGGTGATGCTCACAGGGGTGAAGAAGTGGGATTGAAACTAGTGAAATGTGGAGAACGAATCACATAGCATCAATCATCACTTCCGGGGCTTGCACCCGATAACCAGGACTTCCCAGGAGGTCACCCATCCCGGAACTCCTCTAGCTCAAGCGCGCTTAACTGTGGAGTTTTTCCCACAATCAAGCCCACTTAGCTTGCTACCCCATTTGAAAAACCTTAGCAAGTATTGTGCCTCATGAACCATTCAAGTAGAGATCCCTTAACTCTTTTTGAATTTAAGTATGGGGGATTTACGCAGTGCATTATATTAGATATCATTTTTGGGATTAAACTGCGTTAAGTAAGTCATTCAAACGTATGACCATTTCCATGAGAGGTAGTCGTAACTGACTAATTTCTCATGATTTTTGAATAGTTCACTTAGCACTCATTGCATCGAGTGATGCTCACAGGGGTGAAGAAGTGGGATTGAAACTAGTGAAATGTGGAGAACGAATCACATAGCATCAATCATCACTTCTGGGGCTTGCACCCGGTAACCAAGACTTCCCAGGAGGTCACCCATCCCAGAACACCTCTGGCTCAAGCGCGCTTAACTGTGGAGTTTTTCCCACAATCAAGCCCACTTAGCTTGCTACCCCATTTGCAGAATGGCTCAGATTCTTTCAGGATCAATTCGAATCTCGTCTTTTGAAATAATGTGGCCTAATAATTTACCTTCTTCAAGGCCAAACAGAGAATTCTTGGGATTTAAGGAAACGCCATATTTCCTACATGTCATAAATATTTGCCTTAAGTGTCTGAGGTGCTCTTGGTCTGATTTTGAAAAAGGGGTGATGTCATCAAGGTATACAACTAGGAAATCATGTATTTCCTTGGCAAAAGCAATATCCATTGCCCTTTGAAAGGTAGCCCCTGCGTTCTTTAGTCCGAAAGGCATTTTAACATATTTAAATGTTCCCCACGGTGTGGTGAAGGCTGTTTTGTCTTGGTCGTCCAGGTGAACAAGTATTTGATTGAAACCTGAAAAACCATCTAGCAAGGAGATTCTAGATGATCCCACTACTCTTTGCAGGATGTGATCCATTTTGGGCAAAGGATAGTGGTCTTTTAGGGAGACTTGGTTTAAATTTCTTAGATCGACACACAGTCTGATCTCTCCTGATTTCTTTCTTGTAGGCACAAGGTTGGATACCCATTCAGAAAATCTGATGGGTGCTATAATACCTACTTCAAACATTTTCTTTACTTCCTTCTCAATCAAGGGAAGAAGCACTGGGTTAATTCTTCTTAGTTTCTGCTTGAATGGCTTTTGATTTGGTTTTAAAGGAATGGTATGTTGAATCACGGAGGTGTCATAGGATTTCAGGTCCTCATAACTCCATGCAAATACATCTTGAAACTCTTTGAATAGGTCGATATACTTTGGCTTTTGATCAGGTGGCAGATTTTTAGACATTTTGATCATTTTTGGCTTTTCTGTTGTCCCTATGTTGTGTTCCTCCATGGTGGCATTCAAAGGTTCTATCTTAGGTTTTTTAGGGACATCATTGGCATCAAACATATCCTCTAAGGGAGTTAAGCCAGTAGCGAGAAAATTATCCTTTAGATCAATAATATCATCCTCTGTTTTGGCTATCTCTTCCAATCGGGCTTTTTTCAGCTATTCTATGTTTGCCTTGTCGAAGATGGTTGGGTGAAGGATTTGTCTGGCTGTAGTAGCTGTTACAGCATGCTGATTTTCATTTGTTTTCTGAAAAGAATCATCCATGGCATCCATGTCGATGTTTATAGTAGAGAACTCATGCTCAAGGGCAAGAAAATTATTAATCTGGGCATCATTTTCGAATACCTGCCAATCTTTGACATTGTTAGGGACAGTAGGCCTGTGTTTTATTTCTGCGATGAAATGGTGATTTGGCTCGAATGGAAGCTTGCATGTACTAGCAAAAGTGACTAGGCTGTGTGCATGAATATTATGATCTCTTGAAATTTTAGCCAGATTGAATTCAGTGAATGCATTAAGTATGTTGGTGGCAGCAGTCATATAGGCTCTCATTCTGTTGTCATTGGTGACGAAGTTACCTTTCATTTGTTGAATGACTAGATCAGAGTCACCCAGGATGGACACTCTTATAGCCCCTAGGACTCTGAGCAGTTTGAGGCCTATAAGGAGAGCCTCATACTCTGCCATGTTGTTGGTGCACCTGATATTTAGTCTGTAGGCATGGCATTCTGCATGATTGTTATGCAAATTATGAATCCATATACCTGCCCCTGCTCCTAGTTTATTTACAGAACCATCAAACTCTAAATACCATGTGATTTCCTGCTTGGGATTCATATTAAGAGTTTCAGTTATTTTAGGGTGGGGCAGATTCAAATGTTTTGTTTGGGGAAATTCTTCTTTCGTGCTAGTTGCGTTGGTTGTTGTGACAATTTGTTGAGTATGAGCAACCGATTCTTGATCGATATGCGCTTGTTGTTCTGAAGCTAACGACTTATTATCAACTAAAGGGTATATATCATCATTAAACAAAATAAAAGAATCCATATCAGTATGGATTGAGTATAAAGGGAAGTTTTGGGGCTTTTCCTCACTACTTACCACATATTTCATCAGTGTTTCCTTGTACAGTCTCTTTGGTTGCCCAAAGACAGATATAGTGGCATAAGAAAGGTCTAATTGAAGGGATCCTTGTAGTTTTGCTCCCCATGATCTTGATAGGAGCATCCCATATTTTGCAGGAATGTCAGCAACTACTACGTCCATTAGGATTGTTTTGTTGGGATATTGGACTAAAGACACACAAAGATCTTTGATTAAGCCTAAACACTTGACCTGACTTGAATCAAAAGAGAATAGATCTTTGTAGGGTCTTGTTATGTCAAGGTTTAATTTTTCCATGACCGCTTTGGGCATAAGGTTGTGTGAGGCGCCAGAATCAAACATAGCATTGTGCAGGATCTTGTCATGTATGTGCAGACCAACATAAAAAGGCAAAACAGATCCATGTGTTGATTTTCCATTGACTTCAGGACTGAACATCAACTCAGGAGTATCATCTAACACATTCACACTGTCTTTGACCTCTGGAATTTGGAGTGATTTTTGGATTTGTTGCCTGTAAACGTCATGCTTTGCAAGTTCTGAGAGGGGGATTGATATTTTAAGTTTTCCAATCTCTGATTCTAAGTTGAATGGTTTATCTAGTGAACTCTTTGTGTTAGCAATAGCAGGTCTCTCTTTTTCAGGCATATTTTCTGGGTTTTCCTTTTGATTACCAGCATTTTGGTGAATCACCGTTTGTGGTATTTCTGTTTTGGGAAGATCTTTAGGAAGACTTTTTAGATTTTCTTCTAAGGATAAAGGAGGCGAATGCTGATCAACAACAGGCTAAATGACTGTTACGTCCTCTACAATCACTTGATGCGGGTTTGGAACTGTTGTGTCAGCTGGTTCTATTACGGTAACTTTGCCTTTGATTCTGTTGGGTTGTTTGTTCTCTTTTGATTTTCTAGGTGCCAGGATATCAATGGTCCTTGTTCTCAATTTATACTGTTGTGCACCTCATATATAGCAAAATCATATCCTTGTTTGAAATCAAAAGACTCTTCGGTCTTAGTCTGAAATTGACTTATCTCATGGTCATCTTGGTCTTCTCTAGTAAGGAAAATTTGTTGTTCACCCTTCAAATCTAACAAGTTCATGTGAGTCTCTTCTGTTGGCTCACTAGGGGGGGAAGCTTCTGTGTAGTTCTCTTGAAAAGGGGGCCTAACATCATGGTCAGGACTGGCCCTTCCAACATTTGGGTTTTGATTCTTTCTGAAATTTGGGCTCCTATTTGGCTGCTGACCTTCCCAGGATGATTTCCTCTCAACACTCTCTACTCTATTTCCCAGCCTATGCATGCCATCAATGATAGCATCCAGCTTTTGTTCTAAGGCTGAGGGTTCCTCCTTGAAGGTGGTTCTTATCTCATTTATAGCTCTGTTTCTCTTGGCAATTAGATTTGCCTCCACAGTGACAACCAAATTTTGCTTTTTAACAAGGCTGCTAGGGGCTCTTTCTTTTAACTGGTAGGCCATATCTGGGTCAAATCCATCAGGGAATTTATATAAAGCTAAGTCAGGTGGGGGTCTTAAGTTTTAAGGTATTGCATTATAGACACTGTTGAATCTTGCACAATAGTCCAAAACGGTTTCTTGAGGGCCTCTTTTAATTGTATCATATTCACCTAATATGTGCAAGGGGTCTTTCTTTTTTTCCCATCTGTTGATAAAAATTTGGTACAAGGCCTCTGGGTCTGCTATGGAATTAGCTTGGAGTGACCTGAACCAAGTTCTGACATCACCTGTTAGACTTTGGACAAAAATTTTCATTCTGACACTATCATCATCAATATCATAACTTTCAAAATAGTCCTGCATTTTCTTTGTATGCTGGAGGGCTATGCAGGCACTTGTGCCATCAAAATAGGTTATTTTAGACTGGTAATCCTGAGGCATAGCCCTGGGATTAGCAGGCAACTGTAAAGGTGCATATTTGTTAGCCATAGTTGCAGGACAAACGGGACAACTGGGATAACCGGGATAGTAGGAGTAGTAGCGGCGGTGTGTGAAGTGAATGAAGGTGTGGAACCGTTGCTTGAAGGGGTGGACGATGAACTAGGGGAAGTAGGGTTTGAACAAAACAACACTTTGACAGGGGTTGGAATATAGCTGGGATGAACGTTTTCAAGACTAGGAGCGGTACAGTCTTTTTGTTTTTGTTTGTTAGGACTCCTAGAGATTAAGTTGGGATTCTCAAAAATAGCTGGAGGATGTGGGTCTGGATTTGATCTTGTATAACGTGAATTCTTCTTGGGAGCCAGCTTAAAGCTTGCTTCCTTGGGGATTTTCCTAAGAATATATGGAATAGAACTTTTTGGAAGGTTAGATTCTTCCTCAGTAGAGTTTTACACCTGATTTGTGAGATTAATTGAGGATGTCCATAGTGGATACGCCATTATGTTATCACTCAGGTTGTCCCCAAACTTTCTAAGGGATACGGCCGAGGTAACCACAGACCAACCTTTGGGCTGCTGGTCCTAGCCTACCAGCGGTCAGAGAGGGCTCTCTCTTTTATGATTTAGCTTTGTTTGCTAATGATTTTAGGCTAGTTATAGGTTTCGAAGGGTTTGGTTTATGTTTTGGTGGGAAGGTGGAGAGGGAATGTTTTTAGATAGAGAGGCAATGTATAGTGAAGTAGATTTCAGACCATTGGGCATGGAGTCGTGGATTAGGACTACAGGTGCGTTTTCTTGGTCACAGGAGGAAAATGGAGCAAGGTAGCTGCATCAGAGAAACAACATTCAAAACTAAATGGAGATGGTTTGAATGCTAAGGAATGAGAGGCAATAGAGAATCTCTCAAACAGGTTAGCAGAGGGAATATGAATGAACCCTACTAAGGAGCATCTAAGAATTCCAAAATAACAGTCATTCATAGGTGAATTAGGGCAAATATGGGCCACAAGGAATCCATATCTATGCCTAAATCGGAGAAGAAAACATTAAGAAACCGAAGAAACTGAGTGTAGAGTGAAATTACGCAAATTCTAAACCAAACTTTCGTTCTGTGACTTGAGCATATATGAAATTGAAATAACACAGGAAAGAAACACTTATTGAATCTTACTGCAGCACAAGAATTCCATCATTCACTCACTGTAACCAATAACAATGCATCAACAAACCATTCTCCAAAGCTTCAGCAATTCTTTGATTAAATCCACATATCAGGTACAGAGTGAGTCTCTATTTGGAGTGCATTCCCGAATAACCAACAACCAACCCTTAAAACATGAATTTGGGTGGTTTATATAGAACAGGGTATCAAAAAATAATTATTACATCTGACCTCAAACAGGTCCACGAAACAGTTTCTTTTAACCTAAACTAGTGCTGGAATTAAATGCTGGAAAAGATCTAATGAGCTGCGCCGGAAATAGCCACAAAATGAGTTATTATGTCGTCCTTTGGTGGCTTGATATAATGTTCTGCAATAACTGTGCCTTGGGTTTTGATCCATTGATCTCATGTGACCTTGAAGTGTATTAACTGAGAAATGAAAGTCTTTAAATGGTCTTAAATGTTGAATTGACTTTACTGGGGGCTCTTTAATGATGAATCTACCTCGAGCGGCTTAAAAAATCTTTGCTGATACTCTTTGCCGCAACCTGATACTCTTTGACAGTGGTTTTGGCCTCATCTGCTTCTTCTGGTCTTCAAAACTGCTGAATGGGTGCTTTCTGACTGATTTCGGGCGAAAAGGGCCGCTGCAAGACTGCACAAAAAGGGGAAATCCATTTTGGCCTATTTCCCATAATAGCACATCAAAGACTGCCTCAGAAACTGGATCTGGGCATCCGAAATCGCGATTTTCTCCTTCGCGCCTTTTTTGCGGTGACGTCAGCATGACGCAGATGGTGGGTCCCAGTACGGCGGATGACGTCAGCATGATGACGTCAGCAGGGTGACGTGGCAGGGTGACATGGCAGGGTGACATCACGCTGGCTTGGGGAGCGGAGGGTGGTTTCTGGTTTGGGGTGCACCACCTTTGAGAAGAAGGTGGTTTCGGGGGAGGGGCTCTGCCACAGCCGGGAGAGCGACACGTGGCGAGAGTACGGCGGGAAAACCACCCATCTCTCGGACACTAACCTTCTGGCAGGTTGGAGGGAAAGAAGACCCACCCACCGTAGATCTGGGGCGCCCCAGATCTGACGGCTGGCGGAACGGGCAAGGAGGCAAAGGGATAAGGGACGGGGCCCGCACCATAATTAATTGATTTAATCATATGGCGGGGGGAGAAAAACTTTAGAAAAAGGGTTTTTATGTTTGGTAAAGGGCTTTTTCGGCTTTTGAGGGTTTTTTAGGGGCTTGGGAAGGAGTCCGAAGTTAGCAAGGGGGAAAATGATGGGTTTGAAGAAGTGACGAGGGTTCTTGCTAGGTTTCAGGTAAATTTAGCAATTCCCGAGGGTGAATATGGTTATTTTTCAACCAGGGGGAAGGGATATTTATATAGGAGAGTTATGTATATAGTTTTAGTAGGGGAAGGGGAAAGCATATAGGGAGCTACATAATACAATTAGTTAGTTAATATGACAATGAGCAAGAAGCGCTAAGTGTGCTAATCTTAGGCCTACAGGGGAGGAAGATTCATAGAGGAAGGGTGTACTTTCCTTGGGTGAAGCAGATCCTCACCAAGGCAAATGATATGGAACATGATGAATCTAAGAGGCATCAAGCAGATCTTGACCTCTTTAGGGGAAGTTAGTGAGTGACTTGGGAAATGAGAGGAAAAGGGGGTCAGACATGCCTCGCTTGATCTGGAACAACAGAAAGATGAACCAAAAGTGTGATCTGAATAGATATGACACTTGAAAATATGATCTGGATCACATAACTTGATTCAGCAACCACAACACTACTTACCCAGCCTACTTACCTAGCATTTTTTCTTCTTTTGTTTGGGTGCACTTGAACTAGCAAACCCAGCTTTTCTACTTTGTCTTTTTCTTTTCTCCTATCTACATCTACACTTATTTCATCTAGGGGCTCAGATTAAGCTGTTGAGCACCCTTGCTTCTCTACCTAACTACAAATCTGCCAAGATTAAACTGTTTGGTTAGAAAATGATTCTCTATATTCTACAATAGGAAATTGAAACCTGGGGAGGCCAAGATTGAGCTGTTTGGCCTTCCCTCTAATTGAAACTTTCCAAAAATGGACAACTTATCAAAACTGGTGTACAGCAGTAGCACTTGGACTAGCCTACTCTTCTGGATACTCCTCTGGTCATCTGGAAATACAGAGCATTGCAGCAAGCAAAGAATGACATATTTGGCTCGTAAGACTTTCAATCATGAAAAATGAACACATGTTGCAACAGGAGGCTAACAGGACGTTATGGAGGGTCCGTTCTGTCTCAGCGGCTGCCTCTTCGGCTCCTCGGCCACGCTGTCCATGCCATGGGAATCCATCTAGTCGTATCGGCCCAATATCTGGAACATGATCATCATATTAGTCATTTGAATCTCGTCAAAAATATTTTTCAAAATTCATCTTTATATTTGAAAAATCCAAAAAAATCATAAAATCATAAAATCAAAAATTTCTTACCAATCTCACCCCATGCTGCATTTGGTGGTAACACTAGATCAGGATCTCCTCGGAAATCCAACCCAGCATAGGGGTAGTCATCTATAGCGATGATCTACTGATCCCACCAGGTGAATAAGTCATCATTGAAGGCAGTCCTTGGGACCTCCCCACCCTCCAGACATTTCATCAGATCAGCCCACCGGCCCATCCGTGGATTGCGTGGGGTGCTGATGGAAACTGCTACCCTAGGGCGGAGTGCGGGAACCCTCTCGAAAAAGAAGGAACACAGGATAGTCCCATATCCAAAGTTCTTGGTCTGTCCCCTCTTGATAGAAGTGAGCTGGCTCTTCATGTTGGCCATAAGAGGAGTAAACCAGTCGATCACAGTAGTGAGACAGTCAACTGCCACACTCATGGTTAGCCGTGACGCCTGATGCAGAGAGGATGATCCGTTCACTCGAGCTATGGTGAACAAGATTATCCTTAGTGATAAACTCGCTACATGTGTGATGGAAATCTGGCTCCAAACCTTCTTGGGATGTTTCGGGAAATATATCTGTACATAGTCCTCTATCATGAGACTACTCCGTGTCCTGCCCCGGGAATGTACTACCTCTCCCCTTCGAGAAAGGCCCGTGATGAAGTAGATATCCTCCACTTCTATCCTCAACGGCATCTGATCAATCCTAAAGGCCTCCTCCTCGACGTCCCAATAATCGATGAGCATCTCCAGCAGACGTGTGTTTGCTTTCATATTTGGCAATTTGAAGAATTTTAGCAAACCACATCCTCGTAAAGCATCTAAAGCTTCTGGACTGTTCATAACTTCATTATCTACTGCTGCATGTTCTCTTTCACGCCAAGTGATCGTCATCCTGAGAGAAAAATGAATTTCAACCGTTAGTTTTTGTTAAAAAATTGTTTACGGCGTATACGCGGGTCCCTTTACACACAGTCGCGTGTAGGGCCCGCGTGTACGCAGGTTCCATATTACCAACCCGCGTATACGCCGCGGTCAAATTTTTTACAAAGATTCAACGGTGAAACATCAATAAAAAATCTTTAAAACGATCACAATCAATTACAAGCTAAGTATAAGAGTTACTTGGAGATTTTTGATGAGTTTGAACGGTCAAATCTTGCGTACAGGAAGTTGCTCCTTTTGCTCTCAAAACTCAAATGGTGAACTTGGTGAGTCCAAAATCTCTTTTATAGGTTTTGAAAATGTGAAATTTTTTCAAAATTTTATTTTGTTTGGCCTCATGTGACTTTTTACTTGGGAGCTTGGAATGTCGAGAATGGTTTGTTTTTCAGGACATTTTGGATGTTTTTCGACAGTTCGAGACGGTTCCATGACTGCTGACCCATCATGGCAGGTATCATTTTTTCACTGGCATATAGGCTAGGGATACCATTTTTCCATTGCATTATGCATACTAGCCTCCATCTGCTGATACATCTGCCATAGGGTCGACCCCATCGTGTTATGGTTCACAAGCCCTCTTCACTCGCCGATTCTTTAGATCATGACACGATGGTAGAGCCATCCTTTACATGGGCATCATAGTTAGCACCTCACTGACATTTGTTGCCCATGCTGCTCCAACTTGAGTAGGCTCGGGAGTCCTCTGTAGTCCCGCCATGACTTATGCATTGAAGACTCATTCCTCTTTGCTTCTTCACCTCGTTCTAGCCTTATACCCTAGAGGCTCCTTCATGTTGAATTGTACTTCTGCATTGCATGTTGACCACTTGCACCTATTGGCCTAGAGTTGGATTCACTTGGACTCGTGTTTAAGCCAACTTTTGACCATGACGATTGCAAAATCAACCTTGCATACCTTTGACTTTTGCAGCTTTACACACCTAGACCCGTGGAAGGAACACACCTTTGAGTGTCACTGGCCAGTTTTCACCTCCCTGCATTGAGCATAGGAACGTTCCTCTCCCCGGAACTAGATCATCTGTTTCATTGACACTCGTTCTTTCCATTGTACTATAGCATTCTTTTATTCTTTTTCCAGCTTAACATAAAAAGAAAAAAAAAATTAAATATTCCAAAAAAGAGCGGGAACGGGACAATATTTCCATTTTATTGTTGGCAGCTAGAGTCAGTCGTGTCGCCCTTGAACAAAGCACTCAAAACAAAGTCTCATCCTTGTGGGCAGGATTTAGTTTGACTTAGGTACGCCTTAACCTTGTTATTGAGTCAGTTCTCCCCTGATTGGTTATCTCTTCCAATCATATGGAGGGTTCGTTCGTGCCTCCTGCATGACGAACTTATACAAAGTCATCATATGCTGCCATATAGTCACATTGAGTCGTGCTTTTGTTCAAGGGACGTTAGCCTGAGTCGGCCTTTCTGCGGTGTCTCTTGACTCATTTTTCAGTCGGCCATATGATGAGCCCCAATTTTTGGTACAATTTGGGCTCATATTGGCCTACTTACCTTGCTCAACCATTCACATTTTACCACTTATGCATTCATTTCTTAGTATATTCGTGTTTTTTGTAGGAAGAAGGGCAGGCATTATATCTATGTGACTAATACATGATGATTTCAGGTTCTTGGCATTAAAGAGAGCAAAAGACCACGCAAAAGGAGACAAGGAGACAGCAAAGGTGGCATTGCATGTTTATAGGGAGGTTGTCTACAGCTTTAAATGACTTCCCTCGTGCTTTTCACCTTAACTCCGAGCTCTAACATCTCTCCCCACCGAGCTCAAAGGCAGCCAACACGTTCTACAGGATCAGCAGTTTTACAGCAGTTTGACTCTCAGTTGGACAGTCAAGCTCCACGAATGGAGGCAGCCAGCTTGATCCTCATTTTGTATAAATATGGAGGTCGTAGCCTTTGTTAGAAGCTTTTTTTGAACTTTTGGAATTACTATTGTAATCTCTGAGCACGAGTTACAACTCAGTTTTTGTAAGCCAGTTTTGGCATGACATTAGACTTTTGATTATGAATAAAAGAAAGCAGATTTGGATCTAATTCTGAGTTTTTAAGGGAGCTATAGCTCTCAGGTTAGGGCCCAACCTGAGAGCAATAGACCTCCTCTGTTTTGTAGTGTTATTTGCCTTTCGTTCCAGCACTTTGTTTCTTTACTTTGACATGCAATTCGAATTTACAGTCTACTGATTTAGTTTTTGTGTGATTGAGTAGGATTAGCTTAAGGTTACTTTGCTTTCAGTTTTTTAGATTCGGATAGGAGGTTTGTAATACACAGGAGCTCCAAGAAAAGGTTGTTAGAGATCACTGCCATCTCTGTTTAGGGATTGGGGTGCAGTCCATACCAACCACCAAAAAGCAGTGCAGTCTTTTACTTCCATGCAAGCTGCAACATAGTCATTGAAGATCCATCCATGCACTTTTGATATTGAACCATACTTCTACATTTTTCATTCCATGCACGGCTTCTTTTCTCGGTTTTACATTGTTGTTCATAGGTTTAATGGCACAGGTATCATAGGTTAATGAATTCTCATTTTTGGTGCAAGACATAAGTCATTTGTTTCATTTACACTGCTCCATATCATTCCACTTCCTTCTTCTTTTTCTTGACCTCTCCTCAAGCCACCTACTCGGCCTCTGTTCAGCTCGTTCACCTTCCAACTCTTTCATTGCCCACGTAGCTTCGTCCTTTTGACCTTTTGTTGATCCCATCCTTCTATCCACCAACCAACTCCGTGCACTCTCTCTCCATCTTGTTCCTCTGCCCCTGAGCCATCACAAGTTCCATCTCCACCTCCCCTATCCACCCAAACCATTCCATCCCTTCACCATCACCCAAAACTTCCACTTACAGCACATCCTGTAGAAGTTAACATACTTCCTGTAGAATCCTTGAGTTTCATGTAGGATCCCCTGCAGACATCCTGTAGGAGCCTGCAAACTTGGTTGCCGAGCCTCCAAACGTTGTAGACTTCTGTAGACTGATGCTAAGGATCCCCTGGGACCTCTCCTAGCCCCCTGACCTTTCCCAACCTTTCCTTCCTTTCGCACCACCTCTGCACAACCAAACCCTAATAAGAAACAAAATCATCATCACTCCAACCAATTAAGCAAAAATCCAAAAACATGTTCTTTTCAATCAAAGTAGTTTAAGTTCATGCATTTCACATCATTAGAAGTAATGGCATCATTTCTAGACACTTGCACTCCACCCATTGCATCCTAGAGGTTAAGCTATTCAGATTAGGGTTTACTAGGGTTTCCATGTTTTGGTTGGCTTTCAGTTCATTTTTGCAAAATAGATTAATTTCCTTTAAGATAGCCTTCGTCCATCATTTAGAAAGCTTCTTCTGAGAGCATATAGAAGTTGGCTTGAGCCCTAGCGGACTTGTGCCAACTGACCAAGTGACAACTGCGACAAGAGCTAGTACTTGTGCATACAGCACCGTCGCTTCCAAGTTTGTACGAACTACCGGGTTGATAAAATTAGAGATAGGAAGCTCCAGGAGTTGTATCATTATTGCTACAATACTGGAGCCCACCATCTTTTTGGCGTCGTTGCCGGGGAAGCGTCAGAGTATTAGTAATTGTTGCTTTTCTTCTATTTTCTTACTCTTGCCTTCTGCTAAGTAGTTTATTTCATTTCCATTCTGCAAAAGTAGCATAGATTAGCATTTCTTGCTTTCATAGATTAGCATTTCCTGCTTTCATAGATTAACATTTCCTACTTTCATAGATTAGCATTTCCTGCTTTCATAGATTAGCATTTCCTTTCTGCAAGCGTAGACTAGCATTTCCATTCTTGCAATTTCATTTGAGCAAAGTAGATTAGTTCTTTCCTGCTTTCAGTTTAATTCTGCATCTTTTATAGTTAGTTGTAGATCAATTTGTTTCAGTTTTGCAGGTACCAAAGAAAAAAGCAAAAACAATCAAAAGAAAAAGAAAGCCTTTTCCCTTTCATGCCTCGTAGGAACCGAGATAAATCAGGCAAATTCCTACCAAACACCCCCACCACATCACTGAGTCACCCTTCTCTCTTCTTTGGTGACAGTGACCCAGAAGAACCTATAGGTGAACATCCAGAGATATACAAAGATTCTATAGTAGAAGAAGAGTTAGAGACCACTCCATCTGAAGCTATGGCTGACAATAGAAGAGAAGATGAGAGAATAGAAGGTGCCTTCCCCATCCGAGAGACCAATGGAGAAATGAAAATGAAGAACATTAGCCCCTCCGCCTTACCTCACTTCCATGGTCTGAATACTAAAGATCCTGATACCTTCCTGTTTGAGTTTGTTGTCCTCTGTAGAACCTATGACTATACTGAAGATGAGCAAAAGTTGAAACTCTTCCCTTCAACTCTTAAGGATGCAGCATTACGCTGGTTCATGGGCTTACCTCTCAATAGTATCACCACTTGGGCTCAGATGCAGCAAGCTTTCAATACCAAGTACAAGGATTATTGTAGGTCTAAGGAAACCAAGGGAGAAATCTTTAGGATGACCATGGGAAATGATGAGTCCTTAGAGGATTATGAGGAGAGGTTCCAACTAAGCTATAAGCGGGCCAGGTGCACACTTGACCCTGAATCCCTCAAGTTGGTCCTGCTCCGAGGAGTCCCTGAAGACCTCTTAGATACCCTTCACATGTTAGCTGGGGGGGACATTTACCAACTGCCTTATGAGGACATCAAGACTGTGTTTAGAAACCACTCCAGGGCAGCTAGGAAACGAGGTAGGGGAAACCTCCTCTCAACTAGTGTCCCTTTCTCCAAACATGAGCTTGCAAATCAATTAGAAGATCTCAAGAGTGAGGTGAGACAGACCATTTCCATGCAGCTGGACACATTCAGAATCCAGCAGAAGAAAGAAGAAGCTGAGAGAGCCTTGGCTGTCTTCTGCCCTAGGTGCACAAGGAGACACCCTAAGAACGAATGCCCATTGCATTCGATTGAAGTGTGTTTCGTTTGTGAGGAGGACCATCCCACAAATCAGTGTCCAACCTTACCTGGGTTTAAAGCCATGTACCAAGGGACAGAAGCTCCCACTGAACCTCTCTATTACCTCAACCAAAGGAGGCCACAAGGATCTAGACCTTATCAGCAGGGGATGCAAGGGGCACCTCAAGCTTATTACAGCCCCAACCAATCGACTCCTATGCCTTCCTGGGGTCCCCCTGCTCATCCTTCCTGGTCCATGCCTCCTCCATGGTCTTATCCACCTCAGTACCCCACTCAACCTACTTCTCATTCATATCATTCACATGCCCAGCCTCAGCCTCAATGGAATGCACCTCAGTCGGGGTGGAGGCCCCAATACAACACTCCTCCTGCCATCTTGCCTCCACCACTAGTTCAACCTCAGCCATTACCTCCTGCTCCTCCAAGGCAACCTCAAATTCCTGCTCAACCGAACCCGAACCCCAACAATAGACAAGCCCAGCAGGTATACACTGGGGAAACCTCATGCCCTACGTATGCTGTGGAGATCCAGGAGATCAATCTTCGATCTGGAAAGACTCTACCAGATCGCCAACCTCCTCCCCCAGAGGATGAGGAAGATAAACAGGAAAGTGAACCAAAGGCTATTCCACCCTTTCCTGAGAGACTAACAGCCACCACACAACCCAACCCAGAGGAGGATGAACTTCTGGGTGAGCTCAAGCAGTTGTGTGTGAAAATACCACTTCTCCAAGCCATCAAGGATGTGCCAATATACAACAAACTGGTTAAGGAAAAGTGTTTCAAACACCCAGGCAGGCAGAAGAAAGTTGCTTCAACCATTAATGTCATAGGACAACTGTCTGACCTGATGTTGGGACAAGTCATCTGCCCAAAGTACCTAGATCCTGGAAGTCCTGTAGTAGATGTCCACATCAATGGCACCAACATACCTCACACCTTGATTGATCTGGGGGCTACCATTAATGTGATGACCAGGGATACCATGCTCAAACTCAATCTTCAGGGTTCCTTGAGGAAGACCTAGACAGTACTGCAACTAGCAGATCGCTCCACCGTGACTCCCAAAGGGATTGTGGAGGATGTCTTGGTCTCTATTGACTCTTGGGAATACCCTGCAGACTTCCTGGTTCTGCAACCAAAGGCAAAGCTTACTGGATATCCTCTCATTTTGGGAAGGCCTTGGTTAGCTACTGCAGATGCTTACATAAGTTGTCGTGCAGGAAACATGACCATCAAAAATGGTCCCATGTCCAAGCAGCTAGTCCTATAACCTCCTGCCCAACCCTCCTTAGAGCATGACTCACCACTCTGGTTGGAAGAAGGAGAGGAAGACGAGGTGTACTCAGCACCTCTGTGCACCTTAGATACCACTAGAAGAGACCCCCCAACCGAGGATGACTTGATCGAGACCTTGATCCAGAATCCACCTTCCAGTGCACTACCCTTAGAAAAATTGGTGGAGGATGCCCAAGCTAGCACCTTAGTGGATCTTTGTACAACCAACCCTGTTACTCCCAGAGTCAATAATGTGGAGTTCGGCCCTGAGAAAGCATTGAAGATCAGCTCCTCCCTATCTCCTTCCCAGGAAAAGGAGCTGTGTAGTCTATTGGCCAACCACCTAGATGCTTTTGCTTGGAGCTATAAGGAAATGAAAGGAGTCCATCCTTCGGTCTGTACCCATCATATATACATCAAAGAGGATTGTAAACCGGTTAGGCAACCCCAGAGGAGAATGAATCCATCTCTTAAGGACATTGTCAAAGAAGAATTGCAAAAACTGTTGGATGCAGGATTCATCTACCCCATCTCAGATAGTGAATGGCTGTCCCCTCTGGTGTTGGTTCCCAAGAAAAATGGGAAATGGAGAATCTGTGTGGACTACCGAGAACTAAACAAAGCTACCAAGAAAGACCATTTCCCTCTACCTTTCATAGATCAAGTGTTGGATGGACTGGCAGGAAAGAAGTTCTTCTCTTTCCTGGATGGGTTTAGCGGGTACAACCAAATCCAAATCAGCCCGGAGGACCAAGATAAGACCACCTTCACTTGTCCTTGGGGTACCTTTGCCTACCGAGTTCTTCCCTTTGGGCTATGCAATGCTCCTGCTACCTTCCAGAGAGCTGTCTTGAGCATCTTCTCGGAGCTGGTCCATGATGCAGTGGAAATCTATATGGATGACTTTACTCCTTATGGGGCCAACTTCCAGGAAGCATTGTCCAATCTGGGAAAAGTCCTAACCAAATGCATTGAGATGAACTTGTCCCTTAGTCCTGAAAAATGTGAATTCCTAATGACTGAAGGGACCGTGCTAGGCCATACCATATCTTGCCAAGGGTTGCAGGTGGATCCTAACAAAATTGCTCTCATCAAGAGGGTTCCACCTCCTCAAAAGGTAAGGGATGTTCGGAGTTTCTTGGGATTAGCAGGATACTACCAGAGATTCATTAAAGATTTCAGCAAGCTAGCCTCGCCATTGTTTGGCCTGTTGGAAAAAGATGTGGAGTTTAAATGGACTGACGATTGTCAGAGGGCTTTAAATGAATTAAAGGACAAGTTGGTGTCAGCCCCAATCCTAAGAGGTCCAAACTGGGCCCTACCTTTCCACATCCACACTGATGCCTCGAACAAAGCCATAGGTGCAGCTTTAGGACAGGTTGAGAAAAAACTTCCATATGCCATTTACTTTGTTAGCAAAAACTTGTCCAAAGCTGAGCTGAATTACACTGTAACCGAGAAAGAATTCTTGGCTGTGGTCCATGCACTGAACAAGTTCCGACATTATATTACTGGCTATCAAACCTTTGTACATACAGACCATGCTGCAATTAGATATTTAATGAATAAACTAGATGTGAATGCTCGTATTATTAGATGGTTACTTTTATTGCAGCAGTTTGATTTGACCATTGTTGACAAACCAGGTAGAGAAAATGTTGTTGCTGATTTTTTATCTAGATTGGATTTGTCTGCAGATGAGGATGGAACGGTGGATGACCAGATGCCCGATGAACATCTGTTTGCTATTTCAGTACTCTCTCCATGGTTTGCTGATATAGCAAACTACCTTGTTTCAGCACAGTTCCCCCCGCACCTATCTTCCAGAGAGAAGAGCAGAATCATCAGAAAAAGTGCCTCATTTACTTGGATCGGGGGCAATCTGTTCAAGCTTGGCCCCGATCAGATCTTAAGGCGTTGTGTAAGGGAGGAGGATGTCTTTGATATCCTCCTCGCTTGTCATGATGGGCCTTGTGGAGGACATTTTGCAGCAAAGAGAACTGCCTTCAAGATCCTGCAGGCAGGCTACTATTGGCCCACACTTCATCAAGATGTCAGAAGATATGTCAGTCAGTGTGACCAATGCCAAAGAATGGGGAAACCGACCCAAAGGGATGAGATGCCTCTCCAACCTCAAGTGACTCTTGAGCCATTTGAGAAGTGGGGCATGGACTTTGTGGGCCTAATCAACCCTCCTTCGAGGCAAAGGTCTTACATCATTGTGTGTACTGACTATTTGACAAAGTGGGCAGAGACTAAAGCAATCAAAGCAGCAACAGAAGAAAAGGTGGCCGAGTTCCTAAGAGAAAACATCTTCTATAAGTTTGGCTATCGAAGAGAGCTGGTCACCGATCAAGGGAGCCAGTTCACCTCCAACCTGGTTGAAGATCTACTAGCTCATCACAAGATCAAGCATAGGACTTCCACCCCTTATCACCCTCAAGCAAATGGGCAGGTGGAAGTCACCAATAGAGCATTAGAAGGGATCTTGACTAAGGTGGTGAGCAGCAGCAGAAAGGACTGGGCAGATCGCCTGGTTGAAGCCACATGGGCTTACAACACCACTTGGAAGACCACCACCGGCTTCACACCTTATGAGCTGGTCTATGGGAAGAAAGCTTTGCTGTCCATCGAGTTTGAATACAACACTTTGAGGATGGCAGCTCAGCTAGACCTAGATCTCAGCCATGCACAACAAGAAAGGCTATTGCAGCTGAATGGCCTAGATGAGCACCGAATGCAGGCCCTCCTTCACTCAGAAGTGGTTCAACTTCAGAGAAAGGTGTGGCATGACCAACATCTCCATGACAAACAATTTCAGACGGGAGATTGGGCTTTGTTGTATGACTCCAGATACAAAGATTTCAAAGGGAAGCTGAGAACCAGATGGCTAGGGCCATATTCAGTGGAAAAATGTCATGACAATGGATCTGTGCTTATTAGGACCATTGATGAGGAAGCCATCCCCATGCTTGTCAATGGGCATCGATTGAAGATCTACAGGAAGCCTCCCTCAAGACAAGAGTTCATCAAAACTATGGAGAAGGCAGTGTTGGTCATAGAGAAGGGTTTTGCCTCTGCTTTGGGCATACCCTGAAGAATCTAAAAAAAAAAAAGGAGAAAAATAATAATAAAGATCCTTGGGTGAAAACCTTTCTGAGGTTCCCAAGGTAGGTGGGAGGGGTGAAAACCTCACTGAGGCGCCCCTATTGTCTTTTCAAAAAAAAAAAAAAAAGGAAAAAAGGTTGGAAACAGATCCTTGAGTGAAAACCTCTTTGAGGTACTCAAGGCAGATGGCAAGGGTGAAAACCTCAATGAGGTGCCCCTGTTATCTTTCAAAAAAAAAAAAAAAAAACAAAAGAAAAACAAGGTCAGCAGATTCATTATGTAAAATTGCATGCAGGTGTTCTATGGAGGAGAGGAAGCCTCTCAACTCAAAGCTAAGGGTCCTCATCATGCAGCAAGGATACCTCACCAGCACCTCCTCCAAGAATCCTCATTTTCTCCAAGGTATGTGCAATTTTATTCCATCTTGAGTCTTCTACAGGAAGACGCAGATTTTCTACAGGAAAATGCAGAGTTTCTACAGGAAGATGCAGATCTTCTACAGGAAGGTGCAGACTGTTATAGCTCCAAATCTCACTCTTATGGTTTGTGATGCTGCACTCATGGCCTAGGGCAACCCCTCCTTCCAGACCTGGTCCCAAAATTTTAAAAACAGTGTTTTATTCCCTATACGCGATATTGCCCTGAGTTAAACGCGTGTACACGCGGGTCTGTGTATACCCAACCCATGTGTATGTATTAAAACACTTAAAAAAACATATATTTCCTTATTTTCGGGCGGTGATCGCGGGTTTTACCTGCTGGATCACCTGTTAGTGCCTGTGGCCCAACTGTTCCCAACCAACTCCTAACTAAAAAACTACTTTGGAGATGTTATAAAAAGACATCAAAGGGAAGGCCAAAGGGAGAGAGAAAGGAGAGCAAGATTATTATGCTAAGATTTTCCCCTTAGACCAGGTCTGAAGTCCTTGGTGCTTTCTGCACTTCCCCCATTTTGCATAGGAAACCCTTGTTTCCATGTGTATTGGTGATCATTCATCCTTAATATCATCATTGAGTAAGACTTGGAAGGAGCTCTTGTTGGAGGCTTGAGGCTGGAATGAATCCGGGAGGAAGCTTTGCTTGGAGCCTGCTGAAGGTGTTCAGGTGATATCTTTCCGTTATATGTACTTTATTTCCCTTTATATATAAAGAAACACGTCTTTGTTCCCGAAACAATCTTTCTTTATGCTTATGAGATTCTTGTTTGAATTCTTATGCAAGTGGTTACTTAAATATTTTTATAACTAACTTTATAGCATAAAGATGGTTTATACATAAGTATTTGTACATGTACTGTTGTGTTCTTTGATTTGTTTGTCTTGCAGGTCAAAGGAAGAAGAAGGGAAATCCAAGAAGGGTTTGGACCCTAAAGGCCTTCTCGAACGTAGGACCTTAGGTACGTACCTTTAACATTAGAATTGGCGTGAAAGTAAAAATGATGGCTGTGTGTGTGTTTCTTCGAATAAGCAATTTTCAGTCTGGTAGAGTCTTAGCCCAAAGGACCTAGGGGTACTTTCCCTTCAACCACAGAATCTCTACAGGAACGCATCCTTTCTACAGGAAACGCTGTATTTCTACAGGAAGCTTCCTGTAGAAGCTCAGAACGGGCCATAATTCATTTCATGAGGCGATCTAACAGCTAAGGATCGGTTTGTACGCATGCATGCCACGGTTGTCAACCATGCACATTGCTGTTATCTTGCTCCACCGTCCTTGTCGACATGCAACCAAGTACCTGCACCAGCAAAGCAGATCGATGAGTCTTGAGGAAAAAGGAAACCTGTAAATGGAAAAAGCGCTATATATCTCACACCATATTCATCCCAGTCAACCCGAGGTCCCGAGAGCATGATCGTGAGGCCATCCATCGTCGTGCAGCATGCACCCAAGGAAGAAGAACTGTTCCAAGACATCCCGCCAGAGTCCTGTAACAGTTAAACCTGCTAGAGTGGATACCATTCACCGCGCAGGCCATCTGAAGGGAAACGTGGGCGCATGCAATTGAAGCATCCCATCCATCGACAACAGCTCATGAACATGGACCTCCGGGCCTGTGTAAGTCCGCCAGCAGCAGGCAAATCGACTCATTCACGTCCAAAGAGCCGAGACATCGTGTACAACCACGCAGGTAAGTGTCTCGACCCTTCCTTCCATCAGACTGCATGAATTTTACTTTGATTGATTGATTAGGTGTAAAGGTGAATTGGTTGAGTGACTGTGTGGCCATTTGGCCGGCCACGTCGGCCAGTTAATGGTCTAGTTGGATGTGTGGGTGGCGACCATGACAAAGAGAATGGGCAGCATGCACGTGAGAGAAATCTCGTCGAGGAAACGAGTTCAACAAGAGAGGCGGCGGCAGATCCGCGGGAATTTATGCGGCTGCAAGTGAACGCACAGTTGAATGATGGGGTGACGTCACCCAACGGTCCGGCGGGGACAGCTCACCCCCCGCGCCACGAATTCTGCTGAATTTGAAATCTAATTGGCTCGATCGCATTCATGCATTTATCACCCACCGGTTTGAACTCGAGCGGCTATCCTGATCCTTTTGCAATGTGATACGCCGAGCTTTTGTCTATCAGAGCGATTGAGAAGCATGCTCAAGGCGCAGACCGACTGCAGTCTCTCCCGAAATCTGCGCGCTGCATTCTACAGGATCGCTGTCATTCTACAGGAACGCTGCATTCTACAGGAACACTGTCATCCTACAGGGACGCAGTCTTCTACAGGGAAGCGGGTGCCTCACGTAAAAAGGTGGCCAATTAAAGAGGTAACCCTTGAACTCTTCATGCAACTGGTTATTAAAGGTGGCAAGGTTGTCGTCCACAGTCCGGTCATAGAAAAAACGGTGAAATTGTTGTCTGCTGTGCCTATACTGTCATTCTACAGGATGTCGAGTAATTAAATTGTGTTAAAGTTCCTCAAGGATAAGTTTGTGGGTTATGTGCATGATATCCTACGCTCTGTCTCAGTAAACCAAAACCTCTTCCACAATCACCACCTCTGGTTAACAAAACTGTGTTATCATGCCGGGTGGGTTTATTAGACGAGAACCCATTGATTCAGCCAAATTAAGGGAAAACCAGGGGGTGGTAGAGCTCTTCACACGAGCACAATGGATATCTTTTTGTGATAAGCTGCAAGGTTACGATGATGAAGTGGCCGAAGAATTTTTGCAGGCTTTGAAGCCGAAATCCAAGACACTGGCCACAGTGAACTTCAGAGGTCTAAGCCTCAAGCTCACCCCGCAATATATCAGTCAGATCACTAAAATTCCGATGGGTTTGCCATGGGATAAGGAAGAAAGAAAGTTGAGCCAACAAGCCAAGAAGGAATTCTTTCCACCTGAGGAGGAATTCTTAGAGGACAAAAATGGGGTGCGAAGAACCAGCTTACTGCCACCATGGAATGAAGTCAGCTTGCAAATCATGAAATATATAACTTGTGAGGGCCGTTTTAGCATCGTGTATGCATATCACTTTCGGTTGCTCACTGAATTAAGGCACCGGATTGATCTTCCTGTAGAACAAAAATTGAGCATCCCTTATTTCCTGTTGCAGTCTCTAATGGAGTGTGCCACAAAGCTAAAAGAGGGCATACCAAATCAGATAGCCCACCATGGGCTGATCAAGCTTCTTGTGGAGGATGCATTGCATTCATATAAGGTTCCCCTCTCATGGGAATCATTCCGGAATTTGACTAGAGATGGAGACATTAAAATGTTGATTGAAGAAACGGGTTCCTCCAGCAGTGAGGAACAAGAAGCAGTGGCCGAGGGAAAGAGAGAAAAAGGCCAGAAGACCCCGACCACAGTGCAGAAGAAAGAACAGAAGAAGAAGCATGAGGAAAAGGATGACAAAGAAAAAGGTGGCACACCCATCTTGTCAGCAAGAGAAAAGAGGTTGAAGAGCAGAATGGACAAAGCTGAGGTGGTCCACGTCAGCCCAAGTACCTCATCAGCACCTGCAACCAAAGCAAAAAGCAAAACTCAGGCAGCTAAGCAAGCAAAGGTGGAGACACCTGTGTCTACAGGAAAGCAGAAACAGGCTTCTACAGGAAGCCCGAAAACAGAGACAAAGGCTTCTACAGGAAGCCCGAAATTGGAAAAAGGGGCTTCTACAGGAAGCCCGAAAATCATTGAGAAACAGGCTTCTACAGGAAGCCTGAAGACAGAGAAAGGGTCTTCTACAGGAAGCCCGAAAATTACCAAAGTAGGGGCTTCTACAGGAAGCCCGAGAGTGGCTAAAACCGGGTCTTCTACAGGAAGCCCAAAATTGGTAAAGAAAGGATCTTCTACAGAAGGCCTGGAAGTGGTCAAAGCAGGGTCTTCTACAGGAAGCCCGAAATCTGAAAAGAAGGGGCCCTCTACAAGGAGCTCTGAGAAAGCAAAACGCAAGGAAGAGAAGGCTGGTATTCTCGAAAAGGAGGCAGCAGCTGCGTTGGCCGCCCTCAGTACACCTCCAAAGCCGAAGGAGAAGAGAGAGAGGGAGACCCCTCTACCATCTGAAGCCAGGAGAAGTAAGAGGATAAACACGGGCAGGCCGCAGCCTCCATCCAGCAGCCAAACCATTTTAGGGGATGTCCCTACTTCACCCAGTGCAAGAACCCCCTCTAAAACATCAGCCACCCCCGAGAGGGGAAGCCCAAAAATAACTTCCTGGACACGAAAAATAGGCCAATCGCCTTCCGAAGCCCGGCTCAAGGAAATGGAAAAGGGGGAAGAAGCGCCACCCTCGTCACCACCAGGGGCAGAAAAGGCAGGGCCACCAAAAACAGGAAAGGAAGAGCATGCTCCAGGCTCTAGTTCTCGGCCAAAGACGAGGAGCCAGAGCAAAGTTGCTCAAGGATGAGCAAATAGTTTAGCTGGGGGGTGATGATGAGCCCCAATTTTTGGTACAATTTGGGCTCATATTGGCCTACTTACCTTGCAAAACCATTCACATTTTACCACTTATGCATTCATTTCTTAGTATATTCGTGTTGTTTGTAGGAAGAAGGGCAGGCATTATATCTATGTGACTAATACATGATGATTTCAGGTTCTTGGCATTAAAGAGAGCAAAAGACCACGCAAAAGGAGACAAGGAGACAACAAAGGTGGCATTGCATGTTTATAGGGAGGTTGTCTACAACTTTAAATGACTTCCCTCGTGCTTTTCACCTTAACTCCGAGCTCTAACAGCTCTCCCCACCGAGCTCAAAGGCAGCCAACACGTTCTACAGGATCAGCAGTTTTACAGCAGTTTGACTCTCAGTTGGACAGCCAAGCTCCACGAATGGAGGCAGCCAGCTTGATCCTCATTTTGTATAAATATGGAGGCCGTAGCCTTTGTTAGAAGCTTTTTGAACTTTTGGAATTACTATTGTAATCTCTGAGCACGAGTTACAGCTCGGTTTTTGTAAGCCAGTTTTGGCATGACATTAGACTTTTGATTATGAATAAAGGCAAGCAGATTTGGATCTAATTCTGAGTTTTTAAGGGAGCTATAGCTCTCAGGTTAGGGCCCAACCTGAGAGAAATAGACCTCCTTTGTTTTGTAGTGTTATTTGCCTTTCGTTCCAGCACTTTGTTTCTTTACTTTGACATGCAATTCAAATTTACAGTCTGCTGATTTAGTTTTTGTGTGATTGAGTAGGATTAGCTTAAGGTTACTTTGCTTTCAGTTGTTTAGATTCGGATAGGAGGTTTGTAATACACAGGAGCTCCAAGAAAAGGTTGTTAGAGATCACTGCCATCTCTGTTTAGGGATTGGGGTGCAGTCCATACCAACCACCAAAAAGAAACGCAGTCTTTTACTTCCATGCAAGCTGCAACATAGTCATTGAAGATCCATCCATGCACTTTTGATATTGAACCATACTTCTACATTTTTCATTCCATGCACGGCTTCTTTTCTCGGTTTTACATTGTTGTTCATAGGTTTAATGGCACAGGTATCATAGGTTAATGAATTCTCATTTTTGGTGCAAGACATAAGTCATTTGTTTCATTTACACTGCTCCATATCATTCCACTTCCTTCTTCTTCTTCTTGACCTCTCCTCAAGCCACCTACTCGGCCTCTGTTCAGCTCGTTCACCTTCCAACTCTTTCATTGCCCACGTAGCTTCGTCCTTTTGACCTTTTGTTGATCCCATCCTTCTATCCACCAACCAACTCCGTGCACTCTCTCTCCATCTTGTTCCTCTGCCCCTGAGCCATCACAAGTTCCATCTCCACCTCACCTATCCACCCAAACCATTCCATCCCTTCACCATCACCCAAAACTTCCACTTACAGCACATCTTGTAGAAGTTAACAGACTTCCTGTAGAATCCCTGAGTTTCCTGTAGGATCCCTTGTAGACATCCTGTAGGAGCCTGCAAACTTGGTTGTCGAGCCTCCAAACGTTGTAGACTTCTGTAGACTGATGCTAAGGATCCCCTGGGACCTCTCCTAGCCCCCTGACCTTTCCCAAGCTTTCCTTCCTTTCGCACCATGTTTGCACAACCAAACCCTAATAAGAAACAAAATCATCATCACTCCAACCAATTAAGCAAAAATCCAAAAACATGTTCTTTTCAATCAAAGTAGTTTAAGTTCATGCATTTCAAATCATTAGAAGTAATGGCATCATTTCCAGACACTTGCACTCCACCCATTGCATCCTAGAGGTTAAGCTAGTCAGATTAGGGTTTACTAGGGTTTCCATGTTTTGGTTGGCTTTCAGTTCATTTTTGCAAAATAGATTAATTTCCTTTAAGATAGCCTTCGTCCATCATTTAGCAAGCTTCTTCTGAGAGCATATAGAAGTTGGCTTGAGCCCTAGCGGACTTGTGCCAGCTGACCAAGTGACAGCTGCGACAAGAGCTAGTACTTGTGCATACAACACCGTCACTTCCAAGTTTGTATGAACTACCGGGTTGATAAAATTAGAGATAGGAAGCTCCAAGAGTTGTAGCATTATTGCTACAATACTGGAGCCCACCACCATCCCTGGTTGTCAGTATCATGTCTATCATCACATCAGTTATGTTGGTCCTTTACTCGTGTCGGTTTGAGAAGGTCCCCATTGACTTCTTGCTGGCGGGTCTTGTCCTTATCGACGACGACATCTTGCTCTGAGGATAGACCTAGAGTTGCACCCTGGCCCTATTTTCATTATTGATGGGTCACCTTGTGCTCAGCATCGATCAGTATCATGGGTCTTTGACTGAGTGGTTTCCCTTGTGTTCGACATCAGCTTACATTATCACACATTGGGATTCATGCAGTACCTTGGTTTCCATTTGACCCTATTGGTGGATACCTCGCCTCTGTGTTGGCTTTCATTATTGGTTGGTTCAGAGGGTTTCTGTCGTGCGCTAGCTACATCTTGTGTACGCCGGAAACGTATTTCGGTTGGGTTACTACATCTCTTTCGTCTGATTCCTTCCACATTATTGGCCTATCGATTACACTTGCGCTAGATTGATGAAGGATGCCTTAATTCCTTCCTTCTAGCGGATCTTTCCCTATCGACTCCGACTCATTGCTTTAGGGCAAAGATCTAGAATCCATTTGGCAGTACCTTGGGATTTGTAGTCGTTAGTGGCAGATCCTTCGCTATCGACAGTGGGAAACCATCATTGTCTCATGATCGATAGATTCTTACAGATGTTCGACTCCATCTCATCTATTCACACTTGTTAGATTGTACGGGGTACCTTGACGCTCATTATCATCATCGGTGAGTAGTCTCGCGTTTGTTAATGGTATACATCAATGACCGGTAACCAAATCATTTCTCACATGGTCGACTTCAGGTCATTTATTCCCATGGTGTAGAAATGTACCACGGCGGTCAGTGAAGACCTCAGGTTGTATCAGCATTCATTGGTTCACTTGACAGTTGCTCTTGTTGCTGCTAGTTGATACCACTCCACGTTATATTGTTGTGGGGAAAAGTATCCGATGCGGATGACCCTATACCTACTCTAAAGGTGACAGTCTTTAGCAACAACTGAAAGTAAAAGCTTTGATGTTTTCCTTTATGAAAGTATAGAGAGAAGGAAGAAAAGATTAACCAACCTGGTGTCTTTCGCTTAGTCGATCCTTGTCCTCTCTCTTTGTCTCTTGTTCCCAGATATTTGCTCTCTTTGCCGGTCCAGCTACACACAGATCCTGCACAAAACAAGAGAGGAAACTACAAGATACAAGTACTCATAACTGATGCATGGATTAGAGTGAATCAAATATACATGTAAATACAATACACCAATGCAATACAAGTATATAGGAGAACATGCAAAACTTTATTGATAGAAGTAACAGGGTTCTGAGAAGGTTACAACCAATGATGGCTCCAATCCAGCAGCACCTCCCCAGCAGCAAGAACTCTCCTCTTCACCTCTAGTAAAACAATCACCCAATAGCTCTAACTGTAATCCAACAGCACCTCCTTGCTTTACACAAAATTCCAGCCTCTTTTAGACCTCATAGAAGAGCTCTATATATAGGAGAGAAGAAGAGAGGATGAGTCAGCTTGAGGCTGACATAGAGCTGACTAGTGTCCTCTCCCTCTTCAGTTAATCTTCAGTTCTTGAGTCCACTTGGAGATCCTTGCTTACACATGGTGATCAAGTACCTCTTACTCATCACAGGGCGAATCTCATGAACCAAGTGTCAGTTTGGAAGCTTCCTGGGCAGTTGACACCTTGCAGGATGACTGTGCCACTTGGCCAATCTCGCCCAGCGCAGGTAGCCTTCATTAAATTTGACTTCCAGCGTAGGTACAAGGAGGGACAGTTGCATTCCAGCGCAGAAGCTCAGTGGAGCAGCTGACATGATCCAAAATTAGCCTGTTTTGAAGTGTTTTCAGGTGGAGAACTGATTGGAAGTGTTGTTGTTTGATGACCTTGTTCTTTTAGGGGTAAGAACAACATGTTTAGGGACTGAGGATCCCCGTAATTATCGACATTTCATGCTCCATGATGCGAGGCACAAAAATGTCTATAACAGTTGCCCCCTAAAGTATGAGGCCGTTTATCGGGTGAAATGCTTTATCTAGAGGGTCCGAAGTTCATTCCAGTGCTGAGGAGGCGCCCTGTAATACAATACATTATTTTTCATTCTTTTTTCATGATCTAGCTGAGGCGGGCATTCCCATGCTCAGCTCTTTATAAATACATTTTGGTACATATGACAGACGATCGTCTGAAGATAGACTGATAATTTTCTGCTGAAATTATCATCCTTTGAATAGGATGATCATCTGCTGCAATGATGTACATGGCAAATGCTTTTATATTTCCTGAATATATATCGCAGCCCGGATGGATGAAACTAGATCCGGGGTCTTCAAACTCGTTCGATCTTCACTCTAAGTACAAGTCGATCCATGTGAGAATTTCGCTGAAGTCGAACATGGAAAGACATCGCTTGATTACCGGTCAATAATGAAAACCGTTAACAAGCGCGAGAGGAATCACCAATAATGACGATGACCCTCAAGGTACTGCAGTACAATTCACGTGGCGTGAATACAGGACTTGGCGTCGAACGCCACGCAAAATCTTCCGGTCGAAGGTCATTGAGGTATACCTGTCGCCGGAAGTGAGAAACTTGCCATTGAGGCATGCAAGCTTCAAAGTACTGATGGGGGTGTTCCTAGATCAACTTCTTGGATAATGAGCTGAAGTCGACAAGAAGCGATCCGTCAAAGGAGGGCCTTAATGAATCCCACATCAATGACACGGAACAGAGCTAATGACTTTAGTGGAGGTGAAAACAAACTGTGACATATGATTCAGGGTGGCGATCATGAATGGATGAAGGATAATGTATGGCAATGGATGGGACACGGTTGACACTTTCAGAATGACCCCTCTTGAACATATAACGAAACTGATGCGATGGATCGGTAGCATTACCCCAAATGTGGATGGTTTGGCGAGGACCATGGCGGTGAGACCGGTGAATGAAACAACCCAACCCGATGTGGTACGGAGGAAAAGTGTCATGTTCAAGAGTGACTTGCTACCATTAAACTTTGATGTTCTCCCAATTTTTCCCCAGTCATTTTTGACCAGTACCTCTTTATTTTTGTCAAGCTTGAGGAGGATAACATATGCTTGTTCTATAACCTGCCCTTCGGGCAAGCCTATCGCTATGATTTAACGAGCCTAGCGATAGGGAAACTCGTTCTCGTCTAAAGACAAGTTTGTCGCTATTTAATCATTTTAACGAGTCTAACGACAAGGAAAACTCGGTCCTTTTCATTTTTAGAGAGTCTGAAAAGGTACAGAAAGTCAACTCCATGATTCCTTTTTCGTCAGCTAATCCCTTAAGTCCGAAAAAGTATAAAACAATACAGAAGGGATGGTTGTTCGGTACTTTTAACGAGCCGAACATGACAAGCGCTCGATCCTTTTGTGCAATAATCCCTCAGGTCCAAAAAGATTAAAATTTAGAGGAGGGATAGCGTTCCGGTCATTTAACGAGCTGGAAGGCCAAAACTCGGCAAACTTTTCATATTTTACGAGTCAGTGAAAAGAGCTCAAAGAAGACTCGTCTTTTGAGGAACGAGTGATAAACAGGGATAGCAGCAGATTCCAGGTACAAGTTGGAATTTTCCAATCACGGCAGTGTCACAAGGATGGCTAGGTGAAATCACTCTTCGCAGATGTTCCTCAAAATGGGTAAACACACAAATGGGAGTGAATGATCGGCCAAATGAAAAGTGGAGGTGACGGTGCACAAACACGACCAAGGCTTTTATGGCTGATGAATTTACGATCTCAAAAGGTTATTTACCGGTTCATTTTTTCTGGATGAGCTTGAACTCTAGGGGAAGATTGCTCACAACTTATGTTTATTTTTTAACGAGCATGAACTATGTGCTAAAACTGCTCGATCTTTTGCATGCCCCCAGCATCATAATAACGCATGTCAAAGGAGGGTGCCCCCCAAGCTTCATTGCATTCAACTTGGTGATTGGAATGAAGGTTTACCTTTGAATTTTGAAAAGGGGATTTGTTTCATTTTTTAATGAGGTTGACTTAATAAAAGAACTATCCTCATGACTCCTTGTTTCATTTTTTAACGAGGTTGACACGAGATAAGAACCGTCCTCGGATCTTACAAAATATCTAGGAATCTTCCGAATCCAACCAGAAGATTGGATTAGATTTCATGTTGTAGGTTTCCACCATGGCCTCTCCCGCCAGATTACTTGGAGGCGGTAGGGCGAAAGTACCCATTAAGGCAGGGTCTTTTAGGAAACCTACTCCGATATTTTGGAAAAAATGATTCCTTGCATGGATCATTGGAATGCTTCCTGAAACTTGTGAACTGTTGGGGAGAAAAGTTTGTTGGTCGACGATTGTAATTCCTTCTTGGGAGGGAAATGCAATCCTCCTGAAATAGGTCGACACAACCGCGGCCATGGCGTAGATCCAGGGCCTTCCTAGTAGGATGTTGTAATCGAGGTTTCCATCAATTACTTCAACATCAATTCCTACTGTTTTGCCCCCCAGTTCAACTTGCAAGTTACTTAAAATCCCGTATGGAGTGTATGATCGTCCATCAAATGCTTTTAACGTCATTGACGATTTCGACAAGGGTGGTGATCCTAATTCTTTCCAGCAACTCATCGACATAAGACATGTAGATGCCCCCTCATCAATAATTGTTCGATGAACAGTTTTGTTGAGGGCTTTCACTTGAATAAGGAAAGCTAGTTGAGCTGGTAACTGAGGGTTATATCCTTTATGGTCAAAGGCCACAAGATTGGAATCCATTGGGCCAATCCCACCTATTGCTGATAATAAAGCTTGCTCTTGGGAGGGGTAATTTTGTGGTACCTCAAGTGTCGACATAGTGGACGGCGATTGGGTCAGGTCCTTTACTATATTATAATTCTGTGCTCCTTTGTCACGAGGATTAAATGTCGATTTGTGTACTACTCCCTTTGGCGACTTTATCATTGGCTCAGGAACGATGGGTGGCACAACTTCGTTCAAAGTTGTTGTTGAACTACTAGGTCGTTCATTAACCTTGTTGTTCGACATCTTTGGATTCCTGTAATCTTTACTCCTTGTCAAAGCATTATTCTGTTGCTTCGAGGTAGACAACATAAGCACTTGGGATCCGGAAGCATTTTGATTAGCAACCATATTTTGACCTGGATTAGGAAACGGATCAGTCAATACTGCTGGGTTTTTTGAACTCTTGAAGAGTTTCTTAACTTCAGCTATATGTGGACAATCTTTCGTCCAATGATCCTCATCGCATATATGACACCCTGTCGGGGGTCTCCCTTTCCTTTTCTTTATCTTCTTGCCCCCTGGTTGCTTCAGTTGTTTGCCCTTGTCGGTCGACATGGCATTTACTTCTGAGGCAAGAAGTCGCTCATTTGCATTTTGACTAGAAATTTTGCGTTTGCCAGTCATGCCATTACTGGCGTGAGAGTTAGTATTCGATCCAGGAGGGGGAGGAATTGAAAATTCAGGTCTAGGGGCGTCAGGTATTTTGTCGTAGAGCGTGCCCGACTGAGTATATACTAAGTCTAAATATTGAGCACGAGCAATGACTTGCTCCTCTGTTACGACTCCTCCCTTGGCCACATCTTCCGTTATAGCTGGAAGTAACGACTTTATAAACCATTCAGCTAACAGCTGATCGGGAACGTAAGTTTTCACCATCCTACGACGACGTCGCCACTCATGTATATGATCAGATATGTGAGTGGCCGTTGTCTGTTTGAAGTTGGTAAGGAGTTCTGTTCCTGTTTCATACCTTATCGGTAATTGAAAATGGGTTAAGAAAGTCGTGGCTAGGGAACTAAAATTGTCGAAAGAGGCTCTAGGTAATTCAATATACCATTTAGCTGCCGGACCAGTCAATGTCCTCTGGAAAAGGCGAAGCCTTATCGAATCATCATTCAAGGTATTCGATGAACACCATAGATGGAATGTCATCACATGATTCGACGGATCTTCACCAGGATTTCCATTAAATTTAGGAATGTCTGACGGAAGTTTATGTGGAATCGCTGGCCACCAAGGGGCATAAGAAATTGGATCATTCGTCAGCCGGTTTAGATCTGGTAGTTCTAGAGTTGCTACAAAGGGCAACTGTTGGTTCAGGTTAGGCGAAGCATATCCAGGATAAGATGGTATCGCCTGAGCAATGGGTCTTTGCAGACCAGCATTATGCTGACAACTTTGACAAGGTTGATGGGTGTAACCATTATAGTATGGTTGCCCATTACTTACAAAGACTTGTTGCTCAGGTCCTTGATATGATTGCTGGAAAGGCGGTTGTTGAGATTGAAGCAACTCTGGTTGTTGGACCATTTGCTGTTGACCAATACTGGATGATTGACCAGGATGAAGAGTCACAGTACTTGTTTGAGCCTGAGTCGCTCCAGATAAGGAGGCACTACCTTGAGATTGCTATTGAGATGTCGAGACAAGAGGCTGTTGTATGGCAACCTGAGAAACTTGGGGTTGACATACAGTAGGCAGCGCTTGTACTTGCGACGCAATCACCATACCAGGTATAGTGGCAACATTCGACACAGGGCGGACTGGTTGCATAGAATATACAACTCCTGGTTGTTGAGGTAGTATTGGTACCCAACTGCTGGATGTAATTCCAGTTTGACCTGAACTTTGTTGTGAACTCACGGATGGGCATCCTCCCGGAGGAGGTAATGAAAAAGCATACTGCCCCCCATATGGTATCAATCCGGAACTCAAGGGGATCGATTGCCCAAGTTGACCTCCAAATGGATCAATTTGGCGAGTTTCAATATAAGAAATACCAGATGATAATCCGGACGAAGAAATAGGAACTAACCATGTCATCGTCCCTGATGGGACTCCGGCTTGTTGTTGACAACTTGCCGGGACAGATGGTATACCAGCGAACATCGTTGGAGTAGCAGTAGGAGCCTCTGCTGCTGCTATGTCGAACGACACAGTCCTAGATGTCGACGGTTGTTCAGACATATCTAGTCTATCCAAAAGATTTCTTAGCGATTTTACAGGAACTTCCACTTGTGGTGGACTAACTTCGAAGATCAACGAGGGAAGGGTGATGATTATTTCGCTTAAAATAAATTTTATAACGACGCTTTAGACACAACTTGCTTTTTCATGTTTTAAGAGTCGAGAAAAAGCTAAAGATGACTCTAGTCGCCTTCGATGTATTAACGAGCCCGAAGTGACAAATGCTCGGTTGGACTTTTTCAGTTATAGAGTTTGAAAAAGGCCAAAAGAAACTGCTCTGGAGATCTAGGCAGAGGGTGTGCCAAACCTTTCGCGAAACCACAGAATACGTTTTACGGTACGGGTGGTCGATCTTCGTGAATGCTGTGTTCACTGCATCGCGATCAGTAGGGCGGCCGACACGGCTTCCTAAGGATAAAGGATAAATGCCTATAGGGGTCTCCCAATATACGCGACGGTACGCGGGAGCACAAGTCCGTATTAGTGCCACCGACTCTCAGGAGGAATCACCCACCTTCGTAGAGATCGACAGTCACTATGTTTAACGACGCCGGAACACGTCTCTACCTAGACCTCTAGATGTTTGCGTTATGTTACAAAGCGTTGTTATGTAAATTGGGTTTATTTTAATGTTGATCTTGCTTAACAGTTTGTCTTTCTGGATCACCACGAGATGTATTGGTACAAATTCCTAAATGCAGCTAAAATGATAAGCAAGCTTTTACAATCTTTTTAGCTTTGAAAATCCTAACTACTGAGGGGAGAGAAAAACATTATCTTTCCACACAGAGCACAAAGCACAAACTAATGCACTTTCTCCTAGATCAATCACGCAAACTTATCAAAAAATGCAAATGCAAGATGCATGTATTTCTTTTCTTTTCCCTTAATGTTGATGTAGACAAAAGGAAACTGTCGTGTAATTTTCGAATTCAATTTGAAGCGTAAACAAACAAGTATTGTCTAAAATCAAAAGACGCTTTACAGGTACTTGTTTCGACACTAAAAATGTATGAATTCAAACCATAAAATGAAAAGCAAACAAACTCAAACAGCCATGAACAGTAATAAAACTAGCTCTTAAGATCACAAAGACACTTTTACAGTTCAGGATCTAAGAGGTCACAGCTATACTGGTTCACTTTTCACAATGGGAAACTGTAACTGAAGCAAGAAATACTGAAAGAACAATCACAGTTTCATCACACAACTGAGGCAGAATAATGTCAAGGAAAGTTGGTTTACAGCAAGTACCATGACCAGCAATCAGCAGCAAAAATCAGTGAAATCAGGGCTAAGACACAGTGGAAAACCTCTGGAAGACACTGGCTAACAGGTCCAGCGCAGGCTCTGGTCTGTCAAATTGACTTCCAGCGCAGTTCTCGAAGGGAGTACCTGCGTTGTAATGCAGACTGCCTGTGGACAGCCTACACTGACACACGAGAGTTTTGTCTACAAAGAATTCCGGGTCATAAAAAGCTCAAAAATGCACTGTTTTTGTTGAAATAAAAAGCTATAGGTCAAGTACAGGCTAAGGGATGATCAAGAGGATGAAAAGCTATCACAAAGAGTAAAGAGTCTTTTGTAGATAAGCTCTTCAAATCTTGAATTCGCTCAGCAAATGAGCAAGAGTAGCAGACCCTCTACTTCGCTTTTGATATAGTCAAAAGCTTTTCGATTTGGTACTCTTTTCTTCAAGAAATGAATAGCAAAATACTACAAACACCAACAAGATACTAGGCTCCCCAGCGGAGTCGCCAATTTGTTGTGGGGAAAAGTATCCGATGCGGATGACCCTATCCCTACTCTAAAGGTGACAGTCTTTAGCAACAACTGAAAGTAAAAGCTTTGATGTTTTCCTTTATGAAAGTACAGAGAGAAGGAAGAAAAGATTAACCAACCTGGTGTCTTTCACTTAGTCGATCCTTGTCCTCTCTCTTTGTCTCTTGTTCCCAGATCTTTGCTCTCTTTGCCGGTCCAGCTACACACAGATCCTGCACAAAACAAGAGAGGAAACTACAAGATACAAGTACTCATAACTGATGCATGGATTAGAGTGAATCAAATATACATGTAAATACAATACACCAATGCAATACAAGTATATAGGAGAACATGCAAAACTTTATTGATAGAAGTAACAGGGTTCTGAGAAGGTTACAACCAATGATGGCTCCAATCCAGCAGCACCTCCCCAGCAGCAAGAACTCTCCTCTTCACCTCTAGTAAAACAATCACCCAATAGCTCTAATTGTAATCCAACAGCACCTCCTTGCTTTACACAAAATTCCAGCCTCTTTTAGACCTCATAGAAGAGCTCTATATATAGGAGAGAAGAAGAGAGGATGAGTCAGCTTGAGGCTGGCATAGAGCTGACTAGTGTCCTCTCCCTCTTCAGTTAATCTTCAGTTCTTGAGTCCACTTGGAGATCCTTGCTTACACATGGTGATCAAGTACCTCTTACTCATCACAGGGCGAATCTCATGAACCAAGTGTCAGTTTGGAAGCTTCCTGGGCAGTTGACACCTTGCAGGATGACTGTGCCACTTGGCCAATCTCGCCCAGCGCAGGTAGCCTTCATTAAATTTGACTTCCAGCGCAGGTACAAGGAGGGACAGTTGCATTCCAGCGCAGAAGCTCAGTGGAGCAGCTGACATGATCCAAAATTAGCCTGTTTTGAAGTGTTTTCAGGTGGAGAACTGATTGGAAGTGCTGTTGTTTGATGACCTTGTTCTTTTAGGGGTAAGAACAACATGTTTAGGGACTGAGGATCCCCGTAATTATCGACATTTCATGCTCCATGATGCGAGGCACAAAAATGTCTATAACATATATGTTGCAGTCAGTCATAGTGACATTCTATATGCTGGCACCTGAGTTTGCTGTGTAGTACCATCTTATTCCATCATGTTCAGTTGGTACCTTTTTGGGGATCAGTCTTTGATATCAGTGATCCGTTGCATCTTTCAGCATCATTAACAGTCTTATATGTGATATTCAACATGTACTTGTTTGATTATGATCAGATGATCCATTATGTATTTTCTAGTCATTTATACTTGTATACTTAGTGGATCCGCTTGTACTTGATATGTGGACATGCTTTACTTTTTTCTGAGCATGGGCATGCCCGCCTCAGATAGTGTTTCTTTCTGATCTCCTTTGGTGGCTTGGCAGGCTGAATTCTGGTGAAGTCCTCATCAGTTTTTAACAGATCTCCTTTCCATGTACTTGCTTAATATATTTCGGCCATCATGTACCCCTTCTGACCTCATATATTAGGGGGCATCTGTTATAGCTCCAAATCTCACTCTTATGGTTTGTGATGTTGCACACATGGCCTAGGGCAACCCCTCCTTCCAGACCTGGTCCCAAAATTTAAAAAACAATGTTTTATCCCTTGTACGTGACTTTTCCCAGTGTTAAACGCGTGTATACGTGGGTCGGTCAATACTGAACCCGCGTGTATGTATTAAAACACTTTAAAAAAATATAAAACTCCTTAATTTCAGGCGGAGATCGCGGGTTTTACCTGCTAATCACCTGTTAGTGCCCGTGGCCCAACTGTTCCCAACTAAAAAACTACTTTGGGAGAGGTATAAATAGACCTCAAATGGAAGGCCTAAAAGAGGGAGAGAAGAGAGAGAAAGATTATTATGCTGAGATTTTTCCCTTGACCAGATCTGAAGTCCCCTGTGCCTTCTGCACTTCCCCCATTTGTACAGGAAACCCTTTTTTCCTTGTGTGTTGATGTTATCCACCATTTATGACATCATGGAGTAAGGCATGGAAGGATTTTTTGTTGAAGGCTTGAGGCTGGAACGGATCCGGAAGGAAGCTTTGCTTGGAGCCTGTTGAAGGTGACTCGGGTGAAATTTTTCCTTTTTATGTACTTTATTTGCCTATAATAAAAGAAACATATGTTTTGGTTCCCGATATAGATCTTCTTTATGTTTATGATATTCATGTTTTGAATTCATATGTAAATGGTTGTTTGGATTTCATAACTAACTACCTCTATTTATAACATAAAGATGGTTTCTTTATAAGGTTTTGTCCATATATTGTTGTGTCCTTTGGAATTGGTTGTTGTGCAGGACAAAAGAGAAGAAGGGAACTCCAAGAAGGGTTTGGACCCTAAGGGCCTTCTCAAACGTAGGACGTAAGGTATGTCCCTTTTACAATAGAATTCGCTTATAATAGCATAATGGCTGTGTGAATATATGTTTCTTTGAATAGGTAACTTTCAATATGCTAGGGTTTCAACCCAAAAAGCCCTAGTGGAACATTTCCCTCAAACAGAGAGAACTTGTACAACGTGCCATGTGTCATTGTTTCAACCTTAGTCCCTGAAACTAATACACAAAAAACTACATGCCATCCTCTTTATGAAACTTTTGACGAAATTTCAATCTAATGCTCAAAACAAAAGTTATGATGATTTTCTGCAAGTCACCTGTTTGGAATGTAATTTGGGAGTTTACAAAAATGCTAACTTCCTCAGATCATATCTCTGCAAATATCATGAGACAAGCTCTAAAATTTGGACCTGAAGTTTAGAACAATTTCGGTCCAAATGGATTTTTTTAGCTTCTAAAATGTCGCAGAAAAAAGTTATAGCGAAAATGCCACGATGACCTATTTGGAGCAGCAACACCCTAAAATCCAAAGCTTTGATACCAAATGTTAGGAAACCAAGTCACAAAAAGATAGAAAAGATAGATCAATGCCTTAGAATTCAAAATCTTCAAGGGGGAAACCTCCTTTACATTACACAAATGAATAATTCTTGGATGATACAAATGACTAAACCTCCCTTCTATATATAGGAGTCTAAGGGGTCACAATGTAATCAAGCTGACATAGCAATAATAATATAATGGCACAAAAATAACAATAGTAGGTTTCTATGGGGCATACCAATAACAATATGGGGACAATAGGGGCACAATAATAAAAATAAGGGATACAATGACAATAGTAATGGGGGAATCACTAGTATTATTGGGGCCTAACACACAAGGAGTGACAGATGATGCGATCAAGAAAGCTATGTTGGTCAGTGTCCTACAGGATCACACATTGACCTGGTACATTAAGCACTCGAGCAATCATCCGAATGCAGGAATCAGGGAGGTTCAAACTACACTAACTAAGGAATTTAGCAGGCCAAAATCAGAGAAGCAATCAATAATTGGGTTCAAAGAAATCACATTGCTACCAGGTGAAACTCCTTGGGAGTTAGATAAAAGGCTGAAATGTATGATTTGTGAAGCGAACATGACTCTGACAGATGGACAACACTGCGCATGTTTTGTAACATCACAAGCACTGCATATGAGGAACGCTCTGTCATAACAAAAAATAACAACTCAAGTCGAAGCATTAGAGACTGGATGAGGCTGCAAGAAACTCTCATATGGGATCCTAACCTAGGAGTTCAGTAGATTCACACACAGGTGAAGAACTTATCCCTCGAGATGGAAAGCCTGAAGCAAGACAAACAATTCGCTTGGAGGTGCGTGAAGAAATATGGTGTGTAAAATGCAAGGGTCATGGACATGACAAGGACCATTAGCTTGTGTTTGTGAATTACCTCGCAGGAGGCAAACCAATGCCATTGACGCCAAAGGCACAAGCAGGGCCTAGTACGATGCCTACATTATGGTGCACGATTTGTCAAATAGAGGGAAAGCACACCACATACAACTGCCACTTATTTCAGAAGTACACACAGAATTCCCAATAGTTGTTCTGTAATTTCTATAGGTTAGTAGGACATGATGAGCATACCTGTAGAAGTTATGAGCTGATGATGTATAGGACTCCTACTTATAGAGTTCAAGCTAAAGCACGGCCCCTTGACCAGAACGTCGAAATGGTGTGCACCAGATTTCAGGGGCGCAGACGAGGCTGAGGGGGAGGAGGATTTGGGAGGGGGCACGAACAACTCATATGTTACAATTGTAGAGGGCCAGGACATTATGCTCGCGATTGTATGAATTTAACGCATCCATCGTGCTTGTATTGTACATTATTTAATCATGAGATGGAGGATTTTCCCGCACTGATAGTGAGGTTACGTGATAAGGGGACACTCCAACCTCCCCCGACTCAGAACCTGCAAGTGATGAGGTCGGAGTCGCGTGAGGACGACCCAAATGTAAACATCATGCTCCGTCGTGGAATTAGGACAAGGGATGAAAAGGGCAAGTAGCTTGAAGAGAGTACTTGGGTTTGAAAGGATCCAACAAAAGAACCAAAGCTTGATTTGGAGCACACTAAAGAAACCTTCGTGGAAGCTAGGGAGAGCTTTGCTAAGGCCTCCACTTCAGAAAGTAAAGGAAGATAGGAGCCGAACATGGACCCATCAATGCTCACAATGTTCCTAGAGACATGCATGAAGCTACTACAATACATCAAGGCTGTAAAAGGGTTGCAAGAACTCATCAATAGATGCACAGGGACCACGCCAAGGGAACCCCACATCGTCAAGAAGGTTGGAAATCATGCAACGAGGACAAGAATAGAAATAATATTGATTGCGAAACTCGAAGAATACGATATGGATCAAGTGATTCTTGACTTAGGATCAGACATTAATGTTCTACCTGTTATCACTCAGGTTGTCCTTAAAGCTCCTTAAAGGATACGATCGAGGTAACCACAAACCAATATTTGGACTGCAGGTCCTAGCCTACCTGCAATCAGAGAGGGCTCTCTCTTTATAATTTAGCTTTGTTTTGGGTTGATTTTAGGCTAGTTATGATTTTCTTGGGTTTTGTTTTGATTTTGTTGGGATGGAGGATTCTTTCAAACAGAGTTGGGATGCATAGTGTGAGAAGTTCAAACCATTGGGCATGGAGTCGTGGATTAGGCTTGTTGTTGCGTTTTCTTGGTCAGAAGAGGAATACAGAGCAGGATAGCTACGCATAAAACAATATCTAGCTAGGATAAGGATGGAATGAAGGTCAGTGAATGAAAGGCAACTAAGTAGCTCTCATTATGCTAACAGAGGGAAGGTGAATGAACATTTATATAGGAGCAATCAAGGATTCCTAAACAACATTCATATATGAAGGAACTAGTGTAAATATGAGGCAATCAGTATTCATATTCAGGACTAATTCAGAGGAAAACATAGATGAATCACAGAAATTGAGAACATAATACAACTAAGTGAGCTCTGAACTATTCTTTCTTTCTGCTATTTAGATAGTGAAACAATGATGGCATAAACACATATAAATTGTAAACAGAGATAATAAGCACTTATTGGGCTATGTAGAAGCGTTAGGATTCCATAGTCACTCTTTAGTCATTAAAACACAAGAGTCAGTTCATCTCCCAAACATTCCAGCGATCTTTGATTATAGAGACTCTCAGAAAAACAATGCAAGTCTAGAGGAAGTTATCGACCAACCAACCCTTAAAACAGTGCAGAGGGTGGTTTAAATAGAAAATATTTACAAACATCGGATCTGGGATAGATCTCCTCAAATAAATTCCTTTAACCTAATTTGTACAGAAGTAAATGGCAAAAATATCTATCTAACAGCTACGCTGGGGTAACTGGCATCTCAAAACATCTATTACAGCAGATCTGAGGCAGATCTGAGGAAAATGAGTGCTTTAATCTATTTTATCTTGAAGTAAATGCTTAAAAAATTTATCTAAGTGTTGCACTGGGGCAGCTTCCTCAAAAATGGATCAAAAGAGTTCCTTGAGCCACGCGCTGTCCTCTGTGTGATAACTGTGCATTTAATGAAGCAGCACTGCTCCAAAAATATGACTGGGAACAATGTCTCTGCAATAACTCTGCCTTGAAAGCCTTCATCTATGCCTTTAGGTGGCTTTAAAGCAACAAAAGAAGTGTTGGTGAGCCTTAATGGCCGAATGATGCTTTGTTGACTTTGTTGGGCTTGCCTTGCTTTCATCTGCTTTGAAAAACTGGACTGATACTCTTTGCCACATCCTGATACACTTTGGCACTGAATCTGGGCCTTTTCTCACCTTGATATGCTTTAAACTGTCTAATCACCCCCTTATCTTCCAATTAAATGCAAAAATAACTGCTGCAAAGACTTCCGTGGCCTTTGGGATGCTATCGGCGCTGGCCGATCCAAAATAGTATTAAACTCTGAAGAAATGCCGCAAAAAGGAGGAATTGCATGTTGCTGATCACGCTGAGGCCGAGACTGGCTCCTGGAGCTAAACAGGGCTTTGGAGCAATCCATAATGGCTTAAGGATGCATGAATTTCTTTAACTGGAGTCGGGCGCGGGCGCTAGAAGAAACCCTGTGAAAAATGGCCATTTTTCTTTTATAAGGCAAAAATGCCTTAAAACATGAAATTTTACCACAACTAGGGCGGGAGCGATCACTGTTCATTAGATTAAATCATAGTCATTGGATCTGGCGCGGGCCGATCCAACGGGTGGCGCTAACTCGCATCGGGGCGGACCATTGGTCCCAACACATAAAACCTCCGAACTGCCGCGGACCCGAAATGCTTTGAGGCTGCCCTTTATAACTTTTCGGCTCCGCCATATCGGAGCCTTCCCTTTTCGCTGTACAAAGGATCCTTATGGACCCGAAATCCTTATTGTGCCACGCTATAATCTATTTCGGCTCCGCCAGTAGGACATGGGGAGAGCCGCGAATAGATCATGTCCGTTGATCTGGGAGGGCGATCCGACGGCCGGCGCAAAATCGCATCGGGGCGGACCGGGGGGCAGCACATAAACAATCGCCGAAAGCACGGACCCGAAATGCTTATAGGCCCTTTCTTTATTTGATTCGGGTCCGGCCCATTAGCGATGTCAATCGGCGAATTTAATAAAAAAGGGTTAGCGGACCCAAAATCTATAAATGCTGCAACTTATTATATTTCGGCTCCACTAGTCAGAGTCATATACATGGGGTGACCGCCGATTACATATGGGCCGTTGATTTGGGGCCCAAAAATGGATGGTTGTGATTAATTCGGCAATTCGCTATCGGCGCGGTCATGGAGCTGCCACATAGAAACGCCGAAATGTGGCGGACTTGATATGCTTTTACCAGTCCACTTTATATGTTTTCGGGTCCGGCCCATCAGCATTATGCCCCATGCCTTGAGACTTAGCCATTTCGCTTATATATGCCACTGCCCCCTCCCGATAGCGATATCGCATCGGAGGGGGATCAAATAGATCCTTTTCTCACCGGGGCATGCATTTTATTAAAATGCAAAGGAAACATGAATTTAGAGGAGTTATATATGGTGTTTGAACATATGATTGCCCCCTCCCGACAGCGATATCGCATCGGAGGGGGACCCAAAGGACCCATTTCTCATCGGAGCCATTATTTATTCAAAAATGCAAGTCTTTTGAATTCAGAGGGGGTAACCTTTATGCTTATGCTTGGATTCTAAGGCATCGAAAGGGGTCCGATAGCCAAAAAAGGGGAGGATTTTATCATTTTTTGAAGGTTTTTCATGGTTTTTGCATGGTTTGCATATTCTTATGCCTTGGAAGAAGTCCAAAGGAACTTAGGAGGAAAGTGATGTGGTTTTGAGAGGGGTTTAGTGGCCAAAGAGGGTTTCATGCCTTATAAAGGCAAACCAAGGTCAAAGGGGTGATTTTTAAACATGTGAAGGGGAATTATGCAAAGGAATGATTCCTTATGCACTTGGGAGATAGTTAGGGGGGATGAAGGGTTCTATGCATTGGAAAGTGTCCAAAATGCATGAGAAGATGGTTTGAGGGGGCAATGAGGGTTATTGCTGAGTTTTAGATCAACTTAGCAATTCCCAAGGATGCATATGGTTATTTTTCAACCAGGGGGAGGGATAAGTATATAGGAGAGTTATATACATAGTTTTAGTAGGGGAAGGGGAAATAGATAGGGAGCTACATAATAAAGTTAGTAGTTAACATGACAAAGATGAGAACAAGCGCTAAGTATGATGTCTTAGGCTATCAATGGGGGAAAATGATTGATAGAAGAAGTGTAAGCATTCCTTGAGTGAAGCAGATCTCCACCAAGGCAAATGATATGGAGAATGACGAATCTAAGAGGTATCAAGCAGATCTTGACCTCTTTGGGGGAAGTTAGTGAGTGATTTGGGGAAAGAGGAAAAAGGGGAGTTAGACATGCCTCGCTTGAAGTCCTCCAACTGAACAACTGCCTTCAACTTGTGATATGATAGATATAACACTTGACAATATGAGATGGATCACAAGCCATGATTTTGCAACCACAAAGCTACCTAGCCGACCTACTCACCTAGCATTTTCTCTTCCTTTTGGTTTGGGTGCACTTGAACTAGCATGCCCAGCTTTTCATTCTTTTCTTCTTGCTTGTGCTCCTATCTACAACTACACTTATTGCATCCAGGGGCTCAGATTAAGCTGTTGAGCACCCTTGTTTCTCTACCTATCTACAAATCTGCCAAGATTAAGCTGTTTGGACAGATGTTTATTCTCTATATTCTAAAACAGGAAATTGAAATATAGGGAGACCAAGATTAAGCTGTTTGGACCTCTCTTAGCTGAAAACTCATCAAAAATGGAACACAGCAGTGGCATTTAGACTAGCACACTCTCATAGATACTTCTTTGGCCATCTGTAGCAAATATGGAGCATTGCAGCAAGTAAAGTATGACATATTTGGCATGTAAAAATATCAATCATGAAAGATGATTAACCTGCTGTAGCAGGAGGCTAACAGTGGCTCCACTTGGGGATGGCTTTCCTTGTGACAAGCCAAGAACAGCAGGTCAGAATGCCTTGATCCTCTGTAGTTGCTGTTATTTGAAAGTTTCTTCTGTGCTAACTTCTGAATGACTGGAACTTTAACTTCTGAATGCAGCACTCCTCCTTAACTGAAACACTGTGAAAAATAAAGCATCGCCTGCTTTCTTCTGCGTGCTTGATATTGCATACACTTTTGCTTGAGAACTGCCTTGTAAAATAAACACAAAAAGGGAACAAAACTGGAGCTCTTCTTTTCTTGTCTTTGAACAGGCTGTAGATGTAATGCTAAAATCAAACGTTCCTCTATTTTGATACTACTGACTGAAGAGCTGGAAGCATGAATGCAACATTTTTATTTGAACCCGCTGCTATAAATAACAGCGCTGCCCCTTTTACCATTGAGAGAATTTAAAGTATATCAAAACCTGCCTTGTGCACCCTTTGAAGTAAGTTCATAGCCGCGGGCAAAAATTGATGTGATTCTCTTCGAACTTCACTTCAAAAGAACAGAGGCTTCGAATGTCACGTTCCTTTGGGTCTTTTCTTCGGGACTGCGCTCTTTTCCCAAAATCAATGCAAAGAGAGAGCTTTGAAATGGGGGACTTGCGCTACTCTGCCTCCATAACTTCGCTGCTTGGTTCCAAGCAATCGGATTGCTTATAAAAACATAAAAGAAAACGCTTATATGTACACGCATTTATATACAAATATATACATCAGAACCCTATATCCCTTAAATCACTGGATCAAGGTAATGCTTCAGCATGCGGCCATTCACAGGGCCCTCTTCAGCAGTGCTTCCCTCTACAAATTTGAGGAAATATGTGTTATTTCCCTGAACAGCAGAAATAATGAATGGCCCTCTCCAAAGGAAATCAAATTTTGCATGTTTTCCCTTGTCTTCTCTTCGTAAGTCCCACCTTAGAACTTTGTTGCCAACACAGAAATTCTTAGCCTTAGTCCTCTTATCAAACATCCCTTTGAGCTTCTCTTGCATAATTCGAGCTCTGTCATAGACTTGCTCTCTTGCCTGATGCAAATGAATTGTTTGGTTTATCCTCCTTTGTATATCATTTGGCTCAGCTTGAATCTCTTGCAGCAGCTTGATAATAGGAATTCCAAGTGATGAAGGAAATCTGGCCTCCATGCCATATACTAGCTCATAAGGGCTCATCCCAATGGATTTCTTGGTTGACAATGTGTCTGCCCATAGGGAATTTGTGAGCTTTCTATGCCAGTTCTTCTTGTTTTCTTCTAAGATCTTCTTGATAATATTGATCAGGCTCTTGTTAGATGACTCAGCTAAGCCATTACCTTGAGGGTAATAGGCTGTGGAATGGCCTAAAGTGATATGGAATTTATGGAAAAAATTGATCATCTTTTTGGATTTGAAAGCAGCGGCATTGTTAATGATGATCTTCTCAAGGCAGCCAAATCTAGAAAGGATATTGCACTCAAGGAATTGGATAATGGTGGTGTCATTGGCCTGCCTACATGGAATGGCTTCAATCCACTTGGTGAAATAGTCGGTATCTGTTAAAATCCACTTATGCTGGCCTGAGGAAGAGGGATGGATTTCTTCAATGAAGTCAAGACCCCATTGTTGAAAAGGCTTCTCAGTTGAGATGGGTTTCAGAGGCAAGGGGAGCAACTTTCTTTTGCCCTCAAAGATTTGGCATTTGTGACATGAGATAGCAAACTTCTTTACATCTGCAAACAAAGAGGGCCAATAGAAACCAGCCCTTAAAATTTTGTCAGCAGTGGACTTCCAATATAGATGTCCTCCATAGTCCCCTGCATGGAATTCTTTCATGACATTATTAGTTTCATTCATGGTCAAACAATTAAGCAATATGCCTTCATGATTCTTCCAAAATAAAGCACCATTTAAGACACAAAATTTCACAGCCTTCATTCTTAAAAATCTCTTCTTGGTCCTGGACAATCCTGGGGGAGCACACAAGTTTAACAATACAAAGCAAATATCAGCATACCATGGGGATTGCAGAAAGGTGTCACTGATCTGTGGAGTCACCATCTCCTGTTCATTGTCCAGTTGGTTGATGTCTAAGGCTTGAAAGTTTGTTTCGGACATCAGTTTGGCTAAACCTTGCCCCTTTATTAGCTTGGTTGGTTTTATTTCTATGTCATACTCAAGAATGTTAGCAATCCACTTGCCTCTTTTGCCTTCTAATCCTTCTTAGGTTAATATGTCTTTTACGACAGCATTTGGGACATAGGCAATCACGTGTGAATATAAAATGTAAATTCTGAAGTCTTTGATTGCTTTAACAAGGGCATAGGCCTGCTTCTCCATGATTTGGTACTTCAGGGGTGCATCTCTTAAGGCTCGGCTGAAAAAACCAATTGGCTTTTCATTTCCTTGGTCATCCTTTTGCAATAGGACAGCAGCTATGGTATTATCAGATGCAATGAAAATATGATAAAGTCCCTATCAAATTGAGGACTTGTGAGGACTGGGGCTTGAGTTAAGGCAACTTTGATACTCTCAAATGCTTGCTTGGTTTCAAGAGACCATTTTACCTTGGAATCCTTCTTTAACATGTTTCTCAACAGTCTTATCAGCTCAGCTAGATTTGGGATAAATCTCCTTCGGAAATTGATCTTTCCTAGGAATGCTTGCAGCTCTTTTATGTTTCTTGGATACGGGATTTGGAGAATGGCTTGGATCCTTTCCGGATCAATTCTGATCCCGTCTTTTGAAATGATATGTCCAAGTAATTTTCCTTCTTCAAGGCCAAATAAAGACTTCTTGGGGTTAAAGGAAATGCCATATTTCCTACATGTTAGGAACACTTGTCTCAAATGTCTTAGCTGCTCTTGATCAGATTTGGAGAAAGGGGTAAGATCATCAAGATAGACAACCAAGAAATCATGGATTTCCTTGGCAAATGCAATGTCCATGGCCCTTTGAAAGGTGGCACCTGCGTTCTTTAGGTCGAAAGGCATTTTAACATACTTAAATGTTCCCCACGGTGTTGTAAAGGTTGTCTTGTCTTGATCATCTGAGTGAACCAGTATCTGATTAAAACCTGAAAAGCCATCTAGCAAAGAGATTCTAGATGACCCCACTACTCTTTGTAGGATGTGGTCCATTTTGGGCAATGGGTAGTGGTCTTTAAGGGAGACTTGGTTTAAGTTTCTCAAATCTACACAAAGCCTAATCTCACCTGTTTTCTTTCTTGTGGGAACAAGATTGGATACCCATTCAGAAAATATAATGGGTGCTATGATACCTGCTTCAAACATTCTTTTCACTTCTTTCTCAATTAAAGGGAGAAGCACAGGATTGATTCTCCTCAGTTTCTGTTTGAAGGGCTTTTGATTTGGCTTTAAGGGAACGGTATGTTGAATAATTGAGGTGTCATAGGACTTCAAGTCCTCATAACTCCAAGCAAATACATCTTGGAATTCTTTGAACAAATCCACGTACTTGGGCTTTTGATCAGTTGGTAAATTTTTGACAGTTTGATCATTTTCGGGTTCTCTGTTGTCCCAATGTTAAGTTCTTCTATCTCAGTGTTTATGGGTTGCAATTTTGGTTTTCTGGGGACATCATTTGCATCAAACATGTCTTCTAGTGGAGTGAGGCCAACCGGGAGAAAATCGTCCTTTAGATCAATGATTTCGGCCTCTGTTTTGTCTATTTCCTCCAAATGCATCTGTTTCAGCTCTTCTATGTTTTCTTCATCAAAGGTGGTTGGCTGTAGCAATTTTCTAGCTGTTTCAGCTGTTACAGTTTGCTGGATTTGGTTTATTGCTTGCAGTGGATCATCCATAGCATCCATATCAATGTTTAGGCCTGAAACCTCATGCTGTAAGGTAAGAAAATTTTTGGTTTGAGCATCATCCTCAAACACTTGCCAATCTTTAACATTGTTAGGGACAGCAGGCCTGTGCTTTATCTCAGCAGTAATGTGGTGATTGGACTCAAAAGGAAGCTTTCAAGTGCTAGCAAAAGTATCTAGGCTGTGAGCATGCATGTTATTGCTTCTAGAAATCTTGGCAAGTTTGGATTCAGTGAAGGTATCAAGTATTGCAGTGGCAGCAGTCCTATAAGCTCTTAGCCTTCTATCGTTGGTAACGAAGTTGCCTTTCATTTGTTGGATTACTAGGTCTGAGTCACCTAGAATGGAAACTTTGGCAGCTTCTAAAGCTTTGAGCAGTTTAAGGCCTAAAAGGAGAGCTTCATACTCTGCCATGTTGTTGGTACATCTGAAGTTAAGTCTGTAAGCATGACCCTCTGCATGGTTGTTATGTGTATTGTGAATCCATATTCCTGCCCCTGCTCCTAACTTGTTAACAGATCCATCAAACTATAAATACCATGTGATTTCTTGCTTGTGGTTAGTATTAAGAGTTTCAGTCATTTTAGGGTTGGGTAGACCTAGGTTTTGTGCTTCATGTGGTTCTTCTTGTATGCTGGTTGCGCTGATTGTTTTGACAGTTTCCTGGGTATGGGCAACCGATTCTTGATTGATGCATGTTTCTTGTTCTAAAGGAAAAGGCCTCTCATTGGTTGGAGGACTTGTTTCATCATTAAACAAAATAAAAGAATCCATATCAGAGTGGATTGAATAGATAGGGAAATTTTGGGGCTTTTCCTCACTACTTACCACATACTTCATCAGTGTTTCTCTATACAGTCTCTTTGGTTGCCCAAAGACTAAAATAGTGGCATATGAGAGGTCTAATTGGAGAGATCCTTGGAGTTTTTCCCCCCAAGATCTTGACAACAACATGCCATACTTTGGTGGAATGTCAAAAACCACCACGTCCATTAGGATTGTCTTGTTGGGAAATTGGACTAAGGAGACACATAAGTCTTTGATTAAGCCTAAACACTTGACCTGACTTGAGTCAAAGGAGAATAGATCTTTGTAGGGTCTTGTGATATCAAGGTTTAGTTTCTCCATTACAGCTTTGGGCATAAGATTGTGTGAGGCACCTGAGTCAAACATAGCGTTGTGCAAGACTTTGTCATGAATGTGCAAACTGACATAAAAGGGTCGAACAGCTCCATGTGCTGATTTGCCATCAACTTCTGGACCAAAAAGCAACTTAGGTGTATCATCTAAAACATTCACATCATCCCTGACCTCTGGCATTTACAGTGATCTTTGGATTTTTTGCCTATACACAACATGCTTTGCAAGTTCAGATAAGGGGATGGAAATCTTAAGTTTGCTTATTTCTGCTTCTAAGTTGAATGGTTTCTCCAATGGAGTCTTTGTGTTGGCAATATTAGATTTCCCCTTTTCAAGTGTATTTTCTGCGTTTTCCTCTTGATTATCAGTGTTATGGTGAGTGATACCTTGCGGTACTTCTATTTTGGGAAGGCTTTTAGGAGTGCTGTTCAAGTTATCTTTCGAGGAAGAAGGTGGCAGAGGCTGATCACCAAAAGGTTGTATGTTTGGTATGTCCTCTACAGTCACTTGGTGCGGGTTTGGGACAGTTATATCAACTGTTTCTGTTATAATAGCCTCGCCTCTAATCTGGTTGGGCTGTTTGCCCTCCTTTGGTTTAACTTTTTCGGGCACATCTATGGTTCTTGTCCTCAGCTTATACTGTTTGTGGACTTCATAAATAGTTGAATCATAACCTTTTTTAAAGTCAAAAGACTCACCAGAGTTAGTATGAAATTGATTTATCTCATGGTCATCTTGGTCTTGTTGAGTTAGGAAAATTTGTTGCTCACCCTTCAAATCCACCAAGTTCATGTGAGTGTCTTCTATGGCATCACTAGATGTGGATGCTTCTGTATAGTTTTCTTGGAAAGGAGGCCTTATATCACGGTCTGGGCTAGATCTACCAGTGTTTGAGTTCTGAGTGTTCCTGAAATTTGGGTTCCTTATGGTATTGGGCTGTTGTCCTTCCCATGATGATTTCCTTTCAACACTCTCTACTCTGTCTCCCAGCCTGTGCATGCCATTGATAATAGCATCTAGCTTTTGATCCAAGGCTGAGGGCTCTTCCTTGAAGGTTGTTCTTCTCTCACTTCTAGCTCTATTTCTTTTGGCAATTAAATTTGCCTCCACAGTGACAGCCACGTTTTGCATGTCTGCAAGGCTGTTAGGGTCTCTTTCTTTTAATTGGTAGGCCATATCTGGGTCGAATCCATCAGGGAATTTATATAAGGCAAGGTCAGGTGGGGGCCTTAAGTTTTGTGGGATAGCATTATAAACGCTATTGAACCTTGCACAATAGTCCAAGATTGTTTCTTGTAGACCTCTTTTGATTGTATCGTATTCAGCTAGTATGTGCAAGGGATCTTTCTTGTTCTCCCATCTGTTGATAAATGACTGGTATAATGCTTCTGGGTCTGCTATGGAATTGGTTGGGAGTGCTCTAAACCAAGTCCTGACATCGCCTGTCAAACTTTGGACAAAATCTTCATTCTCACACCATCATCGTCAATCTCATAGCTTTCAAAGTAATCCTGCATTTTCTTTGTATGCTGAAGGGTTGTGCAAGCACTTGTGCCATCAAAATATGTGATTTTAGTTTGGTAATCCTAAGGCATAGCCCTGGGATTTGCAGGCAGTTGTAAAGGTGCATATCTGTTAGCCATATTCACAGGGATAAGAGGGACAATAGGAACAACTGGGATAATATGAGTAGTAGTGGTAGTATGTGCAGCGAATTGAGGTGTGGAAGGAGTGCTTTGAGAGGTGGATGAAGAACAAGGGGAACTAGGGGTTGAACGAAATAAAACTTTGACAGGGGTTGGGCCACAGCGTGGGTGAACTGCTTCAGGACTATTATCAGCAAAATCCTTTCTTCGCTCTAGCTTCCTGAGGTTCCTTGGGATTATATTGGGATTTTCAAAAGCTGCTGGGGGATTTGGATCTGGATTTGACCTTGTATAATGTGAATTCTTTTTGGGAGCCAGCTTCTAGCCTGTTTTTTGGGGATTTTTCTAAGAATATAAGGGTTGGAAAGAAACTTTTGAAGGTCTGGTTCCTTCCCAGTGGAGCTTTCCACCTTGATTTGTGAAATTATCTGAGGATGTTCCCCAGTGGAGTCTTCTTACCTTCTTTGTGAAACTTTATGAAATTATCTGAGGATGTTCCCCAGCGAAGTCGCCATTATGTTATCACTCAGGTTGTCCTTAAAGCTCCTTAAAGGATACGGCCGAGGTAACCAAAAACCAATCTTTGGACTGCAGGTCCTAGCCTACCTGCAATCAGAGAGGGCTCTCTCTTTATAATTTAGCTTTGTTTTGGGTTGATTTTAGGCTAGTTATGATTTTCTTGGGTTTTGTTTTGATTTTGGTGGGATGGAGGATTCTTTCAAACAGAGTTGGGATGCATAGTGTGAGAAGTTCAAACCATTGGGCATGGAGTTGTGGATTAAGCTTGTTGTTGCGTTTTCTTGGTCACAAGAGGAATACAGAGCAGGATAGCTACACATAAAACAATATCTAGCTAGGATAAGGATGGAATGAAGGTCAGTGAATGAAAGGCAACTAAGTAGCTCTCATTATGCTAACAGAGGGAAGGTGAATGAACATTTTTATAGGAGCAATCAAGGATTCCTAAACAACATTCATATATGCTGGAGCTAGTGTAAATATGAGCCAATCAGTATTCATATTCAGGACTAATTCAGAGGAAAACATAGATGAATCACAGAAATTGAGAATAGAATACAAATAAGTGAGCTCTGAACTATTATTTCTTTCTGCTATTTAGATAGTGAAACAATGATGGCATAAACACATATAAACTATAAACAGAGATAAGAAACACTTATTGCGCTATGTAGAAGCGTTAGGATTCCATAGTCACTCTTTAGTCATTAAAACACAACAGTCAGTTCATCTCCCAAACATTCCAGCGATCTTTGATTATAGAGACTCTCAGAAAAAACAATGCAAGTCTAGAGGAAGTTATCAACCAACCAACCCTTAAAACAGTGCAGAGGGTGGTTTAAATAGAAAATATTTACAAACATCAGATCTGGGATAGATCTCCTCAAATAAATGCCTTTAACCTAATTTGTACAGAAGTAAATGGCAGAAATATCTATCTAACAGCTGCGCTGGGGTAACTGGCATCTCAAAATATCTATTACAGCAGATCTTATGCAGATCTGAGGAAAATGAGTGCTTTAATCTATTTTATCTTGAATTAAATGCTTAAAACATTTATCTAAGTGCTGCGCTGGGGCAACTGCCTCAAAAATGGATCAAAAGAGTTCCTTGAGCCACGCGCTGTCCTCTGTGTGATAACTGTGCATTTAAGGAAGCAACGCTGCTCCAAAAATATGACTGGGAACAATGTCTCTGCAATAACTCAAGGCTCTCTGCAATAACTCTGCCTTGAAAGCCTTCATCTATTCCTTTAGGTGGCTTTAAAGCAACAAAAGAAGTGTTGGTGAGCCTTAATGGCCGAATGATGCTTTGTTGACTTTGCTGGGCTTGCTTTTCTTTCATCTGCTTTGAAAAACTGGACTGATACTCTTTGCCGCATCCTGATACACTTTGGCACTGAATCTGGGCCTTTTCTCACCTTGATATGCTTTAAACTGTCTAATCGCCCCTTTATCTGCCAATTAAATGCAAAAATAACTGCTGCAAAGACTTTCGTGGCCTTTGGGATGCTATCGGCACTGGCCGATCCAAAATAGTATTAAACTCTGAAGAAATGCCGCAAAAAGGAGGAATTGCATGCTGTTGATCGCGCTGAGGCCGAGACAGGCTCCTGGAGCTAAACAGGGCTTTGGAGCAATCCATAATGGCTTAAGGATGCATGAATTTCTTTAACTAGAGCTGGGCACGGGCGCTAGAAGAAACCCTGTGAAAAATAGCCACTTTTCTTTTATAAGGCAAAAATGCCTTAAAACATGAAATTTTACCACAACTAGGGCGGGAGAGATCACTGTTCATTAGATTAAATCATAGCCGTTGGATCTGGCGCGGGCCGATCCAACGGCTGGTGCTAACTTGCATCAGGGCGGACCATTGGTCCCAACACATAAAACCTCCGAACTGCCGCGGACCCGAAATGCTTTGAGGCTGCCCTTTATAACTTTTCGGCTTCGCCATATCGGAGCCTTCCCTTTTTGCTGTACAAAGGATCCTTATGGACCCAAAATCCTTATTGTGCCACGCTATAATCTATTTCGGTTCCGCCAGTAGGACATGGGGAGAGCCGCGAACAGATCATGTCCGTTGATCTGGGAGGGCGATTCGACGACCAACGCTAAATTGCATCGGGGCGAACCGGGGGGCGGCACATAAACAATCGCTGAAAGCGCGGACCCGAAATGCTTATAGGCCCTTTCTTTATTTGAATCGGGTCCAGCCCATCGGCGATGTCAATTGGCGGATTTAATAAAAAAGGGTTAGCGGACCCGAAATCTATATATGCTGCAGTTTATTATATTTCGGCTCCGCTGGTCGAAGCCATATACATGGGGTGACCGCCGATTACATATGGGCCATTGATTTGGGGCCCAAAAATGGATGGCTGTGATTATTTGGCAATTCGCTATCAGCGGGGTCATGGGGCTGCCACATAGAAATGCCGAAATGTGGCAGACCCGATATGCTTTTACCAGTCCACTTTATATGTTTTCGGGTCCGGCCCATCGACATTATGCCCCATGCCTTGAGACTTAGCCATTTCGCTTATATATACCACTGCCCCCTCCCGATAGCAATATCGCATCGGAGGGGGATCAAATAGATCCTTTTCTCATCGGGGCATGCATTTTATTAAAATGAAAAGGAAACATGAATTCGGAGGAGTTATATATGGTGTTTGAACATATGATTGCCCCCTCCTGATAGCGATATCGCATCGGAGGGGGACCCAAAGGACCCATTTCTCATCGGAGCCATTATTTATTCAAAAATGCAAGTCTTTTGAATTTGGAGGGGGTAACCTTTATGCTTATGCTTGGATTCTAAGGCATCGGAAGGGGTCCGATAGCCAAAAAATGGGAGGATTTTATCATTTTTTGAAGGTTTTTCATGGTTTTTGCATGGTTTGCATATTCTTATGCCTTGGAAGAAGTTCAAAGGCACTTAGGAGGAAATTGATGTGGTTTTCAGAGGGATTTAGTGGCCAAAGAGGGTTTCATGCCTTATAAAGGAAAACCAAGGCCAAAGGGGTGATTTTTAAACATGTGAAGGGGAATTATGCAAAGGAATGAGTCCTTATGCACTTGGGAGATAGTTAGGGGGGATGAAGGGTTCTATGCATTGGAAAGTGTCCAAAATGCATGAGAAGATTGTTTGAGGGGGCAATGAGGGTTCTTGCTGAGTTTCAGATAAACTTAGCAATTCCCAAGGATGCATATGGTTATTTTTCAACCAGGGCGAGGGATAAGTATATAGGGGAGTTATATACATAGTTTTAGTAGGGGAAGGGGAAATAGATAGGGAGCTACATAATAAAGTTAGTAGTTAACATGACAAAGATGAGAACAAGCGCTAAGTATGATGTCTTAGGCTATCAATGGGGGAAAATGACTGATAGAAGAAGTGTAAGCATTCCTTGAGTGAAGCAGATCTCCACCAAGGCAAATGATATGGAGAATGATGAATGTAAGAGGTATCAAGCAGATCTTGACCTCTTTGGGGGAAGTTAGTGAGTGATTTGGGGAAAGAGGAAAAAGGGGAGTTAGACATGCCTCGCTTGAAGTCCTCCAACTGAACAACTGCCTTCAACTTGTGATATGATAGATATAACACTTGACTATATGAGATGGATCACAAGCCATGATTTTGCAACCACAAAGCTACCTACCTGACCTACTCACCTAGCATTTTCTCTTCTTTTTGGTTTGGGTGCACTTGAACTAGCATACCCAGCTTTTCATTCTTTTCTTCTTGCTTGTGCTCCTATCTACAACTACACGTATTGCATCCAGGGGCTCAGATTAAGCTGTTGAGCACCCTTGTTTCTCTACCTATCTACAAATCTGCCAAGATTAAGCTGTTTGGACATATGTTTATTCTCTATATTCTAAAACAGGAAATTGAAATATAGAGAGACCAAGATTAAGCTGTTTGGACCTCCCTTAGCTGAAAACTCATCAAAAATGGAACACAACAGTGGCATTTAGACTAGCACACTCTCATAGATACTTCTCTGGCCATCTGTAGCAAATATGGAGCATTGCAGCAAGCAAAGTATGACATATTTGGCATGTAAAAATGTCGATCATGAAAGATGATTAACCTGTTGTAGCAGGAGGCTAACACTACCAAAACAGACATGGGATTGCATGGGGAGGCCTATGTTGCAATGGTATCCTATCCATCTACAAATGGTGAACCAGTAGAAGATCCTACCTATGGGAAGATTGCAAGGAGTCACTGTAGATATCGAAGGGGCGAGTGTGCTAGCAGATTTCAAAGTGATAGAGATTGTTGATGACAACAATCCCTACCCCATGCTATTAGGGATAGATTGGGCCACTGACATGAATGGGGTAATAAATCTAAAGAAGTGCAAAATTATTTTTGAGAACAAGTCTTTGCGCTTAGTTGTACCGTTGGACCCTGCGGAAGGATCACATTACACAGAGGCAGTGCACGATGATTAGAGCGATGATGATCTATATTGCATCTATAATATAACCGCGCGAGAAGAAGACCAGGTGAATCCAACCACGGATGGATGAATCTCATGGGAAAACAAAAGCTCATGTATGTCGGATTCTAATGAAGAAATAGAACGATGGTAGAACTGGTTACATGAAGTAACCATGCTAAACTGCAACATGATGACAAGATCATTGCGTTGTGTATTAATGGAAGTAAGGGATCTGCCTATGTATGATGGGTTAAGCAAGGTAGATGATTTCTTAAACAAATTCGAAAGTGAGGTTCCAAAACAGCATCACTTTGAGACATTGAAATGGGTACTGTGCGCTATGCCCACAAGGTGGTGGGGTACACACCAAGGAAGCTTTGTAGTTTGGCGCGGATGTAGGAGGCTGATGCGTGCATGGTTTGGGAAGATGTAGATGTGATTAAAAGACAAGTATGACGGATGGGATGATCCATGTGCAAACCTAGCCTGATGGGCAAAGGTCTATGGCGAAGAGCCACAACCTAAGTGGGTTCACCTATTCTTTCATACCCTATATATTATACCGATGAACTAGTATATAGAGATAGAGATCCACCATGGGACGAGTGAATGGGATATCTTGCACGAAGGATTCTTGTTAACCTTCACATTTGAGGACCGATGGTGGGACATTGTTGATGATGCACTGCAAGCAGTGAAAGAAACTATCTTTAAATTACCCCAGGAGCCAATGGAATTGATCCAACCTAAATGGGATATTTAGCTTAGTTGTGCACTAGAATGCTATAAGGTGAATGCGGAAGAACAAGATGAGGATCCATGAAAACTTAACATTCTAGAAATTGAGGGCCATTGCAAGGTTCGAGGACCATTGATTGAAGACCTTAACATAACTGCGTTGGTAAAAACAAAGAAGGTGAATATTGATATGGAAGCCGAACCTAAGTATGCCATGCTTAGTGACTACTGGGATGATGCAACAGTGGATGAGGTCACTGAGTTACTCCGCGAGTACCAGGAATTATTCCTGGCTAAAATCACAAATTTAAAAGGAATCGTTGGCAATTTAGGGATGATGAAGATCACCTTAAAACTCGACGCAAAGCCGGTTAAGCAGAGCCTTACTGCTTGAACCCAAAGTACAAGGAAAAGGTTCGTGTAGAACTAGACAAAATGCTCGCGCTAGAATTATCGAGTCAGTGGAAGAATCTGACTGGATAAGCCCTATGGTAGTATAGGAAAAGAAGCAGAAGGGCGAGATAAGAATATGTGTGGACCTTAGAAAACTAAATGATGCATGTGTCCATGACCCATTCCCAACTCCGTTCACAAAAAAAGCACTGGAAATTGTCGGGGATAGGAAGCATATTCATTTACTGATGGATTCTTAGGGTACCACCAGTTCAATATCATGCCAAAAGATAGGAGAAAAATGACCTTCGTGACTGAATGGGGCTGCTTTCAATACACTGTTATGTCGTTTGGGTTAAAAAACACGCCGACCATCTTTTGGCTCATAGTTGTTGCAGCATTCAAAGAATATATCCACAAGTTCTTAGAGGTTTATCTGGATGATTGGGCTCTATTTGGATTGGTTAAACACCACGTAGCAAGCTTATTCTTAATGTTAGATACCTGTCGATGACACCAAATCACTTTGAACCTCAAGAAGTGTACATTCCTCGTTCCCTTTTGGAACCTGTTTGGCATGCCATTTGCAAACAGGGACTGATGGTAAACCCCATAAAGATTGTGGTGATTTTGAATTTGGAGGCGCTATGAAGTGTCAAACAATTGTGCACTACCCTAGGATATACGGGGTACTATAGGAAGTTCATCAAAGTTGTGCCCAGATCACCGTGCCAATGGAGAAACTATTGAAAAAGGATGTCAAGTTCTACAGGAATGATGATTGCATGAAGAGCTTGGATGTACTCAAATAGAAATTGGCTTCTGCACCAATTTTGGTCTTCCCGAAATGGGATGTGGAGTTTCATTTCCATGTTGATGCATCGTGTATAGTACTGGGAGTAGTCCTAACACAAGAGGGTGGAGAGGGATTGGATCGCCCTATCGCATTCGCGAGTCATCAATTGTCTAAAGCAGAAAATAACTACTCCACAACTGAACGTGAAGGATTGGCTCTGGTGTAGGCGCTCCAAAAATATCAACACTATTTGCTAGGAGGACACTTCAAGGTGTATATAGATCACTCCGCATTGAAATACTTGGTCAATAAGCTTGTGTTGGGTGGGCACATATGCAGATAACTCTTACTGTTCCAAGAATATGATTTTTAGGTCATTTTGAGGCCTGGACGCCTGAACACGAGACTCGATCACTTGTCACGCATTGAGACAGGGGAGGAACCTACTAGTTTGGAAGAAGGATTACATGACGCACATCTCTTTGTTGTGCGCGTAGCGGATGGACACTTTGAGGATATAATTCACTTTCTGAGGTTTATCTTAGGGGGTTGGGGGGAATGGTTTTAATCCTCCCCACTCTAGTTTAATTCCTATAAGTGACATGATCAACTTTGGTGTAATGGATTTGAGCCTTATTAAAAAGAATAAATCCATCAAGGAAAGGAATATCTATATTCCTCCATATAATATAAATGTTGGAAATAATACTGAGAGGGGGGGGGCGAATCAGTATTATCAAGTTTAAATCTTCCTTATTTATACTTTGAATTATTTTTGCAATTCAGTACCATAAAATAATGAGCATGAACAAGAAAAACAGATAGTCACTCCAAAGAACACCAGATGTAAGGTGGAAACCCAATGTGGGTGAAAACCACCTGCTGCAATATGTCTCTATCTTCTTTCAAATTAGAAACTCCTTTTACAATGATTTTGTACTGGTGCAGTCCTTTACCAGTACACAGGCTGCAACCTGCAGAGAGCTACAACTCTCTCTCGTTTTCCAGTCTTTCCTGGAAGGGAGCTACAACCCCCTACTTCTTTTCTTACAAGGACCACTTTTCATAAAGCATCAAATGATCATCAAGTACATGTAAATTACACAGTCAACTGCAGTAACCAGATCAACAATAACAGAACTAACCCATAACACCTTATCAGAAGAAAAAGTCAATCAACAGAAGATATTAAGACAGATACGCAGTTTTTCTTTCTGTGGCCTGCGTCGGTACGCACTTCACCTTCTGCTTCCCTGCGTATACCCGCAGAGAGCCTTCTGTTGCACCGCGTACCCACGCACTGCTTCTTCAATTGCGCTACGTACTATTACTGTAGGTACGCACCCAGAGACACTATCTTGCCGCGTACTGTTGCTGTAGGTACGCACCCAGAGACACTATCGCGCCGCGTACTGTTACTGAAGCCACGCACTCAAAGATATTATCACGCCACGTACTTTTACTGTGCATACGCACCTGAACCTTTGTCGCACTACGTACCCACGCAGTCCTCCTTCTTATGCTCTGCGTACCCACGCAGCTCTCCTGTTTCTGCTCTGCGTACCCACGCACCTGTATCGTTAATCACCTGCGTACTTCTGATTAGGGCCGAATTGGCAGTCCACCAGTGTAGCACAGTTAGTCAGATGCCCAGATCTGATCATGCGCTCGAGAGATCACCCTTCACAGATTCGCTTTCAACCTCACTTACATATAGATCAAGCTTTTAAGGCAATAACCCAATATTTTAGATCTTAAGATATTCAATTGAAAAGATACTTAGCCAAGTGATATCCTTTGCTTTATATAGGCAACCTCCTCCTAAATTCATGGATCAATACCATAGATAACCAATACCAGGGACCCAAAAACATGGGGCTCAATAATAATAATAATAATATAAAATAATACCATGGGCCAAAACCATAGAATCAGGAGCGGCGGGCTAAATACCACGTGCCAAACATAGGAAAGCCCACGTGAACGCGCTTCTCTGCCTTGAAGTAAGTGAAACTGGGGGTACGCACCTCCTGAATGGGTGACCTGCTTGTCTGGCCGTGGGCCCTTCACGGTGTACCTGCGGGTACGCATCTTCTGAACTGTTCTCCTGCGTACTTCTTAATTTTCAACATATTGAGAGCCTTGCCACGGGTGTTGCCATCAAGTACAACATCTATAACATAGAGCCATACCAGAAACATAATGCCAACAATCTCCCCCTTTGGACTTGGTGGCAAATTCAAAAACTTCAGCTTCATTCTCCCCCTTTGACATCAAGGGTAAAGGGTTATGCTCCCCCTAAGAACATGCTCCCCCTGAATATGAACCAGATCTGCAAAGAAGAACCATAATCCACCAGACACCATAAATGACCATAAAAGAGATAGAGACATATTGCAGCTATATTCAGACCAGCTTCCATGATCTCTTTATGTACATCCTCCATAATGCCAATAATGCATTATATGCTCCCCCTGAACTTGTGCCGCAACCCAGCACATGTATGCATATACCCCAGATGAACCATGCGTACAACCATCAATTGGAAGAGTTTCAACAATAAGATGATGCATCAACAACCCCCAGCTTTTGCCTGAGGTATTCAAAAGTCTCCCTAGGCAATGGTTTGGTGAGAATATCAGCAACTTGTTCCTTAGAAGGAACATACTCCAAAGTGACCTTCTGTTCAAGCACTTGTTCCTGGAGAAAATGATACTTGATTGGTATGTGCTTGGTTTTTGAATGCATGACAGGATTCTTTGAGATGCTGATTGATTGCACTTGTGTTATCACATAAGATGGGGATAGGTGGTGTACAAGTAATTTGAAAGTCCTGCAAAGTCTGCATCATCCAAAGGAGTTGAGTGCAGCAAGATGCAGCAGCAACATATTCCGCTTCAGTTGTAGACAAGGCAATCGAACTCTGTTTCTTGCTGAACCAGGATACTAGTCTGGAACCCATAAAGAACGCACCACCACTTGTGCTTTTCCTGTCATCCACGCTTCCAGCCCAAGCTGCATCTGTATAAGCATGAAGTGCGAGATCTGTATCTCTAGGATACCATAAGCCATAATTTTGAGTCCCTTGAAGATATTTGAAAATTCTCTTCACTGCTTGAAGATGAGTCTCCTTCGGATTTGCCTGAAATCTTCCAACTATTCCAACTGCATGCATGATGTCCGGTCGGGTACTTGTCAGATAAAGTAAACTTCCAATCATAGATTTGTAGGTTGGTTGATGCACTGCTGCAGATTCATCATTTGCACTGAGGCTACATCCTATGACCATGGGTGCACATACTGGTTTTGCATCTTCCATGCCATATTTCTTCAAAATCTGTTTGAGATACTTGGTTTGAGACAAAAAGATCCCTCCTTCTTTTTGTTGGATTTGCAAACCAAGAAAATATGTCAGTTCTCCCAACAAGGACATTTCGAATTCTTTCTGCATCACCAAGGCAAAGCTTTGACTCATAGCTTCTTCATTGCTGCCAAAGATAATATCATCTACATACACAACAAGTATTAGCAATTTGTCATTTTCAACTTTTATATAAAGATTTCTATCTGCTGATCCTTTTGAAAAACCTTGTTGATGAAGATATTTGTCCAAACGATAGTACCAAGCCCTTGGAGCTTGTTTGAGACCATAGAGAGCCTTTTTCAATCTGCATACAAGATTTGGATCATTTCCAAGAATGAACCCATCTGGCTACTCAATGTATACTTCTTCTTCCAAGTCTCCATTCAGAAAGGTTGATTTCACGTCCATTTGAAATACTTTGAAGTTTTTAAAGCTTGAGAGAGCAAGGAACATTCGTATGGCCTCAAGTCTTGCAACAGGAGCAATGGTTTCTTCAAAGTCTATTCCTTCTTGCTGCGCATACCCTTTACAAACCAGTCTGGCCTTGTTTCTAATTACTTCTCCATTTTCATTCAATTTATTTTTGAAGACCCATTTTGTTCCGATAACATTCTTATCCTTTGGTCTAGGGACCATCTCCCAAGTGTTGTTCTTTTCGATCTGCTCAAGTTCTTCATCCATTGCTTTCACCGAACATTCATCTTTGCATGCCTCTTTCACATTTTGTGGTTCAGTGGAAGAGAGTAATGCCAAATAGCTTGAGGCTTCTGCAATTGTTCTTCTTGTTTGTACACCTGCTTCTTTCTGCCCCACAATCTGAGATTCTGGATGATTCTTCTGAACATATCTGGATGGAGTCTTCTCTTCTATTCTTGTCTGCTCCTCTAGTTCTTCTTGAGGTTCTTCTTCTTCATCATTCTGTCTTTGAGGGTAGCCTTCATCTTCTTCGATGTCTTCATGATGTACTTGCTTAGGAATGTATCCCTTCTCATCAACCACTACATCAATGCTATCAACAATTCTGCCAAGTCTCTTATTGTAGCACTTGTATGCTTTGCTATGAGGAGAATAACCAAGAAGAATGCCTTCATCTGCTCTAGGTTCAAGTTTGCCAAGTTGCTCATCAGTATTCTTAATATAACATTTGCTCCCAAAGATTTTGAAGTGCTTTACCGAAGGAGTTTCACCACACCAGAGCTCATGAGGGGTTTGAGTGCTGTTTACCCGGACATTTGTTTTGTTGAGAATAACAACCACGACATGTGCAGCTTCACCCTAGAAAGTTGCGGGAGTTCCCGATTCATCAAGCATATCACGAGCCATTTTTTGGACTGTTCTGTTCATTCTTTCCACAACTCCATTTTGTTGAGGAGTTCTAGCTGTAGAGAATTCTCTTCTTATCCCATGTTCTTCACAGAAATCGAAAAATTTATTTGAGGTAAACTCCCCACCTCTGTCGGATCTGAGGCACTTAATTTTGTGTCCTGATTCATTTTCAACCAAGGCTTTGAAGGATTTGAATTTTTCGAATGCTTCATCTTTGTGCTTCATAAGTCCTAACCAAACAAACCTGGAGAAGTCGTCAATGAATAATATCAAGTATTCTTCTCCTCGAGGTGTCCTTTTCCTGAATGGACCACATGTATCTGAATGAACTAGCTCAAGAGGCATGCTAGCTGATCCTTCCTTCTTTGGAAAGTTAGTTCTGGTTTGCTTTCCAAACTGACATGATTTGCATATGGTGTTGTCTGGAATTTTGATATCTAGAAGATCGCGAACTGCCTGATATCTGCATTCTTTCCTTATTTGTGAAAAGCTTAGATGCCCCAACCTCTGATGCCATCACCAGTGTTCATCATCCTTGCTCAGATAGCATTGTTGTTGTCCTTCTTCAAACATGTATAGATTATTTGGAGCTCTTTTACATTTGATAATTGTTTTACCTGTATCAAGATCACGAAAAAGACATCCATTTGATCTGAATATCACCTCGGTTCTTTGATCACACATCTAGCTGACACTTAGAAGATTATGTTTCAATCCATCAACATACAAAACATTTCCAGCTTTGACCTTTTCTTTTAACTGAGCAGTGCCTTTTCCTTTTATAGTTGCAGGAGTATCATTTCCAAAAGAAACTTTCTTTCCTTTTTCTAGAGCAGAATATGATTCAAGTTTTTCTTTATCACCTGTCATATGCTTCGAACATCCACTTTCAATGTACCATAGATTTTCCTGTCCCTCTACATAAAATGCTATCCCACATCTTTCTGGTTGTGGTTCCTTTATTCTCCATGTTTTGGTGCTTGTGGCTTGTTCCTTTGTCTGCTGAAACCTGCTCCTGCATTCAGAATCTTCATGACCAAAGTTATTGCAAATAGAACATTTAACTTCATTTTCAAGAACCGAAAAGTTGTTATAGGTACTTTTTGTAATCCCGGTCATACTTCTTTGTTTTTGAGCTTCTCTAGTCATGATCGTTTTATATGCAACACATTGAGCTACTTTGTGACCAAAGTTATGGCAAGAAAAGCATTGTCCATTGAAGAAACTTCTGCGGTTATCAAATCTACCGGCCAAATGATTGTAATTTCTATTGTCATCCATTCTTGAACCAAATTGAGAAGATTTTACCTGTGGCTGGTTGTAGCTTTTGCTCACCCTTAAGACGGATTGCCCCTGATAGTCTCTGTTTGCAATTCGTCCCTGCTTTACCTGATGGTCTCCATTGTGCTTTTGCTCATTTCTTCCTGTTGCATCAAGATAACTTTTTGAGGTGGATGCTTGAGAAGTTTCTCCATTATAGCCCAGACCTGTCTTGTTTAGTGGAGAACGTTGTACATTGATAATCTCATCCAAAGTTTCAGATCCTTTGAAAAACTTAAGATTAATAGCTTTTGTTTTCTCAATCTCTTTTCTAAGACCAACAATTTCACCTTCTAATTTTTCAAGATGTTTTTCCTTTTCATCAATTTGAAATTGTAGAGTATCAATGATCATATTCTTTTCTTCTATACATCTCTTGAGTCTAGTAATTTCTTCATAAAGGCTATCCACATCTATAGCATCCATATAATCATCATCTTCAAATGCCATTAACAATTTATATTCATTACCTCGTTCATCTTCATCACTATTTGATAGACCATCACTATCTTCATGAGTGTAGTAGCTTTTCTTATTTGCACTTTGTTTCTTGTTCCATCTAGCAGGTTCCTTTCCTTTATCCTTATAAGGACATTTTGCAGCATAATGACCTACTATTCCACAAGCAAAGCATTTAAAAGGTAACTTACCTTTGAACCTTCCAGAACCCCTTTGAATATTTCTGACGAAATTTGATTCTTCTTCTTCTTCTTCTGGCACGTGACTTGCTTCATAATAATCTCCTTTGCTTGAAGCCTTGAAAGCAGCTTCTCTTCTGTCTGAAGGACCTCCCTTTCTCATTTCATAAGCAGTTAGAATTCCGTGAAGCTGAGACATAGTAAGAATTCGTACATTTTCCTTTTCTTCTATTGCAGACACTTTAGATTAAAACTTGGGGGACAATGATCTTAGAACTTTTTCAACCACAATAGCCTCTTTTATTTCTTCACCCAAATTTTTCATGCAATTAACAATCTCATCTACCCGTAGAAAATAGTTAGCCACACTTTCATCATTATACATCCTGAGATTCTCATACTGAATCCTGAGAGTTTGAAGTTTAGCACGCTTTACCTGTTCATCTCCTTCGTAGCTCAAGACAATCATGTCCCATATTTCTTTTGCAGATTTATATTGCATAACCTTTACGAATTCTGTTTGAGATAAGCATCCCAGCAAAGTATTGACTGCTTTAGCATTTGTTTCATATTTCTTCTTTTCGGCCGCATCTGTAGGAGTAGCTGAAGGAAAAGTGTAGCCTGTATCTATGATATCCCAAACTTCTGTACCAAGAGATTGAAGAGAGGCAGTAACTCTTACCTTCCAATAATTGAAGTTTGTCCCATCAAAAATTGGTGGCCTGATTGATGCTTCCCTCTCGTAGTTGCTCATGATGAATGATCTTCCTTCAAGCGATCAAGCTTCTCCGAAGGACCTGCTCTGATACCAATTGTTGGAAATAATACTGAGAGGGGGGCGGTGAATCAGTATTATCAAGTTCAAATCTTCCTTATTTATAATTTGAATTATTTTTGCATATCAGTACCATAAAATAATGAGAATGAACAAGAAAAACAGATAGTCACTCCAAAGAACACCAGATGTAAGGTGGAAACCCAATGTGGGTGAAAACCACCTACTGCAATATGTCTCTATCTTCTTTCAAATTAGAAACTCCTTTTACAATGATTTTGTATTGGTGCAGTCCTTTACCAGTACACAGGCTGCAACCTGCAGAGAGCTACAACTCTCTCTCGTTTTCCAGTATTTCCTGGAAGGGAGCTACAACCCCCTACTTCTTTTCTTACAAGGACCACTTTTCATAAAGCATCAAATGATCATCAAGTACATGTAACTTACACAGTCAACTGCAGTAACCAGATCAACAATAACAGAACTAACCCAGAACACCTTATCAGAAGAAAAATTCAATCAACAGAAGATCTTAAGACAGATACGCAGTTTTTCTTTCTCTGGCCTGCGTCAGTATGCACTTCGCCTTCTGCTTCCCTGCATATACCCGCAGAGAGCCTTCTGCTGCACCGCGTACCCACGCACTGCTTCTTCAATCGCGCTGCGTACTGTTACTGTAGGTACGCACCCAGAGACACTATCGCGCCGCGTACTGTTGTTGTAGGTACGCACCCATAGACACTATCGCGCCGCATACTGTTACTGAAGCCACGCACTCAAATATACTATCGCGCCACGTACTTTTGCTGTGCGTATGCACCTGAACCTTTGTCGCACTGCGTACCCACGCAGTTCTCCTTCTTCTGCTCTGCGTACCCACGCAGCTCTCCTGTTTCGGTTCTGCGTACCCACGCACCTGTATCGTTAATCACTTGCGTACTTCTGATTAGGGCCAAATTGGCAGTCCACCAGTGTAGCACAGTTAGTCAGATGCCCATATCTGATCATGCGCTCGAGAGATCACCCTTCACAGATTCGCTTTCAACCTCACTTACATATAGATCAAGCTTTTAAGACAATAACCCAATATTTCAGATCTTAAGATATTCAATTGCAAAGATACTTAGCCAAGTGATCTCCTTTGCTTTATATAGGCAACCTCCTCCTAAATTCATGGATCAATACCATAGATAACCAATACCAGGGACCCAAAAACATGGGGCTCAATAATAATAATAATTTAAAATAATACCACGGGCCAAAACCATAGAATCAGGAGCGGCGGGCTAAATACCACGGGCCAAACATAGGAAACCCCACGTGAACGCGCTTCTCTACCTTGAAGTAAGTGAAACTCGGGGTATGCACCTCCTGAACGGGTGACCTGCGTGTCTGGCCGCAGTCCCTTCATGGTGTACCTGCGGGTACACATCTTCTGAACTGTTCTCCTGCGTACTTCTTAATTTTCAACATATTGAGAGCCTTGCCATGGGTGTTGCCATCAAGTACAACATCTGTAACATAGAGCCATACCAGAAACATAATGCCAACAATAAAGATATTTCTACCTCAAAATATTGTTGACACATATATGCAATGAACCTTCTGCGCTTGTATCCATGTCCCCTAAAAAGAAAGCACTTTAGCTACATTGAATGATGTTGAATTTTAACATTTTGAATCAAACTCTCAATCTCATTTTTTAATGCATATGGATAACTATAAGATCTAATGTTGAGTGGTACACTTCTTGGTTGCAAATGAATAACATGGTCATGATAGTGACTATGAGGAAGACCCTTAGGTGTCTCTCTGTTGGTTCCCTATAATACTAGTGATTACCCCATTACTATTGTAGTTATACCCCTTATTTATATTGTTGTGCCTCTATTACCCCCATGTTGTTATTTATGTGCCCCATAGAATCCCTCTATTGTTTTTTTGTGGCTTTATATTATTATTGTTAGGTCGGCTGGATTATATTGTGACTCCTTAGACTCCTATATATAGAAAGGAGGTTTTGTCATTTGTATCATCCAAGAATTGTTCATTTATGTAATGTAAAGGAGGTTGCCCCCTCAAAGAGGTTGAATTCTAAGGCATGGATCTCTCTTTTCTATCTTTTTGTGAGCTAGTTTCATAACATTTGGTATCAGAGTTTAGGATTCTAGGGTTTCGCTGCTCCAAACAGGTCATCGTGGCATTTTCTCTATAACTTTGTTTCTGTGACGTTTCAGAAGTCACAAAAAAACCCATTTGAGAAGAAATTGTGCTGAACCTTGGGTCCAAATTTCAGAGCTTTTCGCGCGATATTTGCGGAGATATGATCTGAGGAAGTTGGTCCTTTTGCAGACTCCTGAATTACATTCAAAACAGGTGACCTGAGGAAAATCGTCATAACTTTCTCTCTGGGGATCGGATTGAAATTTTGTAAGAAGGTATAAAAGGAGGATGGACTTTAGTTTCTTGTATGCGTTTTTCAGATTCAAAGGTTGAAACAGTGACTCGTGGCGCATCGTACAAGTTAGCTCTACTGAACTAGTCTAAAAGCAAGTCACTGTGGGAGATTTCACATAACTCTTCCTTGGAGAATCCAATTTGGGTCAGACTTGTGGCATTGGAAAGAGGACACAGAAGGCTACTACAGGTAGCAATTTCAGAACTGGATGATACGAAATCACAGAGATACATCAGATTCAATATCAGGCTTCTATAAAGTGAAAAAAAAGTGTGTAGTTTTTTTTTTTAAATTTTTGTGTAAGCTTGCTTTAATGGAATTCAAAGGGCATAGTAAAGCATTATTATTGGTAACTGATGCCCCGAGGAAAGAAAATGCAAACACCTATTAAGGAACCTGAAAGCTCTAGCATGACTCATGAAGAAGAGGAAGAAATGCTACATGATATATCAAAATTACAAGAACAAGTGCAACAAATGTCACGCTCACAAAAGCTAACAGAAGCTAAGATAAGTGGCGTGGAATCTAAGATAAATGGTGTGGAATCTAATATAAATGGCGTGGAAGCTAAGATGGACGATTTGAAGATAGATTTGAAGACAGATTTGAAGAAATACATGGCAAATTTGAAGACAGATTTGAAGACAGACATTGCAGATTTGAAGACAGATTTGACAAATTTTCTACAAGAGATACTTACTAATGGTGAAAAGGTTGTAAAGGAAACTCATGATGTGAAAAAAAGTAATGTTAATCATGATTCCATAGATTCTAATGTTGGATCGAAGACCCACCATATTCCAAAAATCGATATGAGGAAGTTTGATGGCAAGGATCCCGCCACATGGATATTACAGATGGAGTAGTTCTTCGATCTCAATGATGTGCAAAACACACAAAAGGTACGTATGGCAACTGTATATTTGGAACCAAATCAGTTTGTATGGTATCAATGGCTTTGCTCTCGTAAAAAAATTATCACTTGGGCAATTTTTACGGAAGAATTGATAGCACATTATGAAGATACAAAAAGCAACACTCTTTTTAGCCAATTGATAAGTCTCAAACAAAAGGGTTCAGTAATGGAGCACATTGAGGAGTTCCAAAAATTGAACATAAGGGTAAAAGATATTCTAGAGGAGCATAGGATTGATGTGTTCATAGGGTCTTTAAAGGATAATATCCAACATTATGTTCGCCTTTGGGAACCTGATTAATTAGAGAAGGCATTTAGGTTAGCAAGAAAAATGGAAAGAAAAATTATGGCAACCAGGAAGCATACCACTCACAACTATAAAGACAGAAGTGATGTTTCCCCTAGTCTTCCACAACCTATAAGTTTGACACCACAACAATTGGAAGAAAAAAGAGCAAAAGGGCTTTGTTACAGTTGTGATAGCAAATACACTAAAGGTCATAAGTGTGCTAAGAAGAAATTATTCTACATAGATTGTGAAGAGGAAGAAGAAAAGGAGCAAGAAAGGTCAAAAGAAGAAGATATACTCCAGGAACAAAGCTTAGATGAAGAACAAATAAATCTGACCATATCTTGTAATGCATTGGCGGGAATTACCACTCCTCAAACCATCAAGATAGAAGGACAAATCAAGAAGAAAAAGGTAATAGTGTTGATTGATTCAGGAAGCACCCACAATTTTATTCATTCTAGGGTTGCAAAAGAATTGAATTGCTTCTATATCCAGCACCAAAGTGTCAAGTGATGATTGCAAATGGAGGAACAATAAATTTCTCTGGAAGGTGCCATAATATCAAGCTATCCATGGGAGAATATGTATTGACTAGCCCAATGCTTTCCATTCCAATGGGAGGTGCTGATGTTGTACTAGGAGTCCAATGGCTACAATCCTTGGGTACAATAGCTTTTAATTTTCAAGAACTTTTCATCAAATTTTCTACGGAAGGAAAGGAAGTTGAGTTAAGGGGTATTGCAGGGAAACCAGGAAAGATAATCAGCTCTAATGGTATGACAAAGCTTCTAAAAAAGGAGCAAATAGGTGTAATTGCACAATTATGTTCGCTAGATGTTTCCACATTGGAATCATCTATTTCTCCAGATCTCCAAAAAGTCCTTGACAATCATTCCAAGGTATTTGAGACTCCCAAAGGTCTCCCACCTATGCATGATCATGATCATTCTATTCATCTGATTCCAGGAAGTGTTCCTCCAAACATCAGGCCGTACAAGTATCCCTATGTCCAAAAAAGTGAAATTGAACGTATGGTTGCAGAAATGCTAGAGGCTGGTATAATTCAACCAAGTCAAAGTTCTTTCTCTGCTCTAGTAGTATTGGTGCACAAGAAGGATGGATCATGGCGCATGTGTCCGGATTATAGGGAGCTCAACAAGCTCACTATTAAAGATAAGTTCCCCATTCCTGTCATTGATGAATTACTGGATGAATTGCATGGATCAATTTACTTCACCAAGTTGGATATTCATTCAGGATATCATCAAATCAGAATGAAGATTGAAGACATTCCGAAAACGGAATTTAGAACTCATGAGGGTCATTATGAATTTTTGGTCATGCCTTTTGGCCTTACTAATGCACCTTCAACATTTCAAGGTTTAATGAATTCAATTTTCAAACCATTCCTTAGAAAATTTGTGTTAGTATTTTTTGATGATATACTAATCTACAGCAAGTCTTGGAAGGATCATGTTGAACATGTTGACAGGGTGCTACAACTATTGGAGGAGAAACAATTATATGCAAAAAGATCCAAATGTTTCTTTGGAGTCCAGGAGGTGGAATATTTGGGTCATATTGTATCTCATGAAGGAGTTAAGGTAGACCCTAGCAAAATTAAAGCCATTAAGGAATGGAAAATTCCCACATCCATAAAGCATCTGCGAGGATTTCTTGGGTTGACAGGGTATTATCGCAAGTTTGTTAAGAATTATGGGACTATAGCAGCACCTCTAACAACATTATTGAAGAAAGATGCATTTTCATGGACTCCAGAAGCAACAAAGGCCTTTGAACATCTTAAAGAGGCAATGTGCCAAGCACCGGTCTTAGCTACACCGGACTTCACAAAAACCTTTATTGTGGAATGTGATGCTTCAGGAAATGGAATTGGTGTTGTTCTAATGCAAGATGAAAGACCCATTGCTTTTGAAAGTCGTCCAATCAAGGAAAAGTTTTTAAGAAAAGCCATTAATGAGAAGGAAATTTTGGCAATACTCCATGCACTTAAGAAATGGCGACCCTACCTAATGGGAAGACACTTCAAGGTAAAAACAGATCATGATAGCCTTAAATACTTTTTAGAACAAAGATTATCCTCTGAAGAGCAACAAAAGTGGGTCACAAAGATGTTGGGTTATGACTTTGAAATCATCTACAAAAAAGGGAAGCAAAATGTGGTGGCAGATGCACTCTCAAGAAAGGATGAGGATGTGGAAGCATTGTTGTGCGCCATTTCTATTATCCAACCAGATTGGATAAACGAAGCAATGGAGGAATGGAAGAATGATGAAGAAGTGTGGGCACTTATTCGAAAGCTACAACAAGATTCTAGTACATCTGATACATTTAGCTGGCAAAATGATTCATTATGGTACAAAGATCGTTTATACCTCTGTAAGAATTCCTAGCTAAAACAAAAGATTCTTATGGAATTGCACACTTCTCCCTTAGGAGGGCACTCAGGATTTTTAAAAACTTACCACAAGGTTAAGAAGGAATTTTTTTGGGATGGCCTTAAATCAGATATTCAAAAGTTTGTGGTGGAATGTTTGGTTTGCCAACAAAATAAAGTTGAAACAATTAAGACACTGGGTCTATTACAACCTTTATCCATTCCAAGCCAACGTTGGGAGGAGGTTTCAATGGATTTTATCACAGGTTTACCCAAGTCTGAGGGAAAGAGTGTCATCATGGTGGTAGTTGACAGACTTACCAAGTATGCACACTTTTGTGCATTATCACATCCATTTAAAGCCAGTACAGTTTCTACTGCATTTATGGAAACAATTCAAAAGCTACATGGAAACCCAAAGATTATTGTAAGTGACAGAGATCCCATTTTCACTGGAAAATTTTGGACAGAATTATTTTCTTGTCTTGGTACTCAGTTAGCTCATAGCTCATCTTATCATCCTCAATCTGATGGGCAAACTGAGATAGTAAACAAATGTTTGGAAGGATATCTTTGTTGCTTTGTATCTGATAAACAGACACAATGGGTCAAATGGTTGCCTCTGGCTGAATGGTGGTATAACACTTCCTTCCATACAGCAACAAAAATGACCCCATTTATGGCACTTTATGGGTATCAACCACCATCCATCACATCATATTTAAGAGAAAATTCTAAGGTTCAAGCAGTGGAACATCACATCGAACATCAACAACAAGTCCTCCAACTCTTAAAAGATAACCTCGTGTTGGCACAAAATAGAATGAAACAACAGGCAGATCAACATCGCAGTGAAAGAAGTTTTGATGTAGGTGATTGGGTATTCCTACGGCTACAACCATATAAGCAAATGTCCCTAAAGCAAGCTAAGAAGGATAATAAATTATCACCAAAGTATTATGGTCCGTACAAGGTGTTGCAAAAGATTGGTACTATGGCATACAAATTAGAGCTTCCTGCAGCTTCTCGATTGCACCCAGTTTTCCATGTTTCATGTTTAAAGAAAGTTATAGGCGACAAGCTCCCAGTTCAAACAATATTGTCAGAACTTGACGAGGAAGGAAAAATTATATTGGAACCGGAAGCAGTCACAGAAACAAGAACTCGACAGCTACGAAATCGATCAATTTCAGAGTATCTTATCAAGTGGAAGAACTTATCCGCTGAAGATTCCACATGGGAGGATGAGAATTTTATGCAGAAGTATCCAGAACTACTCAAGCGTTGAGGACAACACTTTTTTGAAGGAGAGGGGCATGTTGGGTCCCTATAATACTAGTGATTACCCCATTACTATTGTAGTTATACCCCTTATTTATATTTTTGTGCCCCTATTACCCCCATGTTGTTATTTCTGTGCCCCATAGAATCCCTCTATTTTTATTTTTGTGGCTTTATATTATTATTGTTAGGTCGGCTGGATTATATTGTGACTCCTTAAACTCCTATATATAGAAAAGAGGTTTTGTCATTTGTATCATCCAAGAATTGTTCATTTATGTAATGTAAAGGAGGTTGCCCCCTCGAAGAGGCTGAATTCTAAGGCGTGGATCTCTCTCTTCTATCTTTTCGTGAGCTAGTTTCATAACTCTCTGAATAACAAGAAATAATTGTAGATAACTCTTTGGAGATCCATTTGGGTAGAGAATATAGATATTTGAAAATATAGTGAGAACAATTGTACAATTACACTGTCATGTGCATTTCTCAATAATTTTGTCAACTTGCTAAACTATATCACTTTATAGGGTTTCTATTGGATACCTCTAAACTAAATTTCCTTGGTTGTTGAGAAAAATCTTATGAAATGATAATGGAAACTTGGGTAATTGTCCCAAGTTGTTGTGACCATTGCTCCTCATTTAATGCAACATTAACAACACCCATTTAAATTGTAATTATAAGATCATCCAATAAATATTCCCCTTATTAAGATTAACATTGTTGCACTTCCCTCCCCTTATTAAGATTAATACTATGGCACTTCACTGAATAGTTTATAGTACCACTATCTAAAATCGTTATTTATTTTTTCAACAATTAGGCTTGTGTAGTAAGGTGAATTCTAATATCTACCAATATAACCCATTTGTGTCATAGTATTCCTATTGAAATTTTGGTGTAATTGCACAAGAGGTAAATATAATTATTAGGTATAAGTAAATTTAAATTCAAGATTGGTTTTATGGAAAGGGAAGTTTGGTTTGATGAATTGGAATTTTCTTTGTGAGAAACAGTGAAATAAATAAATTTAAATATTTAATTCAAATAATATTTCTAATTTTTTTTTCCGTGGAGAAAAATCATAATTTTCATTGATCATAAGATTACATGTTGTAGATGCTAAAAGCATATGCAGAAATGTGGGCAGAGCCACTTACATAACAATACTCCAGAAGAAGTATTCCATAAAAAATCCTAGGACAGGGTAGAAAGCACATAAAATGGGTATGTAAACCCCAGCGAACCTGCAGAAGCAGACCTGTAGAGGGAACCCATACCCATTACAAAAAATAACGAAAGAGAGCAGTGGAGCAGCACCAAGAGAGAGGCGACTAGACGCACAACTCAGACCCGACACTGAAGCACCACAAGCAGAATAAAAAACTCTTGAGGAGAGAAACCGAGACATGAAGCTCTAAACCTGGCGGCCCGGACAAGAAAGAGAGGCATGAAATGAGGAAGATAGCAGCAAGGGTAGCCACTCCTTCCCCGCCCCCTCAAAAACTCTCCTCCTGAAATGGACAAACCAGATGTAAAAACAACTGCCCCCAATCCACAACAGTCTTCAAAAACCCCATCACACCCAGCCGTGTTGTAGCGGCACGAAACAAAGCGCAAAGACAAACCTCCACACCCACGTTCCCTCAATGCTCCAAAACAACCAAGGTTAGGCTAGCAATAGACCAACAAAAACCATCGTCGAGTCCGTCCAGATCCGTCCAGTGAAGCAGAGGTGAAACCGAGGGTAGAGGCGGCTAGGTTCAGCCACCTCACCCCCATACAGTGAATATACCCTAAAGACCAGAGGTAGTAATTTTCTGCACCTGCACAACTAGGCTATATGTTCACTAGAGGTGGAGGTCGATGGCACAAGTGAGCAGGTTCAAAGGGCCTCAGCTACTCAGCGTCAGGCACAAAGGGTCGATGGCAAAAGAGATCCAAGAATGCTGATCTGCGACTGGAAGTCGTGGTCAATACTTTGTTCTCGTCGGAAAAAGATGGAGCAACAACAAGGTTAGTCTCAGCTCAGTCTCTCTCTTAGTAGCGACGGCTCAGCAAGTTCAGTGATGGTGTTCATTGTTCAGGCAAAAAGCGGGCTGAAGCTTCCAAACCCTAGCACAGCAATCCAAATAATATTTCCAAATATAATAGAATAGTTTTTGTTTTTTATTATTGGGTTCAAAGAGGCTCTCAAATACATTAGAAATGTGTAACTTAATGCAACATAATATATATTTGTAACATTAATATAAACATTTTGACATAAAAACTTGGGAAAAATAAAAATAAAATATGGTAGAAATATATAAAAATTAATGTAATATATTTTAACTAAAAACAAAATAAAAATAAGCTTATAAACATTAATAATAAAGAAAAAAAAATGAAACATGACATTAACACATAGCATTAGGAACCCACAATATTAACCCACTACACTTGGCATTTGTATATTTTATTTTTCTTGTTGAATAAAAGAATACATAATGTATATATATATGAGCAGAAGCTTTAGATTTTTTTTGGAAGAATATAGGGTAATTAAAAAAATAAAAATTTAACAAAAAAAATTAAATCAAAAAATTTAATAACTTTAAAAAAATTAATATAATATAAAAAATAAAACAAAATAAAATAATAAAACAAAATTTGATACCTTCTTAGTACATCCGAAGTTAATAAAAGAATAGTGTAAGCTAGAACACCCATCATATGATATTATTTTTTATAAACCAAAATCCAGCAATGACATGAATGTGTGTAGACTAGTTAATAAGAAACTATGGTAAACCAGAACATTCATCATGGTATTATTTTTCACAGACCAATGTAGGCCAGAGAATACATGATATAATATTATTTTTCACAGATATCAGGCCACACACTGAGGATTATTCGGGATGCCTCCTGGGCCTCCAAAGAAAATATTTTTACCCCAATCTGGATCTGCTGTGTCATCATAAATCTCTGTATAACAATCGGGCTTTGTTGAACTAAAAGCAGGATCGGGATCAATCACCTCCCCAGCGGGATCAAACATTTGTATGGCCCTGGTATATGCGGCAAAACCAAGGCCTTCATCAGCAAAGTGACCGCTACCCATCTCTGTCGCAGTCATGGGCCCCGGGGGTCTTGAGTCATGAGCAACTTCTCCTCCAACATCGAACCGACTAGCGCCTTGAGCAAGAGCATTGAACAATGAGGCTGGCCAATGACCTATATTCACGCCGTCGAAATATAAATTCCATACCAGGTAATTGTTATCATCTTCTTCCTGCAATTTAACAATAGTTAAGTATTGGGGTGTTTACAGTGCATTACAATTTTTTCAATTTTGTGAGTATTATTTGATGTAATGAGTGCTAAGTAGACTATTCAAAGTTAGTTATGATTATCTCTTATGGAAATGGTCATAAATGAATACTCCAACTCAGTTGAATCCCAAAAAATGATATCTAATAGTTTAGTTATTTAAGATTTTCGAACTATATAGACATCAAAATATAAGCATCAAATATAGACATCAAAATCCCTGAGATTAAGTGAATTGCAGATTCCCCAAAAATTGACCCCGCTCATGTCCATCCCATTTACTTGAATATTCAGGGATCTGCGCCATATCCATCCGATTATCAAATATTCAAGGAATCTATAATCAACTTAAAGATACCACATCAAAATATACATTACTTACGAGGTGAAGACTTAGAGCAAAATCCATCTGTGCCCCTCCATACACCGATACCGGATTCAATGGTACAGCGGGCAAAATTTGAGCGTTAGTAGCTGGCACATATCCTGTACAATCTCGGTCATAGCATCCGTTATGGTAGTCGTCAGACTGCATCAAGGCAATCACTTATTATAAAATCTGCATCACGACGCCGCCTTTAATACATCAATCAAACTTGGGACTATGTAAATACCGTCCAAAAAACAAAGAACGTTGGTTGAGGTGTATGATATCTGCTCGGATAGACCTGCAATAATCATCTAAGAATTGATTAATAGTGGGTAGTATTTAATTTAGTGGTTGTTCTCTAAATCACTACACTAAGCTTTGCTGATTGAATGGAGAGTGTTCAACTTCTTTAGCTTATGTTGATGGTTGATTCACTAAATATTTGGTAATTAGAGAGATCCAAGTGTTTATTTCACTCTTTTATATTTATCTGATTGTAGAATATTGAGCGAATCAACCATCAAATCATAAAGCATCCATAGCCAATTAAGCTGTCCGAGAAATTAATGGGAAGAAGAAAAATATATAAGAAATATGAATGAAGTTTCTTATCCACTTGCCATCCATCCGGCCTCTACGGTCTCCAGTTTGCCTAGATCATCGTTAGCAATCCAAATTTGGCTGTTACTGAATCCGGCATCGGTAGTAACGGTCGGACTCCATAGGTTAATACGAGTAGCTACTCCAAAGATTGGGTCACCGGGGGATTCGTAGGTGACAGTAGAATACTGTTAAGGACAGTAATACAAGAATATTATAAAGAAAATATTGTACATGAAAATATTTGAAAGAAAATATTGTACATGACATCATATTATACATCATGCACGTGGCCGTCGTCAGCATTGGGTATGATATGGTTGCTTCTCCTTCTTGTGTGCCCCCTGTTCAAAAACTGTCTCACTGATCCCGCTCTTTCGACATCTTCACGTTTGATTTCCGGGGTGGCCACTGTGTCCTCTGGACACTCTGACTTAACGCCGCGCACCCTTGAACTATTTGCCGTTGCGCTACTGCTGGGGTCATAGCTCGGCAGTTTAAATATGGGTGCTTTCTTCAAACCCTTAAAACGCACAAACAAACAAACAGACACAAGCAATTATTGTCAAACACTTTGCATATCTTATTTTCTAATGTTTTACCAGTTTAATATGTTAGGTTCAAAACACTAGGATGTCATACCCGCGTAACATTATCCGTTGAGTACTTCACAGATATTTGATCAGTGAATTTTACGCAAAGAATGGTCTGTCCAAACTCATTCTGCGTATCAATGGAAAGCACAGAGTAAAAAAAACAGGTTTTAGTTACTTCACATGGCATTTATCAAAATATTATCATAGAAATGTATAATGTTTCAAATATAATCAGATTTGATATTACCTTATATTTGTACACTGCTGGAGGATTAACGAAATTGATGTATTCATCGATGCTCATTTCACGCACATCAACAGAAGACGTGAAAGCGACATGAAACAGAAACAAACCCATGAAAAGGAAAAACGAACTCATTGCAAAGCAACCAGAACAACACGGAAGGATGAGCAGAAGATCTCAATTAAATATTTTGTGACCTATTGCTACAAGATATAGATGGAGCCTTGTAGTTCAGTGTCTCATTTTTTTTTTAAATTAGAAAATCGACGAAAAAGTACGTTATGCAGCGTGCTTATCTGAGAAAACTGCGCAATTATTGGTGGGCCAAGCTTTTAAATAGGATTTTTTATCATCCAAATCTACTCTTTTTTTTTGGGTGGTTGACAAACATGGTCAGTTACTTGGTGGCGCTAAGTTTACTTGTTAAAAGAAATTTAGCTAACGCGTCTCAACTTTGTCTAATTGAGCTAATCCTTAGTATTTCTAAATCTACTCAATTATTCGTTAGATTGAGCTAATCTTTAATACTTCCAAATCTACTCAATTATTCGTCCAATTGAGCTAACCCTTAATACTTCCAAATCTATTCAATTATTCGTGCAGAATTGTGATCATTCGCAGGAATTATTCGTCCGTCCAAATGTATTAAACATTGTGGCATATTTTTAATGCATTACGGTAATTAGTTTAAAGTTTAAAGAAAAGTATATATAAATGCAGCTATAATTTTGAAACAAGTTTCAAACATCAATGAGACATTAATAATAATTTTCTGTGCGTTAATGGTAACATTGTGCAATACGGAAACTTTTTTAGTATTAATGGTAATGAGGTGCAAAACTTAAACATTAATGGTAATTCAGCGCAATAAAGAAACTTGATAAAGAAACTATGGTAATTCAGTGCAATAAAGAAACTTGATAAAGAAACTTTTGCCATTAATGGTAACTCATTGTAATATGGGAACTTTAGATATTAATGGTAAGTTTGCAAACTTTAGATATTAATAGTGATTTTGTGCAATATAGAAACTTTAAATATTAATGGTAATTCTTGTGCATTACATAAACTTTAGGAATTAATGGTGGTAATTTTTTCTATGTAGAAAAACATAATTGGAAAACAAATTAACTATATCATTAATGATGATATCAAAAATTGCTGTACATAATGTATATATTAATAAAATAAATAAACCTTTTATTCAATTTCCCGAACTTTCTTGCACTCCAGTAATCTCAACTACCTTATCAAGTTAGAGCTCTCATTATGTATTGAACTTTGTTAATGTAAATATGAAATAAACATAAATTAGTCATGGTAATGGTTAGTGTAAGTTAATGTAAATATGAAATAAACATAAATCAGTTGTTGTAATGGTTGGTGTAGAGGTACATCATTAAAAATTAGTATGGAAAAAATTTCCACTGTTTAAACTTTCTATATGATTGGTTTATTTTGGATATTTTTCTTAATTTTTTTTGTTATTAAAATCTAGTAAGAATTGGTTGGAATTATAAGCTTGAGTTTTTATAGGTGTAAAATTTGAGTGTTTTATGAACTTATTTTTAGTAGGTTAAATATTTTTTTGTTATATTATGATTTATTATGTAAATTAAAATCTAGAAAAATGTTAGGATTATAGAGTACTAATAGAAATTGTGGGGTCTAACAACATTGTTGTTTGTTCCCACTGGTTAGCAAACAATTTAATATACATTTTTTAGTCTATAAATAATCTCTATCATAAATAAATATCATGGGAAAAGCCATAAACCACAAAACAACTCTAACAAAAATTAGCAAAGAAAGGCATCCTATGGGTTTTTTTGTTGTAATGAGAATCTAGAAATTATTTGGATAGTGTGATAGGAATTGGTTGGATTTATAAGTTTGCAATTTGAATGCTTCACAGATTTTTCAGAAAGCTAAATACATTTTGTTATTTTGTTATATTATAATTAGTTATGTAAACTGAATTTTAAAAAAATTAGTTATATTATAATAATTATATTATATTATATAATTATATTATATTATTTTGTTATATTATATTAGTTATATTATAATTAGTTATGTAAATTGAATTTTATAATAATTAGTTATATTATAATTAGTTATGTAAACTGAATTTTGTTATATTTTTGTTATATTATAATTAGTTCAGTGTCTCATTTATATAGATGGAGCCTTGTAGTTCAGTGTCTCATTTTTTTTAAATTAGAAAATCAACGAAAAAGTACGTTATGCAGCGTGCTTATCTGAGAAAACTGCGCAATTATTCGTGGGCCAAGCTTTTATTGACTAAATAGATTTTTTTATCATCCAAATCTACTCAACTTTTTTTGGGTGGTTCACAAACATGGTCAGTTACTTGGTGGTGCTACGTTTACTTGCAAAAAAAATTTAGCTAAGGCCCCTCAACTTTGTCCAATTGAGCTAACCCTTAATATTTCTAAATCTACTCAATTATTTGTTCGATTGAGCTAACCTTTAGTACTTCCACATCTACTCAATTATTCGTCCGATTGAGCTAACCCTTAGTACTTCCAAATTTACTAAATTATTCATACATAATTATTCATGCAGAATTATTCATGCAGAATTTGGATAGTGTGACAGGAATTGGTTGGATTTATAAGTTTCAATTTGAATACTTCACAGATTTTTCAGAAAGCTAAATACATTTTGTTATATTATAAATATTTTTGTTATATTATAATTAGTTATGTAAACTGAATTTTAAAAAAATTAGTTATATTATAATAATTATATTATATTATATAATTATATTATATTATTTTGTTATATTATATTAGTTATATTATAATTAGTTATGTAAATTGAATTTTATAATAATTAGTTATATTATAATTAGTTATGTAAACTGAATTTTGTTATATTTTTGTTATATTATAATTAGTTCAGTGTCTCATTTATATAGATGGAGCTTTGTAGTTCAGTGTCTCATTTATATAGATGGAGCCTTGTAGTTCAGTGTCTCATTTTTTTTAAATTAGAAAATCAACGAAAAAGTACGTTATGCAGCGTGCTTATCTGAGAAAACTGCGCAATTATTCGTGGGCCAAGCTTTTATTGACTAAATAGATTTTTTTATCATCCAAATCTGCTCAATTTTTTTTGGGTGGTTCACAAACATGGTCAGTTACTTGGTGGTGCTACGTTTACTTGCAAAAAAAATTTAGCTAAGGCCCCTCAACTTTGTCCAATTGAGCTAACCCTTAATATTTCTAAATCTACTCAATTATTTGTTCGATTGAGCTAACCTTTAGTACTTCCACATCTACTCAATTATTCGTCCGATTGAGCTAACCCTTAGTACTTCCAAATTTACTAAATTATTCATACAGAATTATTCATGCAGAATTATTCATGCAGAATTTGGATAGTGTGACAGGAATTGGTTGGATTTATAAGTTTCAATTTGAATACTTCACAGATTTTTCAGAAAGCTAAATACATTTTGTTATTTTGTTATATTATAAATATTTTTGTTATATTATAATTAGTTATGTAAACTGAATTTTAAAAAAATTAGTTATATTATAATAATTATATTATATTATTTTGTTATATTATATTAGTTATATTATAATTAGTTATGTAAATTGAATTTTATAATAATTAGTTATATTATAATTAGTTATGTAAACTGAATTTTGTTATATTTTTGTTATATTATAATTAGTTCAGTGTCTCATTTATATAGATGGAGCCTTGTAGTTCAGTGTCTCATTTATATAGATGGAGCCTTGTAGTTCAGTGTCTCATTTTTTTTAAATTAGAAAATCAACGAAAAAGTACGTTATGCAGCGTGCTTATCTGAGAAAACTGCGCAATTATTCGTGGGCCAAGCTTTTATTGACTAAATAGATTTTTTTATCATCCAAATCTACTCAATTTTTTTGGGTGGTTCACAAACATGGTCAGTTACTTGGTGGTGCTACATTTACTTGCAAAAAAAATTTAGCTAAGGCCCCTCAACTTTGTCCAATTGAGCTAACCCTTAATATTTCTAAATCTACTCAATTATTTGTTCGATTGAGCTAACCTTTAGTACTTCCACATCTACTCAATTATTCGTCCGATTGAGCTAACCCTTAGTACTTCCAAATTTACTAAATTATTCATACATAATTATTCATGCAGAATTATTCATGCAGAATTTGGATAGTGTGACAGGAATTGGTTGGATTTATAAGTTTCAATTTGAATACTTCACAGATTTTTCAGAAAGCTAAATACATTTTGTTATATTATAAATATTTTTGTTATATTATAATTAGTTATGTAAACTGAATTTTAAAAAAATTAGTTATATTATAATAATTATATTATATTATATAATTATATTATATTGTTTTGTTATATTATATTAGTTATATTATAATTAGTTATGTAAATTGAATTTTATAATAATTAGTTATATTATAATTAGTTATGTAAACTGAATTTTGTTATATTTTTGTTATATTATAATTAGTTCAATGTCTCATTTATATAGATGGAGCCTTGTAGTTCAGTGTCTCATTTATATAGATGGAGCCTTGTAGTTCAGTGTCTCATTTTTTTTAAATTAGAAAATCAACGAAAAAGTACGTTATGCAGCGTGCTTATCTGAGAAAACTGCGCAATTATTCGTGGGCCAAGCTTTTATTGACTAAATAGATTTTTTTATCATCCAAATCTACTCAATTTTTTTTTGGTGGTTCACAAACATGGTCAGTTACTTGGTGGTGCTACGTTTACTTGCAAAAAAAATTTAGCTAAGGCCCCTCAACTTTGTCCAATTGAGCTAACCCTTAATATTTCTAAATCTACTCAATTATTTGTTCGATTGAGCTAACCTTTAGTACTTCCACATCTACTCAATTATTCGTCCGATTGAGCTAACCCTTAGTACTTCCAAATTTACTAAATTATTCATACATAATTATTCATGCAGAATTATTCATGCAGAATTTGGATAGTGTGACAGGAATTGGTTGGATTTATAAGTTTCAATTTGAATACTTCACAGATTTTTCAGAAAGCTAAATACATTTTGTTATATTATAAATATTTTTGTTATATTATAATTAGTTATGTAAACTGAATTTTAAAAAAATTAGTTATATTATAATAATTATATTATATTATATAATTATATTATATTATTTTGTTATATTATATTAGTTATATTATAATTAGTTATGTAAATTGAATTTTATAATAATTAGTTATATTATAATTAGTTATGTAAACTGAATTTTGTTATATTTTTGTTATATTATAATTAGTTCAGTGTCTCATTTATATAGATGGAGCCTTGTAGTTCAGTGTCTCATTTATATAGATGGAGCCTTGTAGTTCAGTGTCTCATTTTTTTTAAATTAGAAAATCAACGAAAAAGTACGTTATGCAGCGTGCTTATCTGAGAAAACTGTGCAATTATTCGTGGGCCAAGCTTTTATTGACTAAATAGATTTTTTTATCATCCAAATCTACTCAATTTTTTTTGGGTGGTTCACAAACATGGTCAGTTACTTGGTGGTGCTACGTTTACTTGCAAAAAAAATTTAGCTAAGGCCCCTCAACTTTGTCCAATTGAGCTAACCCTTAATATTTCTAAATCTACTCAATTATTTGTTCGATTGAGCTAACCTTTAGTACTTCCACATCTACTCAATTTTTCGTCCGATTGAGCTAACCCTTAGTACTTCCAAATTTACTAAATTATTCATACAGAATTATTCATGCAGAATTATTCATGCAGAATTTGGATAGTGTGACAGGAATTGGTTGGATTTATAAGTTTCAATTTGAATACTTCACAGATTTTTCAGAAAGCTAAATACATTTTGTTATATTATAAATATTTTTGTTATATTATAATTAGTTATGTAAACTGAATTTTAAAAAAATTAGTTATATTATAATAATTATATTATATTATATAATTATATTATATTATTTTGTTATATTATATTAGTTATATTATAATTAGTTATGTAAATTGAATTTTATAATAATTAGTTATATTATAATTAGTTATGTAAACTGAATTTTGTTATATTTTTGTTATATTATAATTAGTTTAGTGTCTCATTTATATAGATGGAGCCTTGTAGTTCAGTGTCTCATTTATATAGATGGAGCCTTGTAGTTCAGTGTCTCATTTTTTTTAAATTAGAAAATCAACGAAAAAGTATGTTATGCAACGTGCTTATCTGAGAAAACTGCGCAATTATTCGTGGGCCAAGCTTTTATTGACTAAATAGATTTTTTTATCATCCAAATCTACTCAATTTTTTTTGGGTGGTTCACAAACATGGTCAGTTACTTGGTGGTGCTACGTTTACTTGAAAAAAAAAATTAGCTAAGGCCCCTCAACTTTGTCCAATTGAGCTAACCCTTAATATTTCTAAATCTACTCAATTATTTGTTCGATTGAGCTAACCTTTAGTACTTCCACATCTACTCAATTATTCGTCCGATTGAGCTAACCCTTAGTACTTCCAAATTTACTAAATTATTCATACAGAATTATTCATGCAGAATTATTCATGCAGAATTTGGATAGTGTGACAGGAATTGGTTGGATTTATAAGTTTCAATTTGAATACTTCAGAGATTTTTCAGAAAGCTAAATACATTTTGTTATTTTGTTATATTATAAATATTTTTGTTATATTATAATTAGTTATGTAAACTGAATAAAGCATCCTCAAATGTTTGTTAACTAAGTTTATTTTGTAATGAGATTTAAGAAATCGTTTTGATAAACCTCTTGGAAGAAGGTTACAACTTCCAACATCCAGAGGTTTAAAAGTTTGCCTAATCTTTGTTTTTGTTGTTGCAAAACCTTTCTATCTTTTCAAAATCGTATCGATGGAAATTCAAGTAATCATCCAAGGCACAAATCCAAACTGGGTAGGCACTTAATCTCTGAGATATAGCTATTAGATTTGAATCCTACCATCAAGATCCATTCGGTTGGATACAATGGGCTAAATAATGGTAGGCTCACATTCATAAGACATTATCCATAAAAGTAGAGAGGGGGTTTTGCTTGCAAGGTTGATTGTATGGAAGCATTCCTGTAGTTCTTCATTCAAAGAAGTTAATCTACCAGGTCTTTTTAGTTCGAATTCACTTATGTTCTAGCTTACGCACTTGAAAATGGCATGGTCTTTGCATGGTTGAGAGTAGAGAAACATTGTTGTGGTTGTTCACATGAAGAAGCACTAACTCTGTTTGATCGTAGGAAAAATTGTTGTGGTTGTTCATATGAAGAAGCTCTAACTCTGTTTGATCACAGATAGATAGAATATTCGCAGTCTATGGAATCCTTATACTCAGATTTTAGAAAACATAATAAGGGTACTTACAATTTCTCTTGTGTAAATATGGATTATCGCCCATGTTTCTTGTTTTATAAAACTATCACTCAGAGTCATAGTTTGAAGAATATGGCAGTGGAAGAATTAAGCGTCTTCATTATTTTATATTTTGAAATTTTTAGTTGAAATTGGATAAAACAATTTTCATGTTAAATTTAGATGTTTTGATGTTTTGATGTTGTATTAACTATAAAGTCAGCATCCAAAAAACACTAAAACATTATATTGTGAAGAATTCAGAATTTAAATTTGTGATTTCAATAAAGAAAATTAGATTATAGCTAAATTTTAAATAAACATCCAAAATTCTTAAAAAGGTTACAAGCACAAAGCCAAATCTTTCTGACTTGTAAGTAGTTGACCAATTTCTGTGTTTTTCTTGGAAACATGGCAACTTATTTCACTGTTATTCCTGGTTAACTCCCTACCGAGAAAGCAAATGTATTTTTCAGTCTTTAACCCTTTTAGGCAGAAACAAGTGTTAATTACCATTACAAATACTCCCAAAGATGATAATGGATTAAAACGTTCATATTGACTCATTTTTCTATTCAGTTTCCATGATGGACAGATGGTGAATAAAAGTCAATATTGCTTCAAAGTAAGGTCTCTAGACCCAGATTGCAGCACCGGGTGTTAGATGCAGCAGCCTTGTAGACATAGTGATTCCTGTAACAATCCAAAGTAAATATAAAGTTAATTGCCTAATTAATATCAAATTCAAACAAATGAGAACTTACATATATTACCTGTGATCAATGTCTGCTCAATGACAACAAGGTTTTGGGGACGACTCTCCACCCAACCGTAGACTCAATTGCGCAAGGATTTGCTACAACTGGCCACCCTCAAGCCCTCAATCAACGTACTATTGTCAGTGACTCCTATGTCTTAGAACACCATTCTCCCAAGAGAATGAAAGATAGAATCTTGGAATGATAGAATGCAGGAATGTCTCTCATCTTCCTCACCATCTATTAAATAGAACAAACATTGGAAGGGGAACCACATGCACACACTCCATGTGTCTACATGCAACTTTCTTGTTTTATTTCTTTACTTTTCTTTTGATTTTTAGCTTTCTTGTTTTATTTTCTTCTTTTTGATAGTTTTCTTGTTTTATTTCTATTTATTCGTATTTAGAGCTTTAGTATGGTTATTACTATTTTTATTTTTATTATTTTTATTTATTTTCTTGTATATGATTTTAATATCATTTATTATTTAACATTTACGATTTATTATTCATTATTAAGTGATTTATTTATTATTATTTATCATTTATATTATTAATTATTATTTTTGTATTATTTATTATTTATTATTATCTTTATAATTTATTATTTTATTTACTTCATGTTGCCAACACCCTCTATTGAACTATTATAACCAGTAGGCATTCAAAGTCCCCAACACCCCAGGAAATCTCAAGGAATCTCTGTCCTTTTTCCCACTTTCGGCACTAGGCATAAGCTTGACCCTGTCTGTATCCTAGTCCAAGGCTAGCCCCAAGGCTTGCACCTGAATCAGACCTGATCTGCCCCAAGGCAAGCATCTGCTCTGGTACTCAATGACCCCCAGCATCTCACAAGGTTGGCCCACTCCCTGCGCAACTACTAAGGTGCACAGCCCCAGGCATTGAAGTCCTTTACATCCCTTCCAGACTTCAGCATCCCAATCTAATAACAGACACCTAGCCTAGAACATCAGGCACTTGGCCTCCTCAAGATGGTCCCATAGCCCTTGAAGAGCTATCCATCAAGAGTTATACAGAAGACAAAGGAACCACTGGCATATGTAGTGTTAATTGAGTTTTGTCCCCAACCCATATGGTGTTACTTATTCTCCCTCGTGCATATAGGCTTGCATGAGATCATCAAATAAAGCGACCCATTTGTGGAGTCCTGTGAATCATCACACCTCAACATGCGTCCAATGCATTAACCATACCATCATAGTATCATAGGAAATAATCCACATGCCAAGTCTTGCATGTCATCATGAGAACGTTCATCTTTGTTAATTGCAACATTATGGATAATAATGAACTACATGCTCATGCATGTCATAGATTTGTACACAACTATCGCATGTTTCAGTTATACCATCAACATAATTATATCAAAGACATATCGTGACTTCACATAATTGAAGCACATGTCAATAATCCTCATAATATAGCATCATATTTCCCATGCCATGTTATGCATATCATATCCATCATGAGTATTGGACATTAAATACCTATCATCACGTAGTAAATGAATATGTCGATATACTTTGACATAATGTCATATTACCTATTCATATCGCTATCATCATATGGATACATTATCAATATAAGAATCATCATATCATGAAACATCGTCAATATGGTTTCATCAAGTTATCAATTACTTTTCAATAATCACTTCTTTCAACTAGGAAGTTGATCATTTACACCATCGTATAGGTATCTAAGTACATCGTTAAATTTCGCATGAGCCTCATCATCTTGACTCTTAATCTCTTGAGGAAATTCTGGTGAAATTCATTGTTTAAGATATTACTAGTTATACCATCATTATCTTGAAATTAAAATCCCTTGGTTTTGCCTTCATTTACCCTTTGGCTTACCGATTTACTGGTATGAGGTGGTATGAGGGTTTGTTGATCCATGTTGACTTATACATATATCACTTAACAATTATCATTTTCATCCACCAAAAATATTTTTTATCTTGTCAAGTTCCTTTATTAAATTGAATTTAATTTCTCACGTCTAGTCATTGTGGTTTTTGTACCTCCTCTTAAAACTTAACACTGATATACTTCGAAAATGTTGTTACTCTTTCCCAACTTGATTAATACCTAAAAAATAATTTCATTAAGATGGCCACCAAATGTAATATGCTTATCATCAACATAATAAAATTGCCTAATCCTTTATCTTGTTATCCATAATTCATTCATATAGTTAGTCACTTACAGAAAACTTTACAATGTGGCTCTCCCATTGTTCTAGATGTTGTTATGCACACAAATTATCTTATCCAATCATTCTATTTATAATACCATCTAGGTTCCGTAAAAATGTCCTTCACTATTATCATGATTATTCAACTTCATTAGTTGATTGCTAATATTTTCTTCTTTAAGTGCATCATCCTTAGATAGACCTTATAGTGATACCAAGTTATGTTTATTCCATTATGTTCCAAAATAGGTTGCCTCTTCTTACTGATTTCTTACCCTTGTTGTGATACTTCTTCTCTACCACCTTAAGCAACTAATGCACATTGGCCATAATCACATGAGCTATCATTAGTTATCATCCTTAAAAAAAAAGTGCAAGTTTCTCCTTTCCTTTTCTCCTTAGACAACTTTTATCCACTATATGCAATTAACCTTGAATCACGAATTCTTATACTCAACATCATACAGTTAATTAAACTAAATTGAAATCATAGGGTATGATTTAGATGTATCATAATGTTCAACCCATAAAACATGACTTAGTCTGTCTTAGCTAAGTAAGCGCTCCAAATGGGTTCACAACATCTTAATCATCAAGATCATATTGAGAGAGTTGTGTTCTTTTAATAACAGACTAGAGAAATACCAAGCCACTGCTATTGCTAAAGGACAATGAGAATAGTAATCCAACCCAGATAATTAGTGAAAAATATGATCAACATTCAAGGATTGTTAGATCAGATTGAATAATGAATAGATGCAAGTGAATAATGATCAGCTAAAGGTAATAAGATATCAGAGTTTATCCTTTGAATTGGAACAAATTTCACTGTCTTAGAGCACTTCAATTGGTGAAAATTTCAACTTCAATTATCCAATTACTTCAAGTGCTATGTAAACTGTGTTGTAAAATGAACCGGTGGTGAGTAGTTACACCAACATTAAATATTTGTTACAAAAACATGCAAGCATACCACATCAATAGTGCAATCTTTTAGAGAATTATACATCATTAATTATGGGTAGATTATCGCCATCAAGATTAGAAGATTATATACTTTTCCAATGAATCAATGAGTCATAATAAAACTATATCTTAATTTATGTGACTCATTTAGAATTTTGCTTTGTTATATGGTTGTAATGGAGAGAGCTATGCGAGCACAAACAACTCAAAAAAAATGAGATAGTGGTTTTACCATGTAATGAGATTCTAATGAGAGCAGAGATCCACCAAGGAAAGGACCGGTATCCAAACCAAATAATCTATTTTCTATAATGATGCATGAGAAAACCAATGAGGAACTAATGAGTGCACCAAACTTTAACTTATACCAGCCAAACACTTATAGTTGATCCTCCAAAACAGATGGTGATACCCCTGGAATTTCAGGTCTCACTTATTTAATATCAGACTTTTGTAATGATTCTTAAGAAATAAGCTTGCTGTAGCTAATTTAACAAGTATATCAGTCTACCAAAGCCATATCAGTTATCAAAATGTGATGAAAAAGAAAGTTGATGAGCTGTAAAGAAAAGAAGGTTGATCTAGAGACCTCGTACGAGAAATAAAAACACTACTGTAACTCAAGATTCATCACTGAAGAAGCATAAAATAAGAACCAATATACTCAATAATAATTATTATCAAAGTCTAATAAGGTTTATAAGTTATCCTTATTATCAGAGTTTATGAGTTTAATAAGATATACTTTTATCATAAATCATCAACAATCACAATCCTTAAACCATAAATTACAATATAAGGATCGAAACATAACCAGGAAACTCTGGAGCAAATGTATTGGCTACAATACATTTTAGCTATAATGATTTTAGCACGTTTAAAGATCTGGTGACAAGTGGAGAGGAGAGATTGTGGATTCTGTCAGGACGTTCATCGCAGAGAATCAGATGAAGGTTACTACCTGTTGTCTTTGTCGAGATAAAGGTACCTGTGCACTTACAAGTTTAACATTTTCAGTACATGAATTGAAATATAATTGACTTGTCGCAAACATACTAGTTGCGTAATAACAAGAATTAACGCCAAAAGGTAAATGGAAGTAAAAAACCACCTCGCATGCAAAGGATAAGCACTTCAACACATTTCGTATTCCAGTTCTATTCTTGACAAAATTGATTGTTCACCGGCACAAAATTATCAAATTCTAGTTCTATTCGTGACAAAATTGATAGTTCAGCGGCACAATATTGCCGAATATGAGGATAAAACTTTACGCATTCAATAATAGTCTTTGAAAACTATGAACTCAACTGATGCTCCCACACTGGCATAGATTGGTAGCTCTTGACAAACCTCCACCGACCCAATCTCCCTACGTGCACAAATCTAAAGCTTCAAGTGAGGCTCCAAATTTTCATCAAATTATGATAAAATTCAATCATGATGAAATAATGTTTATATGCAATTGCATATAGCGATATTGGAATCAGTAAGAGTTGTGTTCTTGCAATAATAGACTAGAGAAATTCCAAGCAACTAATATTGCTAAAGGATAATGAGAACAACAATCCAACCCAATTAGTGAATAGTATGATCAACATTCAAGGAATGTCATCTCTGTTTTCTTTTTAGATCAGATTGAATAGTAAAATAATGAACAAATGCTAGTGAACAATGATCATCTAAAGGTAATAAGGTGTCAGAGTTTATCCATTGTGAATTGGAACAGATTTCACTATTTTAGAGCACTTTAATTAGTGACAAATTTCAACTTCAATTATCCAAATACTTCAAGTGCTATGTAAACTGTGTTGTAAAATGAACTGGTGGTGAGTAGTTACCATCCAAGATTACAAGATTATATACTTTTCCAATGAATCAATGAGTCATAACAAAACTATGTACCTTTAATTAGGTTACTTGTTTAGAATTTCACTTTGTTATATGGTTGTAGTGGAGAGAACCATTGTAGTTGATTATAGCACTTTTCATTTTATGAAATAGCGTTTAGAAAATTATAAGAGGAGGCAAGCGCAAACAACTCAAGAAAATGAGATAGTGGTTTTACCATGTAATGAGATTCTAATGAGAGCAGAGGACCAAAGAATCTTCTGTCTATAATGATGCATGAGAAAACCAATGAGGAACTAATGAGTGCACCAAACTTATACCAGCCAAATATTTTCAGTTGATCTTCCAAAATAAATGGTGGTACCCCCAGAATTTCAGGTCTCATTTCCATAATTTAATATCAAACTTCTGTAGTGATTTTAAACAAATAAGTTGGTTGTAGCTAGTTTAACAAGTATATCAGTCTACCAAAGCCAAATGAGCTATCAAAATGTAATGAAAATAAAGTTGATGAACTGTAAAATAAATTATTGATATAGAGACGTTGTATGAGAAATACTACTATAACTCAATATCAAGATTCATCCCATAAAATAAGAACCAATATACTCAATAATAATTATTATCAGAGTCTAATAATAACAAGGTTAATAAGTTATTATCAGATTTTATGAATTTAATAAGATATATTTTATCATAAATTATCAATAATCTCAATATATTTAAACCATAAATTATCAACAACCACAAATTTTGTAGTATAAAACCATGGAAAGCATGAGTTAGAAGGTAATAATGATTTCAGAATAAACTTAGAGAATTGTCTCAATGTAAAATCCAAATTCAAATTACTAAAGCTTAAGAATATTGGTGGCATTATTGTGCTAAGAAGGTACTTGAATTTTGAAGGAAATTTTATTCATCACCAATATTAATTCTATAGATTCATGATAAATTGAAAGATTTTGTGTTTTTAAGTATTTGTTTAAGCAAGTGTATCTTAAGATTCTTATGGATATTAAATAATTACTCTAAGAAATCAAACCATCAAGAAATATTCCACACCATAACAAGAAGAGACACCGCCACCTGACCCAGAACCGAATCGGTTGACTGGGAAGGTTATCCCTCCCCAACACAAAATAAAATCATTTTATTAATTATATGGCCTACCTGCAAGCACACCCATGAAGGCAACACCATATCAAATCCCTTAAATTACAATACATTTACCCATAATAATTTCCCGGATAAGACATAAAATTGCCTGCATGTGTATAGAAACCCAATACATCATATTAAATGTTTGCAAGGGTGTAACATATCTGCTGCTATAGCTGATACACCTGATACATCTGTTAACTTTTGATATCTCATAAATGAACATGATGCTCGCCTGAAGAAGAAATGCTCGATTGAAAGCGTAGAAAGAGGGACCATATTGCACAGTTTTGGATCAAGAGGGGTGGCATGGCTCAAGGAGACTGTTGTAAATTCTCGGGTGACAAGTGAACTTGTGAGTTAATAGGCTCGCAAAAATGGTGCTATACAAAATCTTAATCAAATGAGTGATCACCGAGGGTGATAAATCATACAATCAAAATGGAGGGTATAACCAATAATATAGTGAATCAAAGTCACCCATGAAAATAATGAAATGAGCGGCGCAACACTGCTATAAAATATGACTACTGAGTTGGAATGAGACATACATCAAATATCACTGGAGTAAAATTTGAATTCAATTACTATCATATCACCACTCAAAAGCCAATCAAACTTTCCAACGAGGTTTCCATCAACATATTGCAATACTAAATATAAAATTTCATTTCTCAGGAACTATTAGCACGTATTGGCCATGATATATCTCTGTCATAAAAGTATAATGTAATATATGGCACACGTCATGATCTCATACAAAGCGTAAGTCACATCATAATTATAATATAATTATTCCAAAACTAAAGTGCATAATATATCAAGCATCAAATATCACAACCTTCATCCATCACATGAAATATCCAATAGTCATGCAGTACAACTAACCTCACATCCTAATGCCATGTCCTTTACTTATCATCATGAAAGAAAGAAGACCTGCAACAATATTTTAGAGTGGAACAGAACCAATTCAAGGAGGGATTAAACTGTGGTGTAAGGTCAATGTTCTTTCTTAGTTGTAGTTCCTTGAAGTTTTGAGCATGAAGGACACTAACCCTTAAATTATGGTAGTTTGAAGCAGAAAAGCAAAGGAATACTTCTACCTTCTTATCAAATTAAATATTCTAGGTTGATTGTTCATGCTTATTTTTTTTTATTTCCTACCTAATAATAAAAACATAAAGGCTCACCTATTAGAAGACCTGAAAACCAACAAACACGCTCCATCATCAAAGTCAATTGAAAAGTTGGGTGTGAATACAATACTAGTTCATTCGTTTCTTTAAAGATACGGGGATAGTAGTTCTTATTAATGAATTGTAGAAGTTGAAACAACCTTTGAGTAATGCTCTCAGGGAAGAGCTTGCAGAACAGGAGAGGGAATTCATGGATTCTGTTCTTGAGAGACCAGATGAAGACAACGGCTCTACAAATGGTAAGGAACATAGGTCTAGGCCTCCGTTGGAGTTGGGAGTGTATTTTTGGAGAGATTTGTATGGGAATTCGATGGGCCTTGGTGCTATTTCATGACAAGGCTCTTAATCAATCAATCAAGGAAAGGTAGACAATGCAAGGCATAAGGCGGAGGATGGAATTGGGACGTGGTGCGAGGAATGGCACAAGTTGCTCCAAACCACTGTACATATTCATTATAATTATTGTCACAATTTTATCATCTCCTGTATTCCATTGCTTTGGAATTGTTGGGGCTTCCAAGGCCAACAGAACCTCGCAGCCAACTTGTAGCAAGGTGTGCGTCGTACAGGATTGTAATTCTCTCGGAATTCGATATGGTAAATATTGTGGCATTGGATGGATTGGCTGCCCTAGTGAGGAGCCCTTCGACGATCTCGATGCATGCTGTAAACCCCATGAGGAATGCATTGAAAAAAAAAAGGATGATGAATGTGAAATGCCATGAAAAGCTCAAGAAGTATATAAAAAACATTCAAAAGTCTAGAAAGCCTGGATTTTCTGAGCAGTGCTCCTATGACGTAGCAGTCCCGACCATGACTCAAGGCATGGATATGGCCATTATGTTTAGCCAGTTTAACAGTCCTGGCCATGAATTGTAAGGAACACAGTTCTGTAACTGATAAAGAACATAGCTTTGCCAATGATGGAGGCTTAAATAATGAGTATTCTAACGGAAAATGAATTATGACAAATGGATGCTCCGAAGAGTCTAGAAAGGGCCACAAGGAGAGTTTTGCAATGAAGCAATGTCTTTTGTGTAATTATAATATCGAGCGGATCCAAACATATATTAGGACACTGATAAAATCTATGCAAACTAATATCAGTTTGAATGGCATGTGTTGGAAGCTTCTAAGGTTGTCAGATGATCATCCTGGTGCAAAACCAAATCGAGTTATGACCTTATATAATCTGAGAAGAAGATCTTTATGCATCATCAATGATTGGATCATGTATGACATCGAGGCCACCTAATGCAACTATTTCACACAAGGATGCCTTTCAAATTTGTGTACATCATGCAAGGTAGTGGTTGTGTGACTTGGACCAGCCCATTCATCCAAACTATACTTTTTCCTATAAGAATTTGAGGGAGAGACTGAACGACATTCTTGACAAACAAACAGAATAAAAATAAATAAATTAAAAAATTAAATTAAAAAAAAAAAAATTCTGTACAAAAATGAGCCTATAAACAATGGGTAACGAATTAATGGAAACAAATCAGAATTATGGAAATATAGAAACCCCTGAGCCCTTAATCAACGTACTACTGTCAGTGACTCCTAAGTCTTAGAATACCATTCTCCTAAGAGAAAGAAAGATAGAATCTCAGAATGATGGAATGCCTCCCATCCTCCTCACCATCTAATACATAGAGCAAACATTGGATGGGAAACCACATGCAGACACTCCATGTGTCTACATGCGACTTTGATTTTTGGCTTTATTTACTTTTCTTTTGATATTTTTAGCTTTCTTGTTTTATCTTCTTCTTTTTTATAGCTTTACTGAATTTTTTATTCTTTTATTTGTTTTATTTCTATTTACTCTTATTTAGAGCTTTAGTATCATTATTACTATTTTTATTTTTTATAATTTTTATTTATTTTCTTGTATATATTTTAAATCTCATTTATTTATGATTTATTATTTTTATTATTTATTATTTTATTTACTTCATGTTGCCAACACTCTCTACTGAACTAGTATAATGAGCAGGCATTGAAAGTTCCCAATACCCCGGGAAATCTCAAAGAATCTCTGTCCTTTTTCCCACTTTTGACACCAAGCATAAACTTGATCTGGTTTGTATCCTAGTCCAAGGCTGGCCCCAAGGCTCGCACCTAACTCATACCTCATCTACCCCAACGCAGGTATTCAGTCCGGTGCTCAATGACCTTGGGCATCTAATAAGGCTAGCCCACTCCCTCCACAACTACTAAGACACACAGCCCCAGGCACTGAAGTCCTTTACATCCCTTCCAAACTTCGGCATCCCAATCTAATAACAGGCACCTAGCCTAGAACATCAGGCACTTGGCCTCCTCAAGATGGTCCCATAGCTCTTCAAGAGCTATCTGTCAAGAGCTATATACAAGACAAAGGAACCACTAGCATATGTAGTGTTGATTTTCCAGAGTTTGTGCCAACTTCTAGCACGTAAAACATGTATTTCCTTTAAAGACAACTTTGTATCTGAAAATCATGAGTTGCGTATGCTCTGATTTTGGATTAGATTTTGAAATTTTGATCAAAGCCAATTTGATATGCCAAAAGCCGTGGAAGACGTCTGTGGGCTAGAGACAACTCAAATATTGATACCAAATTTAAATAAGAAACAAATAAAAAAATTCCTGGACAAAATGATTGCAGAAACAAATTATCCTTCAGAACCACGATATATAAATTTATGATAAACGAGCTTTATCTAATGCCTATCATAATACACACCATTCAGTTTGTGGCAGGGCCTACTAACAATTGTTAGAAATGGCTAACGAATTAATGAAAATAAATCAGAATTGCAGAAATATAGAAACCTCGATTCCAAAGTTCAGTTTCCGTGGAAATTACTCGTAGGAAAGTAAGCATCCTGTAACTTTCAAAAACAATTCAAGTTAAATATCCTGACAAAATAAAAAAAATTAGATGCCCATAGGCCCTAAGGGTTGAAAATTGCTCTGATACCATATGTAATAGTCCAAAGTAAATATAAAGTTAATTGCCTAATTAATATCAAATTCAAAAAATGAGCACTTACCTATATTACCTGTGATCGATGTTTGCGATATGACAACAAGGTTTTGGGTACGACTCTCCACCCAACCGTAGGCTCAATTGCGCAAGGATTTGCTACAATTGGCCACCCCCAAGCCCTCAATCAACGTACTACTGCCACTGACTCCTACGTCTTAAAACACCATTCTCCCAAGAGAATGAAAGATAGAATATTGGAATAATGGAATGCAAGAATGCCTATCATCTTCCTCACCATCTATTAAAGATAACAAACATTGGAAGGGGAACCACATGCACACACTCCATGTGTCTACATGCAACTTTCTTTTGATTTTTAGCTTTCTTGTTTTATTTCTTTACTTTTCTTTTGATTTTTAACTTTCTTGTTTTATTTTCTTCTTTTTGATAGTTTTCTTGTTTTATTTCAATTTATTCTTATTTAGAGCTTTAGTATGGTTATTACTATTTTTATTTTTATTGTTTTTGTTTAATTTCTTGTATATATTTTTAATATCATTTGTTATTTAACATTTATGATTTATTATTTTTATTATTTATTATTAAGGGGAGGGATATTACAATTCCTCAATTATCATTACCATTCTTCAGTTGTCATTAGAAGTTCCCATGGTCCAAATTCTAACTTCCGAATTTATCAAAAGATATCATTCTCTCAAGATGTAAACAATCTTCTTTCTTTACTATCTCATGCATTCTCCATATACTCAGAAACTGAAGTAATATCAAGAATGAAAATATCAAAACATAAGAATGTATGGTAATACTTCTTTACAATTTGAAATCAAATTAATGTTATGCTGTACAATTTCACTGCCAGTGAACAAAGGTTATCTCACTATGGTAGTGATATAACTACACCATGAATCTATATCTAGTAATATTAGGAGTTGTTCATGGCTTTTTGGAAGCTTTTATGGTGGTTTTTTCCAATCTAATTTCTATAAAATCCGACAAGGAATTTATTGAAATCAAAAGCTTGATGGGTAATCATGTGTAATCGAAGTGCCCTAGGGGTTTTTCACGGTGCTGAATCCATATATACAATAAAAAAACTAGTTTAAATAACACAAATAAAGATTTCACCTCAAATTTTTCCACGGATTCCGGCATGAGAAAGTCCAAAAAATCACACTAAAGACAACTCCGTAATATTATAGATACCTAGTAGTATTATGGAAGTTAAAAGAGATCCTTTTTTTCCATTAGATTTATTTTTTTAATCTTGTTTTTCTTATAACAATAGTTATAAAGTGTATAAATATTATTATTTAATTATTTAAAATAATAATAATAATAATAAAATGATTAATTATATAATTAGAATTAGAGTTTAATTTGATTTTTTTAATGTAGAAACACAACCATATCCCATTTATTAACTTTTCTATTTATATAAAAATTGGATGAATAATATCTCTTCTTCATTTAATCTCACCTATCTATATAATTAAAAAAATTTAATTATGCTTTTTAAATATAGATGTCACTATAAATTGCAAATAGTTTCAAATTGAAAAAAATATTTAAAAAGTCCATTTGATCGTGTAAGTTATGAGAAATAAAAATAAATGCATGTAAGTCTAGTAGGTTTAGCTTAGACTTTTTAAAATCACTACAACAAGACAGTGCCAAACGTAACCAGTTCCTCCAGAGATGCCCTTAACAAACATACATATGGCTAGTAGCCACTTCCCCTAGAGAAGCTTCTCCTATGATGACTCAAAACTTCATCTCTACAGGGCTAACAAGGGGGTCAAACTGTGATGATGTGGGGTATGCTAAAAGTAATGATGTAAGGTAAGTAAAAAGTATATTCTTCAATATTTTCCTTTTGATAGGAAAACACCTCATTATCAGAGTTATACATTCATTACTTTTCACGTTGTAATTGTTCCTTCAGATGCTTATTTTTACTCCTTTCTTTCTTCAACTTGTCAAGGGCACTAATGATTTCCCTTTCAAGGTCTACTACTCCTTATTCTTCCTCTTCAGAGTCCATAATACCTTTTTTTTGGAGTCTATCTGAACGGATATAAGAAGATACTTATATGACTCATTTTCTGATGAATCTTCACAGTCTGACTTTGATGCTAAGCTATCCTTTTTTGAGAAGAACACCTTCTTCTTATAGGGCCTTTTCTTCTAATGTTTGAGACTTGTTTCCAAATTTCACATCCTCTTCCCTTTCAACATTTTCTTTATAAGGGCATTTAGAAGAGAAATGTCCAACTCTTCCACAGTCAAAACACTTAAAGGACAACTTCCCTTTATATTTTCTTGAGCCACGCTTTAGTTTTCTAGCTAGTTGATCCAACTCCTGATCAGATTCATAGATAGAGCAGTCTTGATGATATTTGTGCTCCTTGCCCTTTTTGGATACTTTGAACATTGCTTCCTTTGGTTAAGATTTTTTAATTCCTACTCTCATCTCATAGGCTATGAGGGTACCATGCAGTTGATCCATCTTGAGATCCATTAAGTTAGCCATTTCCTCAATAGCTGAGATTTTGGCTTTAAATATCATGTGCAAAGATCTTGATATTTTCTGAATAATCGTCTCTTCCTTCACTTCTTCACCAAGTCCTCTAATCATATTAGTCACTTCATCAACTCTGAGGAAGTATTCTTCTCATTTCATTCTCATTCATTCTCAGGCTTTCAAACCCCATTCTGAAAGTCTGAAGTTTCACTTGTTTGACTTTGTCATCTCCTTCATGACTCTGGTTAAGCTTTACCCACAATTCCTTAGCAGACATACAGTGCATAACTTTTACAAATTCTGATTGACTAAGACCAAAGAGAATGGAATTCTTGGCTTTGGCATTGTTCCTATATAAATTTTGACCATCTACATCAATGGAGGAAATATCAAGGACATTGTATTCTACTAGGACTAAAATCCAAACATCTACTCCCATGGACACAAGATATGCTTCCATTCTCACTTTCCAAAAAGCATAGTTGGACCCATCAAAGACTAGTATTCTACTTGAGTAAGCTTCTTGACTCTCTTGCCTAGACATAATTCCTTATAAATCTACCTTCCAATGTTTAAATTGTTGCTGAAGGAACCTGGCCTCTGACACCAACTATTGAAATAAGGAATTGTTGAGAGTGGGGGGGTGGGGGTGGGGGTGGGGGTGGGGGGTGAATCAGTAATTATGAAACCCTTTTCTTTTTCTTATTATTCTTTTACTCCCTTATTATATTATTTAACTTATGAGACCATTCATTCACAAAGACAGTGAACCAACAATATTTTAGACACACATGTTCAAACAAAAATCACATGAGAAGCACACATTTGACACAGTGTTTTTCACGTGGAAACCCAGAGGGAAAAAACCACCAATTTTTTTGTTTGTTAATGATGTAAATTAAGTATCTACATAATTAGAAATGTTTTTTTGTGAGCACCTACTTACGTCAGACATTGACCCCCTTAGGTTACAAGTACCATTCGTGCATTCGAAACAATCAATTGCTTCCTTCAAGGATTCAAATTCGTTTCTACTACCAATGTTGTCCTTGGTTTTTTGTTACAGAGTCTTCAATTGGATTAACCCTTTTTAAACTACAGACTCCTATGTGTCTTCATTCAATATCGCAGTTTCCAACCAATACATTCTTTAAAGCTATGTACTTCCCTATCGGAGTGATTCCATATCTCAACAATTCTATATCGCAATCTTCACAGTGGTGCAGTGTTCTAATATTCTATTCATGTGATCGTTGAGCCCCTTCTACTTAGCCCTCATAGTGCTTCTCATCATAGGACCGCTAATTGTTACTTGTCACTTAGAATTAAAGTGTTAAGCCTTCTTACTCCTGCTGGGGGACACTCTCCCTTTGTTAACTACTCTGTGTCCTTAGTTCATTAATATCTTACAAGCATGTGCCAGCCCTATATCAGAATCCCTATATATTAGAACTTTTCAAAACTTCCACTACACTAGAGTTCTGATATCTTAATCCTCCAATTTTCGTGCTCCAGTATGACATCATCAACTCCACGTGGTGACTCCTTAGAGGTGACATGTGTCACCTGGATCCGACCCATTAGCCTACCCAATACAGTTAAATATGCCTGCCACGTGTCCTGCCATATTGCCACATTGCGTTGACATCAACTTCCAATGTAGCTTATGGAAGTCAATCATATGCTGCCATGTGTCTGGCTAGAGATGAGAGAAGAGGACCCGTCAACCTTGGTTTTGCACCATAATCCTTCCTTATTATTCTTTTAAAATTCCTCGGTTCTTTTAAAGGTTTTATCAGAACTTATCGATATCACAACTTTATGCACTTCACTCACTTGAAAAATTTTCAATACTCCAATATCCAAGTTCTGATTTCCTCTGACCTCCGATACAACCTACTCAGATGTACCACACCTCTTACTTCCAATATCATCGATGATGCTGATACACTGACATCCCAATCTTCCTTTCATCGATATGTCGATATGCTGGACCTTCCTAAGGCTTCAAATCCCTGAATTTCAGCAAGTCATAACTTTTGATCTAGAAGTCCATTTTTGGACTTCTGTATATCATTGGAAAGCTTGTTAAAAGAAATTTCTAATGGGGCGGGTTTGATGGAAGTTTTGAGTCCTTCAGTGATGTGGACAATGACTACAAAATTTTCTTCTCATTGACTTTTTGGACAATGAAACCCACAACCACCATGATGATATTTTTATGGCTTCTTCAGTAAGCCTGCTACAGTGATGATTCTATACTAGAAGCCTACAATGACCATGGGATTCCTCCCAAACACCTAATCATACATGATGATCATTTTATGGCTTCTTCAGTAAGATTTCTACTATGATGATTTTCTACAAGAAGCCTGCACCTACCATGGGATTCCTTCCAAACACCCAATCGTCATGCTGACCCTTGTGTGACATCAATGCCAACACTTAAAAAACACCTATACACCATCAAATATCCAATTGTTTTAAGCTCTTCATGAAAATTCACTCAGGTATGTCTCCCAGATATTCATAACAACTTAGTTTGGATACAATTGTTATTGAGTTTTACTTAGGAGATTGAATGATAACATTAAAAATAAAATTAAACAGAGGATAGTTAATATTCTTGGCTAATGCAAAGGCAAAGGTATATATATATATATATATATATATATATATATATATATATATATATATATATATATATATATATATATATATATATATATATATATTCTTATAAGGTTTTACGGTATAATAGAGAAGCTCATTAGGTTTTATAGTCTAACAAAAGAGCTTCAAGTAGATTATATATATATATATATATAACCTATATATGATTCATACTCCAAATCTATTAAGCATCGAGAGAGATCAAATCTTTCAAAGTGAAAACAACTCCTCATGTTTTGCACTAAAAAAACATTATCTCTAACTAAAACATAACTTAATAATATATTTAAATTATAACACACACTTTCTTATAAATAATATTTATATATATATATATATATATATATATATATATATATATATATATATATATATATATATATATATATATATAAATATAAACCCATCTTACCTTACTTTATAGCCTTCTTGTCATATTATTATAGTATATTTGGTTGTCGATGTATTGTATTATGTTGATATCAAAACCTTCTTTATAAATGGAATTTAAATATTAATGTGTTTTTTATTGTTGATTCAAAAAAATTTATTATTTTATTTTTAAATTTATAATAGAAATAAAAGATAAATTTTTATTTTTTAATGTTTATAATCATATAAAAATATATTTACAGCTAGAAATTTTGAACTAATCACTAAATAACCTTCTAAATATGCATATAAAGATTCGATTTTATTGGATATAATGTATAACACGGCTAAGCCTGCTTTGCTGTAGGATATGTTCAATTACTCCAAATATTTCTACGATTTTCTTCCCAGGGTCATATTTTTATTATTTTTAAACTGATAGGCTTTCCTCTGAATCTGTTCACCTCAAAAATTCGTCTACAATTTTCATGTCAAATTGACATTTGTGCACCGTTGCTCATAGTTTTAAACATAAAACCATCATCGTCTACCTAACATATGTAATTACCTCCAAAGAAGCAATCTTCACAATGGCACTTGGTGAACAGGCATTGATTGTGCACAGATAAATGATGTGGCAATTGATCCCTTTCATATAGGCACTCACAGGAGCACCCCCAAAATCATTTTGTGAAATGCTTGATCCCTTTGCTTTGTTCAAGATTTTTTTTGCCAACAAGGTCTAAATAAGTATCCAATACGAATGAATTAGACCCAAGCCAGGTTGGTGACATATCACCTTTACACATTGTGAACAAAACCCAAATCAGTTTGGTAAGAGATATTAGATTTTTATATGTATGTGTGAACCATACCCAAATGAGGTTGATGGCCGAGATTAAATTTTTGGTATCTATGTTTTTCTAAATAAAGAAAACACAAATAAAGTTGGTGACATATCACTTTAACTCTCTATGAACAAAACCCAAATTAGTTTGGTGAGAGAGATTAGATTTTTATATGTATGTATGTGTGAACCATACCCAAATCAAGTTGATGGCCGATTTTCATTTTTTTCTCTTCATGGTTTGTAAATAAACCAAATAAAAATAAGGTTTGCAGCAAAGGTTAGTGTTTGGTGTGTGTATGTGAAATGATTGATCGATTAATAAATCTCGAAAAGATTTCAAACCCTCCTGTATCATCAACGTATAAAACTATCCACAACTTTCATGATACAACTTTCATGGTGTTCCTCATACATATTAATATTTCTAAAGAGCAATTGAGTTTTTCTTATTTCCATTTCAAAAAAAATTGTGGAGGGGATTTTAAATTTTGATAATTGACTTCATATTGGAGTTGCTACCAATTTTTGAAAAAGTGGAAGAATTAATGTTTTTATTAGCTTTGGGGCTTATATTTTGTTCTGATAAACCAAATAATTCAGTTTGTCGACATATTTTTAGGCTTGTCTTATGTTTGATCAAAATGAATTTCATTGGGATTGTTCAAGTTTTTTGGTTGGATGGTATTAGTTTGGGAATTACAAACATAAGTGGGAAAATTTAGGTATTTTTAGCTATTTTCTTGGATGTTACATATTTTTGGAAAATTCAATATTATTTGTTCTTGTTCATAGATAAATGAGTAAATTCTAAGCAAATTCTAGAGCTTTGTGCACTTGGTTCTTCCTTTGCGTTTTGGAGGCAATTTTGTGCATAAGATGTCATATGGGTTTCATTCTCAAAAGATAGATGACCTACATTGGATTTATCTAGAGATTCCATTAATAAAAAAATTTATTATTATTATTGATTATGGAATAAAAAAAAAAAAAAAAATCAATTTAAAAATCTTATTGGCCTCTCTTTGCACCTTTTAGAACAATTGCTAGTTTTAATTTTTGGATCATAAATGCCATTCTAAAACTTTATATTGTATTTTCATACAGATTATTTTTTAATTTTTTTTACATAAATGTGACTCTAAATCATTATATTCTATTTCCATACCAATAAGAAAAGTATGATATTTTAGAAAAAAAAATATTATAAATATTAAATGTATATAATATTTTATATAATATATATATATATATATATATATATATATATATATATATATATATATATATATATATATATATATATATATATCGCCTTTTTTTAAAATTATATATATATATATATTTGTCTTATAACTAATTAAATAAAATAAAAAATCCATAAATAGGTGATTTTAACTTGATACTGAGTTAGTTAAATAGAAATTCAACAATAATTTTACACCAACTGATATATAGATATATATGTTCATTATTTAATTAACAATGGCTTCGCTTTATGTTCATTACCGAATGAGCAATTACATTATTTTTAATTTAAAAATAAATTTAACATTTCATGATTTTGCAATGTTTATTATTATTTTTTACCATTCACTCTTTTAAACTTTCAAATAAAAAAATATTATATTAATTTTCTTTTAGTTATAATTTTATTATTTTAAATATTTTTTTAAGATTTGACTGAAAAAAGGCTTATTTTCCTTTTCATTGCTTTTAAATGGCTAAGTCATAAAATTCACGACATATTTAAATTACTACACGAGCTTCCTTATAAATAATGCCAATTAAATTAAAAATAAATATATTTTTAATATTAATAAAAAATCATGTAAATTTTGTTTATAAATTTTTTATATTAATATTGGAGTCAAGTCATGGCATAGCTTATTTTCTATTTTTTTTTTACATGTACATTAATAAGTTAGAAGAGTGTTTGTATGTACATTAATAAGCTAGAAGAGTGTTTGGAGGATAAAGGTTGCATTAACCTCACATTCACTGGTATGGTCATAACTCTTTTCTCTTATGTTGATGATGTTGTTCTTTTGGCAAAGAACCATTATGATCATGGAAAACAACTTAAAATCCACCAAAATGTAAACTCAAAGAATGATATGGTTGTAAATACTGACAAAACTAAATTCACCATAATTAAATCCAAAAATATCACCTATGATAATTTCAGTTATAACAATAGTTCCTTGAAGGAAATTCCTTCATACAAATATTTGGAATTGACACGCATCATAATTTTAATTGAAATTATAGCATTGAGAAAAGGGTAAAGGAAAGTTGGAAAGGTAATGAAGGGCTTGAAAACAATTGGGTCTTTGGATTTGGAATAAAATACCTCTTCTTTGATAGTCTTGTTACTCTTGTTATTTTATATGGATGTGAGATTTGGGGTTGTAGCGTGATGAGAGAATTATGGAGGAAGATTGAACAAATCCATGAAAGCATGAGTATGACTTGGATAAGAAGAAGTTGCACAACATGGATGCCAAGATGTTTCTTAAAATTTCTTCTAACTCTAGTAAAAAAACCCCACTACTTTTGACTCAAATGAAGGGCATAAGGATGCCCAACCTTGAATAGAACATTGAGGAATAAAGGAGGAGATCATTTCAAAAAATTCAAATAATATTAAAAATATTATTATTTCCATATTTAAGGAGAAACTTTGGGGAATTAAAGAGTTGAAGGAAAAATGAAACTATAATATTATAAGGGAGTCAATAAACTCAATATTGAAAACAAAATTATAGTTTTAAGAAGAAAATAACCAGTTCAATGATTAGAATTTATTCTCATGAACTTCATAGTGAAATCGAGCATTGGTGAATTTCCAAAACACCATGGGAAGAAGGACTTTGTGGCCTGTACAATTCTAGGAGAGTTGAAGATGAAAATCACTTTCTCTTAGATCATCCATCTTACACTCACAGTCATTTAATTTTCTAAATATTTGTCATACTGCCAAACTTCTTATTTTTTTAATTCAACAAAACTATGGTGATTTGGAAGAGATTATTTCATTTTTTGGGTATAATATTTAATCTCCTATTTCCATAAAATTCTACACTTTAATCATTATGGTCAAATAATTAAGTAAAATCTATAAATATATTATATTAACATCATAACCTTGTTTGTTAAAAAAATATATATTTAAATATTCTTCCATCTTTAAATATTATTTCAATTACCTTTTATATATTTAAAGTAAAAGTGAATTAAACCTTTTTAACTTTTCTAAAACTTTACTCGAGTTTATTTTGAAGGCTCTATTTCTTAAAATTAAATTAAATACATCACAACAAAATTTCATCATCAAATAAAAAAAAAATTAAAATTATACCAATATTCAAATTTCTACAATTTTGATTTACTCACTAATAACCCTTGGAATATAAATATTTCATTGGATAACTCATATAACATGGTTAATGTCACATCCCTCTCCTAGCAGTAGTCTTTCAACCGCACATATGCAGGTGCGGCACCGCTACCCAATTTCTTTTCACCAATACACTTGAGTACGGAATACGCTGAACATTCAACACTTAGAATAATTTTCAGCTCTTACTAAGAATTCATCTTTTAACACAACAGAAATACATTCATCATCATCATTTATAAATATTCACAGCGGATGCAATCTTCTTTTAATGGGAGGGGCAAATCCCTGGTTAGAGTTTTCCCAAATAATGATAATAATCACGTTTTATAATTAAATACACATATACATTCTTTGCAAGAGAACCCAAAGTTCCTCTTTTACAATTCTATCAAAATACCTCAACTCGGCCTGAACTATTCAACAGTGCCCAAGTTATCATTCAAGGTGGTCTTCATAGTTGTGCAGCCCACCCTTGGGCAGAGGCGCCCACCCCTGCTGGGTCGGGTCGCCCTCCGCATTTTGTTAGGCAGAGACGCCCACCCGAGTCGCCCTCCGCATTTTGTTAGGCATAGAAGCCCACCCGAGTCGCCCTCCGCAATTGTTCGTGCTAGTTCTATGATTGTGCCTTGTCCACAGCTTGTCACACTTCTATATCTCAACCACAACCCCTTCATCTTGTGCACTTCCATGTCTCGACCCAAAAGTCTCGACATTCACCACACCACCAACCCACATTGCAACTTGTCAACCATCCGCAGTTCATCTGTTCAGGCAGGGTTGCTCCACCATGTAGGTACGCCCCAGCATTCAGCTCACCCTCCTACATCTCATTTGTCGGCCAGACATGCCCCGCCTATGACCCGCCAAAAACCCGAAACTGATTTTATGTTTGCCTCCGCTCGATGCTACGACCCACAGTCCACTATGGAGCTATAAAAAGGGTCTCTTTCACCTCTAATTACCTCACATTAGTATGTCAATCCAGGTACGTTTCATTATTTCAAAGAGTGTCTCAGTCTGAGGCTATCATTTGCCAGAGTAATGCTATTAGTATAGTGTTCAGAAATATAAGAGCAAATTGATGCTTGTTTATGGCTAACGACTTTAAAAGATTAAACCACACATTCAGAAAGCTAAACAATTTATCAGTCAAGGGTTTAGTAGCAGTAACTCATCCCTTTGTAAACTGATGGAACTAAGGTAAATTGGAGAACAGATCATGGATCTGGGAGCGGACAGCGAATATCAACGCTCACTACAGCCTGAGATCGTTCTTCACACCAAAATAACAATTGGCAAGAAATGAAACGGAAAATGAGAAATAGGGCAGCAATCAAGAAATAGAACAACAACTCTGAAATGGAACAGCAAAGCTAAAATGGAACAGCAAATCTAAAATGGAACAACAAATCTAAAATGGAACAGAAGTTAAGAAATAGAACAGCAACTAAGTCTAACAAGCAGTAACCCCTTGGTCTATAAGATCAAATGCACTAATCGTAATCTACAAGAATCAAACGACAGTCCTTCACTCTTAAGGACTGATTGAATAACACACCAAAATGGAATGGCTTAGATTAATGATGAATTAAGGAACAACACTCCAAAATCATATATGCACACGACAACCCTAAATAGTAACCCAATCTTGGTAAACCAATTATCACTCTTCAGCTATAAAAGATTACGACTGCATTTCAGAAGGGAACAACAATGTCTATAAATACAACAATCGCAAAGAACATAATTGCTAAGATGAATTTCGTCATAAGTGTACAACATAGAGGCTCTGTAATTGAACAACAACAATATCCATAAAGAATAACAGTATTGTATCAACATTCAGAAGAATAGTGATTCGTCACAAAGTCAACACAATAAGTCTGCCTTTAGAAATCTTACTGAATTAAACATAACAGAGCATGTAATGTAAAACTCACAGAAATGCATCAGATTACCAAATAACATCAATACGCAAACCACGCATGAACCAAATGTAATGATACAGAAGTAAGTGTCCTCCAGGGCCGGGCCCTTAGCCTTTAGGGGTACACCACTTGAAGTTACTCCAGACTCAGAGATGAAATAGTAACCAAGTTTGTATTAATGCATAAAGAGAAATTACAATGGATCAGTTCTTAACTAGACTTGGTGATCAAAGTTCTGATCTTAAAGGAAATTACATAAAAGTGTCCCACTCCCCTTTTGAGCTAACAGTGCTGCCCCTTTTATAAGGGTGAAGGCAGAGATATCTAAGTGCAGAAATAGATAAAACAGTGATCCCTCAGGATCAAGGATTCTGAGGGATTCGCCAAACTGTTAATCCTCAGTCATTTCTTTCCTTTCCTATGCCAAGCCGATATCTCTACTTCCTTCCTAGGGCTGATTCATTTTGATTTGCTTAGCTTGGTTTGCATACGGTCTCCCGTCAAAGGGACAGTGGCTATCTCGTCCTTGTCTTTTCCTTTGGAACTACAACTCCTTGTTTTTCTTCCTTCATGTATAAGGAAATGACAGTTGTTAGTGTTTTCATTTAGAATATTAATCTCACATGTTTTATTACAATTCCTTATTGTTTTCTAGTTCATGATGCAAAAAAATTGTAAGTTCTAATAAAAAAAGATGTTGAAATAATTATCAAAAACATACCTTCTTTAGTACTCCACACACCCCCCTGCTTACTCCTTTTCATGCCCTCATGAAAACATTGTAGTTGACATGTAAGGTAGTGAGGGAGTAGGCTGGAGAGGGAATCTCATGTGGAGGTCTACAACCACGATGCATAACTAGGTGTTCAAAGAAATGGCATGTCTGATCCTCAGGCATCTCATACAGGGCTTGGTACCCAGGTGCAGGGTGCCAGATAATTGGACTCTGAAACCTATACCCTAACCAGGATGGCCCTGCCCTCAAAATGACTTCGCCATAGAGGTGCAAACGGTTGGCAACTAATTTAAAATTTTCATACTTAAATGGCTCCCTGAGCTGGATATTCGGATTAGAGATTTGATACCGAAATTTAGCCGCATCAATGGTAGGGTCTTTGATAGAGAAAAAGTATTCTAATCCATGTCGAATGGTTGCCTCATGCGTGGATCCTAATGCTCCAATTACACCTGGAGTCTTCATGAGTATTCTATGTTTCCTTCACAATTGCACTAGATCCCTAGGCTTGGCTCTGATCCACAAATCTAACCCATTTTCATGTCTTTGGAAGGCGTTACAGGCTTTAAGCCATTTAATTTTATTCACCCTGAATGAAATAAATTCCTGTAATTGAATATCCCCAACAAAAGGCCCAGGGTTCAATTCGTTCTCCTGGTCTAATACAAGGTTATGTAGGTAAAATTCACACAGCAGTCTTTGAACTTTTACCCCGTAATGCTTACAACAATTTATAAAATCAGCAAGGGTATTAATTTGTATGGGAGCACCTGCTTTAACAGCCTTCATTTTTAACTACAAATATCATTCCATTAGAAACAAGGCATAATTCTTGGCAGGGGCTCTACATGCTAAGACGTAATTGTACAAAGAACATAAGGTATCCATATGTTTGATAACTACATCTAACCTACGAGTTACCTTCGTAGCTTTTTCTTCCTCCCTTCGCCACCCTTCAAAGGCCTGGCTTTCAGATAGATTGACGTTCCTAAGTTGGTGTTGTAGATCTTTATACTTTTCTCGAGGGACTGTTCGCTCTCTAAGCTCTTCATACTTTTCTCGAGGGACTGTTTGCTCTCTAAGTTCTTCTGCTGCTTGTTGAGCTTGCTTCAAACTCTTTCGTAGGGTGACCATTTTTTGATCTCTTTTCCATGCAGCAGTGGAGGCCGAGAGTTTTACCTGAACTTTCTTATTGCGTTGTTTTGAGCTCATGACTCTGATTACTACCAAAGCTGGTGTCTCTGTCTGAATTTCCTTATCGTGGGTCAACATCTCATCCATTTCTATCTTAACATGGATATCAATCCATTCGTGTTCCTTTTTAATTGGATCAACAATCTACTCCTCAGCATCATTTGGAACAGCGGCCTAGCTTTCGACAGGGTTTTGAACAACAGGTTGGACTCTAGTCCTCCGCCCCTTTTTTTTTAGGGGTTTTGCTGGTGTGGTTTCATTTTTCCTTGCCGAAGTCCTTTTTACCCTTAGCCTTGCTTTTAGAATCCTAATTTTTTGGTAGAGCTGGACTATTATCTTCAATAATCTTTGTTGTTCCTTTTGCAATTTCCTAATTTCCATAATTTTTTTAGAAGGAATAGTAGGTTGTTCACTGCGGCCTGGACTGTGACTAACTTCTTGATTTTCTCTCTGGGGTGATTCCTTGTTGCTTTGCTCTGGTTGTTCTGGGGTCAGAACCCTAACTGGTTCTGTTATTTCTTGGGTGATCTCCTTCTCTGCCCCCATTTCCTTTGGAATTTCTTCTGGTGTCTTCTGGCTAGGAACGGACTGTTCCTGTTCAGCATCTCCTGTGATGTTCTCATCATGAACTGGCAGATTTTCTTCTTCTGCCTCCTTTGCATGTGACTTTTCAGGTGCATTTTCCTCCTAAGGTTCTTCTTCAGCCTGGAGGTTTGATGGACTGGAAGATTGGCGATATTCGCCCATATTAGACAAAACTTTGGCCAATTCATCTTCTCCCAATGGGTCCTGCAATGGGCTACCTTCCTACTGTTCCATTTCCTCCTCCTGCTTAGATTGCTCGACTTCTTTTTCTTTTTCTTCTTCTTCTTCAGACTCTCAGCTTCTTCTTCTTCTTCTTCTTCTTCTTCAGATTTCTCAACTTCTTTTTCTTCTTCTTCTTCAGATTGCTTGGCTTCTTTTTCTTCTTCTCCTTCCTGTACTCCTTTCTCATCGTCTTCCCCTTCTAATTGTGGGGGTTGCTCATCTTCTAGTTCCACCGGCTGGCTAGTGTTTTCTTGGGGCTTCTCCAGCCTCCCTCGCAGCCATGCTAGTCGGGCCAATTCCCTTTGTTTTTTTGGACGCTCTAATGTGTTGGTGGCATGCTTATGTTTTGGGGATAATCGAGCCGATTTCCTGCGTTTTTCTGGATGCTCAGGTGTGCTGGTGGCGTGCTTACGTTTTGGGGATTGTGTGGTCAATCTTCCTTCTATTATGGAAATTAGCTCTTCCCATCTACTCTGCTGCTGGGTAAGGCTATGGCTGACTATTAACCGTATCAACCCATGATGACTAAAAACTGATTCTACATGCTGCACCTTTTTCATGCTCCGTGCAACATCATGCAGTAATGAATTCAAAAGTGCAGGTAAATTTACAGAGAATTTTTGCTTTAGTACAACTAAGAGTTTAAGATATCATGGTCTTACCACGTCCTTTCTGCCTTCATAGGCGATGTAGGTTTGAATGGTCTTTGCCAATTTCACCCATGGCTCTCCTAGTGTTGCTGGCAGAAATCCCTTTCCTCTAATTTTCAGGCTCTGTCCTTCATCCTGGAAGATTTCTATGATCTTCTGCAATCTCTCCTTCTTCAGCGTCCATACAGGCCTAGTGGCTGGCAGTCCCGAGACTTCTGCGATTATGTCATCAGTGATTGCTATGCATTTCCCCCTTACTGTGGAGTGATCCTCCTGCAGGTTCTGCAAGAATTCAATTGCTACAATCTCATTGGATTCCTGTAAGCAATTGAAATAAGTTAACCACCCAGCTCTCGCCAGGATTTCTCGTGCGGCATCAGAGACTGCTAACACCAACAGTTCTCTCTGAATCGATCTCCCTCCCATGCTTATGGTTTTTGCTGTGAAATCTCAAAGTTTTGGCAATGGAACGACAGATATTCACACTGTTAGAAATACAGAGAGGCTGACAGACGCGAGAATTTCTTGAAATCTAATGCTACAGGATATACAATGAAAATGGCTAATAAACAGCAAGTCATGTAGAAAAATAGAAATAATACGAAAATAGTATACCATTGAGCCACTAAACCCTAGTACACATCTTCCCGAATAGCAGTCTAACACTTCATCTAAGGAATGATGAGGTTAACCTCCCCCCCTACAATGTGATAGGTCATCCTAGCCATCAAATAAGGGAGCAGCGTGTCAATCTGTTCTGAAGCAGAGTCATAAAGGAACAGTGTATGGAAATATACCATGTTTGCAAAGGCAGCAGATTTACTGAAATCGAGGCATCAAGTTAGATCACTTTAATACGTAAGAGGCTGCTATGATATGATGTGAGGCTAGGAGGATAGGACATCTGTCGTACATTCCAAGTCTTATGCGGTCATTTTCAACTGCTCTGTCATGATTGGTGATAATAGATATTTATGCATTGTATGGTTTACGAAATAATATATAATTAATAAGACATAAGAAACAGAAGAGTGTTAATAACTACTTATTGGTGTAATTAATGTGACTTCAATACCATTAACAGTGCTCTGCTGCCGACAGGTGTCCATAACCTTGGCAGAGTTGTTTATTTCACCCATGGAACCATGATCCCTTGTGTATGCTTAGGAAATGTTGTAGGATATCAAAATGTAGGCCGTTATGCTGGCTTGGTGACCAGTTAGCCATAATGTCATTCATGAGGAAGAAGCGAAAGGTGGGCAGGCCAGCTCGTAATGAGACCTCCTGTTCTATGGGTTCTGTATTTGATATACCTTTTGGACCATATCCCTGGTGTGGTGGCCAAAGTGGGAATGCCACTTCGCTTTCGTCCTCATGATCATGGTAGGTTGGCTCTTTAATGAGACCCCCTATCCTGCATTTGACAAGTCATTAAGACATCATTGTTTGCTCTTTTCCTTTCTTTTTTTTCATAAATTACTTCCTTATTTATACACAAAGGGTGGTTCAACACTCCTTAACAGTAGGAATGGTGGAAGGAGTCTTAACATCTCAATAGGAAGATATGAACCCTCTGCTCTTATTCCTGAATGATAATCAAAGAGGAATAGAAGGAACCAACATGATAAAGATAACCAATCAGAGCAGAATTAATAGAACAATGTCAGCAAAAGATAGTAAATAAGCGTGTCCTTCCTTCTGTTCTCTTACCAATTCAGAGCAATTCCTTGTAAAGATAACAATTTTACAATTCCCCTGATTTCAGTATGTTATGATTTTGCATCGATTGCATAAGTGCATAGTTGTATTCCAAAAGACTTGAAAGAATAGGAACAATAAGAATCCTTTATTTAAAACAGCGAGGGAACAAGCATAAGTAAAAGGGAGAAATAAAAAATGGCGGAAAATCGAAAATGTTGTTCCTTTGGAAAAGGAACAGCAGAAATCAAAACGTTTTGCCTTTAGAAAAGGAATAGCAGAACACACAAATGTTGTTCCTTTGGAAAAAGGAACATCAAAATTCAAAAACGTTGTTCCTTTGGAAAAGGAACAAAAAAACACGCAAATGTTGTTCCTTTGGAAAAAGGAACAGCAAAAATAAAAAATGTCGTTCCTTCTGAAAAGGAACAGCAAAATACACAAATGCTATTCCTTTGGAAAAAGGAACAGCAAAAATCAAAAACGTTGTTCCTTCGGAAAAAGAACAACAAAACACACAAATGATGTTCCTTTGGAAAAGGAATAGCAGAACTCTGAAAGGAAACAAAATTAAAGAAGAATGATGGGCGATCCAACAGGTGTTGTTCCTTTGAAAAAGGAACAATAGAACAGAAAATGATGTTCCTTTGAAAAAAGGAACAACAAGAATAATAACATTGCTGCTGGTTCGAAAAGTAATAGCAAAACAATATGTACAAAATGTAAAAAATGATTCAACAAAATAACAGAAATTATGTACAAATTGTAAAAAGAGATAAATTACTTAATGAATCATAGGTGAGGAAGACTTCTCTCCCTCGCCCAAAATTTCCATATCAGGGTCTTGGTGTAGCTTTTGACAGAAGGACTCCCGAGTGAGTGGTTTGCGATAAAGGTGAACTCGGTGGCCATTTGCCTTGAAGGCATATCCACAACCGTCAATAGTGATTAGAGTAAGAGTACCATTGTCATGTACCTTCTAGATTTCGTATGGTACCAACCAACGAGTCTGGATTTTTCCGGAAAAGTCCTGAAACCTAGAATCATACAAAAGAGCCCAATCTCCTTCATGGAATACTTTATTTTTAATGAGAGCATCATGCCATTTAGCTCACTGTTGTTGAATAAGTGCAGTGTTTTGGAGTGCAGAGAGCCTGATTTCATCGAGCTCATTGATCTGCTGTAATCGATTAATTTGTGCCTCTGTTAAATCTAAACCAACTTCCTGTGTTGTTCCCAGTGTTTGGATTTCAAATTCTATGGGAAAAATGGGTTGCTTGCAAAACACTAATTGATAAGGTGAGTAACCAGTGGTACTTCTCCATGTTGTTCTATAAGCCCACAGTACCTCTTGTAGTCTTGCAGCCCAATCACGTCTATGCAACGCGATTGTTTTTGTTAGGATTGCTTCTATTATTTTATTGCTGCTCTCTACCTAACCATTTGCTTGTGGGTGGTATGGAGTAGTGATTTTGTGCTGGACATGATAATTTTTGAGTGTTGCAGCTATTTTGTTTCTAGCAAACTGTGGTCCACCGTCTGTAATTATATCTCTTGGAAGGACATAACGTACAAATATATGGAACAAGAACTGTATGACAGAATCTTTTGTAGCTCTTGTTAACGCCTCTGACTCAGCCCATTTGGTGACATATTCTGTTGCCACCAAAATATATGTTTTCTGATTTGAGGGTGGCTTGATTGGTCCGACGAAATCAAGGGCCCATCGTTCGAATGGTTCAATGACTAACTGAGGATTCAAGGGCATCTCATCAGACTAACCAGGGCGTCCTGCTCTCTGGCAACTATCACAGGCCTGGATGAATTTCCTTGGATCTTTGAAAATCGTGGGCCAATAATACCCTGTTTGCAGCACCTTATGTCCAGTTCTGCGATCGGTGAAATGTCCGCCACATGGTTTGTCGTGGCAGGCTTTTAAAATTTCGAAGATTTCATCTTCTCGAACGCATCTCCTGATATGCATGTTTACCCCTATGTGGAACAAATAGCCTCCAATCCATGAAAATCGAGTACTCCGCTGAATAATCTGTTTCCGCTCATTAGGGGTTAGATGTTTTGGTAGTTTACCCACTGCTAGGTAATTGGCAACATCATCATACCAGTGTGTTTGAACAGCAATAGCAAACAGGTGCTCGTTCAGAAATTGATCTTCAACTGTTGCTGCATCGATTGGCTTTGGCATTCTTGAGAGGGAATCAACTACATGGTTTTCTTTCCCGGGTCGATCCTTAATTGTAATATCGAATTTCTGCAATAAAATCAACCATCTAGTTATTCTACCATTTGTGATAGGTTTGTTTGCTAAATATTTGATGGTAGAATGATCTGTATACAAGATAACAAGGTATCTAGTAATTTAATGTCTAAACTTATTGACAGCATGTATTACAACTAGAAATTATTTTTCAGTAACAGTGTAATTTAATTCAGCAGGGGATAAATTTTTGCTAATATAATAAATTGCATATGGTTTTTTATCCTCTTCCTACCCAAATACTACTCTAATGGTTGTATCTGAGGCGTCAGATGATATCTGAAATGACAAATCCCAATTTGGTCCTCGAAGGACTGGGGCTGTGGATACAAGCTTCTTTAGATCCTGGAAAGCCCATTCACATTTTTCTGTCCAAAGAAAATCGATAGTACCAGTTAGTGCATATAGAAGTGCAACAATATGCGAAAAATGTTTTATAAACCTCCTATAATAACCATAAAATCCAAGAAAACTGCGTACCTCCGTTTGAGTGGTAGGGGTGGGAATAAGCAAAATTATTTGGATTTTAGCTGGGTCTACCTGAATGCCAGCTGCTGAAATATAGTGTCTGAGAATAAGTCCTTCAGTCATCATCATATAGCATTTTTCATGGCTTAAACAAAGCCTGGTAGAGATACAGTGATGTAGGACTTTTTCTAATGTATCCAATGCCAGATCGAAATTGTCTCCATAAGGTGTTAAGTCATCCATATATACTTCAAGTCCTTCATTTATTAAGTCTGCAAAAATGTTGAGGATAGCTCTTTGGAATGTGGCAGGAGCATTGCATAAGCCAAAAGGTATAACTCTGTAGGCAAATGTTCCCCAAGGACAAGTAAAAGTGGTTTTTTCTTGGTCTTCAGGGGCAATTTGGATCTGATCGTATCCACTGAAGCCATCCAGGAAGGAAAAGAATTTCTTTCCTGCCAAAGTGTCTAATACTTGGTCGATGAATGGGAGAGGGAAGTGGTCTTTTTGTGTTGCTTTATTTAGTTCTGTGTAATCCACGCAAATTCTCCATTTCCCATTCTTTTATGGTACCACTAAAAGTGGAGAGACCTATTTACTATCAGAGATAGGATAGATAAAGTTGACATCTAAAAGTTTTTGAAGTTCGGCTTTTACCACATCTTTTAGATGAGGATTAAGTCTCCTTTGAGGCTGATGAACAGGTCTCGCATCTTTTTCTACGTAAATGTGGTGTGTACATAACTGGAGGTCAATTCCTTTCATATTAGGATATTCCCATGCAAATGCTTCTTTATATTTCCTCAATAGATGGATGAGCTTCATTTCTTGCTTGGAGGTGAGGTTGGCATTAATGTTTAAAGTCTTTCCCGGTTCAATTTCCACAATTTTACTATTTGCAACAGAGGTAACATGTATTGTTTGGTCATGTGTATCTTTAAGAGGATCTTCTTCTAATTCGTTATCAAATGTTGCTTCTATCATGTGACATTGTGTGCGGGATTTGCATTAAGTTTGACTAATGAAATTATTAATGGCATCATCTTCTGTTTGATCTTTAAAATCAAGTGCCTCTTGTATAGTTAATGGAGATCTAATGTTGTTAGTAAGATATGATACAGGGTGCCTATTAGTTTTGATCACTGTGACACTTGGATATGCCAGAGGATATAAGGCTAAGTTCTTGATATTCGGTCCTCTTGTTATGGTCATATTTCCTTGCCGACAGCCAATATAGGCATCGGCAGTGGCAAGCCAAGGTCTACCTAAAATCAATGGATGTCCATCAAGTCGGGTTTTGGGATTTATTATCAGAAAATCAGTTGGGTATTCCCAGGAGTCAACAGAAACCATGACATCATGTAGTGTACCCTCTGGCCTAACCACTGATCGGTTAGCCAATTCTAGCAAGGTAGAAGTGGGCTCTACAGATGTAATGCCTAACTTTTGGCAAGTAGTAGTTTTTAAGATGTTAATTGCAAATCCTAGATCAACTAAGGCATTAGGGAATGTTTGACCATAAATTTGGATAGTTACTATTGGATTTCCTGGGTCTTCATATTTAATAGGTGTTTCTTTTCTTGATAATAAGTGAGATAGGGTGCCGACTACTTGGACTCTTGGATTATTTGTTGCATTCCTCCTTGGTTTTCTTACACAAAATTCTTTGATAGTCTTTGCATATATCAGAATGTCTTGAATGGCTTGGAGGAATGGAATTTTTATGTACAAATTTTGTAATTCTCCCAGAATGTCAAAATCAGGATATTGTATAGGTCGAGGTATGACTAATCGTTCTCGGAATGGAGGAGAGGATGTGGTCGTTTGGTTATGAGTTTGTTGTTTGTTCACGTCCTCTTCTTGTGTCAGATGTTCTCTGGGTAACTGATTTTCAACATGAGTTGTCTTTTCTCCCTCAGTTTCAATAATACGCCCAGATCTTAACAGAAGATCATTACACTCCATCAGATCAGCTCCTACTTCTGATGTTTCTATTATTTGGACATATTGGACTGGTCTGTTATTTGGATTGGGGTTGGATTGGAATAGGAGTTGTGGTCTAAGATTAGACTGGGGATTTTGTTGTAAGGGTGGCAGTGTAGGTTGAGGAAGCGGCAAGTTCCTACTAGCTGATGCATCGGTCTTTGCCAGTTTGTCTGCCATGCTAAACTTTGCGAAGTGGGCGGAGTCCATTGTGGTGGGTATTGATGAGCCCCAAATTTGGTAACATTTTGGGCTCATTTGGCCTAATTATCCTTGTTCAATCCTTCATTTTTCATAACTTATGCATTATTTTTCAGTATGTTTATGTCATTTGTACGAATAAGGGTAGACACTCGTCCTTGGTGGCTAACATGTGCTCATTTCAGGTTTTTTGACATATGTTGGAGCGAAACCGTGCAGACATGGGCTAGAAGACAGCCAAGTTTGGGTTGAGGAATTGCAGGGGGATTGTCTATGGCATTAAATAGCCTTCCTCGGGATCTTCACCCCCAACTCCGAGCTCCAAAGGCCACCAAAACCGGATCTAGAAGGCAGCCAAGCAGATTTTGGAAGGAGCTGTTCACTCACAGTTTGGGCAGCCAAGTCCCATAGATTTAGGAGGCCAGCTGGGGGTCTCGTGGGGGATAAATGTAAAGGCCTCAGCCTTCGTAAGGGACTTCTGAAACTTTGGCATATTCTGCACTACAGTGCTGCTAGCTTCATTTTTGTTCTCTTATAGCCATTTTGGCATAACCTTTGACTTATGATGATTTTTTGATAATGAGAAGCAGTCTGATTTGATATCAGCTCTGAGTTTTCTATAGGAGCCATAGCTCTCAGGGTTGGGCCCAACCTGAGAGCCTAGGGCCTCCTTATTTGTATTGTTACCTTTCCTTTATGCATCATTGTTTTCCTCTTATGCATTTGAAACGTATTTCTGATTGGGCAGATTTAGTTGTGATTAGTTAAACAGGGCACTAGTTATGAATAGAATTGCTTTATATGTTTGAAATAGATTGGTAGGATCATAATAGGAAGGAGCTCCAAGAAAAGGGTCAACAACATTCTCAGTTTTACCTTGTTCTTTTTGGGATCAGGGGCTGAAATTAAAGAAACAGTGCTGCCCCAACAAAAATACTAGTTTTCTTTACTGTAAATCCTTAGTGTATTGTTTGCATTTGCAAGAGCTAGTTATGGGTTTAGAACTCTATGATGTTTCTTTGCATGATGAATGTACATGGTTCTCTTTACAAATAAAGCTGCTATTTATTCATTTCAATGACAGTTAGATTAAGTTAGCTAGGACTTGGATTGTTTGCAAGAATTCGTTGATTCGGTTGAATGTACATTGTGCAGGGCATCTCTACCACTCACTCACACGGCCAAGCTTCATCAGAGCCATCTGATCCATCTCTTGTCTAGGTTCCTCGCTTCACACCCATCGTTTTGCCCACGTAACCCTACCTTCTTCTCCATCGTTGTCTCAGCTGCCTTGAAGCCAAGTCAACCTTCTACATCATCTCACCACTCCATCCATTAGTCCCTGGGTCACTTCAGACCCCCATCCTACCTCCATGACCATCCATGCATCTTCCAGCAATCACCCATCCTCAAAAATCCAATTCTTAAACATCCTGTAGAAATTTCTTAACATCTTGTAGAAATTCCTGAAACATCCCGTAGAACCCCTGCAGACTTCCTATAGAAGCTCATAAATGCGGTTTCTTGGCAGCCAAACTTTGTGAGACTCTCTGGAAGGGTGTTAGGGACCCCTTAGACACTCTCTGAACCTTCCCAACCTTTCCCAAGCATTCCTCCCCTTGATCTACACCTGCATAGTAAATAGCTAGTTAGAAGCACATGCATGATAATTCCAACAACTTGAACAAAAATACAAAAAGATGTTTTCTTCAGATAGAGGTAGTCTAGACACATGTATTTTACCTTCATAGAAGTAATGGCATCTCTTTCAGTAGTCTGCATGCTCTCCTTTGCATCAGTATAACTAGCTGGTAGAATTAGAGTTTGCTAGGGTTTGCATTTATTTTTGGCTTTCAGTTTCTTTCCGCAAAGAGATTCACTTCTTTTGAGTTAACTTTCATCCATCAGTTAAAAAGCTTCTTCTAAGAGCTCATAGAAGTTGGCTTAAGCCCCTAGCGAACTTGTGCCAGCTGACCAAGTGACAGCTGCGGCAAGAGCTAGTACTTGTGCATACAGCACCGTCGCTTCCAAGTTTGTTACGAACTACCGGGTTGATAAAAGTAAAGATGGGAGTCCTAGGAGTTGCAGCATTATTGCTGCAATACTGGAGCCCACCACATTTTTGGTGTCGTTTTAGGGGAAGCGTCAAAGTATTGGTGATTGTTGTTTTTTCTTCTATTTTCCTACTCTCACTCCCTGCTAAATAGTTTATTTCATTTCCATTCTGCAATTTCATCTCTGCAAAAGTACAATAGATATTCCTTGCTTTCATAGACTAGCATTTCAATTCCGCAATTTCAATTCTGCAAGCGTAGACTAGCATTTACTTCCTGCAATTTCATTTGAGCAAAATAGATTAGTCCTTTCATGCTTTCATCTCAATTCTGCATTTCTATTTCAGCAAGGTAGATTAGTTGCCATTCAATCTATTTTAGTTTTGCAGGTACCAGAAAAGAACAAAAGCAATCAAAAGTCTTTCCATTTCATGCCTCGTAGGAACAGAGATAGAACCGGCAAATTCTTACCCAACACCCCCACCACATCACTGAGTCACCCTTCTCTCTTCTTTGGTGACAGTGATCCAGAAGAACCTATAGGTGAACTTCCTGAGATATACAAAGATCCTATAACAGAAGAAGAGTTAGAGAACACTCCATCTGAGGCCATGGCTGAAATCCAAAATGGCAGAAGGGAAGACGAGAGAATAGAAGGTGCCTTTCCCATTCGAGAGACCAATGGAGACATGAAAATGAAAAACATAAGCACCTCCGCTCTACCTCACTTCCATGGATTGACTACTGAAGACCCTGATACCTTCCTGTTTGAGTTTTTTGTCCTTTGTCGAACTTATGACTATGTTGAGGATGAGAAAAAGTTGAAACTCTTTCCCTCTACCCTCAAGGACGCAGCATTACGCTGGTTCATGGGGTTACCTGGAAATAGTATCACCACTTGGGCTCAAATGCAGCAAGCTTTCAATACCAAATACCGAGACTATTGTAGATCCAAGGAAACTAAGGGAGAAATCTTTTGAATGACTATGGGAAGCGATGAATCTTTAGAAGACTATGAGGAAAGGTTCCAACTCAGTTATAAACGGGCCAGGTGCACACTTGACCCGGAATCTCTGAAGCTGGTTCTGCTCCGAGGAGTCCCTGAAGACCTTCTGGACACCCTTAACATGCTAACTCGAGGAGACATCTATCAACTACCTTATGAAGACATAAAGACCATGTTTAGAAACCATTCTAGGGTGGCCCAGAAGAGAGGTAGGGGGAATCATCTTGCAGCTAGTACCACCCTCTCCAAACATGAGTTTGCTAACCAGATGGAAGACCTCAAGAGTGAGATGAGACAAAATATTGCCATGCAACTTGATACCTTCCGAATTCAGCAAAAGAAGGAGGAAGCTGAGAGGGATTTGGCCATCTTCTGTCCCAGATGTACGAGGAAGCACCCTAAGAACGAGTGTCCATTGCACTCAGTGGAGGTATGTTTTGTTTGTGAGGAAGACCACCCCACCAACCAATGCCCTACCTTGCCTGGATTTAAAGCCATATACCAAGGGGCTGAGACACCCACCGAACCTCTCTGCTTCCTCAACCAAAGGAGGCCGCATGGACCTAGACCTTACCAGCAGGGGATGCAAGGGACAGCTCAAACTTATTATAACCCCAACCAGTTTGCTCACATGCCTTCATGGGGTCCCCCTGCTCATCCTTCCTGGTCCACACCTCCTCCATGGTCTTATCCATCTCCATACTATACTCAACCTCCTTCTCATTCATTTCACTCACATTCCCAGCCACAACCTCAGTGGAATGTACCTCAACTAGGGTGGAGGCCCCAGTACAACACTCCTCCTGCCATTTTGCCTCCACCACCAACTCAACCACATCCATCAACTCCTGCTCCTCCAAGGCAACCCTAAATGCCTGCTCAACCGAACCCGAATCCCAACAACTGACAGGCCCAGCAGGTGTACACTGGGGAAACAACATGCCCTACCTATGCTGTGGAGATTCAGGAGATCAACCTGCGATCCGGGAAGACTCTTCCAGATCGCCAACCTCCTCCCCCAGAGGACAAGGAAAACAAACAGGAAAGTGAACCAAAATCCATTCCACCCTTTCCTGAGAGACTAACAGTAACCACACAACCCAACCAAGAAGAGAATGAGCTTCTGGGAGAACTCAAACAATTGTGTGTGAGAATACCCCTTCTCCAAGGCATCAAAGATGTGCCGATATACAACAAATTGGTTAAGCAAAAGTGTTTCAAGCACCCAGGCAGGCGAAAAAGAGATGCCTCGACTATCAATGTCATAGGACAACTGTCTGATCTGATGTTGGGGCAGGTAATCTGTCCAAAGTATTTGGATCCTGGGATTCCTATAGTTGATGTCCACATCAATGGCACCATCATACCCCACACCTTGATTGATTTAGGGGCTGCCATTAATGTGATGACCAGGGACACCATGCTCAAACTCAACCTTCAGGGTTCCTTAAGGAAGTCCTCGACAGTCCTACAGTTGGCAGATCGCTCCACCGTGACTCCTGAAGGGATTGTGGAGGATGTCTTGGTCTCTGTTGACTCTTGGGAGTATCCTGCGGACTCCTTGGTTCTTCAACCAAAGGCAAAGCTTACTGGATACCCCCTGGGATGCTTACATAAGCTGCTGAGTCGGAAACATGACCATCAAAAATGGTCCTATGTCCAAGCAGCTAGTCCTATACCCTCCTGCCCAACCTCTACTAGAGCATGACTTACCACTTTGGTTGGAAGAAGAAGAAGAGGATGAGGTGTACTCTGCACCCTTATGCACCTTAGAAACCACCAGGGGAGGTCCTCAAACAGAGGATGAATTGATTGAGACCTTAATTCAAAATCCACCTTCCATCGCATTGCCCTTAGAGGAATTGGTGGAGGATACTCAAGCCAGCACCTTAGTGGACCTCTGTGTGGCCGATCCAACCTCTCTCAGAGTCAAGAGTGTGGAGTTTGGTCCCGAAAGAATTCTAAAGATCAACTCCTCCCTATCTCCTCCCCAGGAAAAGGAGTTGTGTAGCTTACTAAACAATCACTTAGATGCTTTTGCCTGGAGCTATAAGGAGATGAAAGGAGTCCATCCTTCAGTCTATATCCATCACATCTACATCAAAGATGATTGTAAACCGGTAAGGTAGCCCCAGAGGAGAATGAATCCAGCCCTTAAAGATATTGTCAAAGAAGAGTTGCAAAAATTATTGGATGCAGGATTCATCTACCCTATCTCTGATACTGAGTGGGTTTCGCCTCTAGTGCTTGTGCCCAAGAAAAATGGGAAGTGGAGAATCTGTGTCGACTACCGAGAATTGAACAAAGCCACCAAGAAAGACCACTTCCCTCTGCCTTTCATAGATCAAGTGTTGGATGGACTAGCGGGAAAAACGTTTTTTCCTTCCTAGATGGGTTCAGCGGGTATAACCAGATCCAAATCAGCCCGGAGGACCAAGATAAAACCACCTTCACGTGTCCATGGGGTACCTTTGCCTACCGAATCCTTCCTTTTGGGCTGTGCAACGCTCCTGCCACTTTCCAGAGGGCAGTATTGAGCATCTTCTCTGAGTTGGTCCATGATTCAGTAGAAATTTACATGGATGACTTCACTCCTTATGGGTCCAACTTCCAGGAAGCGTTGTCCAATCTGGGAAAAGTCCTAACCAAGTGCATTGAGATGAACCTGTCCCTCAGTCCTGAAAAATGTGAATTCTTAATGACTGAAGGGACCGTGCTGGGACATGTCATTTCTTGTCAAGGATTACAGGTGGATCCTAAAAAAATTGCTATAATAAAAAAGGTTCCACCTCCTCAGAATGTAAGAGATGTTCAGAGTTTCTTAGGCTTAGTAGGATATTATAGAAGATTCATTAAGGACTTCAGTAAGCTAGCCTCGCCATTGTTTGGCCTCTTAGGAAAAGATGTGGAGTTTAGATGGACTGACGACTGTCAGAGGGCCCTGAATGAGTTGAAGGATAAGTTAGTGTCCGCCCTGATCTTGAGAGGTCCAAACTGGGCCCTACCTTTCCACATCCACACTGATGCCTCGAACAAAGCCATAGGGGCAGCCTTAGGACAAATCGAACAAAAGCTTCCATATGCCATATACTTTGTCAGCAAAAACTTATCCAAGGCATAAATGAATTATACTGTAACTGAGAAGGAGTTCCTGGCCGTGTTTCATTCCCTGAACAAGTTCCAACACTACATTACTGGCTATCAAACATTTGTACATACTGATCATGCTGCAATTAGATATTTAATGAATAAACCTGATGTGAATGCTCGTATTATTAGATGGTTACTTTTGTTGCAACAGTTTGATTTGACTATCGTTAATAAACCAGGTAAAGAAAATGTTGTTGCTGACTTCTTGTCTAGATTGGATCTACCTGCAGGTGAAGATGGGACAGTGGATGACCAGATGCCTGACGAACATCTATTCGCTATCTCAGTACTCTCTCCCTGGTTTGCTGATATAGAAAACTACCTGGTCTCAGCACAGTTCCCTCTGCCATTTGAGAAGGGGGGTATGGATTTTGTGGGTCCTATCAACCCTCCTTCAAAGCAAAGGTCCTACATCATTGTGTGCACAGACTATCTGACAAAGTGGGCAGAAACCAAGGCAATCAAAACAGTGACAGAAGAAAAGGTGGCTGAGTTTTTAAGAGAAAACATCTTCTACAAATTTGGCTACCCAAGAGAGTTAGTCACTGATCAAGGAAGCCAGTTCACCTCCAACTTAATTGAAGACTTGCTCGCTCATCATAAGATCAAGCATAGGACTTCCACCCCATATCATCCTCAAGCAAATGGGCAGGTGGAAGTCACCAATAGAGCATTAGAAGGAATTTTGACTAAGGTGGTGAGCAGCAGCAGAAAGGATTGGGCAGATCGTCTGGTTGAGGCCACTTGGGCTTACAACACCACTTGGAAGACCACCACCGGCTTCACACCTTATAAGTTGGTCTATGGGAAGAGAGCTTTGCTGTCCATTGAGTTCGAATACAACACACTAAGAATGGCAGCTCAGCTGGACCTAGATCTCAGCCATGCTCAACAAGAAAGGTTATTGCATCTGAATGGGTTAGATGAACACCGAATGCAGGCCCTCCTTCACTCAGAAGTGGTTCAACTTCAGAGAAAGATATGGCATGACCGGCACCTCAATGATAAACAATTTCAGCCGGGAGATTGGGCGTTGCTGTATGACTCCAGACATAAAGATTTCAAGGGGAAGCTGAGGACAAGATGGCTAGGGCCCTATGCAGTAGAGAAGTGTAATGATAATGCTTCTGTCCTTATCCGAACCATTGATGAAGAAGCCATCCCCATGCTCGTCAATGGGAATCGACTAAAGATCTACAGGAAACCTCTTTTGAGGCAAGAATTCATCAAAAATGTGGAAAAATCAGTGCTAGTCATAGAGAAGGGTTCTGCCTCTGTTTTGGGCATACCCTGAGCATCATAGCACAGAAAAAAGAAAAATGCAAAAAAAAAAAAAAAAGGAAAAGAAAAGAGAAAAAAGAGAGAAAAAGATCCTTGGGTGAAAACCTCTCTGAGGCACCCAAGGCAGATGGTAGGGGTGAAAACCTCATTGAGGGGCCCCCGCTGTCTCTCTGGAAAGAAGTGGAATAAAAAGATCCATGGGTGAAAACCTCTCTGAGGCACCCAAGGTAGATAGTAGGGGTGAAAACCCCATTGAGGCACCCCTGTTGTCTCTTAAAAAAAAAAGAAAAAGAGAAAAATATTGAGAAAAAGAAAAAAGAAAGAGGCAGAAATAGAAAAAACAGGCTTAATTTTTGGAAATTGTTGCAGGTTGCAGGGATTCAATGCAAAGAGAAGGCCTCTCAACTCAAAGACAAGGGTCCCTACCAAGCTACCAGGCAACCTCACATGCACTCCCTCCATGAACACTCATTTCTTCCAAGGTTTGGACACGATCTGGTCATAGTTTAGCCTTCTACAGGAAGCTACAAGACTTTCTACAGGAAGTTCTGTTTTTCTACAAGAAACTTCTTGTAGAGCCTTTGGGCGGGCCAGGATCGATCATGAAGATGGATGTGAAGCCTGAAGTCCATTAAGGAGGCATGCAACCACTTTTTTCTCTCCCCATCCTCTGTTTGTGTCGCCTCCTTTAACCACCATTGCCACCATCTGATCGAAACACCTGCACAGCAATACCAGAACTTTGGTTTCTCAGAAAATTGTTTTTAGTGGGAAATAATGCATGCAGAGGCTCAACGCTTTACCTGTCAAGTCAATCCCAGGACCCTGCACCTGTGAACGCAATTCGATTATGTCGGCATGCACCCTAGGGGGAGAAACGACTACAGGATGTCCTACAGGAATCTTGTAGCAACTGATCCAGCTAGAGTACATCCCGTGGAGCCACCAGCAGCCAAGGAAGAAGGGCTCATGTGCCCATGCACGAAGCAGCAGCAAGCATTCCTCGTCCTGAAGCTTGAGAAAACCACGTCCACGGCCGCACAGGTAAGTGCCTGACCCTGTTTCGTGGAATTACATATGCATTACTCTAAAATGTGCATGACTGTGAGAATTAACGGATTGAACGAGTCGGGTAGCCATTCAACTGGCCACCACAACTAGTCTGACAGCCTCATTGGATCCGAATGGCTTTGGTTATGTCAAAAGGATGGGAAATTGACACGTGGGAAGTGTCTAGTCGGAGATAAGCGACAGTCTAACAGGAATGGCAGCGGTGAATGCATTGATGAAGAATTCGGCAGTCAGGGACATGCTGCAGGATGATGGCAGTGATGTCGGACAATGGATCGACAGGGACAACTCACCCCCGTGCCACGAATTCCGCAGCAATTCAAAATCGGTCGGTTGAATCACTTATGATGCACTGCAGTCATTTACTCACAACTGTTTTGTAGTCGAGTACGTGTCCAAAATCCTCTGAAGGTTGTTAACTCGAGTTCTCGGCCTACTCAAACGTCTTGTTGCCGCTCAGAAAGTCCAGACCCACTATAACATTCTCCAGGAGCCGTGCACGAGTTCTATAGGAAGCTGTGTTACAAGGAGCTCGACATTACGGAGAAGCTTGAACTGTTCACGTCGGGGGTGGAAATTCTTCACGAGGTAGGCCTGAACATAATTCTCCCATGCAATTGATTCAAAAGGTGGTGGAGTCAACGTGTTGAAAGTGTGAATAAAAGTCTGTTCATGAAATTACAAGCCGTTTTCTTATCGCTGCATGAGAATTGTCGTCATAGTGTGTATGTGGAATTTTCTCCGAGGTTGAATTTAAATTGAGCCACTGTCAGGGGTCACTAGTAAAAAAATTGTGAATTCTATATGACCGCGTACATAACAAAAGACATAGCTCCATGCTCTGTGTAGAAAAACCCTGAAGTTCTCCCTCTGTACACGAGCAGGCAAGCTCAGAACAACCAAAAACCGTTTTTACCATGACAGGAGGGTTCATTAGAAAGGAGCCTTCAAACTCCAAGAAATTACGGGAAACCCCTGAGGTGGTGGACTTGTTTTCCCGTGCACATTGGATGTCATTCTGTGACAAGCTGCAAGGTCAGGATGATGAAATCACAGAAGAATTCTTGAGGTCTTTAAAGCCGAAGTCACAGACATTGGTCGTTGTCCATTTAAGAGGGTTAACCATCAGACTCACCCCATAGCTCATCAGTAGATTAACTGATCTACCAATGGGGGTGCCCTGGGATAAGGAGGAGACAAAATTGGGTCAGAAAGCTAAAAAAGAGTTCTTCTTGCCAGAGGAACAATTTTCAGAAGACAAGAATGGAGTTCGAAGGACTAGCCTGCAGCTGCTCTGGAGTGAAGTTAGCCTCCAAATTATGAAGTATATTACGTGTGAGGGGTGATTTAGCATTGTGTATGGCTATCATTTCCGGTTGCTCACAGAACTTAGGCATCAAATGGACTTACCCTCAGAGCAAATATTGAGCATTCCTTACTTCCTCCTGTAGTCCATGGTTGAGTGTGCCACCAAACTAAGAGAGGGAACGCCAGACCAGCTAGCTCATCATGGACTTATCAAGCTCCTCGTGGAAGATGCACTCCACACTTTCACCGTCCCTCTCTCCTGGGACACTTTTTGGAATCTGTCTAAAGATGATGACAGCCGAAGTTTGGCCGAGGAGCTCACTTCCTCCAGCAGCGAGGAGAAGGAGCACACCCAGGCAGAGAAGAAAGGTGAAGGACAAGAAACCCCGGGCAAAACATCAAAGACAGAACTGAAGGGCACACAAGGAAAAAGCCAAGCTGCCAAAACAGGGGGTGATAAAGCTACACCAACACCCCGAGAGAAAAGACTACAGAGCAGGATAGAATGGACTGAAAAAGTCCAAGGCAGTGAGGACACCTCTAAGGCAGCCACAGCCAAGCTAAAAGGAAAAGCACCCGCAGCCAAGCAGGCTACAACGGTGTTGTCTGTTCCTACAGGAAGTATAAAAGTGGCTTCTACAGGAAGCCAGAAATCAGCTACAAGACTTTCTACAGGAAGTCCTGAAAAAGGGAAGCAGAAGGAGAAAATGACCGAAATCCTAGCTAGGGAGGCAGCAGCTGTGCTGACCACCCTAGGTACCTCCCCCAAGCCAAAGGAAAAATGAAAGAGGGAGACTCCTTTGTATTTCAAAGCAAGAAGAAGTGTAAGAATTAAAACCGGCAAACCCCAGCCTCCATCCAAAGACCCAATTACCATTGAAGACACCCCTACCTTACCAAAGGAGAAGTCCCCCTCCAAAGTATCAATCACTTATGAGCGGGGGAGCCCGAGGACCTCCACCTAGAGGGAGAGAATGGAAAGATCAGGGTCACAAGCCTCTCTACAGGATGTTGAAGCCCTTCTACAAGAAACTTTAGCCAGACTCAAGGAGACGGAAAGAATGGAAGGGGAGGCAGCCAAATCACCACAAAAAGAAAAAGAGGTAGAGCACATCAAGGAACCTAGCCCCCAGCCCAGCTTGGGCTCTTATTATAACTTCTTGGAGGCCGGAAAAATCATTCCACAGAAATTCACAATACCGCTTTTCTTTGCATTAGAGGAAGAAAGAGTGAGAACCCACACATGGATGAGAATAGCCAAGTCAAAAGGAGTAGCAGATATAGGCCCCTTGGAGGATCAACTCAAGAAGGCAAGAAGAGAATTGGCTATGACAAAACATGTGGGAAACTGTCAGCGAGTGTTTCTACAGGAAGAAAATGAGAAGATCAAACAACAGCTACAGGGACAGAGGCAAGAAGAGGACATTGCAGCCAAGGACACCATAGCAGAACCTCAAGAAAAAGAAGGAATGCAAACCGGTCTTGAGGAGCTAAACCAGGAGCTACAGGAGAGAGAATTGCAGGCAAGCATAGAGATACAAGCTCTAAAACAGCAGGTGCAAGAAAAGGAGGCACAACTGGCCTGCATGTCCAGTTGGGCAATGGACGCTCTGCAATGTAGGCAGCCGGCCAAATCCTATGGCCTATACCTCAGGGAAGAGTGGCTTCAATTCCAAATTAATACATTGGCACAGAGGGGTATCTCCCAAATCCAAAATCCCCAATAGTTCACGGATTTATGTAACAACAGTTCAGTAGAGGACAAGGCCAAGCTATCAGAGTTCTACCTTCATAATTTGGCCCTTCCAAATGTAACCTCATGGGACCCCAACACAACAGTGGGGGATATGCAGCTGATGGCAATAACCTCATGGTTAAACCACGAAGAACAGAGAGCGGCAGAGATCAAAAATGTCATGAACCGAGAACTCCATGAACCACTGCTAATTAGACCAGAGCCAGGGGACCCCACAGCATTGACATCAGCCCACCAGCACCTAACAACCAACCCTCAGGCTTTACTGGAATACATGGATCGGCAGGCTCAAGCCATAGCCCACTTCGAGGATATGGAGTGGTTGTTAGGGGACAATTGTGTTCATGCTTGCACCCGTCGGTGGAACACACTATCCCACAGCCTCAAAATAAGGGAATATCACACTCCAACTAGACTGAGGGAGGCCTTGGCATGAGTGCCTCTCTACAAGAAATCTATGCAGACCCTCCAGGCCAGCTGGATTGGCCTCAAGCTAAGTCCACCTCTACTTTTGGGATTATTAGAAGGAAGAACATAAAAAGAAGAGCATCAGCAGTGGGAAGAGGTGGAAAGGAAGGCCGGATTCCATGACAATGAGGAAGAGACAACTTCAGAAGCCTGGGATGTGAGGGTGGCAATTAAAGCAATGAAAGACGAAGAACTGGATTAGTTTCTCAGGGATGAGCAATCATTTTAGCAGGGGGGTGATGATGAGCCCTAAATTTGGTAACATTTTGGGCTCATTTGGCCGAATTATCCTTGTTCAATCCTTCATTTTTCATAGCTTATGCATTATTTTTCAGTATGTTTATGTCATTTGTACGAATAAGGGTAGACACTTGTCCTTGGTGGCTAACACGTGCTCATTTTAGGTTTTTTGACATATGTTGGAGCAAAACCGTGCAGACATGGGCTAGAAGACAGCCAAGCTTGGGTTGAGGAATTGTAGGGGGATTTTCTATGGCATTAAATAGCCTTCCTCGGGATCTTCACCCCCAACTCCGAGCTCCAAAGGCCACCAAAACCGGATCTAGAAGGCAGCCAAGCAGATTTTGGAAGGAGCTGTTCACTCACAGTTTGGGCAGCCAAGTCCCATAGATTTAGGAGGCCAGCTGGGGGTCTCGTCGGGGATAAATGTAAAGGCCTCAGCCTTTGAAAGGGACTTTTGAAACTCTGGCATATTCTGCACTACAGTGCTGCTAGCTTCATTTTTGTTCTCTTGTAGCCATTTTTGGCATAACCTTTGACTTATGATGATTTTTTGATAATGAGAAGCAGTCCGATTTGATATCAGCTCTGAGTTTTCTATAGGAGCCATAGCTCTCGGGGTTGGGCCCAACTTGAGAGCCTAGGGCCTCCTTCTTTGTACTGTTACCTTTCCTTTATGCATCACTGTTTTCCTCTTATGCATTTGTAACGTATTTCTAATTGGGCAAATTTAGTTGTGATTAGTTAAACAGGGCACTGGTTATGAATAGAATTGCTTTATATGTTTGAAATAGATTGGTAGGATCATAATAGGAAGGAGCTCCAAGAAAAGGGTCAACAACATTCTCAGTTTCACCTCGTCCTTTTTGGAATCAGGGGCTGAAATTGAAGAAACAGTGCTGCCCCAACAAAAATACTAGTTTGATTTACTGTAAATCTTAGTGTATTGTTTGCATTTGCAAGAGCTAGTTATGGGTTTAGAACTCTATGATGTTTCTTTGCATGATGAATGTACATGGTTCTCTTTACAAATAAGGCTGTTGTTTATTCATTTCATTGACAGTTAGATTAAGTTAGCTAGGACTTGGATTGTTTGCAAGAATTCGTTGATTCGGTTGAATTTACATTGTGCAGGGCATCTCCACCACTCACTCACACGGCCAAGCTTCATCAGATCCATTTGATCCATCTCTTTTCTAGGTTCCTCGCTTCACACCAGTCCTTTTTCCCACGTAACCCTACCTTCTTCTCCATCATTGTCTCAGCTGCCTTGAAGCCAATTCAGCCTTCCACATCATCTCACCACTCCATCCATCAGTCCCTGGGTCACTTCAAACCCCCATCCTACCTCCATAACCATCCATGCATCTTCCAGCAATCACCCATCCTCAAAAATCCAATTCTTAAACATCCTGTAGAAATTTCTGAACTGTTGACACCTAATCCGAAACGGATGGGTGAACTGGATAGTCATCTAGAAGATGAACTGATCCGTTGTATTTATGTATATAAGTATGAGTTAGCTAATGAATAAAATCATCAGTTCTTTCTCCCGCTCATCCTGGAGTTACCCTGGCCTGACATGAACATCCTATAGAAATTCCTGAAACATCCTGTAGAACCCCTGCAGACTTCCTGTAGAAGCTCATAAACGCGGTTTCTTGGCAGCCAACCTTTGTGAGACTCTCTGGAAGGGTGTCAGGGACCCCTTAGACCCTCTCTGAACCTTCCCAACCTTTCCCAAGCATTCCTCCCCTTGATCTACCCCTGCACAGTAAACAGCCAGTTAGAAGCACATGCATGATAATTCCAACAACTTGAACAAAAATACAAAAAGATGTTTTCTTCAGATAAAGGTAGTCTAGACACATGTATTTTACCTTCATAGAAGTAATGGAATCTCTTTCAGTAGTCTGCATGCTCTCCTTTGCATCAGTAGAACTAGCTGGTAGAATTAGGGTTTTCTAGGGTTTGCATTTCTTGTTGGCTTTTAGTTTCTTTCCGCAAATAGATTCTCTTCCTTTGAGTTAGCTTTCATCCATCAGTTAAAAAGCTTCTTCTAAGAGCTCATAGAAGTTGGCTTAAGCCCCTAGTGAACTTGTGCCAGCTGACCAAGTGACAGCTGCGGCAAGAGCTAGTACTTGTGCATATAGCACCGTCGCTTCCAAGTTTGTTACGAACTACCGGGTTGATAAAAGTAAAGACGGGAGTCCCAGGAGTTGCAGCATTATTGCTGCAATACTGGAGCCCACCAGTTATGTGTTGCTTTGCCAATAATGTGGAGTATAGGGAAATTTCGGCCAACCAGATGGGTTTCGTTGATTCAGCCACGGGGTTGATGAAGGAAATGACTGAGGTGACCAGTTTGGGGGCGGGGGTTGGGATTGAATTTGCCACATATTATATTGCTGAGCATTATACTGCGGAGATTGAAAAGAAGAGGTTGGGTCCAGAAACATACCAAATTGATGCAGCTGCCATTGACGACGTTGATTAAGCAAATACATTGATTCTGGCTCTTCTTCTGCTTCCTTGTATACTGCTTTTTATCTGGGAAGTGAGGGATAGCTTTCCATAGGGTGACCTTTTGTGTAGATGGCGCATGTTCGGACTACATCTAGTGGACACTCCTTATGGCTATGTTTTTTCCTGCATCGGGGACAGAAGATTGCCAAATTCTGTTCTGCCTCCATTTGCTTCTGCTTGGCCTGCATAACATCAAGTTGTGTAGTTAGTGTCCCTAGTATATCAGTTTTAAAATTTTCTAATAGATTTCCAATCTCTGCACGCATTACTCCTTCTGTTGAGATTTTATTATCTCTTATAAACTGATCATGTTCTGCCGGTTTCACTCTTGTGTTGCCTCTCGAACCCCTGATACATAATTCAATGATGTCAGCAAAATTTCCCTGATAAATATCCCCTTTTCCCATAAATGTAATGTTTCAATCCATTGTTCCTTCATGACCCTAATTAGTGTTATTTTTAACACATTATCAGGTAAAGGTAGTGATGCATAAGGAGATCTTTGGAGATTATACTGAAAACGGTCCACATACTCTTCTAATGTTTCATTTGGTCTAGCTGTCATCTGGAATATCTCATCTTTTAGTTCTCTAGACCTACAATAGTCCTAATATTTTTTTAGAAAAGATTCTTTCATTTGATCCCAGTTATTTATAACCCCACCACCTAATTCCATAAACCATCTTAAAACAGCCCCTTTTAGTGTAGAGGGAAATAGTTTCAGTTTCTAGGGGTCGGTGGTGTAATCATATCCCCTACACAGCACATTGAATTCAAATATAAATGCATCTGGATCTTCTAATGTAAGACCGTGGAATGTAGGGATATGTTGAAGAGGGATTGCTTTCATGGGCGCATTTGCTGCAGAATCCACTATAGGGTATTGTAAAGTAGAGGTTTGAGTGTTTGGATGGTTTTGAGCCATTGGGTCGAATATATGCCAATAACCTTCTGGGATATCTAGGAGAGTATTCCTACGTTGAGAGGGAATGGATTTTACAGGAATGGTTTTAATAACACTTCCTTTGTCTGGGATAATGAGAGTACCTGGTGTCTGAGGAGATTAAGTTTCTTCAACAACTATTTTTGCAACGCTTCCCTTGTCTGGGCCTTTTAATGTCTGGGTTGTCCCAAGAGGAGACCTTGGTTCCTCGGTTTCCCTTGTTTCTCCTCCTCCTTCACAAAGATTACTGAAAATCCCTTCTTGCAATAGTTCTGGAGTAGAATTTTCGATTTCTTGAATGTCCTGCTCTTCAGTTTGACTATGCACCTCAGCAAAGGCTACAGATGGTGATCCTGCGGCCTAAAGGGAACTAGTAGGCTGTCTAGAAATAAATTTCCTGGGACTTATGTTGCCATTATGATGCATGTGTTGTACTTGATGGCAACCCTCTCATAGAAGAACATCTCACTTACATATAACTGGATAAATCTACAGATGTGACTAAATGCATGGGATGCAGGATAGCTCAAAGGAATAAGAAGATCAAGTTCTAAGTATGACAAGTTAGCTTTGCCATCAAGTCCAAAGGGGGAGATTGTTGGCATTATGAGACAAGTGTTTTCCTTGATGGAAAAATGACAAATTATAGTGCAGCAGGTCAGTAGCAAAGAATTGATGATCAGACTACAAAGAATGAAGAAAGAAGGGTATATACGCAGGTTCACTATATACCAAGTAGGGTATACACGCAGGTTCACTATATACCAAGTCGCGTATACGCAGGTTCACTATATACCAAGTAGGGTATACACGCAGGTTCACTATATACCAAGTCGCGTATACGCAGGTTCGCTATATACCAAGTAGGGTATACACGCAGTTTCATGCACGGAAAAGCGCGTACATGTCGGAAAGCTTACTTTTGGTCCGTGGTAGTTAGTCCTCGGTATTTGAACCTATGGCTTTCGAACATGGTATCTTGACAAGTGTGTTGATCCTAAGTATTGGGCTCTTGGTATTGATTTATTATGGTTTTGGACCGTGGTATTGAGCAAGGCCTAAGACTATATAAGGAGAAGAAGATCATTATGCAAGTGCATCTGAAAAGTCTTGAATATCTGAGGAAGTATGAGATCCAGTATGCAAGTTATGGGTTGATGATGCATTGCTTGATCTGAGCTAAGGAGGGATCTCACCGGTGGATGGAGAACAAGATCTAAGGATAGATCGGGATCAAATGGTTTGAAATAAACTATTTCTATATGATTGATTATGTTTATTCTAGATCTGTATACTGACGCATGCAATGATCTGAACTGGGTATAACTTAAGTTTGTAATCGCTGCAAGTCATGATTGAATATTTATAGATCTATACGCGGGTTGGCTTTGGTGTAAGCGCGTATGTACGCAGGTTGAGTTCATTGTAGTAGCGTATACCTTTTTGAGCTATGATATTTGAAGTTACAGGTGGTTCTGGTTGTTGAAGGGTTCTGATGACAGTTTAAAGGTGTCAGTATTCTGCATATCTTGTTTGGCTGATTGTGTTTAGCTTCAGTATTGATGGATGAGAACTAATATTGGATCAGGATCATAATGACTCATATTTATGAGATCTGATGGACTAGATCTGGGTGCTAACACATATATTATCTTTGTATATGTCATGATCTGGTTATGTCTGAAGTCAGGAAGTGCGGCAAAGTTATGAATAAGTGATTAATGACATATACGCTGGTTCATCTTGATGAAGTTGCATATACACACAGGTTCGACACTTCCAAGTAGCATATGCACTCTGATGCATGATTTTGATGGTACAATTGGTTTTGATTGTTATTGTAGAGTTTTGCTCTGTGTTGTGGTGACTGTGTTGTTGACAGGGCTTCAGTGTTTCAGTGATTCAGAGATTGATGATGCGAGTATTGATTGTTTTGTGCTTCAATGATATTTATGGGTACAGTATGAAAATTTGATGAAATGTGGCCTTCAGATTATGTGTTGTGCTTCAGGAGTATCTAGTCTAAAAATGTATGAAACGTGGTATCCAGAGGAGAGAAGATTGTAGGTCGGCACTACGTACTAGTATCTTAGCTAGTACAAGAGCAAAGGGGGTTAGAGCTCCCTTCCAGGAGAGTCTAGAGAACGAGAGAAGGTTGTAGCCTTCTGCAGGTTGTAGCCTGCGTGCTGGTAAAGGACTGCACCAGTACATTGTAAAAGAAGTTTCTTAATAAAGGAAGATAGAAACGAATTGCAGCAGGTGGTTTTCACCCACATTGGGTTTCCACCTTATATCATGGTGTTCATGTGTGTTGATCTATCTGTTTTACTGCTACTGTTGACCGTTAATATGTCTAATAATGTTCTGATGCACCCATTGAAGATCACATAACTGAATCATGAGTTTAATGGTTATACGCTAGTTGCAATAGACATAGTTGCGTATATACGCGGGTATACTTAACTGAAGTAGCGTATATGAATCTGAGTATGAAAATAAAAAAGTTTTATTGATTAGATAATACTGATTCACCCCCCCCCCCCCTCTCAGTATTATTTCCAACAATTGGTATCAGAGCAGGTCCTTTGGTAGAAGCTTGATCGCTTGAAGGAGATCCCTGGAACTATGGGAAAGAAGCTTAAGAAGAAAGCACCTAAGAAGAAGAAGACATCTCAGAAGAACTATGACAGTGGGAGAATTGATTGGGGATTAGGTATAATAAGCTCTTCAGATTCAGAATTAGATTCAGAATCATTTCAGAATGAAGATGAACTATCAGGTATGAATTTGCTATCCTCTGATGTTCCAGCTATCTATCCATTTGGAAAAGATGAAAGTGATAGTGAAGCAACTGAATTTGCTTTTATGGGTGAGCAAGAAAAGTATCAAATAGAGGCAGTATTTAGAAGGCTTACAGACAAAATTAAAGATCAACAAGACCTATTGAACAAAAGGGAATGTGCTTTCAAAGAAGAAGTTACCAAACTAAAAGCTCAATCAGAGGAAGGAAACAAGGTAAGAAAGTTACTCAAGGACAAGGAAAATCAATGTCAAAAGTTGCAGGGTGAAGTGACATCATTAAGAGATGAAGTCAATGAAAGAAGCACAACCATCAAGAAACTCAGAGATAGATCCAGTTACTATGAAAGTCTTGAAGCCACGATCCGCTCGCTAAAGGAAGATCTTAAAGAATCAAAGAAGCAGAATAAAGATCTACTCCAAGCTATTGAAAAACAGGTAAACGAAGATATCAACGTAAAATCTCAACTGGAATGTGCCTTTAGAATTCGTCAAATGCAGCAGGATCTGAATGAAGAACAAGGAAAGGAGATTCTCAAACTAAGGCATCAGTTGGAAGAAGGAAGGAAAGCTGAAGAAGACATGAAGAAGCAATGTCTAGAAAAGGAGGAACAACTTCAAGTTGAGGTAAATATCTTGAAAGGTAAATTAGAAGAAAAGGATAAACTGTTGAGATTTCAAGATAGTACTAAAGCCTTGGATGATATTCTTAGTAGTCAAAGGTCTCCTGCTATCAAGACTGGTCTTGGTTTTCATGAAGGTGAATCTAGTTCACAAGGTGAGGCAATGAACTCTAAAGAGAAATCTAAAATGATCAACAAGGAGATGAAAGGTCAACCCCATCAACAATCAAGGAAAGAGACTCCTCAAAGAAAATCTTTTACTCCTTCTATGAATAATGTTGAATGTTATGTATGTCATAATCTTGGACATGTTGCAGCTAGGTGTGGAAGAAGAAGGGTTCAAGACCATCATGTAGAAAGATCATCACATTCAAGGTACTTTAATGGATATTGCTTTGCTTCCAATGTGTTTGGTCACAAAGCTGCTGATTGCTACAGGAGAAATATGAAACATGTAAGATGTTATGCATGTAACAAGCTTGGACATATAGCAAAGGAATTCAGGAACAAAGCACGGAAATCACACCAAAAGGAGAAAACAACATCACACTTGAAGATATGGAAGAAGAAGGAAGTACAGCCAGAAAGATGTGGCACAGCACAATGTACTCAGACACAGCACAGCACAGACATAACAGACTCAGAGGGAGCTGAAAGTATAAAACTTCAATGTCCTGAATCTCATACGCAAGTTCCATAAAGGGAAGTCACGTATATATGCGATTTGGATGCTGCACAGTCGCGTATATGATTATCTGAAGAAATGCAGTAGGGACAGGTTCAGGAAAAGGATTTGTTATGTTTCAGTCCATTATTTTCTCTGTTTGATAATATTTACAGTCTGCTGAGGATGTGTGGAAATATCTTGATACGTGTAAGATGTTTAGAAGGGTTTGATCCTAACTTGATGATGATGTCTTGATGCTTATCACTGATATATGCATGATCAATTCTAAACAGTAAACAGATGGCTCAAGTTGAGGGGGAGCATATGCCTTTAATAATGCATTGTTGGCATTATGGATTAATAGTCCTTGGTGATGATACTTATATGGCTAAATGATGTGGTTGTGAGTTGTCTATGATAAACTCTCATATGATTCTTGAAGTTACATAGTAGATGTTCAGATCAGATTTATGGTTGATTCTTTGATGATGCATATATGGTGCTTACATGGTGATCTTCATAAGGATAAGGAGAATTACAAAGCTTGAATACACATCTTTCTCACCTAATGATGAGTCACTCATATACTGCTGTTGTCATATGCATAAAGATCATACAGTTATGATGCAGGCACTCGTGTGGATAAGGATTGTTGATGTTGATGATATCAAGAAGTTTTGTCAAAAGAGCTTGAGCTCAAGATACATAGTGCTGATACATGGATGACTACTCAAAGTCGCTTTGTTGGAGACATGATGATGAGTTCGTATCTATATGATGATAGGTTGATACTTACATATGTTGATTGATGCAGATGTTCCCAAGTAATGATACTTGGATCATGTAGAGCTTGATGTTGATGAAATTACTATGGTGGTTTCACATATGATATAATGTGAATGATTTCATGATGATGTTTTAAAAGGATGATTCGACATCTATGTTCAGACATACCTTGTTACAGGACATTTACAGGTTGTTGATATGGAAATTAGTGTACGCGAGTTGGATGAGGGGTATCCGCGTACATACACCGATTTATGCAAGCAGATGCATATATGGAGTTTTGAAGGAAATCAGCAGGGACAGACTCTGGTTGCAGAGAGTCTGATATGGGTCTGTCAGAGACCATCAGGCACAGGTTCAGGGGGAGCAGATAATCTTCTAACAATGCATTGTTGGCATTACCTTAGAAGCTCTTGGTTCTAGTACTCAAGTTGTTTTTGGTTCAGGTGGATCAGCTGCAGAAAGGAGAACAGAAGAAGAACATGGTTGCTGATATATACAGTGATTGTCAGATGTTGCTGATAGTAGTTATTGGTGATTTGCATAGTCTTGATATTTCGTCTCTATGTCATGTATATATTTTTTTATCAAGGTCATGTAATGTCCTATTTTAGTTTCCCCACTATGCCTGGGATGATTGATGCAATGTGATTGGTTGTCATATGTAAATTTTTGATGTATCCCCACTTGGTTGGGTGGATGAGTCAATTCTAGTATATCCCCACATGGTTGGGAAATGGATGTATGTATTGAGTCTTTTGGTGATAGGAAGGTCTCTTATGATGTATAAGTCATGGTTCTTCTTGAAGAACATCTTTTTGCCTTCAGTCAGGAAGAGCATGATCAACACACCTCAGCAGTACAGAGACTTGGCATGTACTCAAGGGGAGCATGGACAGATTGGTACACTTTGGCATATACAAAAGGGGAGCACATTTGGAGATTTCAGCAGGTACTCAAGGGGAGTATGGACAGCAGAATGTTTATCAAGGAAAGAGAATATCTTGGTCCACCCTTTGCCCTTGATGTCAAAGGGGGAGAGTGATTTGGTGTTGTTGCCATCAAGTCCAAAGGGGGAGATTGTTGGCATTATGATGCATGTGTTGTACTTGATGGCAACCCTCTCATAGAAGAACATCTCACTTACATATAACTGGATAAATCTACAGATGTGACTAAATGCATGGGATGCAGGACAGCTCAAAGGAATAAGAAGATCAAGTTCTAAGTATGACAAGTTAGCTTTGCCATCAAGTCCAAAGGGGGAGATTGTTGGCATTATGAGACAAGTGTTGTCCTTGATGGCAAAATGACAAATTATAGTGCAGCAGGTCAGTAGCAAAGAATTGATGATCAGACTACAAAGAATGAAGAAAGAAGAGTATATACGCAGGTTCACTATATACCAAGTAGGGTATACACGCAGGTTCACTATATACCAATTCGCGTATACGTAGGTTCACTATATACCAAGTAGGGTATACATGCAGGTTCACTATATACCAAGTCGCGTATACGCAGGTTCGCTATATACCAAGTAGGGTATAAACGCAGTTTAATGCACGGAAAAATGCGTACATGTCAGAAAGCTTACTTTTGGTCCGTGGTAGTTAGTCCTCGGTATTTGAACCTATGGCTTTGGACCATGGTATCTCGACAAGTGTGTTGATCCTAAGTATTGGAATCTTGGTATTTATTTATTATGGTTTTGGACCGTGGTATTGAGCAAGGCCTAAGACTATAAAAGGAGAAGAAGATCATTAGGCAAGTGCATCTGAAAAGTCTTGAATATCTGAGGAAGTATGAGATCCAGTATGCAGGTTATGGGTTGATGATGCATTGCTTGATCTGAGCTAAGGAGGGATCTCACCGGTGGATGGAGAACAAGATCTAAGGATAGATCGGGATCAAATGGTTTGAAATGAACTATTTCTATATGATTGATTATGTTTATTCTAGATCTGTATACTGACGCATGCAATGATCTGAACTGGGTATAACTTAAGTTTGTAATCGCTGCAAGTCATGATTGAATATTTATAGATCTGTATGCGGGTTGGCTTTGGTGTAAGCGCGTATGTACGCAGGTTGAGTTCATTGTAGTAGCGTATACCTTTTTAAACTATGATATTTGAAGTTACAGGTGGTTCTAGTTGTTGAAGGGTCCTGATGACAGTTTAAAGGTGTCAGTATTCTGCATATCTTGTTTGGCTGATTGTGTTTAGCTTCAGTATTGATGGATGAGAACTAATATTGGATCAGGATCATAATGACTCATATTTATGAGATCTGATGGACTAGATCTGGGTGCTAACACATATATTATCTTTGTATATGTCATGATCTGGTTATGTCTGAAGTCAGGAAGTGCAGCAAAGTTATGAATAAGTGATTAATGACATATACGCTGGTTCATCTTGATGAAGTTGCGTATACACGCAGGTTCGACACTTCCAAGTAGCGTATGCACTCTGATGCATGATTTTGATGGTACAGTTGGTTTTGATTGTTATTGCAGAGTTCTCCTCTGTGTTGTGGTGACTGTGTTGTTGACAGGGCTTCAGTGTTTCAGTGATTCAGAGATTGATGTTGCGAGTATTGATTGTTTTGTGCTTCAATGATATTTATGGGTCCAGTATGAAAATCTGATGAAACGTGGCCTTCAGATTATGTGTTGTGCTTCAGGAGTATCTAGTCTGAAAATGTATGAAACGTGGTACCCGGAGGAGAGAAGATTGTAGGCCGGCGCCTACGTACTAGTATCTTAGCTAGTACAAGAGCAAAGGGGGTTAGAGCTCCCTTCCAGGAGAGTCTAGAGAACGAGAGAAGGTTGTAGCCTTCTGCAGGTTGTAGCCTGCGTGCTGGTAAAGGACTGCACCAGTACATTGTAAAAGAAGTTTCTTAATAAAGGAAGATAGGAACGAATTGCAGCAGGTGGTTTTCACCCACATTGGGTTTCCACCTTATATCATGGTGTTCATGTGTGTTGATCTATCTGTTTTACTGCTACTGTTGACTGTTAATATGTCTAATAATGTTCTGATGCACCCATTGAAGACTCACATAACTGAATCATGAGTTTAATGGTTATACGCTAGTTGCAATAGACATAGTTGTGTATATACGCGGGTATACTTAACTGAAGTAGCGTATATGAATCTGAGTATGAAAATGAAATTTTTATTGATTAGATAATACTGATTCACCCCCCCTCTCAGTATTATTTCCAACAACTTACTGAGGGCTGAGATTCTGCTTTCTTGAAGATTTCGTCTATGAAGGTTGATCGGCCAAGGGTCACCGGCCCCTTAGCATTTTCTGGCTTGGGTAGAGGTTTGGAATTCTTTTCTGGTTTTTTTTGCTTAGTCATGCACACAAGTCGACTGCTAAATTCTACCCAAACAAAACAGCAACAAATCTGTAGGAAAGCAGGCAGGGGAGCAGGGCTATTACACGTAGGTTCTTACCTTCCGTCTTTAAAACCCAATTCTTCCCTAACAGGTTCTTACACTACTCTGGGAAAAAAAGCAAATGGCTACACTCTTTCCTCAGCAACGACGCCAAAATGTGGAGCTATAAAAAGGGTCTCTTTCACCTGTAATTACCTCACATTAGTATGTCAAGCCGGGAATGTTTCGTTATTTCAAAGAGTGTCTCTGTCTGAGGCTATCATTTGCTAAAGTAATGCTAGTAGTACAGTGTTTGGAAATACAATAGTAAATTGATGCTTGTTTATGGCTAACTACTTTAAAAGATTAAACCACACATTGAGAAAGCTAAGCAATTTATCAGTCAAGGGTTCAGTAGCAGTAACTCATCCCATTGTAAACTGATGGAACTAAGGTAAATTGGAGAACATATCATGGATCTGGGAGCCGGACAGTGAATTTCAAAGCTCACTACAGCCTGAGATCGTTCTTCACACCAGAATAACAATTGGCAAGAAATGAAATAGAAAATGAGAAATAGGGCAGCAATCAAGAAATAGAATAGCAACTCTGAAATGGAACAGCAAAGCTGAAATGGAACAGCAAATCTGAAATGGAACAGCAAATATGAAATGGAACAGCAGTTAAGAAATAGAACAACAACTAAGTCTAACAAGCAGTAACCCCTTGGTCTATAAGATCAAATGCACTAATCGTAATCTACAATAATCAAATGGCAATCCTTCACTCTTAAGGACTGATTAAACAACACACCAAAATGGAATGGCTCAAATTAATGATGAATTAAGGAACAACACTCCAAAATCATATATGCACACGACAACCCTAAATAGTAACCCAATCTTGGTAAACCAATTATCACTCTTTAGCTATAGAAGATTACAACTGCGTTTCAGAATGGAGCAGCAATGTCTATAAATACAACAATCGCAAATAACATAATCACTAAGATGAATTCCGTGATAAGTGTACAGCACAGAGGCTCTGTAATTGAACAATAGCAATATTCTGTAAAGACTAACGGTATTGTATCAACATTCAAAAGAACAATGATTCGTCACAGAGTCAACACAATAAGTCTGCCTTTAGAAATCTTACTGAATTAAACATAATAGAGCATGTAATGTAAAACTTACAAAAACGCATCAGATTACCAAATAACATCAATACACAAAGCATGCATGAACCAAACATAATGATACAGAAGCAAGTGTCCTCCAGGGCCGGGCCCTTAGCCTCCAGGGGTACACCACTTGAAGTTACTCTAGACTCAAAGATGAAATAGTAACCAAGTTTGTATTAATGCATAAAGCGAAATTAAAATGGATCATTTCTTAACTAGACTCGGTGATCAAAGTTCTGATGTTAAAGGAAATTACATAAAAGTGTCCCACTCCCCTTTTGAGCTAACAGTGCTGCCCCTTTTATAAGGGTGAAGGCGGAGATATCTAAGTGGAGAAATAGATAAAACAACGATCGCTCAGGATCAAGGATCCTGAGGGATTCGCCAAACCATTAATCTTCAGTCATTTCTTTCATTTCATGTGCCAAGCCGGTATCTCTACTTCCTTCCCAGGGCTAATTCGTTTTGATTTTCTTAGCCTGGTTTGCATACGGTCTCCTGTCAAAGGGATAGCGGTTATCCTGTCCTTTTCTTTTCCTTTGGAACTGCAAATCCTCGTTTTTCTTCCTTCGTGTATAAGGAAATGACAGTTGTTAGTGTTTTCATTTAGCATATTAATCTCACATGTTTTATTACAATTCCTTATTGTTTTCTAGTTCATGATGCAAAAAAATTGTAAGTTCTAATAAAAAAGATGCTAAAATAATTATCAAAAACATACCTTCTTTAGTACTCCACATCCACCTGCACCTCACCCTTCATTTTTCACTTCCCCTTAGCTCATCCACGCCTTTACACTTGAACTTGCCTTTTGGATATTCAAATTTGTTGGTTTCCTTCTACCTCAAATGTGTTCGCATATATACACACACTCCTCAAGGACAAAGGTGGGATGACCTTCCTAGGCCGACCACTCAATTTGGCCATCGCACCATAAATCAAGTCAGCTCGCCCCCTGATGTTCATTCCCAAGGTCCACCTACCCAACTGTCCACCATATAAACTTGCCATTTCCATACATAACCATTTTTTCATCTCCATGTTGGCTCATCACAACTCATGTCTCGGGCATGTTTAACTGACCGCTCAACTCATTGCACACCAACTCGTCCCATTGTTGTAACTTTCGTCACATGTAACTCAGGGATGTTTAACTGATAGCCCAACTCATCACCTTTAACCAAAGATGTCGTGCCCCACTATCTCACATCGCACATGCTCAGCTCGTGGGTGTGACATACTCCCCAAATATAAATGGTTGTCGTCCTCAAAAACACCATCATACGACATTGCAAAGTTTCGCTATCTCTAACGTCCAAAATTTCCATGTGTCTACCTCTACTCTATCATCGCATAAACCATCATGGTCCATGAATCCATCAATATGAAAGCCTCCTCAATCCATGATCATCAACCAAATCTGTCGCAATCTCCACATGCTGCCCGACCATGGAATGTTGGTCCCTCTAACTCAAGCTACATGTTATCACTCCAAGATATTGTGTTGATCCTCACCCTGTATCATCATCATGTGAACTATTTCCATGATACTCCAACCCAACTCTAACATATCTTAGTAAAAACCTCGACATATCTTTCAGACACAGCTCAGTACACTGTCGACCCCCATGAATTGAACTAGTCGGGTAGCTAATCCAACTTTCGCACTTAAACCATGAGAATGCACCTCCTCATGCCATCATCAGTCATTTCTCTCAGCATCTTGTCACAACATCAACTCGATCAAGAATCCATCCCATCTCCATCAAAATGTAAGTAAGACATGCTCGGGTCAATCATGTGTCCATTCATCCCATCTACAACATGCTTTCCATGATGCTAATTCCAATGTGTTGTCATTCAATCACATTCATCCAAGCATCATCAAATCGTTAAAGAAATAAGTGCCATCTCTAAGGCCCCTAGTAAAGCTGGTGCAGTCCTCCTAGATAATTAAGGCACTGCACACACCTATCTCCAAGGTTGTCTATTGAGAAAGGATGGACAGGAAGTTCCCTCACTGACTCCCAATCACCCATGTGTCTAATTGATACTGTGTTCTCAAGAACTTGTGCACAACTTCAACCTCCTCATGTGTACAACCAAGCTTCTCAAGCTTGTCTCTCGTCAACTAAAAGTCATATATGCCCATGGCATACCTACAAAAATCCACTATGCTAGCCAGATCTCTACCTGCATAATCTTCCCCACCCACTGCCACTAAAGAAGTATTCAAACTCCCTCCATCCACAACTCCATGGTGAATATTCTCCATAGATGATGCACTTGGAAAGTGTTTCAAGATGTGTGAAACTGACTTTCCACCTCCATCTTCTCTTCTAGCTCTTGCAACAAAGTCAACTAACTTCCTTTCCTTTGTTGTTTGAGTCATACATCCAAGTCCTCTTTCTCCACATGATCATGCTTCACATTTGGATCCTTTGGGTACAAATTCGTAGAAGCCATTCTTGGTCTATATCCGAAGAAACTCCTTTTATTCATTAGAGCCATCATAGTTATTCCTTTAGTTGTAATCAAGAGAATGTCTCAGTCCACCATTGGTATGGCTTGTACAATCTTCAAAAAGTCTTGCCTCAGCACCATAGTATGATCATCCAAGTCAACAGTCCTCAAGCCCAAATTTCCAAACCATGAACCCACTCTTATCTGAGTGTCCTTCAATACACCAATCACAACTTTCATGGTAGAGTTCACTGCTTTGAGAGCACTCCACTCTCTTCCCACTTCATCTTTTTTCCCAAAAGATTTTGCTACTTTCCTGCTAAGGAAGCTATGAGTAGCCCCTGTGTCCACCAATGGAGCAAACCTTTTGGCATGTATACTTACCTGCACAAAACTTAGCTTTAAGTCTTCACCATCCTCTCTAGGATTGATTTTGTGTCTTACTTCAAAAACCTTCTTCAATAATAGGACCGCAAAAGAGTCTTTCATCCTATGCTTCAACCTGACTTCCATCTTAAGGTACTTCAACTCCTTGTTTATTTCATCTAAGCAATTCGACCCTGGCTTAGCTTGAGTTCCTTCAATCTTGTCCTCCATCGCATCCTGCTTAAGTGTACCAATCAAGCACACATTGACTTTGTGGTGAAGTAAAATTATAAGTGCAGACACGAACGAATTCCTCTAGCCCAATAATGGGTCTAGCCACAATAGATACATTCTATGGAAGATTTCCTTAGCTTATAATCAATCAAGAGGGCCTACCTCTTGGTGGCTTTTCCTATTTGATGATGTCTTTGCTCACTCGCTCCAACAACCTCTCGCTTTCTTCTTCAAGCTCCTGAAACAAGTAAACAACAACAACATACAAACATAATAATAGACAAATTTCAATTCAACCTACTTAATAAGTCAAGAAGCATTAAGACACGAATATGTAATATTACAAAACATGTAGGAAATCAATCAATAGTTGCATATATTACTATTCAAAGAGAGATTACAACCATTCATCGTGATGTCGCAGTTTTCCTCTGACAAGACTAGGTTCCCACACACTTTTGCTAGCACTTCATGATGGCTTTAAACAACAATAGTTTAAAGACCCTTCCCTTTAGGCTTCACTCCAAACCAAACAAACTTCTCCCTCACATAGCTAGATGGCTACAACTAGTAATAGCTTACTTGTCTAAAATAGTATATTCACACTCAGCCAAAATGCTAACTCTGAAACTGTGACTAGATTGTGCTTGGGAAGCAGAGAGGTTTATATAGGAAATATGGATGGGAGATGGATCCTCTTCTCTTCGGAGAAGGACTTATCCCTTGAGGTAGTTCCAACATTCTAGGGGAAAAGAGCCCAAACTGTTATCCTCGACCCCATCCGGCCAAACCATTTATCAAACTTCTGTTATGGAGCTTCTAGATATGGAAGCTTCAACTCTAATTTAAAAAACTTTCCATAACAGGACCGGTGAAACTACAACACAGCTCAGTCGCATTGATTGGAACGAGAAATAGTGCTAATATCTGCACATCAGTGTGTGGGAGACAAAGGTCATTAGCGTCGGTCTTGTAAATTGGGAAAAACAGAAGTTTCAGGGGAAATGGTGCAAAAGGGAAATGATCTGCTCATGAAGAGGGACATAATGGGAGTTTCTCCATGAAGGTAAAGTGTGCGGGGTTCATTGTAGAGGTCCTCCAGGATCAAGGAATGGGGAGTACAGGGATAATGACAAAATGTTTTGTAACATATTCCCCTTAAAGCATGAAGGTTGAGATGGAGTGAGGGATGAAATGCTTTATAAATCAGTGTGGGGAACCGGCCTGCCATCGGAAAATCGGTCTGCCATCGGAAAACATGCAAGCAAGTACAGATACATATACATAAACTAAGATATACATCAAATGAAACATGAATCATGGCATGGACACAACCATCCAGAGAATGATCATGTAAATGGATCCAGGTATGGGCACAACCATCTATCAGAGAGGATCATAATGAAGCCAAGGTATGGTCACAACCATCCAATAATGAGAAGGATCACATATGATAACTCATGGTCTGGTCACAGCAAGCCATCTGAAAGAGACATGCATATCATCATAGACCTTGTCACAACACTTCGCGACCTGGGCTTGTGTGATATGAGTCCAGGGTCTTGCAATCCAACATGACCTAATCAAAGTACAGATTCTAAAATGGGAGTAGATGTGTTGATGTCGGGCATGCTAGAAAGTTGCTTGATTACCAGTCAATGATGTAAATTGTTAACAAGCATGAGAGAAACCACCAATAATAACAATGGACCTCAAGATACTATCAGCACAATTCATGGAATGTGAATACAGGAACTAGAGTCAAACACCCATGAAATCACTCGATCGAAAGCCAATGATGTGAACTTGTCATCTAATGCGAAGAACTTGCCATTAGGGCATGAAATATCTAAGGTACTGGAAGGGAATATCTCGGTCAACTTCCTGGATAATGAGTTGAAGTCGACGGAAAGCGATCATGTTGAAGGAGGGCCATAATGAATCCCACATCATCGACACGAGACGAGAGGATGCAAAATGATTTTGGATGATACAGAGAATCAGAGGTTATTGTAACTACATAAGGACAACTCTTTAACATATTGGCGACACAACTTGAAGTTTGGCAGCTTTTAGATCCATGGGATTAGTGGTCATGATGATGTGGCAAAGTTCAAATGGAAGGCAAAAATGAACGACCCAAACCGAGGAAGCTCAATGATGCAAAGGAAGATGTCCCAACCCGACACGAAATAAGGAGTGTCATGTTCAAGAGTGAGCTACTAACACGACTGATAGAGTTCCAAATTTCCCCCCACCATTTCTGGCGAGTACGCAAATTATTTTTAATCGCAAGCTTGAAGGGGATAGCATATGCTTGCACTGTAAGTTCATCCTTTGGATGAATCCATCCTAATAAGTTTAACGAGCCCTAGGAAGGAGAAGCTCGTGTCTGTCATGATGATGAATCTGATGTCATTTAATAGTTTAACAAGTCTGACAAAGGTGTAACTCGGTATATTTGTCATGTTTAGAGTGTTTGAAAAAGACACGTAAAAGAAAACTCCACATGGTCCCTTTTCATACATTTGTGTCTCTCGAACCCGAAAAGGTAGAAAACAATACTTGATAGAACTGCTTGACCATTTTAGTCAAGGATTACCTTTGATGCAGATTTAAACAGGAATGCAACAAAATACAGAGATAACCATATACATAAAGATGTAGTGGAAATAATACTTCATTTCATTAATGTAAAACACTGAAATATGCTTACAAATAGAAATAGAACTAAACCAGCTAGGGCAATGTTAGATTATCTCTAAGAAGAGATGTGGCGGCTGCATGCCTCTGAACTGTGTTACAATGAGGCTCAAAGGCCTATTTATTGTTGAGAAACAATGGAAAAGCCTTAACATCCCAAAACCTAACCCTAGAAAATGAAATGCCAAATTACAGGCCCCGTTTGGGTAAATTAGTACATCAATTTCCCGGGGTCGTAACTTTGGCATCTGATCTCCGTTTGATGCGTACAATAGCTTGTTATAAATATATGTCCGAGAACTATAACTTTGGGTAGAGAAAAGATAGTCCATGGACCCATGTTGCTCCTAGATTTCCCAAAAAACGTCATTTAGGGCCTCAAAACTGCTCCGGAAGTTCGAGACTTGAAAAATTGCTAAAAATAGTAAATTGCGCTACAATTTAGGAAACTGAAAAACTAAAAGAGATAGTTGTGGGGGTCCAAATGGGATAGGTGGGTGGCCACCAACATCCACCTGGATCATTCCTCCCTCCATAGGAAGTAATGGTCCTCATTGCGTTGAGTTCCTCCATGAGATGAGGAAGCTGCTGCTGAACCTCGTCCCTGGTGAGCTGTTCCACAATCTCTGATGTGTCCAGTAATGGTGGGAAGCATGGTCGATGATGGTCCACATTGAACACTCGCTGCAAGCTAAGGAATGGGGGAATGCTGTGCTCCAAAGTATTGTTTCCCACAGCCTTGGTAATGGTGTAAGGACCATGTCGGCATTGTCAAAGCTTTTGATGGTCTCTTGTAAGGTGTTCTTTTTGCAGATGTAACCAAACTTTGTCACCCACTTGAAACCTATGTGATACCCCTATGGGTGAGGAGAAGTTGTTCATGTGTTATGTCATGATCGTATCCCTTTTATCCTGCTGCTACATGGAGGAACCCTTTGTGGGGGTCATGGATGTAGCAATGATCTTCCCCTTACTTTGGAAGCAAACTAGACAAAAAATGAATTTCCTAGTCTGGGAGATGAGCTTGCTACCTTTCTTAGCAGTGATCAAAGAGGTCACGGTAGGTGGGGCTACCTCCGGTATCCTATATAATCAATTATTCAAAGGAATAATGACAACGCTAGGCCTTGAATCATACACAGCATGTTGCCTCCACAAGTACGGTTGACCTAATAATACATCAAAAATATCCAGAGGTGTAACATCACATAATACCTTGTCTATGAAGGGCTTGATGTTGTTGGGAAGGCGACACTGCTAGCAAACTTTGAGATCTCGTCCTTCATCAAGCCACCCCATACTGTACGACTATGGGTGTGCTGTAGTCGGTAGCCCCAACTGCTTCACGACCTTTGCTAAAATGAGGTTCTTTTGGTTGCCACTATCGACAATGAATTGCAGCAACGAACCCTTCACCCACATCTATGAGTGGAAAAGACGCTCGCCCTCATATGGGTCTTCAGACTCATTCTTTTGGATCCTGGGAGTGGCAACGGTGACATTGGGCTCCGCATCAATGATCTGCTTCCCTTTCCCATTCCCCATGTTGGGTTCTGACTCAGGGTGGAAACATGCATCTGATTCTGAAGCCTTCAACTCGGACACCAGTGACTGCCTGGTCTGACACTCACTTGTGTTATGAGTGTGACTCCTGTGGAACTCACACCACTTTCCTATGTCCTTCTTCGACTTTGTGGTGTTGTTCTTTCCTTGCAGATTCGACAGGTTGTCTTAGATCACCCCGCCTTGGCTTTTTCCTTTGGTCTTCGGATTTGCAGATCCAAAGTCTCGCTTCTTCTGTTTGAACTTTTGCTCGATTTTGATAGCGTATAGGTACGTCATTCTGAGCGAGGAGATATTCAGGAACTCCATCTCTTCCTGGATGTCTTTGTGTAGGCAGCCACAATATTTGAGTACCAAATTTAGCTTAGAGTCCTTGATACCCAACTGCGTGTGAAGGGTATAAAAAAATTTTGTGAACTCCAACACATCTTGGTCCCTTCCCTGCCGTAGTGTGGTCCATTTGTTGTATTTGTCCTCATAGCTTTTGACAGGGTAGTACTGCTCCTTGACGACATCCCGGAATGAATCCCAAGTGGGTACGGCTGAAAATAGTGAGCCGGTATTTTCATTCTTCTGCTCGCAGTAGGTTTCCCACTAATCCTTGACATGGGGGGTTGCTTTGAGAAGAGCGAAAACAATCATTTCCCGACTCGAAAATTCATGAACAGAAAAATGCACATCTAGCAGATTTAACCATTTATCTACAACATCTACATCTATTTGACCCTCAAAGATGGGGATTTGAAAATTAACTTGTACCTTAAATGGTGTGGCATTTCCAGAGTAGCTGTTGGAAGCCGATGTGTTGCCTCTAGGTAACCGCTGAAGGATTTGCGCAAAGCTATCCATCATCACATTCCTTTGTCACACGAGGGCTTCTTCAAGCAAGATTTTGGTAGGATCTCCTACCCCCTTGTCTTTCTTTTCTTCCGCCATGGGAGGCCATTGGGATTTTCAAGGTTGGTCTTGCAAATGTTCAACCAGTTCAAGCCCTAACTCCTTGTATCCCAACCTCGTTGGGGACATGCAAAGAAAAATAGAGAAAAAGCATATCGCTCTGATATTATTGATCCGGATTTAAACAAGAATGCAACAAAATATAGAGATAACCATATACACAAAGATGCAGTGGAAATAATACTTCATTTCATTAATGTAAAATACCAAAATATGCTTACAAATAGAAATGGAATAAACCAACTAGGGTGATGGTAGCTTATCTCTGAGAAGAGATGTGGCAGCTACATGCCTCTAAAATATGTTACATTGAGGCTCGAAGGCCTATTTATTGTTGAGAAACAATGGAAAACCATTAACATCCCAAAACCTAACCCTAGAAAATGAAACGCCAAATTGTGGGCCCCGTTTGGGTAAATTGGTACATCAATTTCTCGGGGTCGTAACTTTGGCACCTGATCTCCATTTGATGCATACGATAGCTCGTTAGAAATATCTATCCGAGAATTATAACTTTTGGAAGAGAAAAACCAATCCATGGACCCATGTTGCTCCCAAATTTCCCAAAAAATGTTGTTTAGGGCATCAAAACGGCTTCGGAAGTTCAGGACCTGAAAAACTGCTAAAGATAGTAAACTGTGCTACAATTTAGGAAACTGAAAAATTGAAAGAGATAGTTGCGGGGGTCCAAATGATCCGGATCTTGGGAGGAGGCCCCCAAGATCTGAAATATTGAAATGGATCTTGGGGGGAGAGACCCCCAAGATCTGAAAACTTGCCATGGATCTTGGGGGAAAGGACCCCAAGATCTGAAAACTTGAATTGCGAGAAGAAAAATAAGGAGAATGCCCAATAAACAAAACCACAAAGAAACTTTTATTTAAAATAGTAATGGAAATAAACCAGCTAGGGCGATGGTAGCTTATCTCTGAGAAGAGATGTGGCGGCTACATGCCTTTGAACTGTAAGGGCTACATTGTGGTGGACCATCTGTCCTTTTACAAAATGTGATCTGTTACTTATAGTATTTTTCAGTTACAATACCATGGGTCAATTCCATGGGTGAATGAATACCATGGGTGGATTTTACAATACCATGGGCAGATGCCATTTACAATACCATGGGTAAATTCCATGGGTCTATGAATAATATGGGTGGATGAGTACCATGGGTGGATTTTACAATACCACGGGCGGAAGCCATTTACAATACCATGGGTAAATTCCATGGGTCGATGAATAATATGGTGGATGAGTACCATGTGTTGATGCCATTTTCCATTCGGATCATTCCTCCCTCCTTAAGAAGCAATGGTCCCCATTGCGTAAAGTTCCCTCCTGCAAAGCCTTTGTTGAATATGAAGAGCCACTGAAGATAAGGGTTTTATGTGGTTAACCCAAAACCCTGATAAACGAAGATCCGAGGATAGAGATACCCTGTAATGCTTGTGACCAACTGTGATTCTGACAGTGTGCGGCCTAACAAATGGACTTCGATGAACTATGGGTTTGTGGATGACCCATAACCATGAAGAACGAAGATCCGAGGATAGAGATACCCTGTAATGCTTGTGACCAACTGTGATACTAACAGTGTGCGGCCTAGCAAATGGACTTCGATGAAGTGTGGGTTTGTGGATGACCCACAACCGTGATGTTGGTTGCTCATGAAGTAGCAGGTGCCTACATAGCCTGGGGTGGGAGGGCACATCTCCAAATAACCCAAGCCGATTGCTGCTATGTTGAAACTGATGAATGTGAAGCAGGTGCCTACTAAAGTGGGGTGGGAGGGCACGTCTCCAATGGGAACCCACTCTGAATGCTGCTCCAGACTTAAAATGGGCATAACTCGGCCAATATAACTCAGAATATTTATTATAACCTGTTTTTGGAAGCAGAAGGATCATTTTGCATCTTCCCATGTGAAGGAAATCCTTATCTGGGCACTCTAAGATCTTAGATTCGTGCTGCAACAGTTCCGCCCTCACAAAAATTCTGATAAAATAGCTGATTTTAAATCAGCGATATCTCCCACATCCGAACTCCGATTCGACCCATTTTTCTTTTGAAATTGGGTGATTTTTCGAGAGGAATCCAGATCTGGTATTTGTTTTTTGTAAATTTTGTACCAAATGTTTCAGATCTGATCTGCAAAGTCGCCGCCCAAAAAAAAAGTTTCCTGCAAAAAAAGATCTGAATGAAACCCTCATTCCCATGGAATCATAACCTGCTCTGATACCAGTGATCTGGATCTCGGGAGGAGGCCCCCAAGATCTGAAAGATTGAAATGGATCTTGGGGGGAGAGACCCCCAAGATCTGAAAACTTGCCATGGATCTTGGGGGAAAGGACCCCAAGATCTAAAAACTTGAATTGCGAGAAGAAAAATAAGGAGAATGCCCAATAAACAAAACCACAAAGAAACTTTTATTTAAAATAGTAATGGAAATAAACCAGCTAGGGCGATGGTAGCTTATCTCTGAGAAGAGATGTGGCGGCTACATGCCTTTGAACTGTAAAGGCTACATTGTGGTGGACCATCTGTCCTTTTACAAAATGTGATCTGTTACTTATAGTATCTTTCAGTTACAATACCATGGGTCAATTCCATGGGTGAATGAATACCATGGGTGGATTTTACAATACCGTGGGCAGATGCCATTTACAATACCATGGGTAAATTCCATGGGTCTATGAATAATATGGGTGGATGAGTACCATGGGTGGATTTTACAATACCACGGGCGGATGCCATTTACAATACCATGGGTAAATTCCATGGGTCAATGAATAATATGGTGGATGAGTACCATGTGTTGATGCCATTTTCCATTCGGATCATCAATCGACGAGCTGCCAATTCCAGGTAACAGCCGAAGCCCTGAGCTCCATTTTCACTATATTTATTTCTTTGTTTAGCCATCGTTTTGAACTTTTAGGGAGGTTTTTGAGAAACATTTTTCGCCCTCGATCAACGTGATTCCCAAGCACGAGGCTGCACTAGATGAGGGTGATTTTCTCACCTGGCCACATCGACCGGTGCGATTGTTTCTAAAATATGCATGCCAGCACCGTGAAAGGGTAAAAACTTTTTTTTTCTCAAGAACTCATCATTGGAATTTGGATTTTATGTGCCAAAATTGATCACTAAAATAAATGTCTTTTGTAGGAGAGAAATTGCCAAAAATGTTGGATTGGAAGGAAAGAGAACACAAAGATGTGGACACCCAGGAAATGAATGATCCAAATTTCCTGGAGGCTTTGAGGGCTTGCCTATTCCTCAAATTCTTCCTTACACCAGGCATGCGGGCCCAACCCGAATTGCTTCGATATTTGATAAGCCTTTGGGACATCAATCATGAGATTTTTGTCATTAGGGACCAGGAGCTGGAGTTGACAACTTCAGACATCTACTTCATCGTTGGGATGTCCCATAGAGGAGAGCCATTGAACCTAAATGGGTCACATCTAGTCAGGGCAAGAATATCTTCCCTGCTTGCCGCACATTGTCCTGAGGCCCTGAAATCCAAAAGTAGGAAGATCGATATTTCCAGTGTGCAGGATTTGACACTAAGGGTGCTTCTGTTGATCATCAACAGAGTGTTGGGGTCCCAGGCAAAACATGAGACTAACAAGTCAAAGTTCCTTTACGTTATTGAATACACAGTTCCTATGATCTTCAACTAGGGAGAGGCCATGTAGATGAACATCAAGTGCCAGTTGTCTAAAGCCAAGTGGGGAATCTGAAGAAATTTGGCTTTAGATCAGTACTTGTGACCTTTTTCCTAGAACAAGTGCCACTATTCCAATACCAGTTGATAGAGGTTGATATTCCTATGCCACGTGATCTGCGAATGGCCCGCTTGAGTCGTTTGATGCCCAGGATCACTAGGGGTTAGCAGATGTCTTACCAACTAGCATTCTTTTCATGGCTATGACGACAGAAGATCGTGGTAGAGGATTGGCTGTACAGTGGCACTGATTTGTGTGGAGACCTGGATATGCTCTTACCATATGGGGAGGAATTTGATGATGAATGTAAAAAATCAATTTTTTTTTTTATTTCGATTTTTTTTAATTATATTTTGACATGTGCATGCTTATAAAATTTTACTTGCCTGTGCAGATGTTTGACTGGGGTGGCCATCCGAGATGTCCCCAATAGCTTGGCACTATCCCCATCCTATTGATGCTATCACCCCCTTTCAGGAAGGGAGCAATAACAAGGAGGATATTGCGATGAACCTCGAGGGGTTCACTTGTGGTATCCCGGAGTATGCTCAGATAGGACACATGCCTTAGGGGTGCCAGAGGCACACATTGGGAGTCTCAAATCAGATCCGCCATTTGCTGAGTCCTGTCATACGAGTTTTCTCATGCTATCATGACCACCATGCCGAGTAGTTCTTAGGTTCAACACTTACATATTTTGAGGCTTGCATGTCACAGATGTATGAAGCCTACAAGTCGTCGATGTTATTATGGACATACATATTTTTTTTGGGGTTTTGATGTATCAAACATTCTCTCTCTCTCTCTCTCTCTCTCTCTCTCTCACACACACACACACACACACACATATATGTTGTATTTTTATATTTATTATGGTACAAATGGTTTTCCTTATCTTTTACATGTTTCATAAATGGCTATCCAACACGTAATTAGCTAATGCATCAGTGAATGTATTCATGCGTCTAAGAATATGATGATATTTAATATAATAAAAATATCTTTCCAATAGACGGGTACGAAGACACATTCGTAATATTTGAGGCTTCCTAATGGAATATTGCCCATTGAGTTGAAGGATGACAAGCTACGAATCCAGGTTGACAACCAATTCCCTAATGCCCAGAGCGATGGCTTCTGATAATAATTCAATGACCGTGCTATACTCAGCAATGTTGTTGGTTGTATGACCTAGGAAGATACCTTGAAGGTCAATCAACTCACCTTTAAGTTGTTAGGATATTCCGACACATAGGAAATAGTAAGTACAACTTGGTCTAGTATAGGGTTAGGTAAAGTGTGTTTCTTTACTATGTACGTTTTGTAACTTACAATCCGACGGTCATGATATGTAGTGATCCGACGGTTCATTCTCTCCTCTGTATTACCGACACTTGATCCGTGGCTTAACACCCGATTGGTCCATGATTTCTATTTAAAGCGCATGGAGGGTCATTTGTAGGGTAATCCGTCTATGAGAGAATCTTATGTAAATTTTCATTCTTTTATTAATAAATTGCCTGAAGTGGGCGCGTTGGCTCAGGCCGTGCACTGTTTCCCTCTTTGAGGGTTTTAACCACATCAAAAATATTGGTGTATTGATCTATGATCTGGTTGTGAGTGGTGTCCTTTGGTGTTCTGTCTGAGGAACTTACCTTGTAAATTCCTACATGGTATCAGAGCTATTTGAGGGCTGCGTCCGTTGTTGATCCAAATCTAAAGCCGGTAGAACTGCATCCGACTGTCATTCCCCAGATCTACTGTTTCTGACTACTTTCAAGCTGAGAGGACTACTCTATTGTGTTGGGAGCATCTGTTCCAGTGAGGAACCCCTTTCGTTTCACGTGAAAAGGTTTCTGGTAGCCCTAGCTGCGTCATTTTTAAGATCTGGAGGTATACAGTGTTTCTTTGCAATTTACAGTTATTTTCTCTCTGTTTATTTCGGTTTCGGTTTATTTAGCCTTTTTTTATTACCGGATCTGAACCTTTCATTTCTGCGTATGCTCTTTGCCCCACAAATCTATGTGATCTGGGCAAATCAGAAACAGAAAGAAAGGATTTTTCTCATGCGTATGCTCTTTTCCATGCGCCTTAGTGTGATCTCAGAAAATCAGAAACATTGAGGAAAAAATTTAGTTTCCGGCTAAAGCTAACTTCGAGCTGTAAGGTTCGTTTTCTTTGTATGTCCGTGTTGGGTTTTGTGTTTTTTGTTTTGTAGGGAAAAAGAGCTTTCTCAAAGCAAGCACGCAACCCAAAGCTTCAACCCCCCACCCCCCCCCCCCTCTCTCTCAAATTTTTTGTATAGCTCACTTGGTTAAAAGCTATTTTAAGAGAGTAGAGGTCTTGGGTTTAAATCTCCTTTTTGTGGGGCGGATTTTTCATTTCCACACATTCGTGCACTTCGTCGGCATCTTCAACAACTTTTCTTCAAAAAGCCATAACTTCTTCATCCGGAAGCCATTTTCAAAGCCGTTTTTTTTAAACCAGCCTAATTTTTCGAGATCTATCCATTGGAATACTTAGTTTCAACATCTTTAGCTTTAGTTTCCGTTAAAATGGAAAGTCAATATCAAGTTATTCTTGATAGCACCAACTACTTCCAATGGTTGTCCTACATTGAGGATTTACTTAGAGGTAAAGGTCTCTACAGAATAGCCTCAGGCCAAGAAACCAAACCGAAAGATGAAGATAAGGCAGCCAAATGGGAAAATAGGCAAGATCAAGCACGAGGGTTGATAGGGATGTCTATTTCTCCGGATCTTAGATTCCATATTACAGAACTTGATACTCTTGATGAAGCAATGAAACAGATCAATAAAGTTTTTGGAATTAAAAATGAACTTCGAGCCCATCAACTTGAAAATGAGTTGCTTACATTGGACCCCAATAATTTTTCTTGCATTGAAGATTTCTTGTCCAAGTTCAAGACCCTTAGATATCTCTTGGAAGGTGTTAAGGTCAAGAAACAAGATAGTAACCTTATCTATTCCATCCTTACTAACTTGGGACCAGCCTACTCTGTGTTTGTTTCCACCTTCCATTCTACAAGAGAAGCCTTCATTTCTCAAGGCCAAGACTACAAGTCCCCTTCCTTTGACTCTTTTTGTGATTCTTTAATAAGAGAACAAGAAAAACTCTTACACCTTGGTCTTCTTAATCTTGGAAACTCTTCCAAGAAAGCGTTAGCCGCCCAGCAGCAACCAAATTCAAAGAATCCTAAGAAGTCATATCCTAAAAAGAATGGTCCTAAAAAAAACAAGGGTCCTAAGCAATCTCAGCCTCAAAAATGAAAAATCATTTCAACAAAATGATAAGACAAATAAAAAAAATGGAAGAAGACTGATAGACATTGCAACTTTTGTAATAGAGATGGCCACTTAGAACCCAAATGCTTTAAGAAGATGGAAGCCTTGGAAGCAGCAATGAAGAAGCATAACATCCATTTGGAGCACTCTTTAACTTCAACTTCATCTTCGGGAATGGCACTTTCTGCATGTGGTTGTCAATCATCTCGGTCTTGTTATGCACTAAATGTATCTTCTTCTTCTCATTCTCATGAGTGGCTCATTGATTCTGGAGCTTCTTATCACATGGCCAAAAACAAAGCCATGTTTTCTTCTTTGAATGATTGTAACACCAAAATATATATGTTGGTGATGATAGATCTCTTAATTTTGTAGGTACTGGTATTGTTCATCTAGACAATGGTCAATTTAATGATGTATTATGTGTTCCAACCTTATCCTGCAACCTTCTATCTGTATATCAGATAACTCATTCAAGTGAAGGTAAAATCGTTGAATTTTCACCTCATGATGTTGTAATTAAGGACCTAAGAGATCCTAAACAGATTTTAGCTACTGGCATTGCTGATGATTCTACAAGGTTGTATAAGTTTCACAACTTTGGGTCATCAAATATTCCCTCCGTAGTTGTTGCTCATAACGATGAAGTGAGCAAACTTTGGCATGAGCGATTTGGTCACTTGAACTATCGCTCCCTTCAGCATCTATGTAAAGAAAATATGGTGACAGGTCTTGTTGGATAGGTAAATCCCCTCTGCAGACAGAGGCGATCCCACTAGCCTAAGACAGAACTAGCCACAATCAAATCACGCTGCCACGCAAGTTCCTAGTTGTACATTAAAGGTGAATTAAGAAGACCAACCTGGAATCCAACGCTATAATTGAAGCAGAGTTGGTATTCCCGCTCCCTTGCTCCGGCAGGTCACAATCCTTGCGATCCTTGCAAACGGACACCTACACATGCAAAGGAAGAAACAAATACAAGCATAAAATCCACCAAGGCACAACTATATTTCAGTCAGAAAGGAAATAAATCAAACATCACTATGATAGACAATGAGATTGGAACTATAATAGCAGTCGTTTATTAATAAATAATAGACGGGAAAAGTTACAACCAAGGTTCTAACGTTGAACCTTTCCTCGGGCTGGGCAAGCAGCTATGTGTGTCTTGCAGTACACCTCTTCCCCGGCAGCATAACCTCTCTATGCTTCACTATCACTCACGACAAGCATAACCACAACTAGCAATACTCAAAGAATTACGAACTCAGAACTCCGAACTCCAGCACTCTAGAACTAAGAACTAGCTTGTCAAATGCATGAGGACAAGCTTATATAGATGAAGAAGGGAGGAGGATACAATGAATCAAGGAATGAACCGGGACACCCATTGTGGATTAACATTATCCCCAAAAGCCATTAAGGATGGAGATAGGATAGAACTCGTCATAAGACTGATTTTTTATCCTCAAAAAGCTCCATGTAATGAAGGAAACAACAGTCGGGCGTGCGTTAAGGCAAAAAGCATGACCAAACTTGGTTGGCGTGACCGTTGCTCTAAGACAGAGCGCCAATAGTCGCGCCCTCTTTTGAGGATCTCCATGATTGGCGCGGGTGAGACACTGTGGACCCGCGCCAATGGAAAAAGAGCACTTTTCAGGGATAATTTGCAGAAGGTATCTTCAGGGAACATGAAGTACATACTCAGGGGATCATAATGCAAGTGTTTTTGGATTATGTCACTACTCACAGGTCCCGGAATGCGTCCTCCAATGTATGGAAACGGGGCGATGGGGACGGTGACCAATGGTGACAAATTACTGTGTAACAAATGCCCCCTAAAGCATGAGGTCCGAGAGGTGGAGAGGGGTGAAATGCTTTACAAGAACACACAAGAACACATATAGCTGCCGCCGAGGATCTGCAAGGACTGATAGTTCAATTACATGATGTACATGGTATGGTCGCAGCCATCCATAAGAGAGTACATAAATAATCTAGATCCATAGTATGGACGCAGCCATCTGGTTAGGATCAATGAATTGACTCAGGTATGGTCGCAGCCATCCAGTGAATGAGTCATATATCAAGAATCACGCCTAGATTACCACAGACACAATCCAGGGTCTTGCGCTCCATCTCGACCCGAACAGAAGTACAAGTTCAAGCATGCGAATATATGAGCTAAAGTCGAACATGCATGAACATCGTCTCATTACCAGTCAATAATGGGAACTGTTAACAGACGCGAGAGGTACCATCAATAATGAAAATGGCCCTCAAGGTACTACAGGTACAATCTACGGCGTACGAATTAATGAGCTGATGTCGAACACCTGTAGAATCGTCCGATCGGAGGCCATTGATAAAAACCTCACGTCGAACACGAAGAACCTGCCATTAAGGCATGCAGGCTCCAAGGCACCGGAAGGGAGTCTCTAGATCAACTTCCTGGATAATGAGCTGAAGTCGACAGGAAGTGACCTTGATCGAAGGTGGGCCATAATGTTTCCCACATCATCGACACGAAACAGAGAAATAATGTTTGTGAATCAATATTATGTGAACTATCAGATGGAGGTTGTTTCTTTTCAGAGGTCAACTTCTCTTGAACATATCGGCGGCACGATATTGGAATTGGCAGTATTTGACATCAATGGATCAGAGGTCATGATGACGAGGCAATGAGCAGATGATGAACGAGTGGTGTAACAGGGCGTAAACGTTGACGAACAGGCTTAGCACCTGGGTACGTAATTATTTCATGCACCACTATACTAGGATCAATGCCAGGCATTTCTTCATAGGACCATGCGAAAACATCACGAAATTCACGAAAAATTTGGAATAAAGTTGAATCTCCTCTGGAGTACAAGTGACTCCAATGTGAAGATGCTTGACAATCCCTGGTTTGACAGAGATTTCGATGGGTTGGGTTTGTGTAATGTTCGCCATATTCCCTTCAGAAAACACCTGATCAATGTGAATAGGCGTTTGAAGGATTTGTGATGAGAGAGAAGGAGCAAACCGCTCGAGGCATGTTAGAAAATTCTGCGGGGCAAGTAGAAATGAGGCACGATGGTGAGAATCATGCCAAGGAGGTTCCTCCAGAGACATGGTCTCAATAATGGCTTCGTCGGAGAGGAATGTTTCTCCTAAGGAATCTGAAGAAGCCTCATCTAGAAGCCCTGAGGATGGAGTAAGCGTAGAAGAGGGAACCGAGGCAGCAATGATTTCGACATAATTAAGCTCGGCAGGGCTCAACGGCATCCGGTTGCCCCAAGAATCTACTTGGTCTGCGGGAGGTATGATCCACGGGTCAGAACCAGTAGTGATCATATTGACAGAAGCGATATTTGGAGGAATGAGTGGAAAAACACCCATAAGAGCGGGATCTTTGAAAAGTCCAGCTCCCAGACTCGAAGATAATTTGGAGGTATGCTCCACAAACGGGATAGTGCCTTCGGAAGAAGAGGCAAAGAAGGAGAGTTGGTCAACGGTAATGATCTTCCCTTGATGAGGGAAACAAATGATTTGGAAGAAAGATGAAGTGACAGCTTGCATCGCGTATATCTAGCTACGTCCGAGAAGGAGGTTGTAGGTTAGAGTAGCATCAACAACTTCAACTTCCATCTCGACCGTCTTCCCTTCCAAAGAGATTGGTAAGCGTTGGAGTATACCGTAAGGACGGGACGCTCTTCCATCAAAAGCTTCCAAGGTAGTAGGAGACTGGCTCAGCGTTGGAGATCCAATATCTTTCCAACAGGCAGCAGACATGATGCAAGTTGAGGCACCTTCATCAATGACTGTACGATGAATCGTTTTGGAATCAATAATAACCTGTATAAGGAAGGCAGTCTCTGAGTATGGTGTTCTAAGTCAAAAGTGATTAAATCCGAATCAGCTGGGTCTATGCCACCAATGGCAGATAGCATGGACTTCCTCTGAGAAGGGAAACTCTGGAGAACTTCTAAAGCGGACATAGCAGACGGAGTCTGTGCTAAGTCCTCAACGATAATGTAGTGCTGTGCAGCACGAGCATTCGGGTTGTAAGAGGATTTCCGGAGTACTCCTTTTGGAGGGGGTCGAAGAGGCGTCTCAGTGGTAGGTCTCTCAATATGGAGTGGACCTGAACTGAACGGAGGAGCGCTAGAGGAAACCTCAGGCTCCTTCCCGGCAGATGGCGGATAATCTTTAGTGCGAGTACTGATATTAATGGGTATTGTACCAGCCATAAACACTTGAGAACCAGAGGAAGAGGGAGGCTGAGAAGGGCCAGCCACCATCTGAGTTTTTTGAGTTTGTTGGGTGGGAAAGGGTTCTTTGAGCACCGCAAGAGTCCCAGGGGCGCCTTTCAACAAACGACTAACTTCGGACCGCCTCGGGCAGTCCTTGGTATAGTGATCCTCATCACATATAAGACAAGGATACTTGGCTTTGCGTTTAGCACCATCCTCGGGTGGAGGTTTAGGAGTATCCTGTTTGGGTTGTTTTGGTTTATTTTTGGCTTTCCCTTTCTTCTTTTCCTTCGAGGCCTTGTTTGCCGTATTGGATTGGACGGCATTAACCTCGGAAGTGACATTTGAAACAGGAGGTACCTGGGAGGGTTGTTCGTTTGAAGCAATCGACTTTTGCTTCCCAGGGTTCGCGGAATTTTTCTTTGAGGATGAACTAACTGAACCAATGATACCGTCAACAGTTGGTGTTGGCGGGGCTTTAGACGTTCCTGGTCTCGGGGCATCAGGCAAATAATCATATAATGTACCTGATTGAGAATAGACTAAATCCAGGTACTGAGCGCGTGCAATAGCTTGCTCTTCAGTGACACACGCCCCCATGGCAATATCCCGAGCAATTGGAGGAACGAATGACGTCGTAAACCAATCAGTAAGAAGCTGGTCGGGGATCCAAAACTTAATCATACGTCTACGCCGTCTCCATTCATGGATATGATCAGAGATATGCGTAGCCGTCGTCTGTCTTAAGGAAGTGAGGAGGTGCGTACCTGTTTCATATCGAATGGGTAACTGAAAGTGAGTGAGAAATGCCATAGCCAAAGAGTTGAAATCCTGGAAGGATCCGCGATTGAGTTCGATATACCACTTAGCGGCAGAGCCGGTGAGAGTCCTTTGAAAAAGGCGAAGTCGAATCGAATCATCAAGCCATGAATTAGATGAACACCACAAATGATAAGTCATGACATGGGCTTGCGGATCTTCATTAGCTTTGCCATCGAACTTTGGACAGTCACCAGGAATTTTGGTTGGAACCAGAGGCCAATAAGGATTATGAAGAATAGGATCATTGGTTAATTTGGACACATCCGGCAATTCTAAAGTCGCTAAGAACGGTAATTGAGGATTGAAAGACATCTGGGGCTGCTGGTAGGATGCAGCACCAGGGTTCCAACCAGGTGGTGGTGGCCCCCATGGGTTTTTCCCGGACGGATTTGGCCCCATAGGGTATTGGCCATAGGGATTTGTATTTTGCCCCCCAGCATAAGGATTACCAAACGACGCTGCAGATGGGCCATATGGCTGTTGATAAGTCTGCGAAGGGTTCGGCTGCAGTTGCTGGTAGTTCTGGTATGGGGCGAACAAAGGTGGCCCTTGAGGTTGCTGGTAGCCATACAGTGGTGGGGCTCCCAATCGAGTTTGAACACCAGGCTGGGTTTGATAAAAAGTTTGGGATTGGGTTCCAGCCTGTATTTGAAGACCAGATGGGTTTTGGGGTCCCGCTTGGGGCCACGGACCTGATTGAGCAGTGCCAATAGGGTGGCCTGAAGGTTGGGCTATCTGGCCAGAAGGATAACCTTGTTGATACTGAGGTTGGCCTACCTGTCCAGAAGGTTGTACCTGCTGATACTGAGGCTGGCCGACCTGCTGGAACTGGAGCTATTGTTGCGCAGCTGAAGGTTGTCCTAACAGACTAGATGGCTGAGAGGGCTGGGCAGTTGGTTGGCCTAACTGTGGTTGAGGCTGACCGGCTTGCCCAGAAGGTTGATTATACTGGATAGTAGGCTGACCAAGAGGTTGAGTAACTTGTCCAGATATTGGACCATACTGGACCTTGGGTTGATTGAGATTAACAAAGGATTGACCAATGTGTCCAGTAGGGGAACCTTGCTGGATACCAGGTTGAGCTTGTTGCATAGAAGGTTGACCTGGGTTACCAGTAGGTTGAGAGGTGAAAAACAGACCACCTGAGGCAAAAGGATTTCCTTGGAAGGATTGTCCTTGTAAGTTTTGCTGAGGTGGTTTGTCGGGTTGAGCATACGAGGCTTGACCACCATGAAAGACGGTAGAACTCCAATCGATTGATAATGGAACTGAGACCTCAACCATCGGTTGATCCGTCGAATACCCATGAAGTGGCAAATACTGATCGTATTGGCCTTCAGGTGGGGTATTCGATGTAGGATCAAAACCTCTGAATAAAGATTGACTAAACATGGGAGTCGATGAAGCCACAGACACCGTTGGAGCGGTTGTGACTGAGGTAACAGATGTACTGTAACTTGGTGGAGTCAAAATCCCCGTGTTGGAAAAACTGAGTTGTGACCAAATAGAGGTCGGGAATGGAGAAGACATAACCTGGCTTATTGCTCTATAACCTGGAGGTAGCCTCTCAGCAGTAGGAGTGCCACTAACAGGTGTAGAGACTATTGAGGTGGGATTTTCACCACCTGGCATACCAGATTCATTAATTGTAGTAGGGGATGTGTCTTCCATGTTGGAAGAAAATGGAGGAACCCGAGGAGAAGTGTATTCCCAAAAAGGGATACCATTTTCAGAAGGTTCCCAAACAGGTTTCCAATGAAACTGGTAAGTCTCGTCGCCTGGAGCACGAGAATTGAGCGGTTGTATACTTGGAACAATAGAAAGTTCACTCACAACCGGTATCTCGGAAGACGAAATCGGTAATTCCGCCAGGATGGGGCTTCACAAAATCCTAGGGAATCTAACGAGACAAGACCCTACCAAGACTATCGCAAACAAGATTTTAACCAGGTAACGTTATCGTGGCAAATAAATTTTAAGACACTGAACTTGACCTTTTCATTTTTTAAGAGTCGAGAAAGGGACAAAAGATGACTCTAGTCTCCTTCGAATGTTTAATGAGCACGAAGTGACAAGACGCTCACTGGCACCTTTTCATTTACGGAGTCCGAAAAGGATCAAAAGTGACTGCTCTGGAGAACTAGGCAAGAGGTTTACCAAACAATCCGTAAAACTGCTTATACACCTTGGCAATCAGATGAAAACCAAGGACTTCCCGTACTGCAGTCAATCTTCCCGAATGCTGTGTTCAGTGCATTACGGCTTGTAAGGCGGCAAACTCGACTTCCTATGGATAAAGGTTTTAATCCTACAGGGGTCTCCCAATGTATACTCGACGGTACGTGGGAGCACAATCCGTGTTGGCACCTATCGCTTCACCGTGGAGGAATCACCCAACCACTCGACGATAAACTACCAGGTTTAAAGACGCCGGAACACGTCTCTACCTAGACCTCTAGAATGTTCACGTTAGGTTCCAATGCGTTGTTATGTTCATTCAGTTGATTTTAAAGTTTATCTTTTAATTATGTTTCAGTTTTTTGGTCCTACCGTATGTGATCTCTCAAAATTTCCTAAATGCAAACTACATGCGAGAATTATATCATTTCATTCAATGAATTCTATCTACAGGAGAGTGGAGATTTTTACACAAACGAAGTGATCACTCAACAAACAACAAAGATCCTAATGCAACTAATAACAAGAAATGAAAATCTTTCTTTTCTTTTTCTTTTTAAAAGCAATAAATAACAAAAACGCTAACTAATATAATGCAAAAGATTTTTTGTTTTTCTTTCCTTTAAGATGGCATGATGCATGTAAGCAAATTTAAGAGATACTCACAAGTATAGACAAACAGAATTCACTCAAAGGAAATAGAACCAATTCTGAAACACCAAGATGAACTATCCAAGCAAGGAAGAACACAAAGACCCTCAATGAACCATGTGATGAAGTGGAGTAAACTTCAAACAAGCTAGAAGTGAATCACTCAAAGCATAGAAAACCAAGCTTTAACAACCACTAGATAGGTGTGAAACACAAGTAACAAGATGACTGGAAAATCAACCAGAACTTCCCACAGAAGGCTCGACATGCAAAGCCACCAGGTATGCTAGGGCAAAGATACAAAATCGATTGAAATAAGCAAACAACTGAAGGATCAAGGCACAACCAGTCAAACAGAGGTTCAACACACTTCCAGAAGCTGTGAAAGATATAAAAAACCAAAAATCTGAGCTAAAAGAGCTTCCAACCAACACACAGGCAAAATTCACAGGGCTGGCGCGACTGTCAGCCTGCAACTTGCGCTAACAGTCGATTGGCGCGAGTGTCTATCAGGCAACCTGTGCCAACTGGCGCGACTGTCAGATAAAAAACCGCGCCAATTAAGTTTGGCGGCTTAAAAAAAACTCAGGGTCGGGCCGACAATATTCAGATGGATCAAACACTCAGGGTCGGGCCGACAATATTCAGATGGATCAAACAGTAAATAACAATCTCAAGATTGACCCAGAAAGCTCATTCACTCAAACAGGCAAGAGAAAATTAACATGCAAGACAAATTCCAAAATAGCTAATCCCCAGCGGAGTCGCCAAATTGTTGGATAGGTAAATCCCCTCTGCAGACAGAGGCGATCCCACTAGCCTAAGACAGAACTAGCCACAATCAAATCACGCTGCCACGCAAGTTCCTAGTTGTACATTAAAGGTGAATTAAGAAGACCAACCTGGAATCCAATGCTATAATTGAAGCAGAGTTGGTATTCCCGCTCCCTTGCTCTGGCATGTCACAATCCTTGCGATCCTTGCAAACGGACACCTGCACATGCAAAGGAAGAAACAAATACAAGCATAAAATCCACCAAGGCACAACTATATTTCAGTCAGAAAGGAAATAAATCAAACATCACTATGATAGACAATGAGATTGGAACTATAATAACAGTCGTTTATTAATAAATAATAGACGGGAAAAGTTACAACCAAGGTTCTGACGTTGAACCTTTCCTCGGGCTGGGCAAGCAGCTATGTGTGTCTTGCAGTACACCTCTTCCCCAGCAGCATAACCTCTCTATGCTTCACTATCACTCACGACAAGCGTAACCACAACTAGCAATACTCAAAGAATTACGAACTCAGAACTCCGAACTCCAGCACTCTAGAACTAAGAACTAGCTTGTCAAATGCATGAGGACAAGCTTATATAGATGAAGAAGGGAGGAGGATACAATGAATCAAGGAATGAACCGGGACACCCATTGTGGATTAACATTATCCCCAAAAGCCATTAAGGATGGAGATAGGATAGAACTCGTCATAAGACTGATTTTTTATCCTCAAAAAGCTCCATGTAATGAAGGAAACAACAGTCGGGCGTGCGTTAAGGCAAAAAGCACGACCAAACTTGGTTGGCGCGACCGTTGCTCTAAGACAGAGCACCAATAGTCGCGCCCTCTTTTGAGGATCTCCATGATTGGCGCGGGTGAGACACTGTGGACTCGCGCCAATGGAAAAAGAGCACTTTTCAGGGATAATTTGCAGAAGGTATCTTCAGGGAACATGAAGTACATACTTAGGGGATCATAATGCAAGTGTTTTTGGATTATGTCACTGCTCACAGGTCCCGGAATGTGTCCTCCAATGTACGGAAACGGGGCGATGGGGATGGTGACCAATGGTGACAAATTACTGTGTAACAGGTCTTCCAGTGGTATCTTGCAGAGATGGTGTTTGTTCCGGATGTGTACTCTGAAAACATCATCGTGATAGTTTTGAAAAATGTGCCTCTTGGCATGCCTCAGCCCCTTTACAGCTTGTGCATAGTGATTTATGCGGTCCACTTCCAGTTGTTTCATTCTCTGGCTGCAAGTATTTCTTAACTTTCATTGATGATTTCTCCAGACGCACTTGGGTATACTTCTTAAAACTCAAGAGTGAAGTATTTAACACATTTTTGGCCTTCAACGCCTTCGTTGAAAAACAATCTGGAAATCAAATTCTTAAGCTAAGATCTGATAATGGCAGAGAATATGTTAAAAACACATTCATCAACTTTTTCACTGAGAATGGAATTCAAATGCAACATACTGTTCCATATACTCCACAACAAAATGGTGTAGCTGAAAGGAAGAATCGCACCTTAAAGGAAATGGCTAATTGTATGCTGCAATCTAAAGGACTTGGTCTTAGTTTTTTGGTAGAAGCAATTAACTATGCAAATTACATAATAAATCGCACTCCTACTAAGGTTTTAAATAATATCACTCCAGAAGAAGCATGGAGCTCAATTAAACCAGATGTAAGTCACTTTCATGTTTTTCGAAGTGAAGCATGGGCCCATGTTCCATATGAAAAGCATAAAGCTTTAGAACCTAAGAGTGAAAAATGTATTTTTGTTGGATATTCTGAAGATGCCAAAGGCTATAGACTTATTCCACTCAAGTCCAAAAACGTTATCATTAGAAGAGATGTAAAATTTGCTGAAAATATATCGGCCTGCGAGCCTAGTTCAGCGGATGTGCCACCTCTCCCTATCTCTTCTACTTTTGAAAATATTTCTTCTTCAGATGATGAAAGTGAGGATGACAATCCTCCCCCACCTTCTCAGGATCCTCCTTCAGCTCCTCAGCTTCCAAGATGGGTCTGTGCTACTCGGGATACAGCCAGTGATCCTACAGATCAGCGTCGTACACGTTCTCAGTTTGATAGAGCCTCTTCTTTACTAGCTCAAGCTCCAGTGAATTATGATCCTGACACTTTTGCAGAAGCTTCAAGCCATCCAGATTGGGAAGTAGTTATGAATGAAAAATATCTTTCATTGTTGGCAAATGATACATGGGATCTTGTTCCTCTACCAAAGGGATGAAAACTTGTTAGGTGCAAATGGGTTTATAGAACCAAGTATGGACCAGATGGAAAAGTTGATAAACAGAAAGCTCGTCTTGTTTCTAAGGGTTTTTCACAGGTTGAAGGCATTGACTACACTGAAACCTTCTCCCCTGTTGCCAAAATGAACTCTATCCGCCTTGTTCTTTCCCTTGCTGCCTCTTTCAAATGGGAAGTCCATCATATGGATGTTAAATCTGCCTTCTTGCATGGGGACTTGCATGAAGAAATCTATATGGAACAACCTATTGGCTTTATACAAGAAAAATCTAGCCTTGTATGTCGACTTAAGAAATCCCTTTATGGTCTCAAGCAAGCTCCTCGAGCTTGGTATGCCAAAATGGATAGCTTTCTTTTAGAATCTGGCTTTTCTAGGTGTCATTCTGACAATACTGTCTACACCAAGAAAGTGGGAAAGTCTCTTATCATTCTTGTTCTTTATGTTGATGATCTTATCCTTACCGGTAGTGATCCCAACCTTATAAACCATGTGAAGTCTAGCCTTAAAAAGAAATTTGAAATGACAGACTTAGGACACTTACATTATTTTCTCGGTCTTCAAGTCTTGCAATCCAAGGAGGGTATTTCCCTTTCCCAGTCCAAGTATGCCTGTGATATTCTACGCCATTTTCACATGGAAGATTGTAAGCCAGCCCCTTCTCCCTTTCAGTCTGGAGTCAAACTTTCAGTCACTTGTACTTCTCCTGAAGTTGATGCTACCTTATACTGTCAACTAGTAGGAAAACTTTTGTATCTAACCCATACTCGTCCTGACCTTTCCTTTGTTGTTGGCCTTGTTGCTCGGTTTATGCAAAAACCACATGAAAGTCATTGGAAAGCAGCTAAAAGAATACTTCGTTATGTTCGAGGTACAGTTCAATTTAGGATTCATTACAGTGCCGAAGCAGCTCCTCTATTGGTTAGTTTCACTGATTCTGATTGGGCTGGTGACCCTGATGATCAGAAGTCTACTGCCGGTTATGTGTTCACTCTTGGTTCAGGACCTATTACATGGGCTTGCAAGAAACAGGGTGCCATTTCTCTTTCTTTAGTAGAAGCAAAATATCGTGGTGTCGTAGAAGCTAGTAAGGAAGCCTTGTGGCTTCATCAGATCCTATCAAATTTTGGCTTTCAGCAGCAGCATCCTACTACACTTTGGTGTGATAATCAAAGTGCCATTCAACTATGCAAAGATCCAGTCCAACATCATCGTAGCAAACACATTGAACTGCACATGCACTTCATCAGAAAGCTCATTCACGACCATATTCTTGAAGTTTAATATTATTCAACAAATGATCAAGTTGCAGACATCTTTACAAAGGCTCTCACAGAGGCGAAGTTCACTAAACTTCAATTTACGGTTGGAGTTCAAGAAGTTGTCACTAAGGGGGGATAGGCTCTACTTCCTCCTTCCTTCTCCTATTGTGTCATATTTGTAAATCCTTCAATCCTATCCCAAGTTGTTCTTAAGGGGGGATGTTAGGATATTCTGACACATAGGAAATATTTAAGTACAACTTGGTCTAGTATAGGGTTAGGTAAAGTGTGTTTCTTTACTATATGGTCACGATATGTAGTGATCTGACGTTTCATTCTCTCCTCGGTATTACCGACACTTGATCCATGGCTTAACACCTGATTGGTCCATGATTTCTATTTAAAGCGCATGGAGGGTCATTTGTAGGGTTATCCGTCAATGAGAGAAGCTTATGTAAATTTTCATTCTTTTATTAATAAATTGCCTGAAGTGGCCGCGTTGGCTCAGGCCGTGGACTGTTTCCCTCTTTGAGGGTTTTAACCACGTCAAAAATACTGGTGTATTGATCTGTAATCTGGTTGTGAGCGGTGTCCTTTGGTGTTCTGTCTGAGGAACTTACCCTGTAAATTCCTACATAAGGTCATAAATATCCCATGTTGTGGATGATAGGTTCCATGTACTACAGCAAGCACCATCAGTGGAACTAACGTGAGGATTTGCAGATATCTGCAAAAGTAAGAAAAGCATAGTAAACAGGAGAGCTATTTGAAAACTTATCACACAAAACCATATTGTACAGAAATGAATCACACACTAATGTACATAAGTAACCATGCAAGATGACATAAGCATAGTACTTTTTGAGGTAAAGCCTGTTGCGATGCTTATTGAGAGGATTTCGTTCATAGTCAATTAGTTTATAGGCTCCTTTTTGCAAAACGTGTTTTACAATATAGGGACCATGCCACATAGGTTAGAACTTTCCTGCCCCCAGCTTATTGTTAGCTTGGTTGTATAGCAGGAACAAATCACCCTCAGAAAAAGTGCGAGGGGAGACAGACTGGCCAAAATGGGTTTTGACCCATTTCTTTTATGCTTCAATGACTAAGGCAGTGAGACGGCAAGTCTCGTCCAGTCGTTTTAAATATAAGAGGTGTTCCTCTTGAGGTGATGTTTCAGGGAGTATTTCAATGGCTAACTTGATTGAAGGAATCTCACATTCGATTGGTAATGTTGCTTCTAGACCATAAACTAGCTAGAATAGTGTGAAACCAGTAGCATCTTTGGTTGAAGTTTGGTAGGCCCATAGAGTTGAAAAAAGCATGAGATGCCAATTTGAGTTGTGCATCCCAATAGTGAAGCATTGTGACCAAAACCTTGTTCATGGCTTCAACTTGGCCGTTGGCCTGAGGGTAATATGGGGTCGAGCTATCATGGTGCAAGCCCAATGTAGATGTGAGTCCTTCCATCATGTAATCTCTAAAATGGGAGCCATGGTTTGTGACAATGGCTTGGGGTACACCAAACCTAGAAATAACATGGTTAAAAAGGAATTAAGCTGTCATCTTACAATCTGCAAAATATGTAGGCATCGCTTCGACCCATTTGGTGAAGTAATCCATAGCAATGATAATGTAGCCATGCCCCTCAACCAAATGAGGGTTACATGTCATATAATCAATGCCCCATTTGGCAAAGGGACAAATGGTAATGATGGGGTGTAGGTGAGTGGGTGGGGCACGCATCTTGCCCTGGTATATTTGGCATTTGTGACATTTGCAGACAACAAGAATGAAATATTTGAAGATGGACAGCCAAAAATAACCATTGCAAAGGATTTTCTGAGTTGTAGTATAACTAGACATATGACCACCACATGCCCCAGCGTGGCAATCATTGAGAACTCTTTCAACTTCCTTGATCCTGAGGCATCGACACTGACACGGTATAAAGTATCACCAATAATGCGGTAGGGTTGAGAATGATGTCAAATCCTTTGACGATCATGTTTGGTCAACGTAGACCGAAACATGGAGGTTTTGAGATACATGATGATATCACCATACCATGGATAAAGGGTGAAAATCAGGAAAAGGGTCTCATATGGAAGTTGTTCATCTACACTAGTAGGGACAGCTTTGGAGAGAATGGAACAAATCAATTTAGCGAAAACAAGCGACTTATTAGATTTGGCCATAGTGAAGACCAAATTAAATTCTTGCAGGATAATGATCCATTTAGAATACTTTCCCCCTAGTAACTAATGAGTCAGGATGTAGGTCATAGAGTTGCATTTAGAAATCACTGTAGTCATTGGTAAGAGAATGTAATTTTGAAAACGTTGAATAGCTTGGATGGCAGCCAAAGCCAACTTCTCGACATGTGCATAACTTGTTTCAGTGTCGAGGAGATTCCAACTCATGTAGTAGATCACGTGTTCAGCACCTTCGTCGTCATCTTGAGCCAACACCATAGCTATGGTACTAGGGGGTGTGTCTAGGAAAAGGAAGTAATCTCGAAAATAGTCCGGTGGATGCAACAGAGGAGAATTTATGAGGACATCCTTAAGATCATCAAAATATTTTTGGGCTATCTCATCCCACATAAAGGGTGTTCCTCGTTTGAGAAACCAGGTAAATCCTGTAGCTATCCTAGTGTAGTTGGGTATAAAACAATGTAGAAAATTGGCCTTTCCTTGGAGGCTCTGGAGTTGGTGCAGTGAAGATGGATGGGGTAAGTTTACAATGGCCTTGACTTTTAGTGGATCCAGGGGAATCCCGTCCTTGGAAATGATGAAGCCGAGGAGTCGTCCTAATTCCACGTAGAAAACACATTTGTGTGGATTTAATCAGATGTTCTAGTGTCTATAGTGTAGAAAAATCTGTCGAGGATGGTTTGGGTGATCTCAGTGCTTACGAGAATGGGTAGGAATGTCATCCAAGTAAGGTCGGACAATGCTGCAAATATCATGAAACGCATAGGACATTTCTCGTTGAAATGTGGCCCCAGAATTTTTGAGGCCGAAAGGGAGCTTCTTGTATGCAAATGTACCCCATGGGTAGATAAAGGTTGTCTTCTCTTGGTCAACCAATGCGGTATTGATTTGGTTATATCCAGAAAAATGGTCCATAAAGGAAAAAATCTCGCTCCCGGCACATTCATCAATGATTTGATCAATGAAGGGAGTAGGATAGTTATCTTTATGATAGGCATGATTAAGATCTTGATAATCCACACGAACTTGGATCGTGCCTTGTTTTTTACTCACTAGGGCAACATTGGACACCCAATCTGTGAGGGGAATGGGATAGATGAACCCAATTTTGAGAAGCTTTTCGACTTCGCCCTTAATAGCAATGGCCTTCCTAGGGTGCACCAGATGAAGTCGTTGGCGAACGGGTTTCACATATGGATACATTGGTATTTCATGCACCACAATGTTGGGATCAATGCCAGGCATTTCTTAATAAGACCATGCAAACACATCATGAAATTCCTTAAAAGGACAAGTATATGTCTTGATCTCATCTGTAGAACAAGATACCCTGAAATGAACATGTTCAATGACACTGTGTTTGATAGAAATGTCAATCTGCATCGTTTGGGTAATATTACCCAAATTTCCTTCTGACCATACTTCATGAGCAATAGTCGGTGGTGGAAATGGAGAAGATAAATCTTTGAAATAAGTAGACATGAGCACTGAGCGTGGTAGGAACAAGGAGTGATGATGGGTATCAATCCATGGCAGTTCCTTGAGAGACATGATTTCCATGATACCTTCATTGGTGAGGAAGGTCTTCGCTGAGGGATCATATGATTCCAAAGTGCCAAGCCAGGGGGATTGAGAATACATATCCAGAGTGGTCTTCGAGATATGAGAATCAAGGGATGTAGAGTTCGCAGCTAAAACAATTTCCACATAATTGACTTTGGCGAGACTAAGCAACATGACTTCGCCCCAAGCATCAACTAGATCTGGTGTAGGTATGGTCCAGGGATCAGATCTGACCGAGACATGTTTGTGGAGGCAACATGAGGAGGTGGAAGTGGAAAAATCCACATTAAGGCAGAATCTTTGAATATACCTGCCCCCACGCTCTCAAAAGGAGCTCCAGAGTGCTTTACATACAGAACGTTGCCATCTAATGAGGAAGAGGCAAAGAAAGAAAATTGATCCACGATGACAATTTTCCCTTGATGGGGAAAATGGATCACATGAAACAAAGAGGAGGCCACGGCATGCATGGCATGAGTCAAACTTCAGCCGAGTAGAAGATTATAATTGAGATTGGCGTCAACAATCTCTACTTCGACCTATACTGTCTTGCCTTCCAGGGTGATGGAGAGGTTGGGTACGACACCAAAGGGTCGCGAATCGTGCCCATCAAAAGCTTCCAATGTGTTCTGAGACTAGTTCAGTGCAGGGGGACCAATGGCCTTCCAACACATAGTTGACATGATGCAGGTGGAAGCACCTTCATCGATGATAGTGTGGTAGATAGTTTTATCATTAATGATTACCTGAATAAGAAAGGAAATCTGATGAGGGAGCCTCAGAACATGGTTCTCTATATCGAAACAGATGAAATTAGAATCAGTGGGATCAATTGCCCCGATAGCTGATATCAAAGGTTTCCACTACAATGGGCAACTTTGGAGTACCTCGAGAGCCGACATAGCTGGCAGTGCCTAAGCCAAATATTCAAAAATATTGTAATGTTGAGTAACTCGAGAATTGGGATTATACGAGGATTTCCGTAGCAGATCTTGAGAGGGTGGCCGCGTAGCGGTCAGGGTTAGGGTGCTTGATTTGTAGAGGGCCAGAACACGAGGTAGAAGAAGAAGGTGGAGCTTCCTTTTCTTTTCCTGTTATGGGAGTTGGAGTTTTATAATCCTTCGATCAGGTAGCCACATTAATGGGTGTGCTCATCATGAACACTTGAGATCCAGAGGAAGCAGTTTGAGATTGGTCTACCGTCTGAGTATGTGGAGACATAAAAGGCTTTTTGAGGACAGTAGGGATCCCTTTGATCAAATGAATAACTTCAGATCATCGTGGGAAAATACTTAGGTTTCCGTTGCGAAGATTTGCTAGCAGACAATTTCAGAAGAACCTATTTCGGGGCATCAATTTAGCCTTGCCTTTGCCTTTCTTTTTTCCTTTTGAGGTGTTGTCCACTACAGTAGACTAGACAGCGTGGACCTCTGAGATTTTACCAGGGCCTAAAGGGTTTTGAGATAAACTATTGGGAGCAGTATTCGAGACCGACTTCTATTTCGAATAAGTTTTAGTAGGGGCCTGGGATACTATTGGGTGAAAATGTGTTTGTTTAATTCTATTGTAGTACTTGCCCAACTATTTAATTTGTCAATCTGAGGTTCGTAGACTTACAAGGCACATGCACTATATATGCAGGACCGCAGTGGAACTAATTTAATCTAAATTACTGAAATCAAATTAACCTAGGAAGGCATTGAAACATTAATTATGAAAGCAGGAAATTGCATAAAGGAAAAGCAATACAACATGTGAAGAATTGAATGACAAACAACATATGTGAGCTCACAACAGTAAAACTATCTCAAATTATATTACAAGAATCAAATTACAAATCATGAAAGTGTAATAATAAAATAATATGAATCAGAGATAATCTCCATTTTCTATTATTCATTATTCATTATTAAAATGAAGAGAGAGCACTCTCTTATATACATGAGGAAGATAACCATCTCATAGTTACATATCCAATATTTTATCAAGCACTCTCAACTAATTTCCCATTATTACAAGATATGATCCCACAAATCTCTCGAGCATTTTTAACTACTTTCCCATTATTACAAAATATGATCCCTTTGAATCCTCCACAAATCTCTCACATATCTTGGATAAGATATGCCAACCAAATCCTCCATGGTCTTGTCCTTAGGAATTGGATAAGATATGCCAACGAAATTTTCCATGATTTTCTCATTAGGAATTGGATAAGATATGCCAACCAAATCCTCCATGATTTTCTCCTTAGGAATAGGCTTGCATAATTATCTCCTTAAAATGGTGGAGGAGATATCGATAAGTCTCTTGGAATTAATTCTTCACATATTTCCTACACATCACAAAACTCACATATTCTTGAGATATATATAAAAATATGTGTATTTTCCTATATTTAATCATGAATTCACTTGTAATACAAAAATGAATAAAATGGAAAATAAGAAGGTGAAACCCAAATGTATTTATGAAAATGATACGATAAAAGGTTAATGGGATGATGAAATGTAAGGAATACTAAAGAAAAAGGTGGATGAAAATATGACATTTCTGAGTCCCAACATCCTCCCCAACTGAACTTGTTGCATGTCCTTATGCAACCATGCATGGGTCTCTTTAAGAACATTTGGCATCTTGAACTTTGGCTTTACATGATGATGTCTTTTAATAATTAATGTTTCCAGGATATGTGAAAGACATAAGTAACAATTTACATTTTCTTATGGTTGGTTCTTGTGTGACAACCATGAATACAAAGAATGTTGGTTCTTGTGTTAACAACATTCATTTTGTTTTCTGTTCTCTTTTCTTCAATAATAATAGATTCTCTTGACTTCCTAAAGAAGAGTTTCCTTTGGATTTTCCTAAAACCTTCCAACTATCCCTATTGCATGCATAATGTTTGGTCTGGTACCTATTAGATAAAGTAGACTACCAATCATAGATCTATAGGTTGGTTGATGTACAGCTATTGATTTGTCATTTGCACTGAGGCTGCCTCCTGTTACCATAGGAGTACATATTGGTTTTGAATCCTCCATCCCATATTTCTTCAAAATCTGCTTGAGATACTTGGTTTGTGATAGAAATATATCATCTTTGTTTTGTTGAACTTGTAAACCAAGAAAATATGTGAGCTCACCAAGCAAGGACATTTCAAATTCTTTCTGCATCACTGAAGCAAAGTCTTAACTCATGGCTTCTTCATTGGTACCAAAAATGATGTCATCAACATATACAACAAGTATTAGCAACTTATCATTGTCAATTTTTACATAAAGATTGTTGTCTGTTGATCCTTTTGTAAAACCTTGTTGACGAAGGTACTCATCCAACTGAAAATACCAAGCCCTTGGAGCCTATTTAAGACCATAGAGAGCCTTTTTGAGTCTGCATACAAGATTTGGATCATTTCCAAGGATAAACCCATCTGGTTGCTCAATGTATACTTCTTCATTCAAATCTCCATTTAGAAATGCAGATTTTACGTCCATCTGAAATACTTTGAACTTCAGAAAGCTAGAGAGAGCAAGGAACATTGTTATAGCCTCAAGCCTAGCAACGGGTGCAAAGGTTTCTTCAAAGGCTATGCTTCTTGTTGTGCATACCCTTTACAGACAAGTCTTGACTTGTTTCTAACCACCTCTCCATTTTCATTTAGCTTATTTTTGAAAATCCATTTTGTCCCTATGACATTCTTATCCTTTGGTCTAGGAACCAACTCCCAAGTGTTATTCCTTTCAACCCTTTCAAGTTCTTCATCCATGGCCTTGACCCAACATTCATCTTTTCATGCCTCTTTTACACTTTGTGGTTCGGTGGAGGAGAGTAATGCTAGATAGCTTCAAGATTCTGAAATGATTCTCCTTGTTCGTACACTTGTCTCTTTCTGCCCCAAGATTTGAGTTTCTGGATGATTCTTTTGAACATACCTGGATGGAATCTTTTCCTCTATTCTTATTTGTTCTTCTGGTGCCTCATGAGTTTCTTCTTCATCATGGTTCTGATTTGATGTTGAAGGATAGTCCTCATCATCTTCGAAAACTTCAGATCTTACCTGCCTAGGAGTGTTTCCTTCTTCATCAATAACAACATCAATACTTTCAACAATTTTTTTCAAGTCTTTTATTATAACACTTATATGCTTTGCTGTGAGGAGAATAACCAAGTAGAATTCCTTCATCTGCTCTAGGTTCAAACTTGCCAAGATTTTCATCAGTCCTCTTAATGTAATATTTGCTTCCAAAAATTTTGAAGTATTTTACCGTGGGAGTCTTACTATACCAAAGTTCATGAGGAGTTTGAGTGTTGTTTACCTGGATGTTTATCTTGTTAAGGATAGTAAATACAGCAAATGCGGCATCACCCTAGAAGGTTGCAGGAGTTCCATATTCATCAAGCATAGCACGAGCCATTTGTTGAACCCTTCTGTTCATCCTCTCCACTCTCCATTTTGTTGAGGAGTCCTTGCAGCAGAAAATTCCCTTCTTATTCCATGTTCTTCACAAAAGTCGAAAAATTCATTTGAGGTAAATTCCCCTTCTCGATCAAACTTGAGGCATTTGATTCTATGATCTGTTTCGTTTTCCACCAAAGCTTTGAATGATTTGAACTTTTTGAAAGCTTCATCTTTATGCTTCAAAAGTCCTAACCAACACATCTTGGAAAAATCATCGATAAACAATATAAGGTATTCTTCTCCTCGAGGTGACTTTGTCCTAGTTGGACAACATATATTATTATGGACAGGTTCAAGTGGCCTGCTAGCTGATCCTTCATTTTTAGGGAAATTAGTTCTGGTTTTTTTACCAAACTGACATGATTTGCATATTGTATTTTCTGGAATTCTAATGTCAGGAAGATCACAAACCGCCTGATATCTACATGCTTTCCTTATTTGAGAGAAGCTAAGATTCCCCAATCTCCTGTGCCATAGCCAGTGTTCATCATTCTTGCTTAGATAGCATTGTTGTTATCCTTCTTTGAATATGTATAAATTATTTGGAGTATTGCAGTAACTTCACGATGGACTAGCCGGTGGGAAATTTGGAGGAGATACTACAGCGCATAAAATCTTGCGTGCTGGCTATTACTTTCCAACTCTATTTAAAGATGCACACAATTATGTAAGGAAACGTAAGATTTGTCAGAAAGTTGCCGGAAGACAGAAGAAACCAGCATTACCGTTACAGCTAGTCAACGTTGATCAACCATTCGAACAATGGGGATTGGACATAATAGGTGAGATCGTTCCTTATTCTTCTAAGCAACATAAATATATCCTTACAGCCACCGACTATTTCACTAAATGGGTAGAAGCAATTCCACTCAAGGTAGCCAACTTCGAGAACATTTGATCCAAAATGGATCTAAAAAACCCTCTAAGTCTTCAAAATAAAAAACAATTGCGTAAGGAAAAACCTTTACAAATGGCAGAAAACACTATTGGGAGCTAAAAACATGAAGAAACAGTGAAAAAAAAAGCTATCGGAGGCTTGAACAATGATGCACAGGAGTCGTCGGATCTGGTCCATCAACGGTCCAAATTCGATCGGCATATCGCAATTGGCAAAGGGCAAGCGAAGGCTATCGAAGTCTATCATGTGAAAGTTGCGACAACAATCAATGCGGGTCAATGAGGACCGTCGATCAAGCGCGCAGATCGACAGCCCAGGTTAACTCGCAATATCACGATGGAAAAATACAAAGGAGCGCTTATACAAAGGCTCGGGGACTATGCGATTGCGATATCGCAATATCGCATCGGAATGATACAAAAGAGTGGGGCTGATATACATGCGACTTGTGATAAATTTGGACCCGATGGGGTTATGGATGAAATTAATATGTTTTGAGTTCCGTAAAAAGGCGTTTTTCAATGTAAATTCGTGCTTTTGTTAAATAAACGAAAAATAAAGGAAATGCGAATTGGGCGATATAACGGACCCGAAAGGGTTTTTAGACACAGCGAGATGTGTTTTGAGTTCTGAAACGAACGATATTTTGGGCAGGCCTTAGGCGGAAAGTGGTATTGACCGGGCTCTGCCATGTGTCCAGGTGCCAGAGAAAGAAAACCACCCTTTTCGGGCGGGTAATCCCCATGCGCGTAAGCCACCCGAAATCAATAATAACCGTTGATCAACAATTACTTGCGATGGCGCCCAAAGACGGATCCAAAGGGATTATGGGGTGGAATTGATAATATTTCAGGTCTAATAGACTATGTTTGGGTGGATTTTCCCGTGTTTTGTGTATTTCTTTGTGTAAACAGAAAACGACTGTTTTGGGGATTTCTAAAGTGTCGATGGTTCCTTCTATTGCTAAACAGGTTGCCACCATCCCTGAAGACGTTACACCATGATTGGTTAATGCTCAGAGGGGGTTTGAACGGATAGAGGCCGGAAGCCAAAGATCCCCTGAAGGGGAAACGAACAGAGAATGTCGATTGGCTTAAAAGCCACAGAATGACAGAGACAGAGCCAAGTAGTGCTGAGACAGAGAGCAAACAGAGATAGAGAGCGAGAGGGAGAGTCTGTGTACTCAGAGAGACTTGAGGGATTCAATTAAGCTCCTGCTATTTTGTATCTGTTGTGTTGAGACTCAAATTGAGCTCACTTTTGTATAAAGACATAATAGAGAGGTCACCATTGAAGGCTGGACCAAGAGACGTAGCCCAGGAGTTTTGGGTGAACTCCTTGATTATTTTGTGGTGTTATGTGTGTTTGTTATGTTTTTTTAACTGCTTCATTGTCTATATCATTCGCAATCTTTTCGATTCATTGAACTAAGTGATGTAGGCAAATCCATGCACATGAGTCTGTAATACATTAATATTAGTCTGAGATCTCATTTTCAGATCAAGTGGTATCAGAGCTTTAGGTTTGCTAGGGTTAGACAAGCTTGTGTTGGATTGCTGAATGCTAACTAGGTCAAAGCTCAAACTAGGAGAAGGAGTACTTGTTAAGGCTAATCCATAAATTGGAAGAGTCAATCCTAGGAGGAGAATGGAAAAACAAGTCCCATTGGAATCAGAATCTCAGTTCATGGACAGTTTCATGACCAAGAGAACCATGGTAGAAGAGATGTATCGAGAATTCAAGAAGGGTCGAGGTGAAAGCACTTCGACACCCAAACAAGACAAGGGAGTAGAGGAACCTTCTCTAGATGCCCCAGAGGGCAAAGGAAAAGGGGAAAAGCTTCCTCCATCATCTCCTTCACCATCACCTCCATCATCCTCATCTCCTAGCCCTGAAAAGAAAAAGAAGAGAACATCACCGATTAAATTAGATGTGAAATTTGATTTGCCAATCTATGATGGAGAATTAAATTCAAAGAAGCTAGATAACTCGATTAGAAAGATTGATGTATATTGCAGGGTGCAAAACATTGATTCAGAAAGGAGAAAAATTCAGCTGGCTAGCCTTTGCCTTGGACGAATTGCACTAGTGTGGTGGGAAGGCAAGACACAAGCTGATTTGAAGAAGCATGGTAAAATTCTTTCTACCTGGAACGAATTTGTTTCTGCCATTAAAAAACAATTCTATCCACTAATTATATGAAGAAAGCAATGATGAGTTGGCAAACTCTTCGCCAATTAAAGGGGCAAAGTGTCCAAAACTATACCCAGGAATTTAGAAAAGGAGCTTTAACTCTAGGCATTTCTCTAGACTCACCTGAAACTTTGTTGAAGTATATAGGTGGTTTACATAGCTATCTGAAGCACACCATTCTCATGTTTAACCCCACTAGCCTAGATGATGTATCAGTTCAGGCTACACATCTAGAGGCTAGAGGCAAGAATGTGAACCCAGAAATTGGGGGATCATCAAAACCCTCTGCAAACAAGAACAAGGAAAAGAAGAAGCAGAAATGGAAGGAGAGGAAGGAAAATGTTGTACAAAAAGAAAAACCTTCATGCACTCACTGCAAGAAGGATGGACATGATGATGAACACTGCTGGTCTTTGCACCCGGCGCTGAAACCCAAGAAGTTCGGTGGTAAGAAGAAGAAGACTGTTGCTGCTATTCAGAAAGATTTGGGTTAGACTCAGGTGATGAAACAACAGTCACAACCACAGGTATAAAAGGTAAAAATTATGAAGCATCTACAAGTAATTCTGCACAATCTATTGATAATGAAGATAATGAGAGGAAAAGACATGAGCTTTTTCATATTAGAGTTATTCCAAGCATCAAAAGATTGATATTTTATTCGACAGTGGATCACAAGTAAACTTGATTTCTGAAGCAATAATAAAGAAGTTGGGATTACTAACAACACCTCACAAGAAGCAATATCCATTAGGTTGGGTATGTGATAAAGCAAAGCTACAAGTGACTAGACAATGTAAACTTAGGTTTGCTATTGCGTCAACATTTGTAGATGAGGTTGAGTTACATATAGTTCCCTTGGATATATGTGGTATTGTTTTAGGAAGTCCTTACTTGTATGATAGAAAATCCATTTTCTATAAAGCTGAAAATAAGTATCAACTCACTAAAGATGGAATAGAATATATTGTAAGAGCTCATAAACTCAAAAATAACTAATCTCTCATAAACTCAAGGCATATGAAAACAATTGTAAATTCATGCAAGCAATTTTTACTAATGGTTGTAAAGGAAAAGAACCTGATAAAACCAATGTATTTAAGGGCTGTGATGCTAAACAGAAAACTGATTTACAAAAATTGTTTCAGAATATGATATCCTATTTCAAGAACCTAAAGGTCTACTACCCAAAAGAGAAATAGTACATGATATTCATTTGCAGCAAGATTGTTGGTACCATTCCATTACCATCTTTTTCTTCTAGAAACACCATCGTTTGTCTACCTTTTTCCTCAATACACCCCTTATATCCATTGAAATTGATTAATTAATAGCATTATAGTTGTTAGTTTGCATTAAAGTTAATTTATGAATTTTTATGTTAGAAATTAGGAATTTTCAATAAAAAAGATTACAGGAAGCCATAACATCCTGTAAATGGTTTATCATCTGACACGTGGCATGATAGGCAAGCCAAAGCAATGGATAGGAACGAGACCTGGAATGTACATGCATGGTGAAAAATCGATTCTACAGCAAATCAAAAGCTCCTGTTTATGCGGTCCACGCTGGTCAAACCCCAGCCTTTTGGTTACAAAGGCAGTAAAAGCCATGGTTTCCCAAACTGGTTTCATTTTGTTTTTTTTTTGGAAATTGGTTTAGATTAGAAATGACCAAAAATCATTCCATTGTAAAAGTAGAAACATCTGCTTAATGAATGTACATTCGATTCAGATAGGGACAGGCAGATAAAGACTGCGTATTATTTTGTTTTCAAGAACAGTTACGATTATTATCTCTGTGCATCATTTGAGAACAGAACTCTTGTATGTGATTGCAATCTTCAGCACTTAAATATAGTCACGGTTTTACTCCAGCAGTGTTTATGCGTTAATACTCTCGTTGCTTGAGTTTACTTTAGTGTACCATTGAAACGTGGACGGACCCTGCGTGGATTCGTATACTGTTAATTTCATTTCCTTAGCAGTTTTTTTTAATTTGAATAGAACGCATAGTGTTTAGTGTTATTTCCATGTTTATGAATTTGTCGATTTGATTAGAAATTCTCACAAATGGTATTTATGGTGATAGCTTGAAGATTTTATCGTTAGATCATTGAACCATATCTTGTAAGAGATTCGATCCATCATTATATTTTAAAGCATCTCCATAGACTCTGTTTTCATGCATTTAAAATTTAGTGTGCTTTTGATTTTTCATGAATGCTTAAGTGTTAACTAGACAGAGCTTTTGTGCATAGCATCCTTGTAAGAGGATTAAAATCTCAGTCTAGCAATACGATGTATCCTTAGGACAGTTAGATAAGTTAGGTGATCTAAGTGTTAAGGTGAGAGGAAACATATATTAACCTTCTGTAAAGGAGTATTGTAGCCTATCACAATAAACACTTAGTTAGGAATACTTTATGTCTATAGACTTTAGACACATGCCTCAAAGTTTGCTTATCCTAGTTGATAATAAATCTAGTCTAATCTAGCACCCTAGATTGGCCACTACATTTTGGCGCCGTTGCCGGGGAGGCGTAGTTAAAGGATTTTGAAAAAAAATCAAAATATAAAAAAATTTAAATAAACAAAAACAAACAAAAAAAACACAACATAGATTTAATTATCATTTTAGAAGTCATGTTTGCTTATGCCTAGATCTAGAGATAATAAAGGTAGATTCATAAAAACCCCCCATCCAAAAACTAACCTACCATTAGGAGCAGACCCTTTAGGAAACGTTGAACACACAACATCAGATGAGGAAGTAACCATACAAAAATTAGAGGATAAACAGAAATCAGGGCAAAGACTCACACTCATCGAGAGGCAAATTCTATTAGCACACAAATCACAGAAGAAACATTTCCCTGAATCCTCTATAAAAGGAGAAAGTAGCACCGTAACTCAACAATATTTCCTTGAACTTCTCTTTGAAATAAGTGACACTGAACAAGAAATTAAATCAATAGAGGAACCTATCAAAATGGCCGAAGAAGGACATGGATCAGAAAGAGGACCACCAAATCAAGGTCAAGAGGAAGAGTCAACCTTTAAATTTCCTATCCAAGAACCAGAAGAGGATGACGAAATAAAAATGAAAAACATACCTCCATCTGTGCTACCAAACTTTTATGGCATGGTTTCAGAAGACCCAGATTCATTCTTGTTTGAGTTTGACATTGTATGTCGAACATATGGTTACACAGATGATGCCCATAGGCTTAGACTCTTCCCAGCAACATTAAAAGCATCAGCATTAAGATGGTTCATGGGGCTTGGTGAACATGCGATAACTGATTGGGATGGCATGAGAAGAATATTCTTAAAGAAATGCCAACCTTATTGTAGATCGAAAGATTCCAAAGATGATATCTTTAGGATGAACCAACAAGACGATGAAAATTTAGAGGAGTACTTAGAGCAGTTTGTTTACAATTTACAAAAATCAAAACATAGAACCATGCCTCTTGATCTTATTCGAACAATATTTTTGAAGGGCATTCGAGAGGAATACTTAGATGATCTTAATTTGATGGGCAAAGGTGATATTTCCACTTTACCTTTTGAAGAAATTACTGAGTTATGTGAAAAGTATTCTAGGAGCAAAACCAAAATTGGAAAGAGAACCATATCATCCAAAGCCACAAAATCTGCTTCAGCAAGTGTCACAAGGGCTGAAATAGGGAACCTGTTAGAAGAATTGAAAACAGATCTATTAAGTACCTTAGGAACTCAAATTGACACTCTAAAAGCCAAGAAGAGACAAGAAGAGGAAGATCAAATAATGGCTGTCTTTTGTCCAAAGTGCCGGAAGAAACATGCCTTGAAAGACTGTCCATTAGAAAACATTCAATCTGTGCCTTTTGTACTGAAAATCATGATATATTTCATTTCTCTAAAGTCAAGGTTTTACAGAATTGTAATGTGGCAGCTAATACAGATATGGAGAATGTGTATTTTATGGGCGCAAAGAGACCATGGCAGCCAAGACCTCCACCTCAAGGTATGTTCCCAAACCAGAATTTACAATTTCCTGCACATGATTAGATGTATGCTCATAATTCGTGGAATGTACCCATGCCATGGCAGCACCAAAATTACCCACAACAACAATGGAGACCATCTCAACAATATTCTCAACATTATCAGTCATATCCTCAACCATACCAACCATATTCGCAGCCATATCAACAATATCATCAGCCATATTCGCCATATCCTCAACCATATCAACAATATCCTCAGCAGCAAGTTGTTTACCCACATCAACCTCAACCCACTCAACAAGCATTACCTGCTCCTCCACCAATAAATCCACCACAATTACAACTTCCATCTAACCCACAACCTCCTAGACCTACTCAAATCCCTGCTCAACCTGTACCAAATCCAAATAACAGAGGAGAGAAACCAGCTTACAATGTAGATGAGGGACCCTCATATCCCACATTACCCTTGCAAAATATCAATTTGAGGTCTGGAAAGATACTTCATAAGAATTTCCAGCAGCTGATAAATAATAAGAAAACGAAGAAAATGAAAGTGAAACTCCAATTCAAAAGAAACAAAATGATGACATCAAAAATAAACAATTGCAACCGTTGCATCCACCACCTTTTCCAGACAGATTGGTCCAAACAAAACTTCCCATGTCTATACCACAGTTTGATGTTTTAGATGAGCTAAAGAATGTCTATATAAAAATTCCACTACTACGAGCCATAAAAGACATTCCCATATATACCAAAGCCATCAAAGAACTATGCCTTAAAAAGACTACTAGGAAAAGAGTTGATCCACAAACCATTCATGTTATTGGACATTTAGTTGGCCTTATGACAAACACTATTTCAATGGAAAAATATGTTGATCCTGGTATTCCCAGAGTCACTACAATCATTAACAACATACATATTCCAAACACCTTAATTGACCTTGGGGCCGCAATAAATGTGATGACTCTTGAAACCATGAAAACACTCCAGCTCACAAACTTGTAGCACACAACAATTGTTCTAGAACTCACTGATAGGTCTAAAGTGATTCCTGAAGGGATTTTGGAGGACATAATTGTTTCATTGGACTCTTGGGAGTATCCAGTGGACTTTTTAGTTCAGCCAAAATCCAATTTAGGAGGACACCCTATCATCCTTGGTAGACCATGGTTAGCAACTGCTAATGCATTCATAGGATGTCGATCGGGTAATATGATCATTTCACGAGGAACTGAAAGAAAACAACTCACTCTTTACCCATTAGCACAATCACCAGCAGTAGCACACAATTTATGGCTTGACGATAAATACAATGACAAAGAAGAAGTTCAATCTGTTTTTAGCATCAACCAAATCTATGATTTTCAAGAACATAATAGTGATGATTTGGTAGAATTGTTCCTTTCTCAACCTGATGTTTCCGAAGATTTGAGAAATGACCAATATCATGCTGTAGATGAACTTTTGGCACAAAATTTTCAGGAAACATGCACCATTCAATCTTTGCAAACAACATTTCAGAACATTTTTCCCATTCAATCTATCACAAACACACAGAGCAAGACCATAGAGATTAGTCCAGGAAAAACTTTGAATATTGGCACTCACCTAGACTCATCTCAGGAGGAAAAATTGATTCAATTATTGAGAAAATACCATAAAGCATTTGCTTGGGACTACACCGATATGCACGGAATTCACCCTGAAACATGCACTCAGCATATTTATACGGATAGTAATATCAAACCAGCGAGGCAACCGCAGAGACGAATGAATCCCATGCTTCAGGATATTGTTAGAGAGGAATTATAAAAACTGTTGAAAGTCAATTTTATCTATCCTATCTCTGACAGTCAGTGGGTATCCCCATTGGTAGTAGCGCCCAAGAAAAATGGTAAGTGGCGGATTTGTGTTGATTACCAACAATTGAACAAAGCAACGCTCAAAGATTATTTCCCACTACCATTTATTGACCAAGTGCTAGACACATTAGCTGGGAAATCATCATTCTCTTTTCTTGATGGTTTCAGTGGCTACAACCAGATCAGGATAGCCTTAGAGGACCAGGACAAAACCACTTTTACTTGTCCTTGGGGCACTGATGCTTATAATGTTTTACCATTTGGACTTTGCAATGCTCCAGCTACATTTCAGAGAGTTGTATTAGCTATTTTTGTTGATTTAGTTCATGATTGTGTTGAAGTTTACATGGATGATTTTTCAGTGTATGGTAATTCATTTGAGCATGCATTAGAGAATCTTGAAATTTTTTTGAAGAGATGTATTGAAGCTAATCTGTCCCTGAGAAATGAAAAGTGTTTTATGATGTTAAATTAGGGGATAGTATTAGGCCACTATATTTCTTTTCAAGGCATTAAAGTTGATCCATCAAAAATCCAAATCATTGTCAATTTGCCAATTCCGAAGACTCAAAAAGAGGTAAGAAGTTTCCTTGGGTATGCAAGCTATTACAGAAGGTTTATTGAACATTTTAGTAAAATAGCTTCACCTCTGTTTAAACTTCTAGCAAAAGATACACCTTTCAACTGGAATGAGAATTGTCAGCAAGCATTTGAAACACTCAAAGAAAAGTTATCAACCACACCAGTCTTAAAAGGACCTAACTGGAACCTACCATTTCACATCTTTACAGATGCATCTAATACTACAGTAGGTGCCTCACTAGGCCAAAAAGAGGAGTCTTTCCATTATGCCATCTATTTCATTAGTAAAAATCTAACACCTACATAACTAAACTACACAGTCACTGAAAAAGAAATGCTTGCAATCATACATGTTGTGAATAAATTCAGACATTATATAACTGGTTATGAGGTTTTTGTACATACTGACCATTCTGCCATTAATCATTTAATGAATAAACCAGTAACTAGTGGCATAGTTACCAGATGGTTGTTATTATTACAGGAATTTAATGTCACAGTGTTAGATAGACCAGGTAAAGAGAATCAGGTGGCAAATTTTCTTTCCAGACTGCAAAATTCAGGTGAGGTTGTTCCGGTTGAAGATTCTTTTCCAGATGAAAATTTATTTGCAATTTCAATAGTGAATCCTTGATATGCTGACTTGGCCAACTATTTGTCCACAGGAAGAACACCTCCATATTTTACTCCAAAGGAAAAGAAGAGGCTAATCAAACAAAGTGCTCGATACTCATGGGTTAATGGAGATTTATTTTACATTGGTTATGATATGATTATTAGACGATGTGTAAGAAATGATGAAATAATTGATATTTTAAAATCTTGCCATGATGAACCGTGTGGTGGGCATTTTGCAGCTAAACGAACAGCATTCAAGATTCTTAGTCTTGGATACTACTGGCCATCTATTTTTAAGGATTCCAAGAAGTACGTGAAGATTTGTGATAGCTGTCAAAGAATGGGTAGGCCAACAGCTACAGATGAGACGCCACTTCAGCCTCAAGTACACCTAGAGCCATTTGAAAAATGGGCTCTAGATTTTATAGGACCCATTAATCCAACTTCCAATGGTAAGAAGTACATCCTAGTATGTACTGATTATGTAACAAAATGGGCTGAAGCCAAAGCACTGGTCCGGGCAACTGAACAAACAGTGGTAAACTTCCCTTTTGAAGAAATTTTTGTAAGGTATGGAGTACCAAGGGAGATAGTAACAGATCAAGGTACTCAGTTTACTTCAAAGTTAGTTAAGGACATCACAGAAAAATATCAAATCAAGCACAGAAGAAGTACACCTTACCATCCACAGGCCAATGGCCAGGTGGAATCCACAAATAAAACATTGGGCGGAATTATCACTAAGACCATAGCAATGAACAGAAAGAATTGGGAGGAGAAGCTCAAAGATGCACTCTGGGCTTATAGAATCACATGGAAGAATACTACAGGATTTACACCATATCAGTTGGTGTATGGAAAATAGGTAATGCTTCCTATTGAATTTCAAATACACACTTATAAGATGGCTGCAAATTTGGGAATTGATCTTAATGAAGCACAACACGAAAGAATTCAGTAGTTGAACCAGCTGGATGAAATGAGGCAGCAAGTAGAGGAGACAACACTCCTCATGTAGAAACAAAGGAAGCAGTGGCATGATGCACATATCAAAAAGAAACAGTTCAAAGAAGGAGACTGGGCTTTACTCTTTGACTCTAAATTCAGAGATCATAAAGCCAAATTTACCACACATTGGATGGGCCCATATGAAATAGTTCAAGTTTATGAGAATGGATCAGTCCAGCTTATTACCATTGATGGAGAAGGTCACCCCTTTCTTGTCAATGGCCATAGGTTGAAACTCTATCATAAGCCCATCACCAAGGAGGATTTTCTTCAAACTATATCTCAGCAAAGGGAGGTTGAGATATTGCAGCCTTCAGCTATAGTATCTCTACCTTAGTTCATTTCATTTCAATTTAGAAATTAAAAAAAACAAAAAAAAAACAAAAAAAAATTAAAAATAAAAATAAAAATAATGGTTTAGATGTGAAAACCAGACTCTGGCACACTCAAACCCAGAATTCTTACTTGAAAACCAATTCTTTGGCTGGTAAGAATTCCTTTTCTTTTTGTTTCCTATTTGATTCATCGATTCAATAATGACTTGAGGACAAGTGTTATGAAACCAGCTCACAAAACGATAGAAAAGAGAGATCCACGCCTTAGAATTCAGCCTCTTCGAGGGGGCAACCTCCTTTACATTACATAAATGAACAATTCTTGGATGATACAAATGAAAAGACCTCCTTTCTATATATAGGAGTCTAAGGGGTCATAACATAATTAGAGCCGACATAACAATAATAATGTAAGGGCACAATAATAACAATAGTGGGCTTCTATGGGGCACATTAGTAACAATATGGGCACTACATGGGTACATCAATATAATAAGTGGGTTGTACTAATAACAATAAGGGGTTACACTAGTAGCATAGGGGCCTAACATGCCCCTCTCCTTCAAAAAGCGTTGTCCTCAACGCTTGAGTAGTTCTTGATGCTTCTGTATAAAATTATTGTCCTCCCATGTGGAATCTTCAGCGGGTAAGCTCTTCCACTTGATGAGATACTCTGAAATTGATTGATTTCGTAGCTGTCGGGTTCTTGTTTCTGTGACTGCTCTAGGTTCCAATATGATTTTTCCTTCCTTTTCAATATCTGGCAATATTGTTTGAATTGGGATCTTTTGCAACTTTCAAATAAGTGGCCATACTTCTTTGTCCTTCTTCCATTCATCCCTTGTTTCATTTATCCAATCTGGTTGGATAATAGAAATAGCACAAAACAATGCTTCCACATCCTCATCCTTGAAGAGTCTTCCCATTCGGTAAGGTTGCCATTTTTTAAGTGCATGTAGTATTGCCAACATTTCCTTCTCATAAATAGCTTGCTTTAGATGTAGCAGTAAAAATACCCAATCGCCTACATCAAAACATTTTTCACTATGATGTTGATCTACCTGTTGTTTCATTTGATTTTGCACCGAAGTGGCATTATCCTTTAAAAGTTGGAGAACTTGTTGTTGATGCCCGATGTGATCTTTCACTGCTTGAACCTTTTTCTTCTTGATATGTCCTTCTATCTTTAGAGTTTGAGGAGTGGTAATTTCTTCCAATCCTTTACAAGATATGGTCGAATTCATTTCTTGACGCTCGATGTGATCTTTCACTTCTTGAACATTTTTCTTCTTGATATGTCCTTCTATCTTGATAGTTTGAGGAATGGTAATTCCGACCAGTGAATTACAAGATATGGTTGGATCCATTTCTTCTTTCTTGATGTGATCTTTCACTTCTTGCACATTTTTCTTCTTGATATGTCCTTCTATCTTGAGAGTTTGAGGAGTGGTCATTCTTGCCAATAGTTTACAAGATATGTTCTGATTCATTTCTTCTTTCTCGATGTGATCTTTCACTTCTTGCACCTTTTTCTTCTTGATATGTCCTTCTATATTGAGAGTTTGAGGAGTGGTAATTCTTACCAATGCTTTACAAGATATGGTCTGATTCATTTCTTCTTTCTCTGGGGTGGGGTCCTGGCGTATATCTTCTTCTTTTGTTGTTTCTTGATCCTTTTCTTCCTCCTCTTCATATTCTATGTAAAATAATTTCTTCTCAGTACACTTATGACCTTTAGTGCATTTGCGATCACAATTGTAACAAAGCCCTTTTTCTCGTTTTTCTTCCAATTGTTGTGGTGTAACCCTTGTAGGTTGTGGAAGGCTAGGAGAAACAACACTTCCATGTTTATAGTTGTGAGGGGTACGCTTCCCGATTTCCATAATTTTGCTTTCCACTATGTCACAAAGTCCTTTTACTCTTTCCAATTGTTGTGGTGTTGCTCTAAAGAAGGTGTTGCTCTTTGTATCCTCATAATGTGCTATCATTTCCTCCGTGAAAATTGACCACGTAACAAGTTGTTTATGAGAACAAATCCCTTTGTACCATAAAAATTGATCTAGTTCTAAATATGAAGATGCAATACATACCTTTTGTAACAGTTGTACACCATGTAGATAAAAATATTGCTCCATCTGAAGTATCCAATTTACCAAATCCTTGCCATCAAACTTCCTCATCTTGCTTTTTCTTGATTTTAGGAGCTCGACCTTGAAATGACTCTAACTCTGTACTTTCAGATCTTTAAGTTCTAAAATTCTGATTTGTAGTAGCCCTCTACGTCCTCTTTCCAATGCCACTGGTCTGATCCAAATCGGATTCTCCAAGAAAGAGTTATGCACAATCTCCCGCAGTGACCTGATTATAGACTACTTCAGTAGAGTGAACTTGTATGAAGTGCCACGTGTCACTGTTTCAACCTTTGACTTTGAGAAATATATAAAAGGAAACTACAGTCTGTCCTCTTTCTGTACCTTCTTACGAAATTTCAATCCGATGCTCAGAAAGAAAGTTATGAAAATTTTCCCCAGGTCACCTGTTTTGAGTGTAATTCAGGAGTCTGCAAAAAGACCAACTTCCTCAGATCATATCTCCGAAAATATCTCGTGAAAAGCTCTGAAATTTGGACCCAAGGTTCAGTGCGATTTCTTCTCAAATGGGTTTTTTTTTGCGACTTCTGAAACGTCACAGAAAAAAAGTTATAGCGAAAATGCCACGATGACCTGTTTGGAGCAGCGAAACCCTAGAATCCAAAGCTCTGATACCAAATGTTATGAAACCAGCTCACAAAAAGATAGAAAAGAGAGATCCACGCCTCAGAATTCAGCCTCTTCGAGGGGGCAACCTCCTTTACATTACATAAATGAAAAATTCTTGGATGATACAAATGAAAAGACCTCCTTTCTATATATAGGAGTCTAAGGGGTCATAACATAATTAGAGCCGACATAACAATAATAATGTAAGGGCACAATAATAACAATAGTGGGCTTCTATGGGGCACATTAGTAACAATATGGGCACTACATGGGTACATCAATATAATAAGTGGGTTGTACTAATAACAATAAGGGGTTACACTAGTAGCATAGGGGCCTAACAACAAGTCAAAGCTTTAGTGGGGGAGAAGCATCAGCATTTTTGTTTTTCTTATCTCATCTCCTCATTGTAAATTCTCAAAGAGTTTGGTTCAGCACTTCAGTATTTCAATAAAGAAGTTGTTTTTGTCTTTGTTCTAATCAGAGGGACCTGTTTAAGCACTATGCAGTGGGACCTGTTCAAAAGACCATGTTACCAGCACCAACATTAGAGGGACCTGTTCAACAAACATAAAAGGGACCTACTAGAGACTTCTATCTCAAGTTACTTCAACAAAGTTTTAACAGAGATTCAAAGGTTGCTCGTCACTGAGGCTCCATCAAACATCAAAGATCAAGGAAGTTGCACACATATAGTTCTTTTCCAGATTTCAAAGAAGCTGCACAAACATTCTCCAGATCTCAGAGGGACCTGTTATGGACAATGAAGATTAGTCATATCTGAACAATAAAGATCAGTCCTACCTATGCATGCCAACTCAACTCTTGATCAACCAATAAAGTGTAATGTATTGTTGTAATTTTTATTTTTAACATTTAAATTCTTAGATTATTTTAGTGTTAAATGTGATGACTATGACTGCTTATGATCAATTTCAAAAACACCCACATATCCATCACCCTTGTCATATTCCTAATTCCTATCATTTCCCAACACTCTAGCCTATCCCCATACTCCTCCTACGATTTTTAAATCCTCTATTATACCACCATCCCAGCCTTGTTATTAACTCTCTATCAGTCCAACATCTCCCTATTCGGCCAAGTACCAATGAGCAAGGGACAGGTGGTGAACTATTGGAAAGCCAAATGTTACACGGTTTCATTCATTGTTTTTGAATCGGCTAAGTTATAACATGATCGTTCGACCAAGTCGACTCATGCAAACAACTATCCGTTATTATACTCCAGTACTCCATACATGCTTATGGTGTTCTCATGATGGTACTCATATAACCCAGTACAGCTACTCCTCTATCATTGAAATATGAATACGCTCTGTTATTATTATAGTGAATTGGGTCAAGTCGGTTGTTAAAATTCCATTTCATTCTCAGTTGTAAAAAGGGTGTTCCATACTAGCAATTCAAGTGTTGTGATTTCAAAAACAAAGGCCGAGAACAACAAGTGCTACGAAAGGAAAGCACAGTAATTGGGCTCACAAGTTTCCACCTCCGCCATAATTCAAGGACAGTCATCTGGTCACTGCTTAAGCCATTGAAGGAGCTGATCTGGAAGAACAAAGGGCGCCACCAGGTTAGTTGTGTGGAGCGAAAAGCAAAGGTAACAAACCAAAATACCCTTGTTAAATTAGTAAGCATAAACGAAGAGGGTTAGAGCAGGAGTTTCTCTGTCAAAATGACTAATAGAGTAGAGCCAAACACATTTGATAGTTCTCAGTACCACGATGACTGTATTGCAATTTTAAGAGAAAAACAATGACTTCCCTTCTTGGAGAAGTTTAATGGGAGCAATGAGGAAGTAACTAAATAGTTTTCCTTTACACTTAATGGGGAGAAAGCATTGATAGGCAATTTCTCATTTAGGATCTCAGAAGACACCATAGCACAATCCTTGGGGATCAGCCAAGAAGGAGAAAAATACTTCAAAACAAAACAATTCAAAGAAAAATCATGGACCCAATTCATGTCCAGGTCAAGGGTTTCATCTGTTAACTGGAAGAAGGGTGTCCCTAGGAGCTGGCTGATGCATCCATGGGACGAAATGGTGTATATCATTCAAAAATTTGTTACGTGTGAGGGTCGTTACAGCATATTCTATTTATACCACATCAAACTCCTGTTACATTTAAAAGGGCAGTGCACCATTAGTTTACCATATTTCCTCTTGCAGAGCTTGACCAAGATGTCAAAAACTATCCAAAATCAAAAAGGTAATGAGGACAAAAGCTTGTATCATTTCGGGTTAATTAAAATTCTCATTGAATTTGAAGTGCAGAAAAAGGGAAAGACATGGAAGGAATTTCTGGCTGCCAATCAAATCAAAGATGGAGAGGATGAGCAAGAACAGCAAGAGCACTCAAGATTTATGCTTGACATTGATGAAGAGATCCCTGTGCGCAAATCAAGAAATGTCCCTCCACCCAGTAGTAGTGTGAGGACGAGAAAGATGAGACAAGAGGCTGCCCAGAAAATGGAGCAAGATAAAATTTTCACTACATATACAAGAAGATCCAGGAGAGCACAAAAGACCCAGCCACAAGAAGATCAACCAGAATCAAATGCACATGCACCGATGGACATCAAGAGCAGTGCTCACTCACAGCATGGACCAGAAGCCGAAATGGAGTTTGAGAGTAACAATAGGCAAGGAAAAGAGTCACCACCTGCAATCAAGAAACAAAGGAGGCTGGAAAAGCAAATTGAAAGGTTAAAAGAAGAACTGATGGAGGCCAACATGCTGGAGAAAGTCATTAAGAGGGAGAACGAAATGCTGAGAACTCAGAGTAAGAAAACCCAGCAGAAGAATGAGAAGCTTAAGGAGCAAATCAAAGAGCTCAAGGCTGAACAAACTGACATTTGCAAGTGGGCAACCAAATGGTATACCCAAAAGAAAGCCCTCAAGGAGAAATACAAGAGTTTGAAACATGAGCTCCACATTCAGAAAGATGCCCAAGCTAAGAAGAACATAGATGCATTGTTAAAAGCAGTAGAGGTATAGGCAGGAACAGAGTATAGAGGCAGAACATCAGGATTAGCATGAGGACATGCTAAGTCATTGAGCTTGGGGTAGATGTTGGTACCATTCCATTACCATCTTTTTCTTCTAGAAACACCATCATTTGTCTACCTTTTTCCTCCATAGACCCCTTATATCCATTGAAATTGATTAATTAATCGCATTATAGTTGTTAGTTTGCATTAAAGTTAATTTATGAATTTTTATGTTAGAAATTAGGAATTTTCAATAAAAAAAGATTACAGGAAGTCATAACATCCTGTAAATGGTTTATAATCTGACACGTGGCATGACAGGCAAGCCAAAGCAATGGATAGGAACAAGACCTGGAATGTACATGCATGGTGAAAAATCAATTCTACAGCAAATCAAAAGCTCCTGGTTATGCGGTCCATGCTGGTCAAACCCCAGCCTTTTGGTTACAAAGGCAGTAAAAGCCATGGTTTCCCAAACTGGTTTCGTTTTGTTTTTTTTTGGAAATCGGTTTAGATTAGAAATGACCAAAAATCATTCCATTGTAAAAGCAGAAACATCTGCTTAATGAATGTACATTCGATTCAGATAGGGACAGGCAGATAAAGACTGCGTATTATTTTGTTTTCAAGAACAGTTACGATTATTATCTCTGTGCATCATTTGAGAACAGAACTCTTGTATGTGATTGCAATCTTCAGCACTTAAATATAGTCACGGTTTTACTCCAGCAGTGTTTATGCGTTAATACTCTCGTTGCTTGAGTTTACTTTAGTGTACCATTGAAACGTGGATGGGCCCTACGTGGATTCGTATACTGTTAATTTCATTTCCTTAGCAGTTTTTTTTAATTTGAATAGAACGCATAGTGTTTAGTGTTATTTCCATGTTTATGACTTTGTCGATTTGATTAGAAATTCTCAGAAATGGTATTTATGGTGATAGCTTGAAGATTTTATCGTTAGATCATTGAACCATATCTTGTAAGAGATTCGATCCATCATTATATTTTAAAGCATCTCCATAGACTCTGTTTTCATGCATTTAAAATTTAGTGTGCTTTTGATTTTTCATGAATGCTTAAGTGTTAACTAGACAGAGCTTTTGTGCATAGCATCCTTGTAAGAGGATTAAAATCTCAGTCTAGCAATATGATGTATCCTTAGGACAGTTAGATAAGTTAGGTGATCTAAGTGTTAAGGTGAGAGGAAACATATATTAACCTTCTGTAAAGGAGTATTGTAGCCTATCACAATAAACACTTAGTTAGGAATACTTTATGTCTATAGACTTTAGACACATGCCTCAAAGTTTGCTTATCCTAGTTGATAATAAATCTAGTCTAATCTAGCACCCTAGATTGGCCACTACAAAGATGCTCCATTGCCTAACATCGGAATGTACAGGTTATCCGCTTTAGAGAATGCAGAGATTAAGAAGCAGGTATAGAAGCTGCTCGATAAAGGGTTCATAAGACCAAGCACATCACCATGTGGATCTCCAGTCGTACTGGTGAGAAAGAAAGATGGTTCGTGGAGGATGTGCATTGATTACAGAGAACTGAATAAAATAACGATCAAGAATCGTTATCCTCTTCCTCGCATTGATGATCTATTAGATCAGCTAAAAGAAGCAGTTTACTTTTCCACGTTAGACTTGTGTAGTGGCTACGATCAGGTTAGAGTTGCATAACAAGATGCATGGAAGACTGCTTTCAAAACAAAGCAAGGGCTGTATGAATGGCTGGTTATGCCTTTTGGCTTAACTAATGCTCCTGCTACTTTCATGAGAGTTATGAATGATGTACTCCGACCTTTTATTGATGATTTTGTAATTGTATATTTAGATTACATTCTTGTTTTCAGTAAAACATGGGAAGAACACTTGAAGCATGTAAAGCAGACTTTAGATGTTTTGAAAAGAGAAAATCTCTATGTGAAGTTATCAAAATGTGAATTTGGCAAAACATCTTTAAATTATTTGGGTCATATTGTACAGGGTGGTGAATTGAAGATAGATCCCTCTAAGGTTGAAGTCATTGTGAACTAGCCTAAACCCAAATCTGTTACAGAAGTTAGGAGTTTCCTAGGAGAAGCACATTATTGGAGAAAGTTTATTGCTAACTTTTCCTTGATTGCAGCTCCCTTACATGCTTTAACAGGATTGAACAAGGTGTTTCAATGGGGAGGCAAATAGCAAAAAGCCTTTGACACCTTAAAAGAAAAAATTAGTACAGCACCAGTACTAGCACTGCCAGATCTTCAACGACCATTCGAGATTCAAACAGATGCTAGTGACTATGCCATGGGAGCAGTGTTGATGCAACATGGTAAACCCATATGTTATCATTCTAATACATTTACTTCTGCAGTAGCTAATTATCCCACATATGATAAAGAATTGTATGCATTAGTACAGAGCGTGAAAAAGTGGAAACATTACCTAATGGGCAAAGAAACAATTATACATACAGATCATCGAACACTTCAATATTTACACTCACAAACTAAATTGCAACAATCAAGACACTATAGGTGGATGGGTTTTCTATAGCAGTTTCATCTTGTCATCAGATATAAGAAGGGCATACACAATAATTTTGCAGATATGTTATCAAGACCAATCATAAATGCATCTACTATACTTAAGCATAACTTAGTATTGCATGAAAGCTACATTGAACAATATGCTCAAGATGTAGATTTTAAAGATGTATATGCAACTTTAAGTCATGGAAAACATGTAAAAGAATTGGATTACCATGTTAAAGAACAACTCTTATATCATTTGGGAAAGTTATGCATTCCTCAAACTGAAAAGCACATACTTCTCTAATATCAGGTCATTTTGGTGTAAGTAAAACAATTTCACAGCTGCAAAGGTTCTGTTATTGGCCAAGAATGCATGAAACAGTTTCTAGATATATTAAAGTGTGTATCATGTGTGCTAAAAGCAAGCCCAGTAATAGAAAATTAGGCTTGTACACTCCACTTCCAGTTCCTTCTCGTCCTTGGGAAAGTGTTTCCATGGACTTTGTTGGGGGATTGCCAAAATATAGAAAAGGTCATGATTATTTATATGTTATTGTGGATAGGTTCAGCAAAATCTGTATTTTAATACCTTGTAACAAGCAGATTACAACTGAACAAACAGTGAAGTTGTTCTTTCAACATGTATGGGTTCATTTTGGGTTAACCACTTCTATATTATCTGATCGAGATTCCTGATTTGTTGGGAAGTTTTGGTCAAGTCTATGGGAGTTGATGGACACCAGATTAAAGAAGAGCACAACATTTCATCCACAAACAGATGGCCAAACAGAGGTGGTCAACAGGACAGCGATCCAGTTGCTGAGGGGCTATTGCAGCAAGCATCTCAAGCTTTTGGATGAGTATTTGTGTTATGTGCAACATGCTTACAACCTTGCCAAGCACTCTTCTACACAAAGATCTCCTTTTGCGACTTGTTTTGGTTTTACACCAAAGTCTCCCTTGGATTTTTTCTTTAGTAAAGACATAGCAGTTGATGGACACAGTGATGTGGACAAAGCAACCAAGTTCATTGAACAAATCCAAGAAATTCACCAGGAAATGCAAGAATAGCTGGAAAGAAGCTAGGCCAAGTACAAGGCAAGGCATGACAAGCATCAAATTGAGCATAGCTTCCAAGTTGGTGATCAAGTCTGGCTGTACATCAACAAAGACAAAATGCAAGGTGAAGGTAAGAATTTGAAACCAATAAGGTATGGGCCTTTCAAGATACTTGAGAAAATTAGTGAAAATGCTTTTGGCCTTGATTTGCAAGCTTATATGCATATCTATTCAGTCATTAATGCAGCAAACTTGAGACTATTAGAACCTTCATTGATCGAAGATCCCGAAGAGAAAAGTCAGTTGCCTTCTATTGATGATCTGTTTCCTGAATATCTCAATGAGTTATAGGAAGACACAGTTCTGGACAGGAAGGTGAGAACTACGTGCAGAGGGGATGTTGAGTACTTGAGAATTGGACTCGAAGGTTCAAAACCAAGTAGTGCACGATGGATAGAAATTGGACAAGTGAGGAATTTGTATCCTCACTTGATTGATGCTTAAAAACCAACTTTTGGTGGTCCAAAAGCTTTTTCAGTGGGAAGGCATGATCCAAAATGGATCCAAAAAACCCTCTAAGTCTTCAAAATAAAAAACTATCGCATAAAGAAAAACCTTTACAAATGCAAAAAACACTATCGAGAGCAAAAAACATGAAGAAACAGTGAAAAACAGAGCTATCGGAGGCTTGAACAATGATGCACAGGAGCCATTGGATCTAGCCAATCAACAGTCCAAATCCGATCGGTATATCGTAGTTGGCAAGGGCAAGCGGAGGCTATCAGAGTCTATCATGTGAAATTTGCGAAAGTGATTAGCGCGGGTCATTGACGACCATTGCTCAAGCACGTAGATCAGCGACCCAGGTTAACTCGCAATATCACGATGGCAAAATACAAAGGAGCACTTATACAAAGGCCCAGGGACTATACGATTGCGATATCACAATATTGCATCGGAATGATACAAAAGAGCGGGGCCAATATACATGCAACTTGCGATAAAGTCAAACCTGACAGGGTTATGGATGAAATTTAATATGTTTTGAGTTCTGTAGAAAAGGTGTTTTTTAATGTAAATTCGCATTTTCGTTAAATAAACGAAAAACAAAGGAAATGCGAATTGGGTGATATAACGGACCCGAAAGGGTTTTTAGACGTAGCGAGTGTTAGGATATTCCGAGACATAGGAAATAGTTAAGTACAACTTGGTCTAGTATAGAGTTAGGTAAAGTGTGTTTCTTTACCGTTGTACATTTTGTAACTTACAATCCGACGGTCACGATATGTAGTGATCCGATGGTTCATTCTCTCCTCGGTATTACCGACACTTGATCCGTGGCTTGACACCCGATTGGTCCATGATTTCTATTTAAAGCGCATGGAGAGTCATTTGTAGGGTAATCCATGCATGAGAGAAGCATATGTAAATTTTCATTTTTTTATTAATAAATTGCCTGAAGTGGTCGCGTTGGCTCAGGCCGTGGACTATTTCCCTCTTTGATGGTTTTAACCATGTCAAAAATACTAGTGTATTTATCTGCAATCTGGTTGTGAGCGGTGTCCTTTGGTGTTCTGTCTGAGGAACTTACCCTATAAATTCCTACATGGTATCAGAGCTATTTGAGGGCCGCATCCGTTGGTGATCCAAATCTGAAGCCGGTAGAACTGCATCTGATTGTTGTTTCCTAGATCGGCTGTTTCTGACTACTTTCGGGCCGAGAGGACTGCTCTGTTGTGTTGGGAGCATCTGTTCCAGTGAGGAACCCCTTTTGTTTCATGCGAAAAGGTTTCTGGTAGCCCTAGCTGCGTCATTTTTAAGATCTGTAGGTATACAGTGTTTATTTGCAGTTTACTGTTATTTTCTCTCTGTCTATTTCAGTTTGGGTTTATTTAGCCTTTTTTATTACCGGATCTATACCTTTCATTTCTGCGTATGCTCTTTGCCCTGCGACTTTGTGGGATCTTGGCAAATCAGAAACAGAAAGGAAGGATTTTTCTCATGCGTATGCTCTTTTCCCTGCGCCTTAGGGTGATCTCGGAAAATCAGAAACATTGAGGAAAATATTTAGTTTCCGGCCAAAGCTAACTTTGAGCCGCAAGGTTCATTTTTGAAAATATTTAGTTTTTCGGCTAAAGCTAACTTCGAGCCGTAAGGTTCGTTTTCTTTGCATGTTCGTGTTGGGTTTTGTGTTTTTTGTTTTGTAGGGAAAAAGAGCCTTCTCAAAGCAAGCACGCAACCCAAAGCATCAACCCCCCCCCTCTCTCTCTCTCTCAAATTTTTTGTATAGCTCAATTGGTTCAAAGCTATTCTAAGAGAGTAGAGGTCTTGGGTTCAAGTCTCCATTTTTTGGGGGTGGATTTTTTCATTTCCGCACATTCCCGCACTTCGTCGGCGACTTCATCAACTTTTTTCAAAAAGCCATAACTTCTTCATCCGGAAGCCGTTTTCAGAGCCGTTTTTTTTAAACCAGCCTAATTTTTCAAGATCTATCCATTGGAACACTTATTTTCAGCATCTTTAGCTTCATTTTCCATTGAAATGGAAAGTCAATACCAAGTTACCCTTGACAGCACCAACTACTTCCAATGGTTGTCCTACATTGAGGATTTACTTAGAAGTAAAGGTCTCTACCGAATAGCCTCAGGCCAAGAAAAGAAACCAAAGGATGAAGATAAGGCTGCTAAATGGGAAAATAGGCAAGATCAAGCACGTGGATTGATAGGGATGTCTATTTCTCCAGATCTTAGATTCCATATTGCAGAACTTGATACTCCTGATGAAGCAATGAAACAAATCAATAAAGTTTTTGGGATTAAAAATGAACTTAGAGCCCATCAACTTGAAAATGAGTTGCTTACATTGGACCCTAATAATTTTTCTTGCATTGAAGATTTCTTGTCCAAATTCAAGACCCTTAGATATCTCTTGGAAGGTGTTAAAGTTAAGAAAGAAGATAGTAACCTTATCTATTCCATTCTTACTAAGTTCTGACCAGCCTACTCTGTGTTTGTTTCCACCTTCCATTCTATAAGAGAATCCTTCATTTCTCAAGGAACAGACTACAAGCCCCCTTCCTTTGACTCTTTTTGTGATTCTTTAATAAGAGAACAAGAAAAACTCTTACACCTTGGTCTTCTTAATCTTGGAAACTCTTCCAAGAAAGCGTTAGCCGCCCAGCAGCAACCAAATTCAAAGAATCCTAAGAAGTCATATCCTAAAAAGAATGGTCCTAAACCAAACAAGGGTCCTAAGCAATTTCAGCCCCAAAATGAAAAATCATTTCAACAAAATGATAAGACAAATAAAAACAAAGGGAAGAAGACTGATAGACATTGCAATTTTTGTAATCGAGATGGCCACTTTGAATCAAAATGCTTTAAGAAGATGGAAGCCTTGGAAGTAGCAATGAAGAATCATAACATCCATTTGGGGCAATCTTCAACTTCAACTTCATCTTCAGGAATGGAACTTTCTGCATGTGGTTGTCAAGCATCTCGGTCTGGCTATGCATTAAATGTATCTTCTTCTTCTCATTCTCATGAGTGGCTCATTGATTCTGGAGCTTCTTATCACATGGCCAAAAACAAAGCCATGTTTTCTTCTTTAAATGATTGTAACACCAAAAATATATATGTTGGTGATGATAGATCTCTTAGTGTTGTAGGGACTGGAACTGTTCATCTAGACAATGGTCAGTTTAATGATGTATTATGTGTTCCAACCTTATCCTGAAACCTTCTATCTGTATATCAGATAACTCATTCAGGTGAAGGTAAAATCGTTGAATTTTCACCTCATGATGTTGTAATCAAGGACCTAAGAGATCCTAAAAAGATTTTAGCTACTGGCATTGTTGATGATTCTACAAGGTTGTATATGTTTCACAACTTTGGGTCATCAAATCTTCCCTCAGTATTTGTTGCTCATAACGATGAAGTGAGCAAACTTTGGCATGAGCGATTTGGTCACTTAAACTATCGCTCCCTTCAGCATCTATGTAAAGAAAATATGGTGACAGGTCTTCCTATGGTATCTTGCAGAGATGGTGTTTGTTCCGGATGTGTACTCAGAAAACATCATCGGGACAGTTTTGAAAAACGTGCCTCTTGGCACGCCTCAGCCCCTTTACAGCTTGTGCATAGTGATTTATGTGGTCCACTTCTTGTTGTTTCATTCTCTGGCTGCAAGTATTTCTTAACTTTCATTGATGATTTCTCTAGACGCACTTGGGTATACTTCTTAAAACTCAAGAGTGAAGTATTTAACACATTCTTGGCCTTCAAAGCCTTTTTTGAAAAACAATCTGGACATCAAATTCTTAAGCTAAGATCTGATAATGGAGAAGAATATGTTAAAAACACATTCATCAACTTTTGCACTGAGAATGGAATACAAATGCAACATACTGTTCCATATAATCCACAACAAAATGGTGTAGCTGAAAGGAAGAATCGCACCTTAAAGGAAATGGCTAATTGTATGCTACAATCTAAAGGACTTGGTCTTAGTTTTTGGGCAGAAGCAATTAACTGTGCAAATTACATAATAAATCGCACTCCTACTAACTTAAGCTTTAAAGAATATCACTCCTGAAGAAGCATGGAGCTCAATCAAACCAGATGTAAGTCACTTTCGTGTTTTTTGAAGTGAAGCGTGGGCCCATATTCCAGATGAAAAGCATAAGGCTTTAGAACCTAAGAGTGAAAAATGTACTTTTGTTGGATACTCTGAAGATGTCAAAGGCTATAGACTTATTCCATTTAAGTCCAAAAATGTTATCATTAGAAGAGATGTAAAATTTGATGAAAATATATCGGCCTACGAGCCTAGTCCGGCGGTTGTGCCACCTCTCCCTATCTCTTCTACTTTTGAAAACATTTCTTCTTCAGATGATGAAAGTGAGGATGACAATCCTCCCCCACCATCTCAGGATCCTCCTTCAGCTCCTCAGCTTCCAAAAGGGGTTCGTGCTACTCGAGATGCAGCAGGTGATCTTGCCGGTGATCCTACAGATCAGCGACGTACACGTTCTCAGTTCGAGAGAGCCTCTTCTTTACTGGCTCAAGCTCCAATAAATTATGATCCTGACACCTTTGCAGAAGCTTCAGGCCATCCAGATTGGGAAGCAGCTATGAATGAAGAATATCATTCATTGTTGACAAATGATACATGGGATCTTGTTCCTTTACCAAAGGGACAAAAACTTGTTAGATGCAAATGGGTTTACAGAACCAAGTATGGACCAGATGGGAAAGTTGATAAACATAAAGCTCGTCTTGTTGCTAAGGGTTTTTCACAGGTTGAAGGCATTGACTACACTAAAACCTTCTCCCCTGTTGCCAAAATGAACTCTATCCGCCTTGTTCTTTCCCTTGCTGCCTCTTTCAAATGGGAAGTCCATCAGATGGATGTTAAATCTGCCTTCTTGCATGGGGACTTGCATGAATAAATCTATATGGAACAACCCATTGGCTTCATACAAACAGACTCCAGCCTTGTATGTCGACTTAAGAAATCCCTTTATGGTCTCAAGCAAGCTCCTCGGGCTTGGTATGCCAAAATGGATAGCTTTCTTTTAGAATCTGGCTTTTCTAGGTGTCATTCTGACAATACTGTCTACACCAAGAAAGTGGGCAACTCTCTTATCATCCTTGTTCTTTATGTTGATGATCTTATCCTTACTAGTAGTGATCCCAACCTTATAAACCATGTGAAGTCTAGCCTTAAAATGAAATTTGAAATGACAGACTTAGGACACTTACACTATTTTCTCGATCTTCAAGTCTTGCAATCCAAGGAGGGTATTTCCCTTTCCCAGTCCAAGTATGCTTGTGATATTCTACGTCATTTTCACATGGAAGACTGTAAGCCAGCCCCTTCTCCCTTTCAGTCTGGAGTCAAACTTTCGGCCACTTGTACTTCTCCTGAAGTTGATGCTACCTTATACTGTCAACTTGTAGGAAAACTCTTATATCTAACTCATACTCGTCCTGACCTTTCCTTTGCTATTGGTCTTGTTGCTCGGTTTATGCAAAACCCACGTGAAAGTCATTGGAAAGCAGCTAAAAGAATACTTCGTTATGTTCGAGGTACAGTTCAGTTTGGGATTCATTACAGTGCCGAAGCAGCTCCTCTATTGGTTGGTTTCACTGATTCTGATTGGGCTGGTGAACCTGATGATCGGAAGTCTACTACCGGTAATGTGTTCACTCTTGGTTCAGGACCTATTACATGGGCTTGTAAGAAACAAGCTGCCATTTCTCTTTCATCAACAGAAGCAAAGTATCATGGTGCTGTAGAAGCTAGTAAGGAAGCCTTGTGGCTTCGTCGGATCCTGTCAGAGTTTGGCTTTCAGCAGCAGCATCCGACTACACTTTGGTGTGATAATCAAAGTGCCATTCAGCTATGCAAAGATCCAGTCCAACATCAGCGCAGCAAACACATTGAACTGCACATGCACTTCATCAGAAAGCTCATCCATGACCATGTTCTTGAAGTGAAATATTGTTCTACAGATGATCAAGTTGCAGACATCTTTACAAAGGCTCTCACAGAGGTGAAGTTCACTAAACTTCGATTTATGGTTGGAGTTTAGGAAGTTGTCACTAAGGGGGGATAGGCTCTAGTGCCTCCTTCCTTCTCCTATTGTGTCATATTTGTAAATCCTTCAATCCTATCCCAAGTTGTTCTTAAGGGGGGATGTTAGGATATTCCAACACATAGGAAATAGTTAAGTACAACTTGGTCTAGTATAGAGTTAGGTAAAGTGTGTTTCTTTACCGTTGTACATTTTGTAACTTACAATCCGACGGTCACGATATGTAGTGATCCAACGGTTCATTCTCTCCTCGGTATTACTGACACTTTATCCGTGGCTTGGCACCCAATTGGTCCATGATTTCTATTTAAAGCGCATGGAGGGTCATTTGTAGGGTAATCCGTGCATGAGAGAAGCATATGTAAATTTTCATTCTTTTATTAATAAATTGCCTGAAGTGGCCGCGTTGGCTCAGGTTGTGGACTGTTTCCCTCTTTGAGGGTTTTAACCACGTCAAAAATACTGGTGTATTGATCTGCGATCTGGTTGTGAGCGGTGACCTTTGGTGTTCTGTCTGAGGAACTTATCCTGTAAATTCCTACAGCAAGATGTGTTTTGAGTTCCGAAACGAACGGGATTTCAGGCGGGCCTTAGGCGATAAGTGGTATTGTCCGGGCTCTGCCCAAGCCCATACACTTGCTGCCATGTGTCCAGGCATCGAAGAGAGAAAACCACCCTTTTCGGGCGGGTAATCCTCGTGCGCATAAGCCACCCGAAATCAATAATAATTGTTGATCAACAATTACTTACGATGGTGCCCAACGTCAAATCCGAAGGGATTATGGGGCGGAATTGATAATATTTCAGGTCCAATAGACCGTGTTTGGGTGGATTTTCCCGTGTTTTGTGTATTTCTCTGTTTAAACATAGAACGACTGTTTTGGGGATTTCTAAAGCGTCGATGGTTCCTTCCGTTGCTGAACAGGTGGCCACCATCCTTGAAGATGTTACACCATGATTGGTTAACGCTTAGAGGGGGTTTGAACGAATAGAGGAAAGAAGCCAAAGAGCCCCTGAAGGGGAAACGAACAAATAGCACTGATTGGCTTAAAAGCCACAGAATGACAGAGACAGAGGCAAGCAGTGCTGAGACGAAGAGAAAACAGAGACAGAGAGCAAGAGGGAGAGTCTGTGTACTCAGATAGACTTGAGGGATTCAAGTAAACTCCTGTTGTTTTGTATCTATTGTGTTCAGACACAAATTGAGCTCACTTTTGTAAAAATATGCTCTTAAAGACATAATAGAGAGGTCACCACTGAAGGCTGGACCAAGAGATGTAGCCCAGGAGTTTTGGGTGAACTCCTTGATTATTTTGCTGTGTTATGTGTGTCTGTTATGTTTTTTTAGCTTCTTCATTGTCTATATCATTCGCAATCTTTTCGATACGTTGCACTAAGTGATGTAGGCAAATCCATGCACATGAGTCTGTAATACCTTAATATTCGTCTAAGATCTCATTTTCAGATCAACATTATTGAATTTATAGATCAATTTATCATCACCAGGTTTGGCTTACCTTCTGCCTTAATGTTTGATAATGCATCTTATTTTTTAGGCAATGTTATCACAAAGTTTGCTCTTAAAAGAGGATTTAAACTTAAATATTATGCTAATTATTATCTGTAAGGAAATGGGTCAGCCGAATCCACAAATAAGAACCTTATCAGGATTATTAAACGAATTGTTGATCAAAGTCAAAAGAACTGGCATAAATATTTAGTGTTTGCTCTATGGGTAGATCGAATAACTCATAAAACCTCCATTGGCACTTCTCCTTTTAATCTGGTTTATGGGAAAGAAGTTGTCTTACCAACAAATGTAGCTATTCCCTCATTTTCCTTAGTTCAATTCATCGAAGAAACTCCTTCCTCATCTATGCAACTTAGATAATTACAAATGCTTAAACTTGAAGAGGAATGAGAGAAGGCTAGAATTACCCATGCACATCATTAGTAGTTAGTCAAAGCCTCCTTTGATTGAAATTCTATATCTTCAAAAAATTTCCAACTCGGAGACTTAGTATTAAAATGGGATAAAGCCCATGAAGAGAAAGGAAAACATACCAAGTTCCAGCGAATGTGGCTTGGCCCATTCCAGATTGTCAAGTTAATAGGCCCATCAACTGTTCTGCTACAGGATTTATCAGGTAAGAGAGAATCTCTACCTGTTAATGGGCAGGTCCTAAAGAAATACTTTCCATAGAAGATGATCTCTTTTGTTCACTATATATTATAGTCTTTAGTTAATTTTCTTTTGAAAAAATAATACAAGTTGAAAACATTTACTTTTGGTTTTCCAAAGAATAAGTTTCTCTTCTTAATTTTGACTTTTCGCTTGTATAAGTAAAGATTTTTGTGAAAGTAATCTTCACATATGAAATGTATAGTTAAGTTTGATTTCTTTTAAAATTGATTGTCTTCCTCCTTAAATTATCTGATTTTGATGAAACTTAACTTTGAAAGAGAAACTACTCCTTTATATCAGTCTAGAAAAGTATCTATACAAAGTAAAGGCTATGTCCAAGAAGGCATCCCCAAAAACTCTACAATTGTCGTCCAAAACCTCTTATGGGGCCAATGATCCTCTCCACTTAGTCAGTTTTCATTTTTAGAGTGTAATTCTAAAATATACCTAAACTTAAGGGATAAGAGGTTTCATCAAGAGCTGGCTTACCATGATCATAAGATTATAACTGAACTGATATTACCAAAACTGCATATCAAAACAGGGTAATGGCTTATGGTTATAATAATCAAAATACAAGGGGTCTCATCACATGCCAGCTTGTTCAGTTAAGTTATGAATCAAGTGAATGGCATTGTCAATATTGGTCACCAAACCAAGACATTGTCCTTTAGGAAATGCAGATGAAAAGCTGAAGAAACAACTGAATAACTTCAGAAAGTAAAGAAAGCAATAAGTATACTTACGAACTTATCTTTAAAATTTCATTCTGATTTAAGTGGAATACTGGGTCATTACTGGTTAAAAGGTAACCCTGCCGAGGCTATGAACGCCTGTTGGCAGCAAAGGCTCTACCTATGACAATAGAGTAAATAAAAAAACCAATCTAAGGAGCGACTCATGGCTTTATCTTTAAAAAACCAAGTAAAGACCGATGTACACAATGTTACTTTTTATAAGAAAGGAATAGTCAAAAGAACAGTAGTTAGGCGGATGATTGTTTTATTATGAAAGCAATAATTCTTACCTTATATTCCATATAATCTGTTTTATTTTCAAAACTATCTTTATTTTGGAAGTTTTAGAAATTTCAAAAAACTCTCAGAGATAACTGGTTCTTCCAAGTGAATCGCCAACTGTTGTGGTACTCAAAAGCCCCCCATTTAGTAATAATAATAGTTAACGTTACATTAACTAAATGGGGACCCTTTAAAATTTTTATTCAAAAACCAAAACTTAGCATTTACTCATGTCTTTTATTTTTGAATAAAGCAAAATAATAATCAAGACCTTTTTGGGAACTACTAAAAACTCACATTTTCATATATAGTACGTCTAAAAAACCCACTAAAGGAACTTTCTAAAAAACCTCCAAAGCCAAGCAAAACGTTTAAGATAAGGGCTCCATGGTCTAAATTATCATAAAACATGACAAAAAAAACAGAAGTCCTTAAACTTTTTAGGCTTAAGTATCGCATCACATAACACGACCCATGAAGAATTTTATCTTAAATACGATATAGCAAAGTTTGCGAGTTGCAAAATCGCGATGGTGCTTTGGATTTTATCGCATCGCATTTTGGGTATTCAAGAAAACACATTGCACCTGCCATAAGCCGATATTGCGATATGCGATTTGCGCCCAAACCCACACTGTAGAGTATTAAAAGCAAATATTTCAAGCCAATCAAATCTATTGCCTAAGATGAGCCTAGTAAGTAACCATACGTGAGACAACTAATGCACAACTCGCATCTCACATCTCGCATCTCGTAGACACACAACAGGAGGTAAGAATGTTGGAAGGCACACCTTATGGTATTGCAATCTGAGATATTGCTTCGCAAATCGCACAAGCTCTATCATCGCAATATAATGGCTCGCTACCCTAAAAAAATTTCATCCCATTTTTCGACGCAAACATTTATGAGCAATAAAGCTAAGGGATAACAAATCATTAGTGGACATTAGTGGGTAATAACTGCATTTATGTATGAAAAGCCATTTAGCTTGATACGATATCTTGTTACATGCATTCAAATAATGCTTCTTTTACCACCTTTACAAGCTATCTACATTATTTCATTTTTACGTTCATCTTTGAGTGTCTGATATCTTTTGTTCTTCATTTCAGGAAAAAACCCGCAGAGCAGAGAGTTGAGAAGAATGGGGAAGAAAGGCAAGGTTGTAGCCTTTGGCAAGACAGGGATGACTCCCCTGTTCATAGACACCACATGCAGTAAAGAGGGAGGAACCTCTACTTAGGAGACTATGTACAACATACTGGAGGAGGAACAACCAACGATTATGGAAACAAATATTACAGTTGATGGCCGAGATTCCTCAGATGCTTCCATGCTAGAGACAGCTTGCTCATTTTTGCACCTTATAGCTGCTCGACTGAAGATAATCCCTTATACCAATATGGTAAAATGGGTTATCAATGAAGCAGATATTTCAAACAGACAATTGAGGACGAGAAGCCAAGGGGCCATCAGATCTTTCACCCCGGACAATTTATGACTTATGTACCACCTACCAGAGCCACATGTCATCTACAACAGACAATTCATGGAAAATTTTGTTAAAGAGAACAACGACCCAACGGCTTGCACCCGTGCCTCATCGAATAATGAAGAAAAGATCAAGAAAGACAAAAATGGTATGTACACTACTGCATCTATTTGTCCCCCTTATAGTTTTGTTGCGGCTACGTTATGTCGACTGTTTGGTAGACCTGATAGTACCAAGTTCTCCCGGGATTGGTTTCCGTTAATTGAAGCAGTCATTAACACAACCATTATGAATTGGGCCCAAATCCTGTCAGATAATTTAGCAAAAACAATTATCGAGTATAAAAGAAGAAGAAGAATTGCTTAGAGGGTGAACCCTCCATTTTTTATGAGCGCCTATGTTATGGACACTATTTGTTTTAGTTCAGATTTCCCCATCATTGGATGGAAATGGATTGTTCAGAATCCACTTCCCATTCATGTCTACCACAAGGTCATGTGGGTATCCAATTTTCAACCACATTTTTTCAAGATTTACCATGGAGTTATGCTCCCTATTTATAAGCAGCTGTATAATTGAGACGCCCCCAGATTTTCCCAAGAAGCTAAATTTGACATCCTCCCAGTGGCTAGATGGTTCAGGGAGGAGACATTTACCTATATCAGAGTTTTTGGCAGCATCACCTCCCCCACATCCTTCCATATTATGTTCCAGATAAATTGATGGTTAGGGAAATAGCCTACAAGACAGCTATTGAGGGAGGAATGAGCCATACATTGAAAGAGTCAAAGAAGGCCATTTGGCTTGTATTCCCTGTACATTGCAGAGCATTTTCACTACACGACCTAGAACACATGCTCAAAGAAGCAGAGAACATGCTATCTCTGCAATTACCCAAATTCCCTAGACAATAGTATGACTCGTTTGGAACAGCCAAGAATTTCACCACCATGGTGAAAATAAAAGTATTCACCAATGAGGAGGATGATTTTGATGATATATTTTTGCATAAAAACACCTTTTCAAAGGTGAAACATATGGCCCAACTACTTTTTGACCATGAAGATCTGGAAAAGTTTTACAGTCACAAAGAAAGAAGGCTCGCAACGGTCCCATTGGACCAATTGTTAATTGAACCAATAAGGGAGCCTACTCCCAGCGTGACTATAAAAGGTGACTCCAAAGAAAACTCCAAATCTGATTCTGGAGTAGAGTCTCAAGAAAAATCTATCGAAGAATCATGACATTCATCACAGAATGGCAAAAGCAGGAGCATCGAGGATACAACCCAATCTACACAGAAGATAGTTGAACATGCTTCAGCTAGCAAGCATGTTGAAATCCCTACTACCTCTGCACAACCAATAAAAACCACGGTAATTGATTTAGAGGAAGAGTGGGATAATTTTAATAAAAGCCTTAATATAGAGGAACTGGTGCCAAAGCTACAAACGCTACAACACAAGACAGCTCTAGAAATTACAGTGGAAGAAACTGCAAATGAACCAGAAGTAGGGCATACCCCTGTCACCCCCACCTCTGAGATAATTCTAAAAATTGAATAAATACCCCCTCTAGATGTATTATATAGCCCACAGCATAAGGCTGTGGTGAAAAGGCAAAGAAAGAAAATAAAATTGGACTCTATAGCTGCTACTACCCCCGAAAACGAACTAGTGGATGTTCTATGGAAGGAATCGCCAGTTGATCCATCCGCCAACTTAACTAGACTCTCGCAATTTGTAGGAGCTCATGCTACAATGACCATAGATAAAGCAACAGAAGTGAAAACGTTTCTTAGATATAGGTATAGGGAAAACAAAATATCGTCACTCAAGCAACAGTTACAGCAAGTTAAATCTGACCAACAGGCAAGGATACAGTTGGCCAATCTTCAACAGGAATTTGAAAAGATGCAAATAGAACATCGAATCAGCTTAGCCGAGAAGGAAGCATAGGTGCAGGCGACAATTTATCTTCATAAAGATGATCCAAAACCTGATCAATTTATCATTGAAGCACTCGCACTTAATTCCCAGTTGACACATCAAAAAGAATCACTGTGCTAGAAGATTTCACACTGGAAATCTTATTGCGAAACAAGCGATAAACTAACAAGTCAAGTCGTAGAAATGCGACTTGAATATGATGAGATCTTTAAAAAGGTCTCTGATCACATCATCTAGAAAAATACAGAGGAGGGGAGAAAAGCTGACCTGTGCAAACTAGAATAATCACATAAGGAAATTATGTTTGCATGCTGGGATTCTCGGCTAAAATAAGCAGAAAAGGGCAGAAGCAGCAAACATTGTCATAGAAAATATAAATGATAATTTACATGGTGCCAATCTAGTAGTAGAGTCCATTCTAGGGTTCCTTCCAGATGCAAAACAACTCAATCAACAATGGAAACATGTAGCGAAATACAAAGCGGAAGCGATAAGGCAGATGACTAGGCTAGACTAGGAGGCATATTGGCAACATTTGGTCAAGCCTCACAACCAATGGATGACCCTGCGATGCCTAACCACCTCTGTCGAGAAAATGGCACTAGCTCTAACCGATGTCGTATTCGATGGACAGTTGAAAGCTAAAGTTGGTCTGCCTACACAACTAAAGCCTATGGTGGATATCTACGACCTGAAGGATCGAATGGAGCATACTTAGTCACCCTGTTTGCTTTAATTTTGATTTTATTTTTGCATAAATTTAGGCAGGTCGTTTAAACCTCCTCAACTATTTTTGTAATAATATATTTTTAGCATTATAGTTTTAGTATTTAAACCCCTCTCATGCATTTAGAGAGGGGTCCAGAAATTTTATGAAAAACATTCTTCAGAACATACACTTATGCCCCTTTGAGGAAGTTTTGGTGGAATTAATGGAACATGATTTATTTTCTACTTGATTTAACATCTTCTACTGAAATTGCACTTCTGTACTCTTAGATGATGTTGGGTGACTTGAAATTAGATCAATATTGTTGGAGCATATGAGTAGGACATATTATTAATAGTACTTTTATCTCTTAATTATTTTTACTTATAGGTCAAGCAATAACTTATCTTCAAGTTGTTTATGTATGAAAATTTGAATTGTTGATTGCCATTATTGCACTTTTGTATGATGATGATCTATAGTTTATCCTGAGTACATGAATGATTTTTATGCGATATATCTCTCACAATCGTTTCGGCTAACTTTTTATACAAAACGATTATTATTAAATGGATTCACTTCGCATCACAATTGAGTAATATTTATTATCAATTTTTTTCAGGCATTATTGTAGATTGCGTATATTACGTTACTCCCAAGATAGTTATATTTAGATAATACTTTAGATTAGAATAAACTACACATGATTGTTAGTTTAAATTACATAGTTTTAGGACAAGCATTATTCCAAATCTCAAACATCAACCCATTTGCACAATCATAAAAATAGATTGGGAAACTAGTCCCATCATCCCCAGTCAGATCCACTACTCCAAATGGAAAAGGAGCTACCAACGAAGGTCCGGACCGGGTGGTTATCCCCCATTGTTGAGGCAACGATTTTCAGGCCTTCAACACAACCATAGCGTATATCATCCTGTCGCACTTCTGTCTTCCATCGCACAACCTTCCTACTATGTTTTTCTCTTCTTCGGGAAGCGTAGGTTATAGTCCTGCAATCCTTTGCAGCTGCCTAGATTACTAAGACGGACCTGCTATAATGTAGTCATTGTGCAGGGGTAGAATCCCTTGTATACAGCTTCAGCCTACTTCCATTTACTTTTCTAGGGAATGGTTCCCCATTCAGCTTCGCAAGCTGAACTGCACCACCATCCGTGATCTCCTTAACAACCTATGGCCCCAACCAGTGCATTTGAAATTTCCCTGGAAATTTTGTGAGCTTGTTGTCATATAGAAACACTAAATCATCTACCTTAAAAGTGTGCAACTTAATATGCCTATCGTGCCATGATTTATTGTGTTCCTTTTGCACTCGCTGGTGAAAGCCCACAAGAAGGCGGTCCTCTTCTAACCCCATTAAGTGTGCGATCTGGTCCTCCAAGGTCTCGCGATCCGCCATCTCTGCAAATTTGCAATACGTAAACTTGGCACAATATACTCCATAGGCATCACTGCTTCAATCCCATAGACCAACCTAAATGGTGTTTGGCTTGTCAATTTCTTGCAGATCGTCCTATATGCCCACAACGTTGCTAGTACGTGCATATCCCAGTCATTTCTGCGCGTTGTAGACCTTAATCAATGCATTCTCCAAAATTTTGTTAAATTCTTCCACCGTTCCATTCGCTTATGGGTGATAGGGCGTGCTCGTTTGCTGATACACCTGGAATTCCTCAAGAATCACGTTGATCGTTTCATTCAATAAATGTGTACCCCTATCACTCATCATTATCTTAGGGAATCTAAACCGAATTAAGACATATTTAAACAAAAACTTCACGGTGGTGGCAGCTGTATAATCCTTCATTGTCTGCACTTCTGCCCATCTGGTTAAATACTCAGTTGCGGTAATGATATACCACACGCCCATCTTCTTACCTAGTGATTGTATTGGACCTATGAAATCAATGGCCCACTTATCAAATACCTGTAGCGAAACCTGGGGATTTAAATGCAATTCATCTCTTTGCGAAGGCTTCCCCGTCCTTTGCCGAGCATCGCACGCCTTACAGTATGCCTTAGAATCCTTGTGTAATGTCGACCACCATAACCCAGCACACAAAATCTTCTGCGTGGTCGCTTTTACTGCGTAGTGACCTCCTGCCACTCCTCCATGTTGTTCAACGAGGATGCTAGCACGTTCAAACTCAGGAACATATATTCACAGTATCTCATCCGTTCCCATCTTATACAAGTGACCCACAATTACTGAAAAATCTGCAGCACGGACTACTAATTCCTTCTTTTGCTAAGTAGAATATCCTTCTAGAGTTGTACCCATGGTTAAAAACTGAATGATATAAGAAAAATGGTCATCCACGACGCACACCACAAAGAGTTGTGCATCCAGAAGTCCTTCCTCCAAACTATTTGGTTCTTCACCCGTTTCAATCCTTGACAGATGGTCTGGTCATGCATTCAGCCTTCCAGGCTTCACAATTACTCCAAAGTCATATTCTTGAAACAACAGTAACCAATGAAAGATCTTCCCCCTAACACAGGCTTATTGACTAGGTACGTCAACACAGAATGATCAGTATACATTTTAAAGTGTCCACTCAACAAATAATGCCTAAATTTTTGCAGCGCGTAGACCATCGCCAGTCCTTGGTGCTCTATAGTGGAATAATTCTTCTCATCCTTGGATAAATTTTTGCTCGCGAAGGCTATCGGATGATCAATTTACCTTCTCCTTCCTGTGTTAATACCGCACCTAGCGCAATACGAGAGGCATCTACATGCACATGGAATTCTTTCTTCTAGTTTGGGAACACCAAAATAGGCACAGTTACAATCTTTTCCTTTAAGACATCCAGATTGTGTTGACAGTCTTCATCTCAGCAAAACATCACATCTTTCTTCAATAATTTTTCCATCGACGCGGTTATCTAAGCATATGCCTTAATAATTTTTTCTATAATATCCAAAGTGCCCCAATGTCACGCGCAACTGTTTTACATTCCTAGGAGCTTCCAAATTCACAATCACAACGATCTTCGCAAGGTCCAACATCAATCCATGCTTACATACGACATGGCCGAGAAAAATTCCAAAGGGCACATAGAATATGCACTTCTTCAAATTTAGCGCAATCTTATACCTTCGACATGTATCCAGCATAAGGCACAGGCTCACAACATGGCACTTCACCAAACCAACACTGTCCAATCATCAAAATAGACTTCCAAAAATTTATGGATAAACTCCTTGAACACCGCAATCACTACCTAGGAAAAGATTGTAGGTGTGTTCTTCAATCTAAATGGCATTATTGTATATTGAAAGAAACCCCACTCTGTAGCGAAGGTTGTCTTGCTTCGATCTTCCGGCACGATCTTTATTTGATGATATCCTAAAAATCCATCAGTAAACGAATAAGCCTCCTATTCGCCAGCATTCTCTAATACTTCATCTGTAAATGGAATTGGAAACAGATCATGCACACATGCATCATTCAACTTAGATCTACCATATCTGGATTTTTCCTTTCTATTTCTTCTCTTGGACCACCATTGGGCTTACCCAATCGGATTCCTCTACTGGTTCAATAATATCGACATCCAACATCTTATCCAGGTCTTGGCGCACCATTTATTTATACTTTGGATTTAGGTGATAAGGTCTCTGCTTAATAGTCTTCGCATCCGGCTTCAATGTAATCTTCATGACACCTAAATCTCCGACAATCCCTTTCAAATCTGAAAACTTAATGGGGAAGAGATCCTAATATTCATGCAACATCTCAACTACCTTATCAAATATATCTTTGTGGAATGGTATCCACTGCACAAAACATAGCAGAAGAGTTGTTTCCGTAGACCTTTCTTTCTCAAGCCTTAAAGGGACCCTTTCACCTTCTCTGGGTAATCTCTCTTTACTGCGCACGTTGGAACTCAATGGCAATAAATTGAGAGGGAGAATTCCGACAGAGTTTAGGCAACTTAAAGCCCTCCAAAAACTTTACTTGGAAGGAAATATTTTATCAGGTTCTATTCTAGGAGAATTGGGGTTGCTACAAAAACTTGATTACTTGTACACATACCCCAAAAATTTGGAGAGTATTATTTTTCTGTCTCTTGGAAACTTCTCTTCCCTTACGAAATTGTTCATGGGTGGGTATTTTAGTAAAATAGCAAGTTCTATTCCTGTAGAATTAGGAAACCGCAACCATCTTAGAACTTTAAGATTAGTTAAATTTAGATTAAAAGGTTTTGTACCAGATATCTCATTCCGCCTTCCCCTTTCATATCTAGAGCTTAGATTCAATAACCTTACAAGGAAGTTACCTAAATTTATTTCTAATTTGAGTCACTTAACTTCACTGGACCTTAGTTCGAATAAATTTGTAGGAAGTATTCCCAAATTTATTGTCAATTTGACTCAATTAACTTTCATCAATCTTGGTTGTAATAACTTTAGAGGAAGTATTCCCGAATTCATTATAAATATGAGTCAATTAACTTATTTATGGATTTTTGATAATTTTATAGGAAGTATCCCTAAAGCCATTACCCATTTAAAAATATTGCAATCCCTTGATTTATCAAATAACTATTTAACATGTATAATTCCAAAAGGGGTAGGAAAACTTCATTCCTTGAAATACTTATATTTTGAATCCAATAATTTAATCGGAAGTATATTTTATAGTATAAATGGTTTGTTTTCACTTAAGGTTTTGGATCTATCACAAAATAATATGGAGGGACCAATCCTTAAAGGTATTGGTAATTTCACTTCTATGAAAGTTTTCTCCGCTCACTCCAACAAAATTTCTGGGGCTTTTCTCACATCATTGGCCAATTGTACCCAACTTGACTTCTAGATTTAAGAAAAAATAGATTGATGCGTGAAATTCCTTCTTACCCTGCATATTTTCATGACTTGAAAATTTTAAGTCTTGCTTATAATAATCTTCATGGTGCTATTCCTCAATGTATTACAAATCTCAGGAAGTTGCATGTGTTGGATTTATCCAACAATAGATTCAATGGAAAAATGCCATCTCAGCTAGGAGACTCTCTAGATTTACAATCAATGAATTTGCTCCTGTTAATGGAGTAATTTCAATAACTCAGTTCAGAATTATGTTCAATACAAATTTTTCAGATGAACCAGTATTTTTTTAGAAAATGGTATTTGACATAAAAGGAGGTGAATACACATTGTCATATATGTTTCCCATAGACACTATATTTGATCTGTCTAGCAATTCTCTTAATGGAGAAATACCCACAAGCATTGGAGGTATGAGCAGCTTGCGATTATTGAATCTATCAAGGAAACAACTGGAAGGGTTAATCCCTACATCTCTTAGTAACATATCTTCTTTGGAGAAGTTAGATTTGGCTAAGAATGATTTAAGTGGGGAGATTCCTCAAGAGCTCTCTAAATTGTATGAGTTGGGTGTTTTTTATGTTTCATCTAACTTCATTTCAAAGGAATAAGTGCTTGTATGGGTGTCCTTTAGATACATGCAATGAAAATAAAATACCAAAGAGAGAAGAAAATAGTAGTACTGTGAGTGGTAAGCCTGTAGTGGGGTGGCGTAGTAGAGTGGATGAAAATATGTCATTGATGGCTTTGGCAATAGGTCTATGAATTTGATTTGGAGGAGTGGTTTTTGTTTTTGTAGTGTGGGAGAAAGCCAGACATTGGTTGTTGTCTCCCAAAAGGCCACAACCATTTTATGGAGTGTATCGATTCCCTAAATAATGGGACTTTGTAAATCATAAATTGTATCCATAAAATTTATTGTGAATAAAACAAATTTTTATATTAAGAGAGATTTTTTCTCTTTACAAAGAAAAAAATATTGATAAAATATATAAATATGTCAATACTGTTGCATAATATTGTGAACATAAATAATGTTAACTATTAATATTTAGTTATATATTAATATTGATATTACTTAGAATAATAAGTTATTTTTTCTACAACTGTCTGAATAACAAGTCTTTTGTAGCAGAGCAATGGAGAGTCAAATGAAGGTTTTCCTGTTCATTTCTGCCAGGTTTGAATCCGTCAACGTGTATGAGGCCTCCTCCTTTGTGGCCTATGTCTCTGCATGTGGCTTTACAGAGTTTTCACAAGCTCGAACTACAGGATCTGTACAAATTTTGACACATTTGGGGGATTATCACTTACAATGCCTTTGTGAGAAGCTCGCAGAAAATGGAAAATGTAGGATCAAAGAAATGGGTTTCCCTAGCTTTGTAGACACATCTTGGATATTTCGATGCCTCTTCTTCAAATCAAGATACCCTTCTACCTTGGATAATTCTAGGCCATGGAAGATCCGAAAAATCACTGAGCAAAGAGCCATGGTCTCACCTCGCACTCCCTTTGTGCAAAAAACTTTCGGTGGTCCAGAAAACCATAAGCTTGGCTTCACTTGGTTTAGTATGGTCTGCTTTGTGATGTCGAGAGTAGGAACCTCCTATCCTTTGTTGAAACTAGGGTTTCAAAGAAGATTGGAGCTGGAAACCCAATCAAATATGTTGCATGAAGGTTTTCCTCAGTCAAATTTCTCAGATGGAAAAAATCAGATTGGATTGAATGGGTTGACTCTGGCATTAAGGTGCTGGAGAATCGAGCCCTTGAATTTTTTCTTTGTGGCAGCGACAGATGGATAAGAAAACGCTGCCCTTTTGGGGTTAGAAAAGACATTCGCAGGTTTTTGTAGGGAAATATCCTCGTTTGATTATTAGTTTATCATATCTATTTAATTTTATTTTCAATATTTTGAACAGGAAGATGTTAAATAGGGGCAAAAGTCCAGAGGAGGCAGTAGAGGGGTAGAACCAAATCCGGAGGATTCATATCAGATTTTTATCAAGACAGGAAGATCCAAATTCAGATGATTCATATCATATTTTTATCAAGACTATCTCTGGGAAATTGATAGTGTTATGGGTCCGAAGTACGGATCAAGTTATAGATCTGAAGCAAAATGTTCAGAATGTTACATGTATTTCTTCCTCATTAAAAAATCTGATCTTTTATGGGAAAGTGTTACAGGAAGAGATCCCTTTGAAAGACTATGGAATTCAAAGGAACTATACTATTATCCAGAATGTACGGCTAAAAGGAGGAGCCCCAGGAGCAAGCACATCTTCCATATCAATACCAACAGTGAAGGGCCATGCTTCTTTTAAAGATGTATTAAGAGGGAAAGTTAGTACTCAGGACAAACAAAATCCAAATCTAACAATTCCAGGGCCGTACATAGTAGAAAAATGGATCACGCTCCAGATCTAACCATAGAATTATCATAAGTAAGTGGTATTTTTGAAAGCTTACAAGTAAAAGCTATCATTTGTCATTTTAATGGTTTTTGGACTAAAGCTGAAGATCTAACTGAATGGATCCATCTCAACTGGACCATAGACTGTGATATTTATATGTGCGCAAATTTTTTTTGTGGTACAATTTGATAATGAAAAAGACTACATTCATGTCAGAAACGATGGACCATGGTTCTCGGGAAGGGCAGGGCTCTTCGTAACCCCATGGTTCCCTGGTTTTGATGAAAATTCAATGGTGGGCTCTAAAATTCCTGTTTGGGTTAGACTCCACAATCTCCCACTACCTTTTTGGCATCATCTAGCCTTAGAAGGCATAGGAAACTCCTTGGGAATATTCATAAAGCTGGATCGAGAAAGAACGGAAAAAAGGGTCTTCACCTTTGCTCGTATCTATGTAGATATGGATTTAAGCAAATGCCTTTCGGATTGTGTTCATATGACACACAAAGATTTCAAGTGGACACAATGGTTAGATTTTGAAAACATTGCATTTAGATGCAGGATGTGCCACCAAACAAGGCACTTGCAAAGAACATGCATCCAAGCAAAGAAAAAAAACAAAAAAGGGACCGCAGAAACCAAAAGGATGGCAATTTCCAGAACCCCCGTCATTAGATGAGGATGATGAAGAAATGGAGGGAACTCAGCAACAATGGGAGATTAAAAAACATCAAGAGAAGGGAGAAGAAGAGGAGGAAGAACAAAAATACCAATCAAAGAATTCAAATAGATTTACAACTAATCAAACCCTTGAAAACCCATTAGAGGAAAAAAACAACAATCAAGGCACAAGTGGATTTAAGCGAACTCATGTATCTGAAAGTTCTGATTCAGATAAAGAAGTGCCAAACATTTCCAGAAATAATGAATTGGGAATTGTCACTACTACCCCATCACCCAGGGTTTGGAAAAAAGGAAAAAAAGAAAAGTCCAGCACATCTGGCAATCTGTAATTTTATTTTTATTTTTTATTTTTTATTTTCTTGGTAGCTTGGCTACAATGTGTGTGTATGGCTCACACACGGGTCCCTCAGGACGAATCCTGAATGCTTTATGCATATACTCAATATAACTTTTCATTTTTACTAATAGAAAGTTACTGATTTTTTCTTTAGAAAAAAAAAAAAAAAAAAAATATATATATATATATATATATATATATATTTATATTTCAAATAATGTTTATAGTTTTTTTATACATTTTCATATATATTGTTGTTTTATATAAAATATCATATAAATGTAGATAGAATTAGATGAAATTAATAAATAAATAAATATTTTTATGAAAGAATGTAATTTCAAAAAAATTCAATTATATATTTAATATAATATATAAATATTATATTATCAACCAGCTTAGATCTATCTTAAGTACGAATCTAACATAAGCCGAGAGAGATCAAATTTCTTCATGTGTAAACCTCTTTAGAGTGCAAAATACACTGTGTTATTTTTCATTATTTAAATTGTATTTTTAAATGCTAAATAGAATATATATAAGACCAAATAAATGTTTTAACCATAAAAGCTTAATTTTTTCATGATATATACACAACTTTTTAAAAATGATATATAATATATACATAATCTACAATAAATATTTTACATTACATGTAAATCGAGCAATTTTATCACACAAATTAAAATAGTTTTTTATTATTAATATATTTTAAGTATATGTCAATATTAATTCTTATTAAAATATTTTATTGATAACCCATATTGAATAATTCTTTATATACAACATTAAAATGTTTTATTTTAACAATTTTTAGTACATTATGAAGATCGAAACTCGTTACATTTTTCAACAATGTTTTCATTCTTGCTTGATTGTTTGTACTTGGTTTCTCTAACATTTAGCCTTACCTATTACAATATTCCAAAAGGATTGACCCGCCTTTTCAGTTCGATTCAATTAAAGCTCATGTCCAGCAAAATGGAGAGTATGTAAGACTTTCCATTGATGAAAACAAAGTGTTCTAGGGTTGCCAGATATTTGATTCATCTTCTCCCATCATCATCCTATCATGGAAGAATCAAGATGGATTGATTCGGTACACATCATCATGTCATTATTCATCTTGTCATTAATGTAAATGGATTGATTCATTACCCATCATCATGTCATTAATGTAAATTTGGTTCATGTGTTTGAGTCTATGTCACGACTGGCCATTCTGACAATAGATTGCAAGAATTATTGACTACTAGATATGATGAAGACATGAAGATGGCATTAGAGGATAGTGGTTGGAGTTGCATCAGAGATTAAAGGATGATGGATAACTAAGTGTGAGTTTTTGAATAGACTCACGAGCATGGTGTATTATGTGTGACATACATGTATTAGTAAGCAAGTCTATGATGTTCTGTAGTGATCCTTGATAAAATTTTATAATAAAGAACCAATCAATGAATAGATTAGCATAATTTAAATTAGTGTTTCTCGATGTTCTTCAGTGCCAAAAGAACATATTGCTAACTCATTTACGTGAGTCTATAATATGTCGATGGGTCTTGTTGTTCTTCGATGCTTCAAGAGAAAACTACAAGTGATTTTGTAAGTATGTAAGTGTGTATGTCAAAAGAGGTCATATTGTATGATTGACTACTTAATACACTCAGTATCCAAAAACTTACCTATATAACTGTCAAAATTGTAGTTCGTTTCATTTTGATAGATGGAAGTTAGTCCATAGAGTTGTTCAGTATTGATATTTTCCTTCGAGAGGTCAAGAAGCATCAATTTTGCAAGTTCATCAATGATGGTCAGAGGCAGTTATGTTTTAAATGAAGGTAAAGTGGTAGCTTAAAGTTGTGGTGGTGAAGAAAGAGTGAAGTCTATGAGATTCTAGAGTGAGTGTAAGTGTTGATGAGGACCAGCCAAACAAAAGCTCAATATTATAATTTGTGTTATTTTTATATTTGGCATGTAAGCATTAAGGGAGGGACTTGGAAGATAATGGTTCCATGTTGAGTTTGGAGTTGGTTTGATATTTGTAGGTGGTCGTTGAGAGATCTTCTTAACCCCTATCTCTAATGTTAAAATTAGTTGATCTCAATCCAACTATATATATGTATCATATTTGTGAATGAATGATAAAAAAAAAAATTATGTGTGTAAATTAATTTCCTTTTATAGGAAAGATGGTCGAAGTTTATGGTGAGAATTAATGATGTAAATTTTTGAGGGTGTAATTGTTAATAATAAGGGTTTTACATCACTATTTTGCAATTAGTAGAGGAATCAGAACATCGTGAATCGTGATATCTAACAATTAACAATTTTCGTTAGTTTGAAAGACCATGGTGGCATTGACCATGACCTTTATTTTTTCTTTGTGGAATACCTCCTAGGAGTGAATTTGTAAAGAGAGTGGAAGTTTACGGAAGACTTAAAAAGTAGAGGGAAGACTTTAAAATATAGTGGAGGAATGAAGAAATTGTGATATTTCACAATTGCCATTTTTCTTTATTTTGAAAGATCATATTATCACTAATCATGAATTTTATTTTGTCTTGTGAAATATCTTCCAGAAGTAGAGTTGTAAAAGAGAGTGAAAGTTAACATAAACTTTAAAAGATAGAAAGTGGAGAGAAGACTTTAAAAGATAGTGGAGGCATAACAACATCGTGATATTTCACAATCGTCATTTTTCCTTACTTTGAAAGATAATATTGACATCAACCACGATTTTTATTTTGTCATTTGAAATTCATCCTAATTGTGATAGTTTGAAAGATCATATTGTCTCGAGCCATGATTTTATTTTGTCTTTTTAAATACCTTCTAAAAATAGAGGTGTAAAGAGAGTGAAAATGTATAGAAACTTCAAAAGATATAAAGTGAAGAGAATATTTTAAAAGATAGTGGAGTCATAAGATCGTCATGATATTTCACAATTTACATTTTCCTTTAGTTTGAAAGATCATATCGACACAAACCATGAATTTTATTTTGTCTCATGAAATATATCCTAATTGTGATAATTTGAAAGATCATATTGTCACTAATGGTGACTTTTATTTTGTCTTGTGAAATACGTTCTAAAAGTACAGTTGTAGAGAGAGTGAAAGTTTACATGAACTTCAAAAGATATAAAGTGAAGGGAAGACTTTAAAAGATAGCAGAGTCATAAGAACATCGTGATATTTCACAATCTTCATTTCTCTTTATTTTGAAAGACCATATTGACACCAACCATGACTTTTATTTTGTCTAGTGAAATGCATCCTAATTGTGATAGTTTGAAAGATCATATTGTCACCAACAGTGACTTTTATTTTGTTTTGTGAAAGCTTTAAAAGTAGAGTTGTAAAGAGAGTGAAAGTTTACAGAAACTTCAAAAGATAGAAAGTGGAGGGAAGAATTTAAAAGATAGTGAGATAAAAAGTGGAGGGAAGACTTTAAAATATAGTGGAGCCATAATAACATCGTGATATTTCACAATCCTCAATTTTCTTTAGTTTCAAAGACTATATTGATGCCAGCCACAACTATTATTTTGTCTAGTGAAATACATCCTAATTTTGATAGTTTGAAAGGTCATATTGTCATCGACCATGAATTTTATTTTGTCCTGTGAAATACCTTCTAAAATTAGAGTTGTAAAGAGAGTGAGAATTTGAAATATCATATTGTCACCAACCATGACTTTTTTTTGTCTTGTGAAATACCTTCTAAAAATAGAGTTGTAAAGAGAATATGTTAGGTCTCTATAGTACTAGTGATTCCCCCATTACTATTGTCATTGTATCCCTTATTGGTATTATTGTGCCCCTATTGTCCCCATATTGTTATTAGTGTTCCCCATAGAAACCCACTATTGTTATTGTTGTGCCCTTATGTTATTATTGTTAGGTTGGCTTGATTATATTGTGACCCCTTAGACTCCTATATATAGAAGGGAGGTTTAGTCATTTGTATCATCCAAGAATTGTTCATTTGTGTAATGTAAAGGAGGTTGCCCCCTCGAAGAGGCTGAATTATAAGGTGTTGATCTATATTTTCTATCTTTTTGTGAGTTGGTTTCCTAACATTTGGTATCAGAGCTTTGGATTCTAGGGTTTCGTTGCTCCAAACAGGTCATCGCGGAATTTTCGCTATCATTTTTTTTCTTGCGACGTTTCAGAAGCTGAAAAAAAACCGATTTGAGCCGAAATCGTTCTTAACTTCAGGTCCAAATTTCAGAGCTTGTCTCTCTACATTTTCGGAGATATGATCTGAGGAAGTTAGGGTTTTTGCAGACTCCAGAATTACATTCCAAACAAGTGACCTGGGGAAAATTATCATAACTTTTGTTGTGAGCATCAGATTTAAATTTCATAAGCAGTTTCAGAAAGAGAACGGTCTTTAGTTTTCTATATATCTATTTCAGGTACTAAGGTTGAAACAGTGACACGTGGCACTTCATACAAGTTCACTCTACTGAAATATTCTATAATCAGGTCACCGTGGGATATTTGGCATAACTCTTCCTTGCAAAATCCAATCTTGATTAGACTTGCGGGGTTAGAAAGAAAACTCAAAGGGATATTGCAAGATGTGATTTCAGATATTCGAGATCCACAGTTACAGAGATACAACAGATTCAATATCGAGCTCTTACAAAGTGAAAAAAAGGTGTGTTGTTTTTTTCAAATTTTGCATAAGATTGGTTTGAAAAATTGGTTTGAAGGAATTCAAAGGGAATAATGAAGAATTATTACCATTAATTGATGCCCCAAAGAAATAAAATGGAAACACCTAGTAAGAAACCTAAAAGCTCTAGCATGACTCGTGAAGAAGATGAAGAAATGCAACATGATATATCAAAATTAGAAGACCAAGTATAAGAAATTTCACTCTCACAAAAGGTAAGTGAAGCCAAGATGAATGGCATGGAAGCTAATATGAATGGCATGCAAGTTAAGATGGATGGCATGGATGCTAAGATGAATGGAACGAATGCTAAGATGGAATAATTGAAGATAAATTTGAATAAGTTGCTACAAGAAATGGGTACTAATGGCGAAAGGGTAGTAAAGGAAACTCATGATGTGAACAAAAGAAATTTTAATCATGATTTCATAGACTCTAATGTTGGATTGAAGACTCACCATGTTCCAAAAATTGATATGAGGAAGTTTGATGGCAAGGATCCCAGAACATGGATACTATAGATGGAGCAATTTTTTGATCTCCATAATGTGCAAAACACACAAAAGGTATGTATTACAACTTTATATCTGGAACCAAATCAGTTTGTATGATATCGATGGATTTTCTCTCGTAAACAAATTGTCACTTGGGCAATTTTTACGGAAGAAATGATAGCACATTATGAGGATACAAAAAACAACACCTTTTTTATCCAATTGATAAATCTCAAACAAAAGGGTTCAATGATGGAGCACATTGAGGACTTCCAAAAATTGAACATAAGGGTAAAATATATTCCAAAGGAGCATAGGATTGACGTGTTCATAGGGACTTTAAAGGATAATATCCAACATGAGGTTCGCCTTTGGGAACTTGATTCATTGGAGAAGGCATTCAGGTTAGCAAGAAAAATGGAAAGAAAAATTATGGCAACCAGGAAGCATACCACTCACAACTATAAAGATGGAAGTGTTGCTGCCCCTAGCCTTCCACAACCTACAAGGTTGACACCACAATAATTGGAAGAAAAAAGAGAAAAAAGGCTTTGTTACAGTTGTGATAGCAAATACACTAAAGGTCATAAGTGTACTGAGAAGAAATTATTCTACATAGATTGTGAAGAGGAGGAAGAAAAGGAACAAGAAATGTCAAAAGAAGAGGATATACTCGAGGAACAAACCCTAGATAAAGAAGAAATGAATCTGACCATATATTGTAATGCATTGGCTGGAATTACCACTCCTCAAACTATCAAGATAGAAGGACATATCAAGAAGAAAAAGGTAATAGTGTTGATTGATTCGGGAAGTACCCATCATTTTATTCATTGTAAGATAGCCAAGGAATTGAATTGCTTCCTATATCCAGCACCAGAGTGTCAAGTGATGGTTGCAAGTGGAGGAACCATAAATTTCTCTAGAAATTGCCATAATATCAAGCTATCCATGGGAGAATATGTATTGAATAGCCCAATGCTTTCCATTCCAATGGGTGGTGCTGATGTTGTACGAGGAGTCCAATGGTTACAATCCTTGGGTACAATAGCTTTTAATTTTCAAGAACTTTTCATGAAATTTTGTGTGGAAGGAAAGGAAGTTGAATTAAGGGGTATTGCAGGGAAACCAGGAAAGATAATCAGCTCTAATGGTATGACAAAGCTTCTAAAGAAGGAAAAACGAGGTGTAATTGCACAATTATGTTCCCTAGAGGTTCCGACATTGAAATAATCTATTTCTCCAGATCTCCAAAAAGTCTTGGACGATCATTCCAAGGTATTTGAGACTCCCAAAGGCCTCCCACCTATTCGTGAGCAGGATCATGTTATTCATTTGATTCCAGGAAGTTTTCCTCCAAACATCATGTCGTGCAGATATCCCTATGCCCAAAAGAGTGAAATTGAACATATGGTTGCAGAAATGCTAGAGGTTGGTATAATTCAACCTAGTCAAAGTTCTTTCTATGCTCCAGTAGTATTGGTGCACAAGAAGGATGGATCATGGCGCATGTGTTCGGATTATAGGGAGCTCAACAAGCTCACTATTAAAGATAAATTTCCCATTCCTGTGATTGATGAATCATTGGATGAATTGCATGGATCAATTTACTTCACCAAATTGGATCTTCGTTCAGGATATCATCAAATCAGAATGAAGACTGAAGACATTCCGAAAACAGAATTTAGAACTCATGAGGGTCATTATGAATTTTTGGTCATTCCTTTTGGCCTTACCAATGCACCTTCTACATTTCAAGGTTTGATGAATTCCATTTTCAAAACCTTCCTTAGAAACTTTGTGTTAGTATTTTTTGATGATATACTAATCTACAACAAGTCTTGGAAGGATCATGTTGAACATGTTGATAGGGTGCTCAAACTATTGAAGGAGAAACAATTATATGCAAAAAGCTCCATATGTTTCTTTGGAGTACAAGAGGTGGAATATCTGGGTCATAATGTATCTCATGAAGGTGTTAAGGTAGACCCTAGAAAAAATAAAGCCATTAAGGAATGGAAAATTCCCACATCCATAAAGCATATGCGAGGATTTCTCGGGTTGATAGGGTATTATCACAAGTTTGTTAAGAATTATGGGAGAATAGCAACACCTCTAACAACATTATTGAAGAAAGATGCATTTTCATGACTCCAGAAGCAACAAAGGCCTTCAAACATCTTAAAGAGACAATGTGCCAAGCACCAATCTTAGCTACGTCGAAACCTTTATTGTGGAATGTGATGCTTCAGGAAATGGAATTGGTGTTGTTTTAATGCAAGATGAAAGACCCATTGCTTTCGAAATTCGTCCAATAAAAGGAAAGTATATACACAAATTTATTTATGAGAAGGAAATGTTGGCAATACTACATGCACTTAAGAAATGGCAACCCTACCTAATGGGAAGACACTTCGAGGTAAAAACAGATCATGATAGTCTTAAATACTTTTTAGAACAAAGATTATCCTCTGAAGAGAAACAAAACTGGGTCACAAAGATGTTGGGTTATGACTTTGAAATCATCTACAAAAAAGGGAAGAAAAATGTTGTGGCAGATGCACTCTCAAGAAAGGATGAGGATGTGGAAGCATTGTTGTGTGCCATTTCTATTATCCAACCAGATTGGATAAACGAAGCAAGGGATGAATGGAAGAATGACGAAGAAGTGTGGGCACTCATTCAAAAGTTACAACAAGATCCCAGTACATCTGATACATTTAGCTGGAAAAATTATTTGTTATGTTACAAAGATCACTTATACCTATGTAAGAATTCCCAACTCAAACTAAAGATTCGTATGGAATTGCACACTTTTCCCTTAGAAGGGCACTCAAGATTTTTAAAAACTTACCACAAGGTTAAGAAGGATTTTTTTTGGGATGGCCTTAAATCGGATATTCAAAAGTTTGTGGCAGAATGTTTGGTTTTCCAACAAAATAAAGTTGAAACAATTAAGACCCCAGGCCTATTACAACCTTTATCCATTCCAAGCCAAAGTTGGGAGGAGGTTTCAATGGATTTTATCACAGGTTTACCTAGGTCCAAAAGAATGAGTGTCATCATAGTGGTAGTTGACAGACTTACCAAGTTTTACCACCAACTAATGTATTGTGTATAAACATATAAAAGTATTTCTTTTTTCCCAACTCATGAAAATATAAAAGCACATTGTTTTCCAACTTGCCCTTTTTCAGTCCTTACATGGAATAAAGTATTATCAACATATAAAAACAAATTTTCACAATTTCCTATTATGATTTCATAAAATAAAACATTATCAATATCGTTGGAGCAAACATAAAGATGGTACATTTACCAATATCGTTCACACAAACATAAACTAGATTTAAACATACCCGTGAAGCAATTATGTAACTCGTATTTAATTCTTGCAATTTAATACTAAAACAATTTTAGTGAAACGTTTTTCCAAATGTTACTAGCTCTATAACCTTTTATGAAGGATAATTATTAAAGAAACATAAAATATTTGTAGAGAAAATTAAGATAAATAAAATATTTTAAAAATGCCATGTACAACATAACATATATAAATCTATTTTATATATACACAGAATATGATTATATGATTAGGTGGGCATTCTACTAAGAAAAAAAATGGGAAACATGTTATATTGATTTTCAAAAATTAAAGGTTTAATTTAAAGTTATTTAAAATGAAATTTTTATTTGTTTGTTTCCGGTAGTTTAATTGGTAATTATTGTGGAAATGAAGTATCACCGAACCGAAAGGCTTAGGTTCAAATATTGTGCGATCCCCTAATCAGGGTGAAAAGTTAGACATGATGAAGATGTAGTTCTACCAAGCTTACAAAAAAAATTGAAATTGTCACTTAATAACAATTGAATGACATCCATTTTACCTCATGTTTCATCTAACATGAAAAATATTGTCTTATTTCCAATTTTATTTAATATTTTGTAAAAAAACAATTATCATTATTTTGAATTAAATTTTGTTTAAATAACTTAATATGTAATGTAATGTTGATTTTTATAGGCAATATTATTTGATAAACATTGTAATATTGTTAAGTGAACAATAATATTTGGTTTTTATTGAGGAAAACAAATTATAGAGTTTAGTGGATGTGTTGTTTTTATTATGGAGTAACTTCAATACTTTTGGGTGTTTCATTCAATGTTAGAATCAAAATAGGTAACTATTAATGCAATTATATAAATATGGATTGATTCATTATTATCAAACATTATTACTATTATGGTGAAATGATGGTAAAATTAATTAATGTATTGAATGCATGCAAGAAAAACATAACTTATGCAAGCAAGGAAATTGATCATAGAAATTATGAGACATCAAATTCAAGGAAACAATGAACATGAAACTTTCAAAGTAATCTAGGATCACAATGAAGAATGATTTACAAATGTAATGACAAAGGGATAGGTAATTGTTATGGAGGACAAATCGCTCTTGTGGACAAGAGTGATCTCCCTATATTCAAAAGAGACCTAGAAACAAATAGACAAATAACTGCTACCTTTCCTTAATTTATAATTGAAGTATGATGTATGAAGTATGCAAGAACCTCTTACATTTCTATGAAATGCTTGTGGAAGTCCTTCTGGTGCTTTCAAAACCCTTTTCTCGCTACTTCAAGAGAAGATCTGCATAAATACAAATGAACAAGGAATAAAAGCATAACATAGATAAAGAGTGAAACAAAAAGTGAACGAAAATTGCAACATACCATATGTCACAATATTGATCCATTATTAAACTATGCAAAAGGTCAAGGAGCATTGCAAAGAGCATCATAACAAGTACAAATAGAAAAGAAATAATTGCTTGTATTAATCTTGAACAAGAAGGAGCACTGCAACCTTAGCTTTGATGATGAAAGCCTCCTTCTAATGGTCTCCAATCCTCCCCTTAGGTGACAAGCTTCCAGCCCTAATCCAACATCATAAATTTACATTGAAAAGTCCACCATTTACCCTATAGTCTGTGTTGAATTCATAAGCCAAGAGGAGGAGGTTTGAGATCATCTTCTTGTTGAAAAATGCAACAATAAATTCTTAATTTGATTTTGCCTTAGTCAAATTTCGAAAATTCGAAATTCCACATCAACAGAAAACATGGCTGAGTTAAATGAGGTGGCATGGTTGTTGTCACTCATTTAGCTTAGTTAATTCGAGTTAGGGGCATGAACTTCAGTTGTGTGCAGTTATTTCTAAATTTTAGGAGCCTAAGTTGAGTTAATTTGAGATGTAGCAATTTACTTCGGTTACATTAAGTTATGGCCAATTAAACTAGTTCTAATTGTTGGAGGAACTAGTGGAAGGTCAAGTTGCGCACTATGACTTTAGTCACCCTCAGTGATCATTTAGTTAACTAATCAATCAACCTAAATTAGCTCATGCATGCAGAGAACTCGAGTTACCCAGTTGAGATAGTGATTCAATGGTAGTGTACTATTAGTTGTAGATTATTCCAAGTTGTACAGGTGGTGCATGCAGTCAGAGGATGAGCCTAGAAGGATTACGCAATCCAATTGAGGAATTTCCTAATTCATAGGGGCCGAATTCCTCAAGGAACAATGCAAGGAAATATGAGCTTGGAGGACTTGAAAATTTTCTAAGTGTTGGCCAGAGTCAATCAGTCAGACAAAGGGATAGAATGTACACTTCCAGGTTGTGCTCAGGCTTAAGAAACATATGTATTTCATATTTATGCTTGGACTTATGTAATACAGATAGGAAGGGGTTTTGAGTAGTTTATTTTCCCTAGATAAATATCTGTGTATGTGTGATAAATCCTCATGAATGCTTATGATTTGTGTTCTCAGTCGTGAACTAACTTCTGCAGATGAGTATAGTAGATTTGAGTCTTGTGTTTTAGTGAATTACATGAGCATTTTCAGATCTACACATAATTTCTACATGGTATCAGAGCATGATTCACAATAGAGAATAGATTTAGAGGTTATTATTGCAGGAGGATCGAATTTGTAGGATCAACTCTTTAGAGCTAGAAGGATGGCTTTCTGTGGACTAAGACTCGATTATTCCATTGACGGAATCTCAAATTATGTTGCTTAAAAGGACCGCATGGAGGAAGTGTTGGAAGATAATGGGTTCAAGGAATTTGTTGATAATGATATCCAGAAACCGAAAGTAGCTGATACTCAAAATCTAAGAGAATGGAAAGGGTGTGTGACCAAGGCAAGGAGAATCATATTAGAGGCAGTATGAGACTATATTGTCTCAAATATCCATGGGAAAGAGACTATGTATGCAATGTATAGAGAATTGATAGATTTTTTCCAGAACAGTAGTGAACATAGGAAGTTGTCACTCAAGGATAAACTTTGAAATATCAAGATGTAGAAGAACGACACCATCTTTCAGTACCCAAGTAGGTTCGCACAATTTCATGATGACATTGGTAGTGTTGGGGTTACTATTTTATAAGATGATCTAGTAATCCTACTCCTTCTAGGCCTTCCCAAGAGCTGGCACAGCTACCAAGATTCGGTGAATGGGAGGGAGAAAACACCAAATTGGGAACGCTTATGGTCTGATTTAGTACAAGAGGAAATAAGGCAGAATACCAAAGATGGGACCTCATCCAAAGAAGAGGAAGAGGAATTTGCATTAGTAGGAAAAGGAATGAAGGCCAAGGGAAAGAAGTCCCAAGGAGAGGTTGAATCAGGCCAAGAGGGAAAGAAGAAAGACTTGTCCAAAATCAAGTGCTTTCACTGTCATGAATTTGAGCACTATGTTACGAAGTGTCCACACAAAAAGGAAAGCAAGAAGGAGCCTGCAGTAGTAGCAGCAGGTGAATCCTTGGCTTCACAATTCAAGATTGACTTCACTCTCGTCACATGCATGGAGAGCATAGTGATGGGGAGTATGTGGTACTTGGATTTGGGTGCCTCGTTCCATGTGATGGGGAATAGAGAATTTTTCAATGACTTGAGGGAGAAAGATCTCAAGATGAACATTGAGTTTGGAGACGATGAAAGGTACAGTGCTATTGGGATCTGTACACTAACCATTAAGAGGGAGTCAAGATCCCCTCTCTGACTCAAAGATGCTATGTTCATGTCGGTTCTAAAGAATAATCTCATCTTTGTAGCAGTGTTGGAAGATTGTGGTTATGATGTGATCTTCAACAAAGGGAAGCATTATTGAGACACATAGCCACGGGGTAGGTGAACCAAATATGTGCTCGATTCAACAACCTATATGCACTTGAGGTAGAAGATTCATTCAAAGCCTTGAGGAGAAAGGCATGGGTTAGAGACATGATATTTGAGAGGGACCATAATTTACCTCTCAAAATGGAGCCCCAAAAACAACCTCAGGAAGTTGTGGAGCAACCACAAATGGAGAAGCAAATAGAAGACAAAGTTGAGACATCCACTCAAGTAGAGACCTCCAGTAGGGGAGAGTGAGAGGTAAGTGGGCAGAAGGGGCACATGCAACCATACCTCCAGGTGTGAGGTGGGGCGATATGAAGCCCTAATCCAAGAGTTTCATAAATTTGGGCAGGGTCCATTGAGGCGTTTTTGTCTCATGGATCATTACCCTTGCTACAGGGTCCCACAGTATTCAGTAGGAAGAGGATAAATGTTAGTCAAATACTAAGGAGTGCGTAGGAGTTGGCACATCATAGTAGTAGGCTAAATAGCATAGTCAGCAACATCATCATTTTCCCATTCGACAATTGCAAACAAAATTGTTTTAGTTTGTTTTTTTTATCCTTCTTAGTTGCAAATGTTGTATTAGCAGCAACAATAGAGAAAAGTGTTGCATGCAGTACATTCCAAAGGTGCTAGATCGAGGTAGTTTTGAATCCTTTTCGTGCTGAGAGGGAGTGTTGAAAAATGCAACAAGAAATTCTTAATTTGATTTTGCCTTAGTCAAATTGAGAAAATTCAACATTCCACATCAACAAACAAATTGGATGAGTTAGTTGAGGTGGCATGGTTGTTGTCACTCAATTAGATTAGCTAATTCGAGTTAGGGGCATGAACTTCAGTTGTGTGCAACGATTCCTAAATTTTAGAAGCCTAAGTTGACTTAATTTGAGTTGTAGTAATTCAATTCAGCTAAATTGGGTTATGGTCAATTAAACTAGTTCTAACTGTTGGAGGACCTAGTGGAAGGTCAAGTTGTGCAGTGTGACTTCAGTCACACTCAGTGATAATTCATTTAACTAATCAATCAACCTAAATTAGCTTATGCATGCAGAGAACTCGAGTTACCTAGTTGAGATAGTGATTCAAGGGTAGTGTACTATTAGTTGTAGATTATTCCAAGTTGTACAGGTGGTGCATGCAGTTAGAAGATGAGCCTAGAAGGATTACGCAATTCCAATTGAGGAATTTCCTAATTCATAAAGGCCTAATCCCTCAAGGAACAATGCAAGAAATATGAGCTTGGAGGACTTGAAAATTTTCTAAGTGCTGGCCAGAGTCAATCAATTAGGTAAAGGGAAAAACTATACACTTGCAGGTTGTTCTCAGGCTTGAGCAGCATATGTATTTCATCTCTATTCTTTTACTAATTCAATACATATAGGAAGGGGGTTTGAGAAGTTTCTTTCCCCTAGATAAATATTTGTGTATGTGTGATAAATATTCATGCATGTTTATGCTTTGTGTTCTCGCTCGTGAATTAACTTCCTTAAATGGTGTTGGGTAGCGGAGGCCCCACGTAACGGTTTTGGGGCTCAAAGCCTACAATTTTGGGTTAAAGTATGGAAAAGGCTCCGCGAGGTGCACGGAGCACGAATTGTGATGAGTCAAGTCAAAGGATTGTCTACCCAAAAATAATGTAAGAAAATAGAAACTGAGTCGACCTGCATAGAGCAAGGCTCTATGATTAGAAGTCAGTTTTTTAGTTTTTGGTTTTGATCTTGAATGTAATGGGTTTATGAAGAAAAATGTCTCTAAGCATTTGTAATTCCAAGTCAAGGATGTTGGGAGATAGATAGAGTCTATGCAGATGTGTGCGCAGAGGCCTGATGGAGTCCGCAACTGTGTGCGCAAAGGCCTGATAGAGTCCGTAGCTGTGTGCGCGGACCCTGCAGCTGAGTGCGCAAGGTGGATCTAGTTGTATTGACAGAAGATAAATAAAGATAAGAATTTCTAAATCATTGTGTGCTTTATCGTAAATCTATCTATTGCCTATGTTCTAAATTTATGCACTATCTTTAAGAATTATGATTGTGCGCACTGGGTTTTATTGTTAAATGTTTGCTTAAAGACCGTAAGACGAAGATCAAATCTGTAATAAATTTCTTAGTAAAATAACGCTTCTGCGTGGATCTACGCGGAGCCAGTTAGCAATACAGAGTGGTGCAAGGCCGCAGATGGTTTGCAACCCCTCTAGACCACATCAAGACATCCTAAGGGTGCGGAAACCTGGTTCCAACACCCTCCCACACTACCTCGGGTGAGACTTCAGTCCGCGCTTCACGGATTGTTGCCGAAAGGGCCGGTAGTGCAGGATTTGTTCGGCTAAAACACTTCTAAAATTTGGGTCATGCCCCTACAAGCCAACAAATGGTTCTGTTGCCGAGACTGGGATCTGCCTAAGGGATGTCTGATGTCGAAACATTGGAACCCTATGAAGAAAGAACTTGAAGATTGGTTGGATCAGAAGCTTCACGAGTTCATGGTTCAGGAAAACAGAAATCTGCGAATATCAGAGGAAAGGTGGTTGGATCATTATATATACATAGAGATCCACGAGATCTTCTTTGCGTTCTTCTCGACAGAGTTGTATGAGTGGATCACGAGGCTAGCTAACAGTCAGGGAAGGTGCAGACTGGATCAGCCCATCGTGTGGACTCCAGAGTTGGTGCATAGGCTGGAAGCATCTATAGATAAAATCGCACGGGAAGTAGATCACTGGTTGATTGGATAATAGGAGGGTTTATAACCAAGTTCGCGATAGACACAACTGTGAGTTATAGCAAGGCAGAAAGGCGCTTTCTCTAAGGACCGCGGGGTAAGTACATCAAATTGTTGAATACTTGGATTAAAATGTTGTTATGTGAAAAATGGGTTATGCACATCCATTGATGTCTGGGGTAACAAGCAGCCGAAGAGGCTACCGAAGGACTGAAGGATTAGAAAACAGTCCTTTGATTTCACTCTCGCGAGAAAGGGAGGAGGAACTCGCAGGGTTATCTCCGAGAAGCGCAGTCTGATTGATAAAGCAATGCATTCCACTGATACCACCACCGTCCATGCCATCACCTACTTCACCTACATCAAACCCATCTTCACCTACCCCACCTCCACCACCATCGAAGGTTGGGATGGCGAGTGCAGTCAAGTTGTCGGTATTTAGAGGTGTAGGAAATGAGGAACTATATTAGTTCTAGTTCGTGGTAAAGGCTGTATGGGAAGCCCAAGGCGTAATAGATGATAACATCAAAAAGGCTACTCTGGTTAGTGTGCTTCAGGACCGCGCGTTGACGTGGTATATAAAGTACTCTAGCGATCACTCGAATGCGGGGATAGCGGCAATTCAAGATGCATTAAAAAAAGAATTTAGCCAATCAAAATCAGAAATGCAGTCAATCATCAGGTTCAAGGAGATCGCAATGATGCCTGGTGAAATCCCATGGGATATGGATCAGAGATTGAAGATTACAATTCGTGAGGCTAACATGACACTGACGGATGCTCAGCACTGCGCGTGGTTTGTGGCATCTTTGACACCACATCTGAGGACGGTGCTATCCCAGCAAAATATCTCAACCCAAGCTGAAGCATTAGAGATAGCGATGAGGTTGCATGAAACTCAAATATAGGATCTGGGGTTGGGAGTTCAGCAAATCCACGCGCAACTACAAAACCTGTGCTTAGAAATGCAAAGTTTGAAGCAAGAAAGGGCGCCCCGACCGGAGGCGCGTATAGAAGTGGGATGAATCAAATGCAAAGGTCAAGGTCACGACAAGGACCACTACCTCGTATTCACGAACTATCTAGTGGGAGGGGGGCTGATTCCATTAAGGCTAGAGGTACAAGCAAGGCCAAGTGCGGCGCTTGCACTCTAGTGCGCGATTTGTCAAGTAGGAGGAAAGCACACAACAGACAACTACCACATGTTGCAGAAGTATACCCAGACTCCGCAGTAGTTGTATTGCAACTTCTGTCGATCAGTAGGTAACGATGAGTGAACGTGTCAAAGCTACGAACTAATGATGGAGAGGACCCCAGCCTATCGAATGTAGATTGAGGCGCGGGGTTTCGACCCAGCCAGAGGGCCACGTGGGGGATTCTAAGGATGCGGACGAGGAAGAGGGATGGGGCCTGGGCAAGGGCACGGACAACTGATATGTTATAATTGCGAAGCCCGGGGGCACTACACTCACGACTGTACTAACCCAACGAGAATATCATGTCCATACTGTGAGCAGTTTGACCATGAAATGGTAGACTGTCCGATGCTAATTGCCCAAATGCGCGAAAAGGGGGTACTGCAGCCCACTCCAACTCAAAATGTCCAAATGATGAGGTCGGAACCACGTGAAGAGGACCCTAGCGTAAACATGGTACTGAGGAGCGGCGCAACTACAGGTGGAGATGCAAGGAAACGGCTTGGAGAAGATGGGAAGGGCCACGGTGCTTCTACAAGGGAACATGACTTTGAGATGGAACAGGTCAAGGGGACGTCTAAAGAAGCTTAGAAGAGCTTCATGGAAATCTCTACTCCAGGTAGTAGGGATCCAATTGAGCCAGGAATGGATCCCTCTATGCTTACCACCTTTTTAGAGACATGTATGATGTTGCTACGCGACAATAGAGCAGTTAAAGGACTGCAAGAGCTGATCACTAGGTACGTAGGATCAGGGAAGCTGCGCGTAGTCCGGAAGCTAAGAAAACATGCTCTATGCACCGGGCAGGAGATGCGAATGACGACGCAAATTGGTGAGTATGAGATGGACCAGGTCATTCTGGACTTAGGGTCGGATGCGAACATGTTGCCTAAGCAAACGTGGGAGCGCATGGGTAGGCTCGTAATACATTGGTCTCCTATTCAACTACGGATGCCCAACCAACAAAATATCTTACCGATGGGACGACTGCAAGGGGTGACAGTGGACATTGAAGGCGTAAGTACACAGACCGACTTTGAGGTAATAGAAATTGTTGATGATAGTAATCCATACCCTGCATTGTTAGGAATAGATTGGGCCACGGACATGAATGGGGTCATCAACTTCAAAGAAAAAAAATGACATTCGAGAAAAATTCACTTCGTGTAATAGTTCTGTTGGACCCAGCTGAAGGAGTGCGTTACACTAAACCGTTGCATGACGAGGACAGTGACGATGAACTAGACTGCATCTACCAAATAACATCGCAAAACTAGGATCGGTTGAATCCCTCAGTAGACGGAAGACTCTCATGGGAGCATGATATTTCCTGCACATCGGATTCGGATGAGGAGATTGAACGATGGCAGAACCAATTGCATGAAGTCACAACACTCAACTGCAATATGATGATTAGATCACGGTGACGTGTGACCACCGAAGTAAGGCAACGGCCAACAGACGACGGTGCAAAAAATGAGGAGGAGTTCATCAACCTTGGCACTTCAATCGTAGAGCAGAAGCGACATGGTGCAATGGAAGAAGTGCCACGTGTAATAGTATGGTGTGCACATAGGAAGATGAGGTGGAGTGAGCATGGAGGTAGAAGGCAGTTTTAGGTACGGGTTGGAGGACTTCCGTGGTGAACAAGGCAGCCACGATTTAGCAGTTCGGGCACTTGTCTACAACAGAGGGCACGACTGTATGTTGTGCAACCATTGACCCAACGGAATCCACGCATAAAAAGGGTTCACTGGGCCAAGAAAACCATAAACCAAGTAGGGTGTGCGCAGAGAACTCTACCCATGAATAAATGCGCTGAAACTAGGGGGTTGAAGAGAATTTCCCTAGCCACTGCAGTGCGACCTAAACAAGAAGACCGAGACGAAGGGATCTGACAACTGTAGGAAGCCATTTGGCGGGGCAGCATGAGACTTCGCAAACTAGAAGAAGTGCAACAAGCATAAGGAGGAAAAGCACGAGGCTGGACAATGAAATCGACAAACTAAAAACAGGGTTCACACAACCAGGCCGCGTAAATGTGTGCATAAGAAGACCGAACCTGGCGGCCCTCCTATGATGCTGAAACAAGCCATGACCCTGCTATCATGGTTGTGACAGCACCCCATTGAACAAGGGAGCCCAAATCGCGACGCGCTACATGATTCAAAGGTATGCGAAGGGTGCCTGCAGCCCGGGCTAGCAGGGAAGAGGAAGGCTCGCACGAACGGTGTGACCACCTGACTATCTGTAGGAGGTCCAGTCTCAGCGCTCCCCATAGTTGAAAGAGGGCACGGGACTAAAAAAAAAGTCTACAGGAAGGTTGAGCGAGTCGGACGTGGTGCACTGGCCTAGTAAAAAGCATTGAACGTGTCTGCGTACCAGGGACTGCGCTGCCGCATGGGAAGCATGGAAGGTGACCATTGCAGCTACTATTCATGACAAGATGTCTCATTTAAAACACCGAGGAGTGAGCGACGGGCCATTGAGACACATAGCTGACTGGATTTGCCACCAAAATTGCATTAATAAGCCACGAACGAGGAGCACGGCTGAATTTGAAGTCAAAAGGGTATATAAAGCACATGTGTCTTGTTACCACACACCATCTGGCCCCTTGCATAGTAAACTATTTAGGGTTCACATAGAGCGGCACAGGATGGATGAAGCAGTCGTAAGAGAAAGTCCAAGGTTTAAAGCCTTGTCAAAGGTAATATAGGAATCCCTATTCAGGTCAATATCCACACCCAAGGATGATACAACCCAAATCCCTAAATCACCCAGGACGTCGTGGACCAAGAAGAACCCCCAAGTAGCAAGACTGGTCCAGACGTCTCCGCAAAATCTGTGATTCGGTAAATTGTCGATGGAGGAAAAAGGAAAAAATGTGACAATTGAGAGCGATGAAGAAGTTGAGGATCCTCTGACCTATATTGAAGAAATAGAACCAGACGAAGGGATGGAAGAATATCTCCTACCAGTAAGACGACCCAAGTATGTGCCTCCCAGGAAAGGAAAGGCCAAGGTACCTAACAATCTGGATGACATTGACAACATACTCATCACCCCGTCTCTCCCTAAAGGGGTTCCACTCGAAGGAACGGCGACTAGCCGCATCTCTACTATTAAATTTGAAGACTGGGACCTTGCAGATCCCCATTTGGCAACCAGTGAACTGATGGAGCAAAGCGCGGAGGGGACTGTTACGAAACTTCAGCCGAAGGAATGGCTGCGAAAGGTGGAGGAAGCTGGGTTACTCTGTCTCCTGTCCATTCCACATTTTCACTGGCCCCCCATTACAATATTGGTCATTAGACAACTGCTCTGTCTGGTACACGATGGATACTTATGGATAGACAAACCCATCCCCATGATGACGGAACTCATTCACAGGATCTCACGGCTCCCCTGTGAAGGAAGGGACCCCATGGAAATAGTTGATATGAGTGGCGATGTGACAATGACGGAAACCCTAAAAAAGAAATACAAATTGGAGAAAAAATAGCGAGGTTATGCTATTGACAGTATTCTAGACAAAAAGGTCCGTGTTGCTACCCAATTGTTGGCAGGAAAAGTGATGCGAAAATGCCCCGGCAACGAGGTCCCAGCAATAGTCGTCGCGCTAGCTGAGCAATGCGCTACAAGGGAACGGTTCAATTGGGTGCAGTTCCTCTGTTACAAATTCCTAACCAACTGTAGGGAGGTCTAAGAGGAGGGTAAGACCTTCCACTATGCGTGGTTACTGTTATCGATCATGTTGGTTACAAGTGAATTACCCGAAGATAGTCAATTTCCTTCCTTGGACCAGGATTGGCCAGAAGCCGCCAAATACGCATCGCTCTGGGTGACAAAGGATGCTGCAAGAATCCGGGATGTCAATATTTTCTAGATACTAATGGAAGCAAACGTCCAACAGTCGATCAACTAGCAACACCGTTTGTCCACCAAGATATATGACAGTGTGAAGAACGTAGCTGATTTTAAGGCCGATATGCACCATGTTTACATCCGAGCTCACAAGGACCCAGACTAGACGTGGTCCACACTTCCCTTCATTTCCATTGACGAGGCTATCTTTGCGGTATTAGTTACCTGGCCACCGGAGTGGTGCAGACCAGATGCTGTGGGGTGCAACGAGACCACTATCCAAAAACAAAACGTTGAAGCTAAGCACGCAACATAGCAAAAGCGGAACGAATAATTGTTGTGGAAGTATGGTCAGCCCGAGAGGCAGCGCAGGCTTCTATAGGTAAGGCGACAGTAGGAGGGGCTGCGACGACAAAGGACGAAATTGGTCCACATGTGACCACAGAGCTAAACACGGATACAGGGATGGAAGGAATAGCGCCAACCACCACGAGTTCACCCTTAAAACTATTGAAAAATGTGCAACAAAAAATGTAAAAATAGAAATTGCTAAAAATAGCAGTTTGGCCAATGAGCATTTTAGCCACCTTGGGTGAGAGGTGAAACTGCTAAAAATAGAAACTTCTAAAAATAGCATTTATGGATCCCTTCCTATTTTTAGCAGTCCCTGGTCTAACTATAGGAAGTAAAAACGAATTTGGTCTTACCAGTAGTTTAAAATATTAATTAATTAATCTCCATGAGTTAATTAGTTATGGAAAATTAAACTTGAAGTCTTTATGAGATCATGCAATTATTTTCTCTCTTGATTTAGGAATTTATCCCCTGATTAAAGGAGATAAGGTATAGTTCTATATTGAGAAATTCAGTTGACTTAGTTTAACTTAGTCAAGTCTAGTTAGATTAATTTATCAAGTTAAATTAATGAGATATAGTTTGTTGATGCTTGCATGCATGTGACAACTATTATTTTCAGATAACTAAGTATTCTCTCATGAATAACTGATGCATGGCAGTTCAGACAGAGACCCAATTGAGATCAGATGAGGGACAATGTACTATCAAATGCTTGGATATTTCTAGTAAGTATTCCTTGCATAAGGAAGGAATCTATTTTCTTCTATCACTACATAGTTGAACTTGAGGTGACAGCAGGTATGATTAGGCCAATTTACAGCCTATATATTGAGGCCTAGGTAGTCCATGATTTTCATCTTCTGATTGAACATCATTAGAGTACAGAGAGAGAAGGATAGCTTTTGAGCTGATTCTTTTTGTATGTTGTTGAGGATTTCCACTTGATTGATAATACAGAGATGGGGTTTTAGGTTGGTGCTTTCCCCAGGTTATATCTTCTGTGTTATGGTTGATTACTTCTCATTCTCAGTTATATCTGTTCATGCTTGATGTTGCTCATGTTAAATTAAGCTTCCGCTAAGTTTATGGTAGATGTAGATCTAGTATTATGATTTAGTATATTGCATATATCAGTTGGATCTGCAGGTGAAATTTCTACATGATATCAATGAGATAGCTGATTTGTAGAGAAAATTCTACAAAAACGACCACGGCCGAGAGAATGGATGAAGCCACGGAAGAAGGCCAAGGCATCTAAATGGGACGAGGAACTTATCACATTGACCGAGGGTGACCTAGGTGACATAGGGGATACAACGCGTGAAGTCACCTAGGAGGCAATCGACGATGCCATGTTGGAGCAACAGACTATGTTGGGGGCACTCCGCGTGCAGCTGCAGGAACTTGGGGCATGGGCCTCACAGCCGGGAACCATCGCTACTCGTTGAACTACGGGTATATCGGCCACTGAGCAGCTTCTTCAGGCCAAAATGGCTAATACTATCGCACTCTCGGCAGGAACATTGACAATAGAAAATGCGGCGAACACAGCTGTGGTGGGCCAGCTTACGAGGTATGGATTAAATTTGGCTGCCCTCCCGCCCGAAAGCTTGTACCAGCTCTAGGACAGTGCAACGATGGAGCTCCGTACTTGGGCAGGACGTGCAGTACAGGTACTCAACGAGCAGTGAATTAATATAGAACAATTGAGCCTCCAACGGGACGAAGCAGTAGCACAAAATCGGCAGTTGGAGCAAATTGTAGGGGAAGCATGTTCTCGTGCCCCTGTGGTGGAGATTGTGCCCGACCTACCTGTCGACATATGAATCCACAAGTTGGCTAATGGGTTCCGCGAAGCGATGGAAGAAGCCACGAGGGTCCAATTGGCCCTCAACTTACAGATTGCAGAACCAAAACTGAATGCACAACCTTCTACACCACCAGAGGTCACCGAGTAGTGCAGAGGCATCATTCAATCCGGGCGGGAAACAATAACACGTGCCATGCAGGAGTGGGCCGACTTGTTGGATCAGTCGCTTATTACGCTCACTTCACTACAAGAAGACCCAACCTTACAACGGTTGGAAACAGAGGCAAGGGAGTTACGACAAGCTTATGATAATGTCAGAGGGACCATGCAGACATTTTCTATTATGTAACGCTTCGCCAAGATGAGGGAGGCCCAGGCTCTGAAGACACAAGCTAATGCTGCTTGGTAGAAGGAAGAAGTGATTAAAGAATGTATCCAGCCTTGGCTTGATGAGGCATTCACAGTTTCCACCACCTTCGAGCAAAAGGTGGCACACATGCAGGCAGCCTATGTACCCGGACAGGCACCTCAAAAAGATATTGATGCATCGGTGGCCCGCATAGAACAGGTACAACAGATGGCGGAATATTTTGTTGCAAGTGTAAGGGAAGCACAGAAGTTGTTGCACGACCTCCGCGTGAAGATTGTCGCACCAGCCGAGTGACTCGGGACAAGTCACGATGTTTGTGTTGGGGGCCTGTTGGGTAGCGGAGGCCCCGCATAATGGTTTTGGGGCTTAAATCCCGCAATTTTTGGTAAAAGTATGGAAAAGGCTCCGCGAAGTGCGTAGAGCACGAATTATAATGAGTCAAGTCAAAGGGTTGTCTGCCTAAAAATAATGTAAGAAAATAGAAAGTGAGTCGGCCTGCCCATGGTCCGTGGACCATGGAAATGTATAAATAGAGCAAGGCTCTATGATTAGAAGTCAATTTTTTAGTTTTTGGTTTTGATCTTGAATGTAATGGGTTTATGAAGAAAAAAGTCTCTGAGCATTTGTAAGTCCGAGTCAAGGGTGTTGGGAGATAGATAGAGGTTCTGCAGCTATGTACGTAGAGGCCTGATAGAGTCTACAGTTGTGTGCGCGGACCCCTGCAGCTAAGTGCGCAGGGCAGATCTGGTTGTATTGACGGAAGATAAATAAAGATAAGAATTTCTGAATCATTGTGTGCTTTATCGTAAATCTATTTGTTGCCTATGTTCTAAATTTATGCACTGTCTTTAAGAATTATGATTGTGCGCACTGGGTTTTATTGTTAAATGTTTGCTTAAAGACCGTAAGACGAAGATCAGATATGTAATTAATTCCTTAATAAAACATCGCATCTGTGCGGATCTACGTGGAGCCTAATAGCAATATAGAGTGGCGCAAGGCTACAGATGGTTCGCGACCCCTCCAGACCACATCAAGACATCCCAAGGGTGCGGAAACTTGGTTCCAGCACCCTCCCATACTACCTCGGGTGAGACTTCAGTCCACGCTTCGCGGATTGTTGCCGAATGGGCTAGTAGTGTGGGATTTGTTCGGCTAAAATACTTCTAAAACCTGGGTGAAGCCCCTACAAGCCAAAATATGGGTAGAGTAGATTTGATTCTTATGTTTTAGTAAATTACATGAGCAGTTTCAGATCTACACATTTTCTACACTTCTCAAGGGATGAGATCCATAAAGAGAGGGATTAGGGTTCCACAAATAGAGGGAGTTTGCTCCATGAACAAAGGGATCAGACCCAAGTATGTAGGGGCTCGAGGCCTTCAGTTGAGAAATATTCCTATAACAAAGTTTCTAGAAATCACTTTTTTATTTTTACCTTTGTTAAAAGATTTACACAGTTTTTAGTGGAAGATAGAGCGCAAGATTGCGCAGGACATAATGGTCAAAACTACGCTTTCATAGGTAATGGCTAGGAAAATTGTGCAAATGCTTAAAAATAGTTTTTTTGGAAATGTAATCTAGGATTCTCATTGTCTTTGCGATTTTTTTTCTTCAAACATTGTAGGGGAATGCTAGGAAAACTTCATCGAATAGTGAGAGATCTAGATTGATGGTCATTTGCCTAATGGTGACAAAATGACATGTAATAGATTCCCCCCCTAAAGTGAAAAGTCAGAAAAGATGTTTGAGGACTAAAGTGATTTATCATGCAAAAGTTTGGATTAAAGACCAATTGGTTAGAGACCTGAAACAAACAATCAAGGATTATGATACAATATATTCATATAATCATCATTGAGGTAGGCATTCCCATACTCAGAGTAAAATTATATCAAAGAATTAGTATGGAAATATAAAAAAATCCATGTTAATAGTAGATATAGTATGGACGCAACCATCATATATGGATCTATCTTTACAATCATGAATATCTTGAAAATCCATGCAGCTTGGATGGATGAAACTAGATCTAGGGTCTTGGTCTTCACCTCTATCGATCCATAGTATGAATCTAACCATGTCAGTGAATGTCTCCAAGTCAAACATGGTAGAAACTACCTGATTACCAGTCAATGATGTGAATCATTAATAGGTGCAAGAGAAACCACTAATAATGAAAATGATTCTGAAGGTACCCTAGTACAATCTATGAAGTGTGATTGAATGTCTTGAAGTTGAACACTCATAGAATCATTTGATCGAAGGTCAATGATGAGAACCTATCATCAAAGGTGAGAAACCTGCCATTGAGGCATGTAGGTTCCAAGGTACTAAAGGAGGTTTCTAGATCAACTACCTAGATAATAAGTTGAATTTGATTGGAAGGATCTGTTGTAGGATGGCCTATGACATGAAATTCATTTCAAGTTTTGAAGGAAACAATTGCAGTGATTCAAGACTGACTCAAGTATGCCAACGCAATTGAGGGCTATGAATTGTATGGTAATTTCGATTGAGGTTAAACTTCTCTTGAACATATCGATGACATGACATTTTGACCTGACAACATTTCACTCAAAATAAGACCAAAAAATGATATGAAGACTTTCAATGAGGTATGATCATCTGAGAGAAAAATGGATTTCCCAACCCAGACACAAAAAAGACGGAGTGCCATGTTCAAGAGCGACATACTGCCTTTTTACAATACAAAAACAAATGTTTCATTCCAATTTTCCCCCACTATTACTGGCAAGTACCTCTTTATTTTTACACAAGATTGAGGAGGATAACGTAAGCTTGTCCTGTAAGCTCATCCTTTGGATGAGTCCTTTGGAGTATTTTTAACGAACCCTAAGAAGGAGTGGTTCGGCCTCATCATGATTGACGAGTCCTACACTGTTCACATTTTACGAGTCTATCAAAGGGGTAACTCGATGTCATTTTCATATTTAAAGCTGTTGTGGTCACCAACAACCCCCCTCTTTGTTTGATATTAGCAATAACACCAAGCAAAGGGGGACCCTTAACAAAAAATCCAAAAAATATTTTTATCAAAATTTTTGTATTTTAACTCCCTAAAGCTAGATCGCATTGCGAAGAGAGAGTGAAGCGTTTCCTATGCGCATAAATAAGCTGCAAAGAAGCGACGCGAAATTCATCGCATCGCATATATTGAAAGCGCTCTTAAATGAAAAATCTTAAGGAATCGCCGACGGCCGATGTGCGACGTCGCATATCGCAACATCGCAGAAGCAGCACATAGTGATTAAATGAAAAAACGCGATCTGCGATCTTACAATCTGCGATGAATGAGACTATCAATTCCTGTGATGACACTTCTTGACATCGCAATCCTCGATACTGCGATGCGAATCGCAGAAACCACTCATCGCAGGATTTCCTCGACATAATCTGTAAACCTAAAATTGAGCGCGCACCTTAAGGGAAATTAATGATTGTACGCCAAAGTATCCAAGAATGATTGTTTTGCGTTTTTCGAAGAGTCAAGTCATTATGAGTATCATGATTATGCATTCATTAGAACTTAAAGCTTTCATGTCAATCTTTTCGTCATTTCTCTTTTCCTTTGCGTAAACTGTAAGGCAGCAACTAATATAAATCAATATGCAGGAAACATCTAAGGAAAAGGGGAAAGCGCCAATACTAGGAGAACAGAGAGGAGATGCCTTCGCAAATGGTTGCCGCATGCAGCAGGACCGCGGATTCCAGAGTATCACTCAACATATACTGATGGAAATAGACTATCCAAGACTCAGAGTCAAAGGCGCACAAAAGCAACATGTTTACAAAAGATCCTGAAGCTCAGACTGGGTAAAGCAAAAAGAAAAACGCTAAAGAGGGAGGACGCTCCAGAAAAGACTGGAACAAAGAACGGAAGCAATTTTCAATACAGAAGATTTTTCAGGCAACAAAATCCCTAACTCATTGAGTCATTCGCACGGCCGGAAACTGAAATAGCAACAGCACAATCAGTTTGAAAGAAATCTGGGTTATACTAAGTATACACACAGCGAATACACCCAGCCAGAGGAAAATTTTCGAAAATATCTTCTAGTTTGTCAGAAAGAGGTGACAGCTCTTGTTATTTCTACTTTTATCACTCGAACGAAAGGAAAAGACAACCAGCCGACTCTTTCCAAGCGAACGTTGCATTGCTTACAGCACTAAGGAGCAGATACAGAAACGGTTAGAAATTAGATTCAATTTTTAGAAATAAATTTGTTTTAGTAAAAGGGCGGTCATTTGAAGCCGTTTCCTAAATTTGTGTAATTAAGATTAATTAGTTAGTAGTATTTAACCCTTCTCATGGCATTTGGAGAAGGGTCCGGAAATTTGTCAAAAAAACTTGTCCTCAGAACATGCACTTTTGCACCCTCGGAGGGGGTTTTTGATGAATGGATGGATCGAGATTTATTTATGTTTGCATTTTAATGTCTGCTACTGATGTTGCACTTCTGTACTCTTAGTAGATATTAGAACAAGTAGAGATAAATCATTATTGCTTGAAGTTTGTGATTGAAATCAGTCATAAATGGTACTTTTATCTCTTGACCAATTTCTGCTTATATTCTTAGAGCGATATGCAGCTGAGTTGTTTATATGTTAATGTATGAATGTGTGGGTTACCATTTGGCACTTCTGTATGGTGGAGTCATTTATTTGTGCTTGACATATGAATAACTTATTATGCGATATGTTGTTCACAACTGTTTTGCCTAACTTTTTATGCAGAATGGTTTATCTTAATTGATTTCTATTCTTATGATAGCTGAATGATCTTTATTACCAGTTATTGTTCGAAATCTTTTTAGATCGCATAATAGAGGAAATCTGCCCCAGGTTAGCGTAGATTAGATGTGTTGTTAGATTATAATAGCATAGAGTCAGTTTAGAAGTTAGAATTAAATTAGCTTAAAATACTTCTAGATCAGCATCATCAAACTCTACACACACACACACCCCTTAGATTGGGAAACTGGTCCCATTATCCCCAGTCCGACCCGCTATACCAAACGGACAAGGAGCTGCCAACCAAGTTCCGGACCGGGTGGGTATCCCCCTTGTTGTTGACCCAATTTCAGGGTCCTCAACATATTTGGCGCTAGAAGGAGGGCACGAACTATGAATGGCACCTAAATCAAAATCTAAATACCATTCTGAGAGTAAATCACCCTCATCAACTCCCCCGACTTCTCCAGTACGATTAAACTCGGAGTTTGAAGTCGCTCGAGTATCCACCGCTGCTACATACCCTAATATATCAGACCAACTTATCATTGAACCCCCTGAAATTCAAACTTTGATTCGTAAACTCCAGGGATTCTCTATTTTTAATCAGAGGTCTGATAAATCTCAAAGCAGCGTGACTTCGCAGTACAATCCTGCTCATCCCCTGACCAGATTGAAAAGTGAAAAGTTTGGCATCCAGCCAACTGAACTTCCTCTCCCCACCAGGAAAAGAGCAAGGAAAACACCACCATAGTCTGACAATGAGACTCTTTCATCTACTTCGTCCATTTCAACTCCCGCACCGCGAAGTCAGCCACCCACATCTTCATCCCAAATCACTCATCCATCTTCCACAACCCTTCCTCTTCAATCATCAAAGATCATAATATCTTCATCTTCTCAGCATCAGGGATCATCCTCTGCACTTTCATTAACTAGCAGCTCAACGATGGCCCAGTCTCCATGGAACAATCCTAGGGCGGTTTTAATGCCTCCACCCCTGAGTCCAATACCAGCCCATCCTGAGAAATGGCTACCCAAATTCAATCCAGAAACAGGCATGCTAGCTGAAGAGCATATCAATAATTTCATGCTTTCTGTTAATCTCAATGGAGTTACCAACGAAGATGCTGTTGTCCGGCTTTTTCCCTATACAATGCAAGGAACAGCCGGGTCATGGTACTTTTCGTTACCTTCCGGGTCTATCACAAGTTGGGACATTTTTCAAAGTCAATTCCTTACCAAGTTCGGTGATGACAGATCAACAACGACATTGATCAATGACCTATCCAATCTTAAAGCTGAGGCTAGAGAACCCATTAAAGATTTTAATTTACGGTTCAATAAGATCCTCAACAAAATTCCCGCTGCTTCTCAACCCAACGAGGAAGTAAGATGTGAATGGTATATCACGGCCTTACCATCAAACTTGGCTATCTTCGTAGATAGGGCAAACAAGACGACCTTAGTCGAAAACTTGACAGAGGCGTTAGCAGTAGAAAAGCGCGTAGTAGCCCTAGAAAAGAGATCTGCAATAGAGGAACACAAATCTAAGAAAATCTCTTTCAAAGAAGACACCAAGAAGAAACAAACGAAAGATCCTTTCAATTTGGAAGGATTACAAAAAGTGTTAAAGGCCATGTCCAATGAGATGATTGACATAAGAAAACAAGTAGCAGAAACTTCTTCAAAAAAGCCCTACAGAGCTTTTAAAAGAAATCCTCCCATGGATGTGAAACCACCCAATGCTGTCTCAAACGTCGAATCTGAAGAAGAAGAAGAAGAAGAGAATACCATTGAAGGGCAGACCGATGATGAAGAAGTTGTGGAACTACAAGGAATGTGGGATTTCATCCTCCCACAAGAAGAAGATCAAGAAGCATTTCCGGTTAGCACACGAAGAAAAATCAACTTGATCCTCCCCAAACTACCCCTAAACAGAAGGGCGCAAGCCCTGCAACAAAAGATAAGGTCGCAACAAAGAAAACAACCGCTAGAGCGACCCAATTTAGCCCAGTCCAATCAGATCAAGCACCTCCATCAAGAACACTGATAGTGTCGGATGAAATGGAGTATAATATTATCGATGACATGAAAAAGACTAGGGCTAATATCACTCTTTACGAGTTGAGCAAATTGAAACATCAACAGAAAATAATGATGAAAGAATTACATGCCGTGCCTACTACATCTTTACCTACAGCTGTAGCTTCCCACAACATGGGAAGACCTCCAACCAACACGATCAATAAGATTGATCCAAATGACATCGCCTTGATTGGAGGAAGATCAAGATCTCATACTCCTCCTTTTCTTCTCACTTATGAAATTTTCAATAAAAACGTGCACAATTGCTTGGTTGATTCTGGTGCTTCAACGAATATTTTACCCAGATTAATATGTGCCAAATTGAATGTTCAACCACAAAAATCCGCAGTGCGCATAGTTCAACTTGATCGATCTCAAGTCGAAGTGATTGGTGAACTTAATCAAGTGACCATAAGATTGTCGTCTAACCCGAAGGTATGCCAGGTTATCGACATTCTAGTAGCTGATATCCCTGAATTCTATGGTTTAATTCTTAGCAGGGATTGGTCCGAAAAACTCCACGGATATTTCTCAACTGACTGGTCGCACATGTGGTTACCCTACAATGGTAAACCGAATCAAATAAAGGTTGAACGAGAGTTGCACCAAAAGTACATAGTGACGGAATTGGAAGGAGAGAATGAAGCAATAGCATACAACAGCAGTATCATAGGCAATTACTCGGTAGATTCTTTCCTCGGCAATTTCAATGCTCATATTTCACCTTACTTAGAAAATTCAGTTTTGTCCCAAGTTGAAAATTTTTCCCAAACTGATAATTCAAAATGTGTTAATTTTTTAGATAACCCTGTAAATACATCTTTGTTTTGGAAATTATATTTTGATGGCTCCAAATCTAACGAGGGAGCAGGAGCAGGATGCGTTCTGATTAGCCCAGACGGAAATAAGACCATGCTTACGTGCAGACTTGAATTCGATTGCACAAACAATACAGCGGAATACGAGGCCTTAGTACAAGGCCTATACAAAGCAATCGGGTTGAACGTTAAGTATCTTCAAGTCTTTGGAGACTCTGAGATCGTCGTCAAACATGTACGTAACACCATACATTGCCTATCAGGTCATTTGAAGCACTATCAATCTTTAGTACAAGATCTGACTGCACATTTCATAGCATTCAATATTTTGTCAATCCCAAGACTCCAAAATACGAGCGCAGACCTGTTAGCTAACGTAGCCTCTAGACTTATTCCCTCCGAAAATTTTAGTCCAGATAGATTCTCAATAGAATTAATATTTAGACCATCCATCCCTGACAACATCACCAACTGGAGAGTATTCAACGACGATCCTGACATTGTAAATTTCCTCACTTCTGAAGGATCCTACTCAAACCAAATAATTGACGAAGACCATCATGATCACCAAATACAACAAAATAGCACTGATAATGCTATACCTAAATCGGTGGTTAAGTTAGAAGACTTATATGATCTAAAAAGTCGGTTTAAAAGGTCTGCCAATTCTAAACTCTACAGTTCGACTCTGAACTATGAATTAGTGAACCTAGGAACCGATGAGAAGCCGCAAAACGTTAATCTAGGCCACGGCCTAGCCCCTGAAGAAAAATCAGCATATATCCATCTTCTGAGACAATACAAAAACGTTTTTGCCTGGAATTACGATGAGCTGAAGACATACAACACTTCTATCATTCAACACACTATCCCTATGATTGACAATGAAAAACCTGTCCAGCAGAAACTCAGAAAAATCCACCCCAACTTAGAAAATCAGATAAAGACTGAGCTAAATAAGTTGTTGAGAGCCAGAATAATTTTCCCCGTCAAACATTCCAAATGGGTATCCAATATGGTGCCCGTTAGAAAGAAAAACGGAGATATTAGGATCTGTATCGATTTCCGGAATCTCAACAAAGCCTGTCAAAAAGACAATTTTCCCCTCCCACCTATGGAGCAAATATTACAGGCAGTAGCAGGCTCAGAATTAATGTCTTTTCTGGATGGATTTTCAGGATACAATCAAGTGCTGGTACATCCCGATGATCAGTTAAAAACCACATTCCGAACTAAATGGGGCACATACACATATCGGAAGATGCCATTTGGTCGGATCAATGCCGGCGCTACCTTTCAGAGAGCCATGGACATCGCGTTTAAAGGTTTAGTCAATAAATCTGTAGTGATTTACCTGGATGATATAACAGTGTACTCCAAGAAGCGAAGCGACCATCTCAAAGACTTGAAACAAATCTTTCAAAGATGTTTAAGGTATGGGATTTCACTTAACCCAAAGAAATCTTTTTTCGCATTAAGTGAAGGGAAATTGCTAGGATTCATAGTGTCAAAATCTGGTATTCACATTGAACCTGACAGAATCAAAGAAATTTCCGAAATATCCATGCCCCATAACAAAAAGGCCATGCAATCTTTCCTTGGACAAATCAATTTTGTAAAAAGGTTTGTCCCGGATTTTTCACGTATTATTTCTCCTTTACAAAATATGATAAAAAAGAATTCAAATTTTAAATGGGGTCAAGATGAGCATGAAGCATTCAACTTGATCAAACAAGCTATCATCAACGCTCCATCTTTAGCGACCCCAAATTTTTCAGAATCTTTTATCTTATACACATTTGCCTCAGAGAAATCTTATGCCGCGATCTTAACTCAAGCAAATCAAGAGAAGGCGGAAGCTCCAATCGCATTTTTTAGCTCGAACTTACAAGGTGCTAAACTCAATTATTCAGACGTGGAGAAACAGGCATACGCTGTTTTCAAAGCGATCAAGTATTTCATACCTTTCTTACTTAAAGCCCATACCAAAGTCGTAGTACCGTTTCCAGCGGTAAGAAACCTTCTGATACAGAAGGATGTGGGCGAAAAGAGAGCAAATTGGATTACCGCCTTACAAGAATACGATCTTGAGATCAAGCCAGCAAACATCGTAAGAGGTCAAGGCTTCTGCAAGATGTTAGCTGGAGCATCGCAAATTCCTGAGAACTCATCTGAAGAGGTACATATGTATGAGGTAAGCCTAAACGACGCAGAATCATTATATGCTGACACCATTTATTATCTTAAGAACGGGTATGCTCCATCACACCTGGATCACACCAAGAAAAGAGCTCTGAGATTGAAAGCTAAACAATACCAGCTCATAAATGATGTTCTGTTTAAAAGGAATTACGATTCTGTACTTCTTAGGTGTCTTGAGAAAACTGAAGCCAAAAAGGTTTTGCAGGAACTCCACGATGGACCAGCAGGTGGACACTATGCTGGAGAAGCTACTGCACATAAAATCTTACGTGCGGGATATTATTGGCCCACGCTGTTCAAAGACTCATACAATTACGTAAGGAAATGCCAAGTCTGCCAGACTGCTGCAGGGAAACAAAGGAAATCGTCCATGCCACTACAGCCGGCTAACATCGAGCAACCATTCATCCAATGGGGCTTGGACATAATAGGTGAGATCGTTCCTCACTCTTCTAAGCAGCATAGGTATATCCTCACGGCAACAGATTATTTTACTAAATGGGTAGAAGCAGTTCCTCTCAAGACAGCTAATTCTGAAAACATTATTGAATTCATAGATCAATTTATCATCACTAGGTTTGGATTTCCAACGGCCTTAATGTTTGATAATGCCTCATACTTTTCTGGAAATACAATGACTGAGTTTGCACTTAAAAGAGGGTTCAAACTGAAGTATTCTGCCAACTACTATCCGCAAGGTAATGGGTTGGCTGAATCAACAAACAAAAACCTAATCAGGATTATTAAAAGAACAGTCGACCAAAACCAAAAGAATTGGCACAAAGCGCTGGTAAATGCTTTATGGGCAGATAGAATTACGAAGAAAGCTTCAATCAGCACTTCTCCCTTTAATTTAGTTTATGGGAAAGAAGTGGTTCTTCCAACTCACTTAGTCATTCCCTCTTTGTCTTTAGTACAATACATCGATGAAGTATCTACTTCCTCCTTACAATTGAGACAAATGGAAATAATCAAACTAGAAGAACGACGAGAACAAGCTAAGAAAACCCATGCTCACCACCAAGCGCTAATAAAATCCTCTTTTCACTCAAGCATAATGACCAGAAAAAACTTTCAGATGGGAGATTTAGTTTTGAAATGGGATAAGGCTCATGAAGAAAAGGGCAAACATACGAAATTTCAGAAGCTGTGGCTTGGCCCTTTTCAGATTGTAGAAGTCATAGGCCCATCGACGTTTGTGTTGCAGGATTTGGCAGGTAGAAGAGATTCTTTGCCTGTGAATGGACAGATTCTTAAAATGTATTTTCCATAGAAGATCATTCTTCTATTTTTGTAGGATAGTTTTAGTTTTTTATTTGTTTTTCTCTTTCTTATAAATAAAACCGGTTGTAAATGATCATCAAAAAGGATTCATGAAAGAGCACACCAATTCTCTATCAGATTTTGATTTCGCTTGTACAAGTAGCAAAACTTTTCGAAAAATCTGATTTTTATTATTGACAAATAGAGTTAACTTTAGCTTGAATATGATGTTAGTTTCAACCTCAAAAAACTTTGATGAAAGCAACCTTTGGTAAAAAATTGTTTTATGTCAACACAATGAAAGGTATCATCAATAATAAAATAAATATTCTCTGTAAAGCTGCTGTTTTCAAACTCTATTATTGTCGTCCAGAGCTTTCTTAAGGAAAAACAATGACTTCCTCCCAGCTAAAGGAAATCGCAGCATTCAGAGAAACAATCCGAGAAAACACTATATCTCAAAGAATAAGAGGTCTCATCACGAGCCGGCTTATCATGATCACAGATATTATAACTTGCTGACTTTGCCAATACTGTCTATCAAAACAGGGCAACGACTCAAGATTGTTGCAATCAAAAGACAATGGGTCTCGTCACGAGCCAGCTTGTTCAGCAAAAGTGTAAATCAAGTGAATGATTGTGTCATAATTTGGCCACCAAACCAAGACATTGTTCTTTAGAGAATAAAAAAGGAAAAAGTGTCAAAAAGGATTTTTCTCTGAAATGTTGTAAATAACCTCAAGCAGGAAAAAGGATCATTGATGGATAACATGGTAACCCTGTCGAGGCTATGGACGCTTGCGGGCAGCAGAGGCTCTACCTACGTCAAATGAGCATATTTTAAAAAGCCAGTACGCAGAGAAGACCTTATTTTATCTTTAAAAATACCGAGTAATGTTTGGTATGAATGCAAGAACTAAGCCTGAGGAAGCAGACAATTGGAATATGAAAAGGTTGAGACAAAGTATCATTGACAGGATAAGGAGTAATGTACTCTATCTGTCCATAACAAAATTTAGACATATGAAAATTTTTCTGTTTCGGAAGTGGAAATTCAATAGAAAAGCAGAGATAACTGGTTCTTCACAGCGAATCGCCATTGTTGTGGTCACCAACAACCCCCCTCTTTGTTTGATATTAGCAATAACACCAAGCAAAGGGGGACCCTTAACAAAAAATCCAAAAAATATTTTTATCAAAATTTTTGTATTTTAACTCCCTAAAGCTAGATCGAATTGCGAAGAGAGAGTGAAGCGTTTCCTATGCGCATAAATAAGCTGTGAAGAAGCGACGCGAAATTCATCGCATCGCATAATTGAAAGCGCTCTTAAATGAAAAATCTTAAGGAATCGCCGACGGCCGATATGCGACGTCGCATATCGCAACATCGCATAAGCAGCACACAGTGATTAAATGAAAAAACGCGATCTACGATCTTGCGATCTTACAATCTCCGATGAATGAGACTATCAATTCTTGCGATGACACTTCTTGACATCGCAATCCTCGATACTGCGATGCGAATCACAGAAACCACTCATCGCAGGATTTCCTCGACATAATCTGTAAACCTAAAATTGAGCGCGCACCTTAAGGGAAATTAATGATTGTACGCCAAAGTATCCAAGAATGATTGTGTTGCGTTTTTCGAAGAGTCAAGTCATTATGAGTGTCATGATTATGCATTCATTAGAACTTAAAGCTTTCATGTCAATCTTTTTGTCATTTCTCTTTTCCTTTGCGTAAACTGTAAGGCAGCAACTAATATAAATCAATATGCAGGAAACATCTAAGGAAAAGGGGAAAGCGCCAATACTAGGAGAACAGAGAGGAGATGCCTTCGCAAATGGTTGCCGCATGCAGCAGGACCGCGGATTCCAGAGTATCACTCAACAGATACTGATGGAAATAGACTATCCAAGACTCAGAGTCAAAGGTGCACAAAAGCAGCATGTTTACAAAAGATCCTGAAGCTCAGACTGGGTAAAGCAAAAAGAAAAACGCTAAAGAGGGAGGACGCTCCAGAAAAGCCTGGAACAAAGAACGGAAGCAATTTTCAATACAGAATATTGTTCATGCAACAAAATCCCTGACTCATTGAGTCATTCGCACGGCCGGAAACCGAAATAGCAACAGCACAATCAGTTTGAAAGAAATCTGGGTTATACTAAGTATACACACAACGAATACACCCAGCCAGAGGAAGATTTTCGAAAATATCTTCTAGTTTGTCAGAAAGAGGTGCCAGCTCTTGTTATTTCTACTTTTATCACTCGAACGAAAGGAAAAGACAACCAGGCGACTCTTTCCAGGCGAACGTTGCATTGCTTACAGCACTAAGGAGCAGATACAGAAACGGTTAGAAATTAGATTCAATTTTTAGAAATAAATTTGTTTTAGTAAAAGGGTGGTCATTTGAAGCCGATTCCTAAATTTGTGTAATTAAGATTAATTAGTTAGTAGTATTTAACCCTTCTCATGGCATTTGGAGAAGGGTCCAGAAATTTGTCAAAAAAACTTGTCCTCAGAACATGCACTTTTGCACCCTCGGAGGGGGTTTTTGATGAATGGATGGATCGAGATTTATTTATGTTTTCATTTTAATGTCGGCTACTGATGTTGCACTTCTGTACTCTTAGTAGATATTAGAACAAGTAGAGATAAATCGTTATTGCTTGAAGTTTGTGAGTGAAATCAGTCATAAATGGTACTTTTATCTCTTGACCAATTTCTGCTTATATTCTTAGAGTGATATGCAGCTGAGTTGTTTATATGTTAATGTATGAATGTGTGGGTTACCATTTGGCACTTCTGTACGGTGGAGTCATTTATTTGTGCTTGACATATGAATAACTTATTATGCGATATGCTGTTCACAACTGTTTTGCCTAACTTTTTATGCAGAATGGTTTATCTTAATTGATTTCTATTCTTATGATAGCTGAATGATCTTTATTACCAGTTATTGTTCGAAATCTTTTTAGATCGCATAATAGAGGAAATCTACCCCGGGTTAGCGTAGATTAGATGTGTTGTTAGATTACATTAGCATAGAGTCAGTTTAGAAGTTAGAATTAAATTAGCTTAAAATACTTCTAGATCAGCATCATCAAACTCTACACACACACACACCCCTTAGATTGGGAAACTGGTCCCATTATCCCTAGTCAGACCCGCTATACCAAACAGACAAGGAGCTGCCAACCAAGTTTCGGACCGGGTGGGTATCCCCCTTGTTGTTGACCCGATTTCAGGGCCCTCAACAAAAGCTTAGTTTGAAAATACACAAAAATAAAACTAATATAGTTCTTTCAATGTAAAGTTTTAACGAGCCTAGAGAAAGTAAAGCTCAATGTTGTTCACGTTTAAGAAGTCAGGAGAAAAACATAAGTAAACTCTAAAATGTCATTTTCATAGATTTAGTCTCTCACGCCCGAAAAAGGGTAAAATAATGCAAGAGAGAAATCTTTTAACCATGATTAGTCAAAGTATACCTTTTTCATAAATAGTCTACTTGTTCCATAAAAGGGGTAAAATTATACGAGGTAGACGTCCTTCGTTTACTTTAATGAGTTCGAAATAAAAAAGCATACTCAACAATCTTTTCATATTTCAGGAGTCAAAAAAGAGCTTAAAGGTGACTCCAAGATATAGAACTGAAATCTCCTTAGGATGAGAGTACTAAGCCGACACATTCTCTGTCAACAGATAGGAGAGTAGTATAAGGAGTTGTGAGCTAAGTGGAGTTGGATGGATGAGTATTTTGGTGGGAATGTAATTGTCAATTATAGAGCTTTTGTACGCTCTAGGGTTTGCAATGGTGGGGATCAATATAAATAAATACGGTGTTGAAACTAGAATTTTTGTGCTCGAGAGGTGAACCAACGAAGAGGTTGGGGGTAAAACATGTTGGATGGTGAAGTGCTTGTCTCTAATGTGAAAGTTATTGATGAGTGTAATGTAAACAACAATTTGGCATGTGTTTTTATTGTTGATAAGGCAGATAGGATTCTCGAGAAAATCCCATGTGGAAGCTAGTCAAAATGTTTAAGCTCTTCATTGTAATGATTATTCCATTGAAAGTTTTCATTTAGGGTGTTCTTATCTCATAAAGACACCCAACTCAGACTTTTTGTCATTCTACTCTAAGAAGTTGCATGTGATCAGTAGAATGGGTGTGGGATTAGTATGCCAATGGTGAGTTGTTGGAAGCATCTAATCCATAGTTGGGAGAAATTCTATGTTCAATGTGATGTTGTGTTGGGTCAAAGGTGCTAGGGCTCATGATAGAGTGACTAGATGCATTGGAAGAGGTATCAGTGGTCTGTTGGACGTTAGTTTGCTTTGATATTGAGTGTTCATTTCTGCATTTGCAATAGGATGGCACGCAGGTGGAGGCATCAATGGTATGTTGGACATTAGGTTTCTTTGATTTTGAGTGTTTTGTGTCTGCATCAGCCAAAAAAATGGTCCAGGAGATGAGATGATTATTATTAATATTGTTCTCTAGATAATGATAGTGGGTGCTAGCGCTACAAATCATAGCTTCCCCATGTTCGATGTATAGTGGTAAGGATTTGATCAAGGATCCAATACAAGTTGCGTTGAACACGAAATATAACATGTGTGGATTCTGGAAAATACATTTTGATGTACTTCCTTGTGACCATGAAAGAGAATATATGGAGGCACATGCTAGAAGAAATGGTGTGTAGGTCAACAAGGAGAGTAACCTCATATGTTTTTGGCTATATAAAAGTATATGCCATGGAAAAGTATGTTAAGGATGCTCATAAAGTGTTATTTACAATGAAGTGGTGGTTTCATTAATGAGATGCAACATTGGGAGTCATATCTGGAGAGGAGAGAATGAAGCTTATAGAATGTCAAGACAAGAGGATGGTAGCATAAACGTTGGAGAAAAAACAAATGTTATAATGTAGTCAAATTTTTAAATTACATGTAAATGGGCATACTAAGACCTAGTAAGGCAGGTGTACCCCTGCGTAATCACTGGTAAAGTATGGGTTAAACCTAGGTGATAGGGGGGATGGTAATTTTCCCATGGTATTCATGTAATGTAGCCTTTAAAAGACTGGGAGGACTTCATTGTAATGTAAGGCCAGGGAGGTGAGTGGTGAAGGCTCACTTGGTTGGGTTGGCTAGGGTTTTGGCCAAGGCTAATGAAATTTCATTGGGTTGGGTTTTTCCCCAGAGTTAGGATTTTCCAAGGGAACATATTTTGTGCATTACATATTTAATGTATATGCTTGTTGCTGCTTATTTTTATTATTACTCTCCATAAATATTTGTAAATAATTTATGTCTCTCATGGTAATATTTTTCTTCATTGATGTGATTATTGTTACTTGATGCGATATTTTGTTCATCGTTATGATGCATGTTACCTACTAATGCATTGATATGTATATATAGTTATTGGTAAAATGGTTTTGTAATGCTAAATTGTCCATCACACTGATTCACCCCCCCCCCCTCCCCCCACCCCCCTCTCAGTGTAATATTTAGTCTAAGAAATGGTATTAGAGCAGGTTCCTTCAAGAACAATGAAGTTTTGCAAGGTAGATCAAAGGAGCTATAGCCCATAAAGGTAAGAGTAAGAAGAATTTGTCTCAAATGAGGAATGGTTTTCATTATTTGAGCAATACATCAGATCCCAAAGAAGACATCTTCTTCATGATCATGAATGTTGAAAACTATAAAAAATGGGAATCAATTATTTCATATTGTTTCAATTGTGGTAATGAAGGTCACTATACTTCTTTGTGTCCATGTATTGTTACAAATATTGAAGATGATGCTCCTCAACTAATTGAGGTTAACTGATCAAAGGAAGTAGAAGAAGATTTTGAAGTAGAGGGGGATTATGAAGGAGAACATAGAAGTGCCTTAAAGGATTTAAAAGCTTCAAAAAGAAGGGTTAGTCAATTATAAGAGAAACTACAAAATTATAAAGGTAAATATGAACTCATAGAGAATCTTTGAGAAGAAGACCAAAACCGAAAGGATCTTTTGAAGAAATATAAAATTCAGGACCATGATGTTGTTAATTTGAAGGCCCAATAATAAGAAGCAAGAATGATGGAAGAAGTGAGGTGGAACCAACTAAAATATTATTATTATTATTATTATTATCATCCAATTTTAAGGTCATGGCCAAGTCAGAAACCAAATTGGTGTATGAGACCCCCTTGTTTGTGGGACAAGGGACCCACCTCCATGCATTGATTTGACTACTAAGTCTACAAAGGCATACATACTCTAGTCGCCTCTGGTTTTGAACCTCTGACCTCTTAGGAGGAACATGCTCTTCATCATTAGGCCCACTCAAGTTGTATTCCTTGAGAAATGTGCTATAAAATTAAAATAATTCAAAAGATGAAGAACAAAATGATGGAACAGAAATAAAACCTAATAATTCATAATATGAACTTGTCATCGCCCTATACGTGATAGAGGAAGAACCTATTATAATTTTGAGGGTTGACTCAATTGAAGATGCATCGAGGGGTCAACTGCAAGACTTGAAATTTTTTCAAGATGAGCTCACTACTACTCTACAAGAACTAAGGATACTCACATCTCTTAAAGAAGAACAAAAGGAGTGATCTAGGAGACTTCAAAGAGACACACAGGACAAAGATGGCTCAAAAACCAAAGTGTTTGGATTGTGCTCAAACTAGGACCAGATCAAAGATCTCGTTGTCCTGATCGCAGAGGTGCAAACGGTTCGTCAAACTGAGCTCGTATACAAAAGATAGAGCTCTTCAAAGTTTGACATAACAAGGAAAAAGTGGGCCCTGCAGTGTGCCACATGGTATCCCAGTAAGCAAGTGGGACCCACATGGCAGCCCCTCAGCCATTGACACATGGCAGTCCGTCATTGGCCAATTAAACCTACACAAGAAAATGAAATAATTTTAATATAGTTTTAAATTAACTATATAAAAATACAAACAAAAATATACTAACTAAATTCAAAAAAAGTTAATATATCAACCAACCATATGATAAAATTAATAGATATGGATTTCAAAAATCAAAGTCAAAATCCATATTAGGTATATAACCAACATATTAGTTTTATATTTAAAAAGTTAGGGTGGTTATTAAAAACAAATTTTATTTTAAAAGAGGGTCATACTATGATTTATTGAAAGCAATATAATCAACCAACTCCACGGAATATGCAAAATCCAGCCACGTGACTTTCTTGGGAGCTGAGTTATATTAAAAGTTTAAATATAACTAAAGGGTGATGTCACATGAATGTTAAAGGAGTATGGGTATATAAAGTTTGGCTATATATATATATGAAAACCAATCATCACCTGAATCAAACGCAGTTGTCTTTAATGCGACTTTTTGGAAGCCTTTTCGGTGGGCTTTTCCGGTCAAAATCCGGCAGCAATTTATTGGAATCGCAAGTTTGATAGCTAGTTTGTGCACAATCAAAACGTCCCAGGAGTTTTCCAGGGTGCTGAATCCAAATATGCAGTTAAAAAACCATTTTAACTACAACAAATCAAGATTTAACCTCAATTTCTTCTGCCGGATTCCGTCACCGGAATCTCCAAAAAGTCGCATTATAGACAACTCCGAATCAAACTCCATATTTTAAGGAGTGCTGGGTTAATACGGTTTAATGGATATGGTCAACGAAAAATCCAAACAACTTTCACGCGAATCGAGAATGGAGATTAAAGTTGGAATGGTTTATTTTTAAAAAAATATATATATATGGTGTATATGGGTTGGGTTATAAAACAAAAATGAGATTTGTGGAGGCACAGGATTTGACCACATAACTTCCTCAACACTAAATTAACTATTTACCAATTATGTTAAACAAATTTCTTAGTAACTTTACTAGTGAAATTATTTAAAAACTCATTTTTTGCCAAATTAACTATTTACCAATTATGTTAAACAAATTTCTTAGTAACTTTACCAGTGAAATTATTTAAAAACTCATTTTTTGCCAGAACTGAAAGGAGAAGGACTGCATGAATTTCGAGACAGGAGTTGGCACGGATTTCGAGGCAGTTTAATAATATTTTAATGCAGGGACTAAGAATTTCGCAGGGGGCAAAATTTTCAACTTCTCAGAAATTAACAAATTTCATATGGATATTACACCTCTCGTCACCACGAACACGATGGTGCTATCCATTTTTCAATCTGAGTTCTGCATCTTCTAGTCAATTCCAGAATGCACGCGGAACTATGATTTCAGCGAAAACAGAGAGTGGAACCATGAGCCATGAAATTTTCCCAAGGAGGTAAAATTTCACTTTGTCATAGTATGGTCATGTTTATACTTGTTTTTCATGGTTTTCCACAGGAATCCTGATGGTGAAATCAGATTTGACATCTGAGCAATAGATTTTCAACTCATCCATGAAACAGAATCTTTGAGGAATCCCGAGGGAATCTAAAGATTCCTTGAGCCCCGAATTTTCAAATTCTCAGAATTTGGATTTTGGATAGTCGTTTCAGCACTACTCGACGACAAAAACTGATGGTGTATTCAGATTTGTCTTTCTCTCATTTCTTCTTTCAGTCACTTTTCTAAGTGCCAGTGCAGATGTCCATCTTCATGTGCGAACAATCTTCTTCTTGCGATCGATGTTGTGAGATCAATGTTTCAACAAGCTTCAGCACTTTGACAACCTTTGCTCCAGATGGCCCTTATTGGTGAGGTATATGATGTGTTCATGTACTTCTTCTTTCTGCATTATATTGTACAGATCCATGATTAATGTTGATGCAGGATCTTGTTTATTACATGTTGTCATGATTTCTTGCTTGATTTGATGCAGAATCTTTCTATGTGATGTACTTTTCATCATAACTCTTTATGTTATGCTTTGAGATCCCTTGTTGTATGTTGTTGGGATACTCTTGTTGTCGTCATGCATATGTTTTGCTTTGACATCCCTTTTGTGCCATGTTGGCGGGATGTGCACCATTCTTGTTTTTGTGTCATACTGATAGGAGGCTTTTGATTGAGAGTTCTAGTTGTGGAACATCTCTTAGAGCCACTCCTGCATGAGGGCATTCTTCCTTGTATGATTGAGACATCATCTCTGTGTACATCATCTTTATTGACAACACATAATGCAGCGGCCTACAGCATCTTAACACCGGGTCTTGGAAACGTAGTCCCTCCTGGACGAACTCCATTAGCAACGACTTATGTTTTCATGTGCTGATGGTTGTTATGTTCCTCTTCTTTTCCGCATGCAGATGTATTCATTAATGTTCTTTTAAAATGCAATGTAACACATCACGAAAGTAAAAGGTCTTGGAAGGGTCCTTCTTCACACCCGGACTTGGATCAAGTGGTATCGGAGCAATCTTTACGTGTATGTGAATTGTAGTGTGAACAATGGAGCCTGCAGCGACAAAGAATGAAAGAGCAATGTATGAGACCATGGTCAACATTTCCAAGAGAGTGGAAATCGTGTATGAAACTCTACAGAAAGAGACAAAGGAAAAGGAGCGATTGCAGCTTCAGTGGCAAGCCACAGAAGAAGCCCTGGAAGAACTGAAGCAAAACAAACATAATCTTCAAACAGAGAACAATGAATTAAAGATGCGCCTACATGAAGAGAAACAAGAAAAATAAAGTTTGCTACGACAGCTGCAAGAAAAGGACGAGGCCTTGGAAAAGCTGCAGCGTGACTCATGTGAGGTAAAAAGTAGTTTTCCATCTTCATGTATGTTTCTTGATGATGATTTCGCTGTGTTTGAAAATCACACCACAAGAATTGGCTCCAAACTGTTGAAGAGAATGGGGTATGAAGGAAAAGGCTTGGGAGATAATGGCCAAGGCATTGTCAACCCCATCAAAGTAGAGGAATTACCCCATCAAGCAGGACTTGGGTATGTCAGGAAAGAAGTTGTTGAATGCATTGAGACAGTTAACGAACCACCAACGACGGATGATGAGTAGCCCTCATCAGTTCTTTCCAAATCGAAAGAGAAGGTAAAATATGTTGATTTCCTTTCGATTTCATCTTCTCATAGTATGATGTTTGTTGGAGATGTGGAGATCCCGGTTACAGGGAAAAATATGAGGCTCCTTACAAAGCCAAGGCATGAGGAGAAAGAACTTGGTGTTAATAACCAAGGCATCACTCACGTTGTGCATGAGCATTCATTTGCAGGATCGAGATACACTAAAGGAGAGTGCTCAAAGGTGTCAGAGTCGTCTGAGACATCGTCGAGGAAAGAGAATGATAGGAAGATATCTCCATCATCCCATGGCAATCTCCATCATAGGGAGAGTGCTGAGGCAAGCTCTTATTGCCATGCTGACATCAGAAACAACAAAGGAAGGTATAATCAGTTTCGATCTTCGAATGTTCATTTTGATTATGATCATGTTTTTAATAATGAACGAAGATCAAGTGATCGAAAAACATGTACTTTTTGTGGTTTACGTAACCATACCTTTTCCAAGTGTTGGAAAAGAATGGCAACATTCATGAGGCATGAAAAACCCTCTCAACAGCATGAAAAGAAATAGGTTAAGCAGATACGGAGGAAGAAAACCTACTGCAGTCATTGCGACACAAATGGCCATCAGAGAGCCACTCGCTAGAAGCTCCATCCAGAGCAGCGCCTTAAAGACAAAGTGTCGGTGCGTGAACCAAGTCGAGCGGTTGTTCAACAAGAAAAACAACCTCAAGGAGGTGACCCATTCACATTCATCAGTGAGAAATGGTTTTTTTGACATGATGTCATTTTATGGTCATTTTTTGTAAATCATTTGTTGCATCTTAAAGTGTAAAATTGATGATGTGTTACACTCACTTGGTCAGCAACAATGATGTCTGGTCATGTTTTGAGTCGTCTTTTGAGTCGCATGTTAAAACTCTAAAAGTGATGTTATGTTTCTGTCACTTGTCAAAACAATAGTATTTGGCCTTATGAATGTAAATCATGTGTTGCAGTGATGATGTGTTTTCCATCACTTTTTGAAGCAACCATGATGAGTTGGCCTTGTTGTCATAGCTGGGGTATTACGTCCATCTTGTTGTAAACCTGGCCATCGAGTATGTGTTATAAACTCGTGGCAAGTATGGGACGTTTGGGTCTTTAGTTTGGTCATGTTATTCAAAGCATGTGATTTTCAAACAATGTACTACAGGTTGCAGAAGTAGCAGGTGTCAGTTCGTCACTTAAGGCTCTGAAGAACAAAGGTGAAGGAGATGGAAGTGAGACATTTTCAGGACTCTTGTGATGCAAACAGGGTACAGAGAGAAAGTGCAAATTATTTTTTCATGCTTTTGGAGGACCAAAAGCTCCTAGTGGGGAAGATTGATCCAGGAGGCTCTAGAGAGACACAGGACAAAGATGGCTCAAAAATCAAAGTATTTGGATTGTGCTCAAATCAGGACCAGATTGAAGAACTCATCATCCTGATCACAGAGGTGCAAATGGTTCGTCAAACCAAGCTTGTATGCAAAAGATAGAGCTCTTCAAAGTTTGACATAACAGGGAAAAAGTGGGGCCCACAGTGTGCCACATGGCATCCCAGTAAACAAGTGAAGCCCACATGGCATCCCCTCAACCATTGACAAATGACAGTCCGTCATTGGCCACCTAAACCTGCATAAGAAACGGAAATAATTTTAATATATTTATTAAATTAACTATATAAAAATACAAACAAAAATATATTAACTAAATTCAAAAAAAGTTAATATATCAACCAACAATATGATAAAATTAATAGATATGGATTTCCAAAATCAAAGTCAAAATCCATATAGGTATATAACCAACGGATTGGTTTTGTGAAAAGCAACATAATCAACCAACTCCACGGAATATGCAAAATCCAGCCATGTGACTTTCTTGGGCGCTGAGTTATATTAAAAGTTTAAATATAACTAAAGGGTGATGTCACATGAATGTTAAAAGGAGTATGGGTATATAAAGATTGGTTATATATATATATATGAAAACCAACCATCACGTGAACCAAACTCCATATTATTTTAAGGAGTGATGGGTTAATATGGTTTAATGGATATGGTGAACGAAAATCCCAAACAACCTTCATGCGAATCGAGAATGGAGATTAAAGTTGGAATGGTTTATTTTAAAATATATATATATATATATATATGGGTGTATATTGGTTGGGTTATAAAACAAAAATGAGATTTGTGGAGTAGCAAGATTTAACTAGATAACTTCCTCCACACTAAATTAACCATTTACTAACTTTATCAAACAAATTTTTTGGTAATTTTATGAGTGAAATTATTTAAGAACTCGGTTTTTGTCAGAGCTGGAAGGAGAAGAATTGCACGAATTTCGAGACAGGAGCGGGCATGGATTTCAAGGTAGTTTAATAATTTTTTAATGCAGGAACCATGAATCTTGCAAGAGGGCAAAATTTTCAACTTCTCACAAATTGACAAATTTTATGTGGATTTTACACCTCTCGTTGTCACGAACACGATGGCGCTATCCGTTTTTAAATCTGAGTTCTACACCTTCCAGTCAATTCCAGAATGCATGCAGAACCATGATTTCAGCGAAAACAGGGAGCGGAACCATGATTTCAGCAAAAACAGGGAGCGGAACCATGAGCCATGAAATTTTCCTAAGGACGTAACATTTCACTTTGCCAGAATATGGTCAAGTTTATACTTATTTTTCATGGTTTTCAGCAGGGATTCTAATGGTGAAATCAGATTTTACATCTGGACAGTGGATTTTCAGCGCATCCCTGAAATAGAATCTTTGAGGAATCTCGAGGGAATCTAAAAGATGCCTTGAGCTCCGAATTTTAAAATTCTCAGAATTCGGATTTTGGACAGTCGTTTCAGCACTACTCGATGCCACAAGTCTGATGGTGTATTCAGATTTCTCTTTGTCTCATTTCTTCTTTCAGTCACTTTTCTAAGTGTCAGTGCAGATGTCCATCTTCATGTGCGAACAGTCTTCTTCTTGCAATCGATGTTGTGAGATCGATGTTTCAGCAAGCTTCAGCACTTTGACAGCCTTTGCTTCAGGTGGCCCTTGGTGGTGAGGTATATGATGTGCTCATGTACTTCTTCTTTCTGCATTATGTTGTACAGATCCATGATTGATGTTGATGCAGGATCTTGTTTATTACATGTTGTCATGATTTCTTGCTTGATTTGATGCGAAATATTTCTATGTGATGTACTTTCTGTCATAACTCTTTATGTTATGCTTTGAGATCCCTTGTTGCATGTTGTTGGGATACTCTTGTTGTCGTCATGCATGTGTTTTGCTTTAACATCCCTTTTGTGCCATGTTGGTGGGATGCGCACCATGTTTGTTTTTGTGTCATACTGATAGGAGGCTTTTGATTGAGATTTATAGTTGTGGAGCATCTCTTAGAGCCACTTCTGCGTGAGGGCATTCTTCCTTGTATGATCGAGACATCATCTCTGTGTACATCATCTTTATTGACAACACATAATGCAGCGGCCTACACCATCTTGACACCAGGGCCCAGAGGCGTAGTCCCTCCTGGACGAACTCTGTTATCAACGGCTTATGTTTTCATGTGCTATTGATTGTTATGTTCCTCTTATTTTCCGCATGCATATGTATTCATTAATGTTCTTTTAAAATGCAATTTAACACATCACGAAAGCAAAAGGTCTTGGAAGGGTCCTTCTTCACACCTAGACCTGGATCAAGGAGCTATTAGAAAGTAGGTATCATGATGTTACTATTATATAAACACAATTATCTAAATGGAATGAGGATGACTTGGTGAATATTTTGAAAGAAAAACTACAGGAATGTGGAAAATTTGAAGAGCAAGTTGTTTCTACAACGAAGAAATTAGAATTAATGAAGGTCCATATGATGAAGAAAGAAGAAGAATGTGAGAAGCTTGAAGCAGAATTTGTTTTATTGAGGGTTGAAGTTGACAAGTTCAATAAAAACATGAAGAGCTCGCAAGTATTGGACAACATTCTTAGTTGTTATATATCACCATGCGACAAAACAAGATTTAGTTATACATGTAAGTCTCCATGAAAAGAGGTACCAGGATCCAAGTCTCCAAAGTTTAAATTTGAAGAAAAACCTAAAACCAAAATTAGTATTATTCAAAACCCAAATCACAGTGAAATCCAAAAGAAGATTGGAAGTGTTGCTAGTTTAGGGAGTTATGTCGACGTTCATAGGAAGCTCCATCAGAAAGAAGACAAAAATTTAATCAAGGATAAGCATCAACAAAGGATTGAACTTCCTCCAAGGCAAAATATCTTCAAAATAACAACTTCATCAAATGAACCCTTCTCATCCGAGTATCAAAGTATATTTCTTGGTTATTGTTTTTCATGTACAAATTTTGGGCATAAGGCTAGGCATTGCAAAGCCTATTACAAGAATGATTATAAAAGTCATTATCAAACATTTAGAAGCAATTTTACAAGTAGACAAGATCCAAATGGTTTGAATGTATTGACATTATAAAATAAAAAAATCAAACCACGAAGAATTCAGGGAAAGCATTACATTGTGATCCACTCATGGCTAATTATTTATTGTCTATGGAAATTGGCATTGGCAAGTGGCAAAAGGAAATAAATGACAAATTAATTATTATAGGTTAGTAAGGACATGAGGCAAAAATGCAAAAGAAATAAAGGAAAATGAAATAAATTCCACTTCGGCAAGTGGGGAAGAGTAAGAGACAAGAAGAGGATAAAAATAGTAAAAGGATATGCATGCAAGGAAGGAAAAAAAGGAAAAGAAAAGAAAAGAAAATTGGAGAGAGAACATTCTAGCATTCTCTTTAGGGAAAGAGGAAGGGATAAATAAAATTCTAGCATTCTCTTTAGGTAAAAGAGAGGAAGGGAGAAAGAACACTAAAGCTCTTAGACAACAAGAAAGACACAAGAAAAGATCTCGTTGAGGTGGTCTCACAAAAATCCCAAGGATTGAGGGTGGAGATGGTTTTCTTCGGGTGAGCCCTTGATAGGTCGGTGGAGACAGGAAAAATCCTCAGGGTATGGTGAAGAAATTTTGAGGCATCCAAACTTTTAATGGTTTTTGTGATTTATGGACCTAGATTTAGGTGAAATCATTGTGGCTTGAGGGTGGAGGTGGTTTTCCTTTGGATTCCCTATTTGGTTATGTTTTGGTTTATCCCATGCTATCCCAAATTTAGGCTTGGAATATTGTTAAGTTATGGTATATTCTATGCTTAGAGCAGTTTAATTCTTCTTATTATTATTATCCACAGATTAGCAATCACCTGTACAGTAAGTAAAGTGTAGATAGAACATTAAATGATCGACATAAAACAAGCCAAGACAAGAGACACAAGATGTGGCGGCTAGCCAGGGACAAACCCCAATATGGGGAAACCCTTTGATCAAATATTCCTTTATCTTCAATAATTCAGCAGAGAGAAATAGTACATAAATTTGATTTACATTAGCAGTAGCAAACCCTAGATCAGCGGAATCAGTGGCATCAGCCAATATCTGTCAAATCATCTAGATCAGCGGCATCAATGACATCAGCATCATCGGCATCACTGGCATCACTGGCATCAGCATCATCGCATCACCGACATCATTGGCATCACCGACATCATCGACATCATCAACATCACCAGCATCATAGGCATCATCGTCATCATCGGCATCACCGGCATCAGCATCATCGGCATCATCGGCATCACCAGAATCACTGGCATCATCGGCTTCACCAGCATCATCGACATCGTCAGCATCACCGTCATCACCGGCATCATCGGCATCATCGGCATCACCGGCATCACCATCATCACCGGCATCATCGGCATCATCGGTATCACGGCATCATCGGCATCAACGTCATCGGCATCACCGGCATCATCGGCATCACTTGCATCACCGGAATTAGCATCATCGACATCACTGGAATCATCGGCATCACCGGCATCATCGGCATCACCAGCATCATCGGTAGCAGAAGCATCTTTCCTTCCACACATGTGAGAGAAGAGTCCCTTTCTGCGCAGTAGTAGAAGAGCCTCTTTTCTGTGTAGGGGAGAGAGAGAGATGTGATGAGATGTGTGTGTCCAAATGAGGAAAAGACCTCCTGTATTTATACACAACTGTTGATGATTGAATAGATGCAACTGTTGGGCTTCTAAGCCTACATGAGTTGCTGGTCGGCTTGATAATTATTCCATAATCAAAATAAATTCATATCTCCATAAATACTTACCGGAATTAGATGATCTTTAGAGCAATCCTACGCCTCTCGATGAGAGGAATCTAATAAAAATATTATCAGCCATGAATAAGATGACCCACATGGAGTTTGGTCCTAGTTGCCAATTTTAACAGTCTCTCTCAACTAGGGAGAATTCCATCTGCAATTCATCTGTCGATCGCTACTATTCATCCATCAAATGCACTACCCTGTACAGCTTGACCCCTGCTCTAATCTACTTTATCCTGCCTGCTCTACTTTATCCTGCCTGCTCTACTTTATCCTGCCTTCTCTACTTTATCCTGCCTTCTCTACTTTGTTCTGTTCTACGATGTTCTGATCTGCTCTGCTCTGCTCTGTTCTGTTCTGCTCTACTTTGTCTGAATTATGAAGAAGAAGAAATGATCGAGGATGTATCATACTGACTCAAACTCAGTCTCAGAGTGTGTACCACTGGTCCCAGACCAGTCTCAACAGACCCGAAGTCAGCGTCATAGTGGGTACAACTCCTACAACTAGTCCCAGACTAGTATCATCCTCCACTGACTCGAAGTCAGTCTCAGAGTGCATACCACTAGTCCCAAACCAATCTCAACCGACCTGAAGTCAACATCATAGTAGGTACCACTCCTACTACTGGTCCTAGACCAGTCCTCCACTGACCCGAAGTCAGTCTCAGAGTATGTACCACTGGTACCAGACCAGTCTCAACTGACCCGAAGTCAGCGTCATAGTGGGTACAACTCCTACAACTAGTCTCAGACCAGTATCATCCTCCACTGACTCAAAGTCAGTCTCAGAGTGCGTACCACTAGTCCCAGACTAGTCTCAACCGGCCCGAAGTCAGTGTCATAGTGGGTACAACTCCTACAACTAGTCCCAGACCAGTATCATCCTCCACTAACTCAAAGTCAGTCTCAGAGTGCGTATCACTGGTCCCAGACCAGTCTCAACCAACCCAAAGTCAGCGTCATAGTAGGTACCACTCCTACTACTGGTCCTAGACTAGTCCTCCACTAACCCGAAGTCAGTCTCAGAGTATGTACCACTGGTCCCAGACCAGTCTCAACTGACCCGAAGTCAGCATCATAGTGGGTACAACTCCTACCACTGGTACCAGACCAGTATCATTGATCCCAGATCAATGAAGGTCATCCTAGCATAGGGAGTACGGTAGATACAACGATGCATCCATTGGTACTACTATGGTCCCTATCCTCATTTCCCTACTCATTTATCAGATGAGAAGTACTTCCCATGAGTCCCAGACTGCATGGGTAGGATGCCTCGACAGGAAAACTAATCATCCTATCCACAAGAGAGCGAATCATCCTATCCCACAAGAGAGCGAATCATCTTGTCCACAGGAGAGCGAATCATCCTGTCCACGGGAGAGTGAATCATCCTGTCCCACAAGAGAGCGAATCATCTTGTCCACAGGAGAGCGAATCATCCTGTCCATAGGAGAGCGAATCATCCTATCCAGTGGATGCCACGGAGAACTAATCATCCTGGCCCACAGGAGAGTGAATCATCTTGTTCCACAATCGCCATGGAGAACACATCATCCAGATCTCATAGGAGAACTAATCATCCTGCTACACAATCGTCATAGAGAACACATCATCCAGACCTCACAGGAGAGCTAATCATCCTGCTACACAATCGTCATGGAGAACACATCATTCAGACCTCACAGGAGAACTAATCATCTTGCTACATAGTCGCCATGGGGTGTCATAGGGAAAGTTTTGATTCTTTTACCCTATACACGTACACCACCAGGGGATGGTGAGTCACCCTGTGGTCATATGTCGCTCCAAGAAGTACCCCCCCAGAGCTCCAAGAGCTCCATACATCATACAGGACCCTCATCAGAGGGTTTCTGAACGACACCAAGTCGTTCTCGGAAAGTCAAAAAATTTGACCTTTCCTAGGGGCTTTGTCAAAATGTCGGCGACCTGTTCATCTGTACCAATATGTTGGAGCCTTATAGCTCCCTGCTGCACCATATCTCGAATATAGTGGTACCTGATATCGATATGCTTGGAGCGATCATGAAATACAGGATTCTTTGATAAACAAATCCCACTCTAGTTATTACACAGGATCACAGTGGTATCCAATGTAAATCCAAACAACTCACTGAAGAGATTTTGTAACCAGACTGCCTCACAGGAGGCCATGTTAGCAGTAATGTATTCTGCCTTGGCGGTGCTCAGAGCCACCGACTTCTACTTCCGGCTCATCTAGGATATCGAGGCAGATTCTAAAGAGAACCAGCACTGAGAAGTGCTCTCCACATTGCCTGTTCACTCAGCATTCGAATAATCATGCAGTTTCATATTTCCAGTAGTGTATCTCAATCCATGAGAGATTGTGCCCCGAAGACATCTCAGAAGATTCTTGGCATCGATCCAGTGAGGCTCAACCAAATATGAGCTCACCATGCTCACTGTAAAACATATTTCCGGACGGAGGTTCACTAAGAACATCAACGCGAATGAGTTTATGAAATTCAGAGGCATTTCCCAAATCTGGTCCGACATCACTACCATATAACTTCTGAAAGTTAAGATCCTCGAGGTAGTCAGAGGCTTGCAGTCCACCATACCGAATCTTTCCAATATCTTCACCACATATTTTCCTTGAGATAGGAAAATTTCCCTTGGCTTCTGCCAGACTTCAAGTCCTAGGAGATAGTGCATCAGTCCTAGGTCCTTCATTTCAAATTCATAAGCCAACTCCCTCTTACTTTTATGAATGAGAGGGTCTATACTTGTTAGAAAGAGGTCATCCACATATAGCACCAGTATGAGAGGTTTTTCATCTTCAACCTTAGAGTAAAGGTTAGGATCGACTTCACTCCTAGTGAATCCTAGCTTCATCAAGTAGCTAACGATCCTCTCATACTATGCTTGGGGTGCTTGCTTCAGCCCATAGAGAGCCTTCTTCAACCTGCATACATGAGATTTTCGATCATAAATCTCAAATTCTTTGGGTTTCTCCATATAAACCTCTTATTTGATCGAACCATGCAAGAATGCGGTATTGACATCCATCTGATGTAGGTTCCATCCTTGTGAAGCCGCAAGGGCTATGATCGAATGGATGGTGGTATATCTGGCAACTGGTACAAATATCTTGTCATACTCTTTTTCTTTCGGTTCCCTGGTGTTAGCTTCTCGAGAGCTCCTCGCTGTAGGAAGATTGTTCACCTGGCTAAGTGCCATATCTTCGTCAAAGGTGACATCATGACTAATCAAGACTTCCTTTTGATTGGCTACATAGATTCTATAGCCTTTCACTATAGCCCACGAAGCTTCCTTTCGGTGAATATTTCTTCAGGAGTCTTGGAACCCAATGCTTGATGAGGGCATCAGTTTTGTACATATACGACGGTGTTGCAGCTTCGTCCCATAGAAACTTCGGAATTCTTTGATCATGGAGCATGGCACGGATAGCTTCCACAATTGTACGGTTCTTCCTTTCCACCCCACCATTCTGTTCAGGAGTATATGGTGTAGTAGTCTCCCTCTTAATGCCAGCCTCTTTACAAAAGTCATGAAACTCTTTAGATTCATATTCAATCCCATTATCAATCCTTAAGATCTTGATCTTCTTTTCGGTTTGATTCTCGGTCAAGGCTTTGAAGTGTCGAAACTAAGAGAGAACTTCATCTTTCTTTTTCAAGAAGTATATCCAAGTCTTGCGAGAATAGTCATCTGTAAAAGTAAGGTAATATGAATATCCTCCCAAGGAGTTCACAGGCATTATATCAGATATGTCTGAGTGAACCAACTGTAATATATCGAAGGTCTTGCTTTGGCTTGAGGGGAATGGTCCCCTTTTGAGCTTTCCTTCGGCACATCTTGGACATACACCTTCTTTCTCTACTCGAAATTCAGGCATCCCTGTCACCCTTTGTCTTACATCGGGTAGAGCTTTATAATGAAGGTGGGCAAACCTCCAATGCCAAAGTTTAGACTGAAGAGTTGTGTCACATGACACCTAGCAAACTTCCATCGACCTTGCCATCGCTGAGGTCACCTTGTAGCCTTTGTCTATAAAGTCCCAGATGATCTTCTTTGTTTTGACTTCACCGGTTTTCCATTTGTTCCTGGCAGCAACGGGTGCATTTGATGGAGACTCAACAATATTGCCTCTCACATGGTCCAACACTCCTTGATCTTCTAAGGTTAGATCGAGAGACATCTTCCATCCGTGATAGTTATACTTCTCATAGAGCTTGTCTTCGGTGGGGAAGAGTGTTGAGGACCCCATAGTTCTTTTAGGATAGCCTTGCCAATCTTCTCTTCAGTGATTGCTCTTTCTCTTGCTCAGGCTCTGCCTTCACCTCAGCTCTGATACCATGTTAAGTTATGGTATGTTCTATGCTTAGAGTAGTTTACTTCTTTTTATTATTATTATCCACAGATTAATAATCACCTGTACAGTAAGTAAAGTGTAGATAAATCATTAAATGATCGACAGAAAACAAGCCAAGACAAGAGACACAAGATGTGGCAGCTAGCCAGTGACAAACCCCAATATGGGGAACCCTTTGATCAAATCTTCCTTTATCTTCAATAATTCAACAAAGAGAAATAGTACATAAATTTGATTTACATCAGCAGCAGCAAACCCTAGATCAGCGGCATCAGTGACATCAGTGACATCAGTCAATATTTGTCAGATCATCTAGATCAGCGGCATCAACAGCATCAACATCATCGGCATCACCAACATCAGCATCACCGGCATCACTGGCATCATCGGCATCACTGGCATCACCAGCATCACCGACATCATCGGCATCACCGGCATCACTAGCATCATCAGCATCACCGACATCATCGACATCATCGACATCACCGGCATCAGCATCATCAGCATCACCGGCATCACCAGCATCATCGGCATCATCGACATCACCGGTATCATCGGCATCATTGGCATCACTGTCATCACTGGCATCATCAGCATCATCGGCATCACCATCATCACCATCATCACTGGCATCATCGGCATCATCGACATCAGCGGCATCATCGGCGTCACTAGCATCAACATCATCGGCATCAACAGCATCATCAGCATCATTGGCATCACCGGAATCACTGGCATCAGCATCATCGGCATCATCGATATCATCAACATCATTGGCATCACCGGCATCATCGGCATCACCAGCATCACCGACATTGGCAGCGTCCTTCCTTCCACACGTGTGAGAGAAGAGTCCCTTTCTGCGCAGTAGGAGAAGAGCCTCTTTTCTGCGCAGGAGAGAGAGAGAGAGAGAGAGATGTGATGAGATGTGTGTGTCCAAATGAGGAAAATACCTCCTGTATTTATAAACAACTGTTGATGATTGAATAGATGCGATTATTGGGCTTATGAGCCTACATGAGTTGCTGGTCAGCTTGACAATTATTCCATAATCAAAATAAATTCATATCTCCATAAATACTTATCGAAATCGAATGATCTTTAGAGAAATCCTACACCTCTCGACGAGAGGAATCTAATAAAAATATTATCAGCCATGAATAAGATGACCCACATGAAGTTTGGTCCTAGTTTCCAATTTTAACAAATATGGCATGAGGGTCATTTGGCGCAAAGAAAGAATTGGTTCAGCCCAATCTATGGTGGGGTGGAATATGGAAGTCCCTAACTTGGTTGGTACTATGGATATGTTAATATGTGTTATTCTTTAATGAAGAATGGTGGGGTCGAATGTGGAAGTCCCTAACTTGGTTGGTACTATGGATATGTTAATATCTGTTATTCTTTAATGAAGAACAATGAGCACAAGTTTTGGTTTAATGTGCTGATTATGTGACTAGTTTGTGATGCCGTCATTACTCGTTAGGTGTATGTTGTAGAAATTAGGTTGTAGATTTGCAACTTCTCATATAGTTTTAATAAAAATCACAAGACACAAATCTACACCACTACTTTGCAGACATTAATTCACAATTTTAAACAAAATCTCAAACATGTAAGAAGAAATAACATACATGCAACAAGTGTTTTTATTTGGGGAAAGAAATTTTATAAAAACCTCAATGACTGCTTTCATTAATCAAATGGATAGTGTTATGCTCTTAACCTACAAGACGATACTGAAATACCAAATATGCGAAGAAATATACCCAGAATATAGAACAAGAGAAATAACAACAAGTATTTTATTATTTAGAAAGCAAAGTTCACTTGCCTCTTCGAGGGGGCAACCTCCAATAGAGCTGAGCTCGATTACAAAATAAGACATGATTGTCCTCGCAGGGAGTCTCTATCCTTTATATAGGATTCATACATGCAATACCATGGGGCAATACCATGGTTCTTATTAATACCATCTATCTAATACCATGGCCCATTTGCAACTAACTGTGGTCCCATCATTAAATGCGGGTTAACCACTTACAATTATTAATATGGGCTTTATTGACTCTTTACTTAACTATAACTATGAATCGATCCTATTACATAAATAAGGGGGTTAGGGTGGGACCCTAACAGATAGAGATGTATTACAAATCATTTGCTCAACTGAGCTCACCCTGTAAGTGCACAACCTATCTCTATGCTCACTGATGGCCTCTGACCCAGACTTATTCAAATTTACCTCGACTTGAGCTCCTATTTCCTTGCTCTATTACTTAAGGAATTATCCCCTATTATTTAGGAAATTCACTCAACTGAATTATGAAATTCCTTTAGGATGATCATTTGACTACATGCAACACCTATACACTCAAGAATAGTCTACAATTGATGTTACACTACGTTGGAATCTCCACCTGAACTAGGTAACTCAAATTCTATGCATGCACTAGATATTTTGGGTTGATTGATCAATTAACTAGATGATCATTGAGTTTGAATGAATTCCCACTACTTAACTAAATTTCTGCAAGTTCCTCCAAAAGTTGGAACTAGTTTCACTGAAAACAACCTTATATAAATGACCTTGATTGCTACATATTAGCAATCACACATGCATAACTAAACTCTAACTCCTCCAACTCATATTTACTGAGTAAATTGGGTGACACAAGCCATGTCACACAAGTTTGTTGGCATTATGATGCATGTGTTGTACTTGATGGCAACCCACTCATAGAAGAACTACAGAAGAGATATCAGATGGGCCATAATACATGGGATGTAGAGCAGATTCATCAGGAAAGCCAAGCCATAAGCAAAGAGCCGCAGATGGAGCAAGAGGAGCCAAGAGGAGCCAAGAGGAGACAAGAGGAACCATATATATGTATATGTCACATATATATGCCAAAGAAGAGGAGCATACGCAGCTATCGGGAGCCTATCGGAGTAAGAAAGGCACTCTCATATGCAAGGAGGTCTTTGGAAGACACTACCAAGCCAGAAGAGCATATCGGGAGCTTATTGGGAGCCATCGGGAGCCATCGGGAGCAACAGACAGAATTATCGGGAGCGCAGACAGAGTCATCGGGAGCCATCGGGAGAACAGAAGCAGTTATCGGGAGCCATTGAGGCATTGGGAGCTTATCGGAGCAATAGAGGCACATTCTCATATATAAAGAGCTTATCGGGAGGAATCGGGCGTATAAAACCCTTGGATGCATGCTTAATCATTATCGGGAGTCATCAGGCCATATATGCATGCTTTATCTCTATCGGGAGTTGTTCAGGAATTAAAACCCTTATATACATGTATTAACACTATTGGGAGTTGTTGGGTGCCCAAATCCCATATATATGATAATCAAAGGCATTTCATATATTTCGGCATATATGCGCGTCGGGGGTTCCGCTATGTGACACCACTGAAACCTCCGATTGCGATCGGACCCGATGGTGGCATTAAAACTTGGTCTATAACAATATCGCATCCGCAATGCATAAAGGGTTGCCCACCCCAATCCTCCGATTGCGATAAGAGGTGGTGGACCCGATGGAGGGATTAAAGGCATCATATATTAATATCACATCCGCAGTAATCGCCCATTTTATAAAGGCTTCCCACATCTAATCACTGATAGCGATGAAAGGAGCGGACCCGATATATTTATAAAGCAAGATTAATTGCCGTATCGCATCCGATCCATTGGATCGGCCATCGGCAATAGACGATGTTATACAGCGATAAGGAGCGGACCCAATATATTATTGTTATGGGTGCATTAAGTTTAAAGTCTGCCTTTTGTTGTTTGGATTTCCCGCTATTTTTATCACTTAAATCATTCCTTAAGAGATCCGTCAAAGCAAGCGAGCCCTAGGATTTCGGATCCTCTGGTTTCGACTCATGGTTTTATCAAAAGCGTGACTATATAAGAAGAAAGGAGATCATTTGGCAGTACATCGGTGAATGTTGAAGATCTTACGAAAGAATAGTTCTGAGACACTTGCGATCGGTTGGGGAGTGATGGTATGCTTGAAGCCTGAAAATCATCTATTCGCAGGAGTGATACAGTACGCAGAGCAAGAGACTGTGTAGGCGCATATACCTGCATACCAAGAAGAAGCACAGGCGCAGATGTTCACAGATGTTTTGGTGAAGTCGCGGTCCCCGGTCGAGATTTTTTTTATCTGCCTTTGACTAATCTGCAGAGTTCTGGGTGTGCAATATTATGTTTATCTGCTGTATTGAGTTCTGATATCAGCATGATTAGCCTCTGTATTGATGATTGATTAGATCGGGTGGATAACTATCATAATATACTTATATTGATCTGGCGATTGGGTGATTCAAAAGATTGATTGATTATGTGCTTTAATGATATTAAAGGGTCCAGTATGATAATTGGATGAAACGTGGCCTTTCAGATTATGTATTGTGCTTCAGGTGTATCCAGTCTGAAAATGTATGAAACGTGGTACCCGGAGGAAAGAAGATTGTAGGCTGGCACCTACGTACTAGTATCTTAGCTAGTACAAGAGCATTGTAGCAGGTAGCAGCCTGTGTACTAGTAAATGGATCGACTAGTACAAGATCTATGGGAGTTCTAGCTCTCTTCAGGTAGAAGCTTGCGTACTGGTATAAGACTGCACCAGTACAGAAATATTGTAAAAGGATTTTCTTACTAAGAAGAAGATTGAGATGACTTGCAGCAGGTGGTTTTCTCCCACATTGGGTTTCCACCTTATATCATGGTGTTCATGTGTGTGGCTTATGTGTGATGATTTGTTCTATTTTACTGCACCTGTTTACTGTTAATATGGTTGATAATGTTCTAATGCACTCATTAAGGATCAACTAACTGAATCATAAGAAGTTGTGGAAGTAGCATATATGAATCTGAATATGGAAATGAAAAAGTTTTATTGATGTGATAATACTGATTCACCCCCCCCCTCTCAGTATTATTTCCAACAATTGGTATCAGAGCAGGTCCTTTGGTAGAAGCTTGATCGCTTGAAGGAGATCTGTGGAACTATGGGAAAGAAGCTTAAGAAGAAAGCACCTAAGAAGAAGAAGACATCTCAGAAGAACTATGATAGTGGGAGAATCGATTGGGGATTAGGTGTAAGAAGCTCTTCAGATTCAGAATCAGATTCAGAATCATTTCAGAATGAAGATGAACTATCAGGTATGAATTTTCTATCTTCTGGTTTCCATCCATGTGAAGATGATGGAAGTGATAGTGAAGCAACTGAATTTGCTCTTATGGGTGAGCAAGAAAGATATCAAATTGCGGAAGAATTTAAAAGCTTGACTGACAAAATCAGAGATCAAGAAGATCTACTGAACATAGAGTGGTGCCATCAAAGAAGTTGTTACCAGACTAAAGGCTCAACGTGAGGAAGGTAACAAGGTAAGGAAGCTATTCAAGGAAAAATATCAAAAGTTGCAGGATGAAGTGACATCATTAAGAAATTAAGTCAATGAGAGAGACACAATAATCAAGGAACTCAGAGAAAGAACCAGTTATTATGAAAAGCTTGAAGCTACGAACCTCTCGTTAAAGGAAGATCTTGAAGAGTCAAAGAAGAAGAATACAAATTTACTCCAAGCTATTGAAAAATAGGAAAACAAAGTCATCAGCTTAAAATCTCAGTTAGAATGTGCCATCCGAATTCGTCAAATGCAGCAGGATCTGAATGAAGAACAAGAAAAGGAGATACTCAATCTAAGACAACAAATGGAAGAAGGAAGAAAATTTGAAGAAATCTTCAAGAAGCAATATCTTGAAAAGGAGGAACAACTTCAGGATGAGGTAAATATCTTGAAAGGCGAATTAGAAGATAAGGATAAGCTTTTACGATTTCAAGATAGTACTAAGGTCTTGGATGATATTCTTAATAATCAAAGGTCTCCTGCTATCAAGACTGGTCTTGGTTTTCATGAATCTATTAAAGGTGAATCTAGTTCATAAGGAGAAGCAAGGAACTCTAAAGAGAAATCTAAAATGATCAACAAGGAAATGAGAAATCAACCCCATCAACACTCAAGGAAAGAGATTCTTCGAAGAAAATCTTTTACTCCTAACTATGGAAGCAATAGTCGGCCGTTTACTCAGATGAATAATATCGAATGTTATAAATGTCATAATCTTGGACATGTTGCAGCTAGATGCAGAAGAAGAATGGGTCAAGATCATCACACAGAAAGATCATCACATTACAGGTACTTTAATGGATATTGCTTTGCTTGCAATATGTTTGGTCACAGATCTATTGATTGTTATAGAAGAAATATGAGACATGTAAGATGTTACACATGTAACAAGCTTGGACATACAGCTAAGAAATGCAGGAACAAAGCATGGGCACCACACCAAAAGGAGAAAACGTCATCGTCACGCTTGAAGATATGGAAGAAAAAAGAAGTACAGTCAGAGAGATGTGGCATAGATATAACAGACTCAGGGGGAGCTGAAAGTGTAAAACTTCAGTATCCTAAATCTCATATGCAAGTTTGATAAAGGGAATTCGTGTATATACGCAAATTAGTTGCTGCACATTCGCGTATATGATTGCTTGAGGAAAGGCAGTAGGGACAGAAAAGGATCAGTTATGATTCATTTTTTTGCTCTGGTTGTTAATGGTTGCATTCTGCTGATGATGTGTGGAAATAATTCGATGGTTAGAAGTGTTTTGTTTCTATCTTGATAATGATGATGTCTTGATACCTCTTGCTGATATGAATGATCAGATCAGACCGTAATCAAGATCGCACAGGTTTCGGGGGAGCATATGCCTTTAATATTGCATTGTTGGCATTATGGTTAATAGTCCTTGGTGATGAAGATTATATGGCCAGATAATATATCTTGCTATGATGATTCTTGGGGTTACATAGTTGATGATTCAGATCATATTAGTGTATTGACTCTTAGATGGTGCATATATGATGCTTACATGGCGTTCTTCATAAGGATAAGGAGAAGTACAAGGCCTAAAAACACATCTTCATTACTTGATGATGAGTCACTCATATGTTGCTGTCATCATATGCATAAAGATCATATATTAAAGTCATGATGCAGGAGTCCTATTGTTCTTGGCACATATATGGATGAGGACATGATGATGATGAGTTCTTACCCATATGATAATAGGTTGTTTCGTACATATGTTGATTGATGCAGATATCTCCAATTGATGATACTTGGTTCATGTAGATCTGGATGGCTATGGTGTTTCTCACATAGAATGAGAAATTCTGTTGATGCGGACATACCTTGATGATTCATGTACTAATACAAGTTGCTGGTCTAGTTACTGTTGACAGATGCTATCATACAGTGTCGTTTTTGATGTTTATCATGATCTTATTTAGGTGTTTGGTCTATGTTATAATTGTCATGTATATCATTCGATGTAAAGGTCATATCAAGACTCATGATGTATTAGTGTGTCTCTATCTATTGTAGTCATTTGATGAGATCCCTTCAGGTCATGTAACGGCCTATGTTGGTTTCCCCACTATGCCTGGGATGAATGATGTTATTATCATAAGTAAACCTTTGATATATCACCATAGTGATGGGAGATAGATGTATGTATGAATCCTTGGTGATAAAAAGGTCATTCATGATAGAGTCATGTTCTTCTTGTAGAACATCTTTTTGTAGACCTTGCTTATAGTCAGAGGGAGCATGAACAAGCATATTCAGCAGAGCAGAGATTTCAGCAAGTTCTTAGAAAGAGCATGGTCAGATTGGTACGCCATGGCACATACAAAGGGGGAGTTCATTCAGAGACTTCAGCAGATACTCAGGGGGAGTATGGACCACCGAATGTATATCAAGGAAAGAGTATGTCTTGATCCGCCCTTTGCCCTTGATGTCAAAGGGGGAGAGTGATTTTGGTGTTGTTGCCGTCAAGTCCAAAGGGGGAGATTGTTGGCATTATGATGCATGTGTTGTACTTGATGGAAACCCACTCATAGAAGAACTACATAAGAGATATCAGATGGGCCATAATACATGGGATGTAGAGCAGATTCATCAGGAAAGCCAAGCCATAAGCAAAGAGGCGCAGATGGAGCAAGAGGAGCCAAGAGGAGCCAAGAGGAGACAAGAGGAACCATATATATGTATATGTCACATATATATGCCAAAGAAGAGGAGCATACACAGCTATCGGGAGCCTATCGGAGTAAGAAAGGCACTCTCATATGCAAGGAGGTATTTGGAAGACACTACCAAGCCAGAAGAGCATATCGGGAGCTTATTGGGAGCCAACGGGAGCCATCAGGAGCAACAGACAGAATTATCGGGAGCGCAGACAGAGTCATCGGGAGCCATCGGGAGAACAAAAGCAGTTATCGGGAGCCATTGAGCCATTGGGAGCTTATCGGAGCAATAGAGGCACATTCTCATATATAAAGAGCTTATCAGGAGGAATCGGGCGTATAAAACCCTTGGATGCATGCTTAATCATTATCGGGAGTCATCAGGCCATATATGCATGCTTTATCTCTATCAGGAGTTGTTCGGGCAATTAAAACCCATATATACATGTATTAACACTATCGGGAGTTGTTGGGCGCCCAAATCCCATATATATGATAATCAAAGGCATTTCATATATTTCGGCATATATGTGCGTCGCGGGTTCCGCTATGTGACACCGCTGAAACCTCTGATTGTGATCGGACCCGATGGTGGCATTAAAACTTGGTCTATAATAATATCGCATCCGCAATGCATAAAGGGTCATCCACCCCAATCCTCCGATTGTGATAAGAGGTGGCGGACCCGATGGAGGGATTAAAGGCATCATATATTAATATCGCATCCGCGGTAATCGCCCATTTTATAAAGGCTTCCCACATCTAATCGCCGATAGCAATGAAAGGAGCGGACCCGATATATTTATAAAGCAAGATTAATTGCTGTATCGCATCCGATCCATCAGATCGACCATCGGCAATAGACGATGTTATACAGCGATAAGGAGCAGACCCGATATATTATTGTTATGGGTGCATTAAGTTTAAAGTCTGCCTTTTGTTCTTTGGATTTCCCGCTATTTTTATCACTTAAATCATTCCTTAAGAGATCCGTCAAAGCAATCGAGCCCCAGGATTTCGGATCCTCTGGTTTCGACTCATGGTTTTATCAAAAGCGTGACTATATAAGAAGAAAGGTGATCGTTTGGCAGTACATCCGTGAATGTTGAAGATCTTACGAAAGAACAGTTCTGAGACACTTGCGATCGGTTGGGGAGTGATGGTATGCTTGAAGCCTGAAAATCATCTATTCGCAGGAGTGATACGGTACGCAGAGCAGGAGACTGTGTAGGCGCATATACCCGCATACCAGGAAGAAGCACAGGCGCAGATGTTCATAGATGTTTTGGTGAACTCGCGGTCCCCGGTCGAGATTTGTTTTATCTGCCTTTGAATAATCTGCAAAGTTCTGGGTGCGCAATATTATGTTTATCCGTTGTATTGAGTTCTGATATCAGCATGATTAGCCTCTGTATTGATGATTGACTAGATCGGGTGGATAACTATCATAATATACTTATATTGATCTGGTGATTGGGTGATTCAAAAGATTGATTGATTATGTGCTTTAATGATATTAAAGGGTCCAGTATGAAAATTGGATGAAACATGGCCTTTCAGATTATGTATTGTGCTTCAGGTGTATCCAGTCTGAAAATGTATGAAACGTGGTACTCGGAGGAAAGAAGACTGTAGGCTGGTGCCTACATACTAGTATCTTAGCTAGTACAAGAGCATTATAGCAGGTAGCAACCTGCGTACTAGTAAATGGATCGGCTAGTACAAGATCTATGGGAGTTCTAGCTCTCTGCAGGTAGAATCCTGCGTACTGGTATAAGACTGCACCAGTACATAAATATTGTAAATGGATTTTCTTACTAAGAAGAAGATTGAGATGACTTGCAGCAGGTGGTTTTCTCCCACATTGGGTTTCCACCTTATATCATGGTGTTCATGTGTGTGGCTTATGTGTGATGATCTGTTCTATTTTACTGCACCTGTTTACTGTTGATATGGTTGATAATGTTCTAATGCACTCATTAAGGATCAATTAACTGAATCATAAGAAGTTGTGGAAGTAGCATATATGAATCTGAATATGGAAATGAAAAAGTTTTATTGATGTGATAATACTAATTCACCCCCCCCCTCTCAGTATTATTTCCAACAAAGTTAACATCATCCAAATTGTCTTCTGATGTGGAAATTCGAAATTTCTCAATTTAATCAAGGCAAAATCAAATCAGGAATTTCTTGCTGCATTTTTCAACACTACCTCTCAGCAAGAAATGGATTATCAACCACCCCTATTATGCACATGTGGAACTGAAACTTCCCTATTTACAAGGTATTTGTAAAAATATTAGCATCTTGTTCCTCTGTTAGAATGTATTGCAACAACATTATCCGCCTCTACACACAATCTCGTAAATGGTGATACCGGATATCTATATACTTGGATCGATTGTGAAAAACAGGATTCTCAGAGAAATCAGTGCAACTATGATGATCACAATAGATCATAGTGGCATCCATCATCTAACCAAACAATCAAACAAGTATCTTTCTCATCCAGATCGCCTCACATGTTGCTTGAATGGAAGCCATGTATTCTACTTTTATCGAGCTAAGTGCCACAGATATTTGCTTCTTTCTATACTAAGAAAATGTTGCGGACCCAACACTAAAAATTCCACTTGATGTGCTCTTTCTATCTGATGGACTCCCTCCCAAATATCCATCTATGAAGCCACATGGATTCAATCCCTGTATCCATCTGTACTAGTCCAAATTGGGTAGCGCCTCTGAGCTACCGTAGAACATGTCGTGCATGTGATGTTTTGTGAATGTGGTGTTGTGTACATGTCATGCATGTGGTACTGTGTACATGTGGTATTGTGTACATGTTGTACTAATGGTTCAATGTACATGTGGCATTGTGTACACATTGTGTACATGTGTGATGATTGTGTACATTTGGTAATGTGTACATGTTGTACATGTGGTACTATTTGCATGTCATACATGTTGCTTTGTGTACATGTGGTACTATGTATGTACATTATGTAGTTGTGGTATCGTGATATGAATACTTGTTATGTTGTACTTGTTATAGACAATTTTGTGCCTTACAGCAACAAGCATGAATTGTCAATAATCCAAGGGATCCAAAGTTCCCTAAACATGATGTTCCTACCCCTAGAGGAACAAGGTCAGCAAACCAACAGCTCTCAGATCAGTTCTCCACCTGAAAACACTCAAAAACAAGCAATCCTGAAATCAAAGCAGGTGCTCCACTAGGTTTCTGCGCTGAAACTCAGTTGCTCCATGGTGTACCTGCGTTGCAAAGCAAGTGGGACAAAGGCCACCTGCGCTGAGCGAGAAGGGACAAGTGGCACAGTGAGTCATTGCTTTGGAATCTTCCAAAAATGACACTTGGATCAGGTATTTCGCCTTGTGATGAGTCAGAGGCTCTGTTTCTCCAAGTGGAAGCAAAGTTCTCCAAGTGGACTCAAGAACTGAAGATCAACTAAAGATTAACTGAAGAGAGAGAGGACACAAGGCAGCTACACATCAGTTGCAAGCTGACTCATCCTTTCTCAATTCATCTATATATTGAGCTCTCTCCTATGAGCTCAGGAGGCTGGAATTTTGTGCAAAGTAATGATATGCTGTTGGTTTCACTATTGAGTTATTGGGTGATTGTTTGAGAGAGGTGAAGAAGAGCAATTCTTTCTGCTGGGAGGTGTTGCTGGGTTGGAGCCTTCAATGGTTGTAATACTCTCAGAACCTTTATTTCTTCATTAATAAAAGCTATTGAGGTTCTTCTATGTGCTCTTGTTTCAATTATATATTGTGATGATTGCATGTTTGGTTTACACTAATCCATGAACCAGTTATGATTGCATGCCTCTTGTAGTTTCCTTCTTTGTTATTTTGCAGGATCTCATCGTAGCTGGGCGAGCGGAAGAACAAAGAGCTAGGAGCAAGCGGCCAAAGAGAAGAGTTTGGATTCGACATTAAGCGCAAGGCAACGGTTAGTGCTTTCTCCATTCTCTTTTGCTTTCATAAAGAAGTGAACCTTAAGTAGTTTGTTTTACAGTTGTTGCTAAGGAACTGTCACCCTTAGAGTGGGATAGGGTCATCCGAGTCGGATACTTTTCCCTACAACAGTACTCATTATGTGTACTCTATGTAGTGCATATATTGTGTGGCATAATACATCGAGTATAGATGTATGTATTATGTTGTACACAAGGTGTAGGTGTATGTATTGTGTGGTGGTGTTCACTAGGTGTAGGCACATATATTATGTTGTGTTGTACACTGGGTGTAGGTGTATATGTTGCGTGTCAGGTGTAGATGCATGTATTGCATGGTGTTGTATGTCGCGTGTGGTTGTATGTGTGTGATGCACACTATGTGTATGTACACATGTTTGAGGAGAAAGCACTGGGTGTTTGTTGGGTGTGGCAAATGATCTAGTGTGCATACAAAATAAGGACAAAGGTAGAAGCTAAGGATTGATTAAAGGATAAGTATCAGTATTTTATTTAAGTTTTATTATGCATGATATTTATGATTATGGTATATGATTATTACATGTTATCTATGATTCTGGTTTATGATGGTTACATGTTATTTATGATTTTGATCTATGATAGTTGTGTTTTGATCTAACCTAATGTGATATGGTTATACATGATGATTTGGTCAAAGATGTTAGTTTGACTTGTTGTGACAGGAAATAAACAAGATTGCAAGTGTACCTTATTGACGAGCTACCAATGAGGTATGATTTGAATTTATTTCAATTTATTTTGAATGTAATGGAAATTATGTGCTTGGTACAAGAATGCATGAACATGCTCGGTTGGGTGGTTGAAATTGACTGCAAGAAATTGCAACAACAAAAGGAATTGGAAAATGCAGTAGTGTGCTGGTAAAGTATTCAGAAGCAAGGCCATTGTGGAATACTAGTGCCCAATAGTGTCCATTGATTTCCATGAACGTGCTATGACTGGTATGATGGTTGTAATGCAGGGATATGGCTTGGTTTTTGTATCTTCCGATGCGAGGAAGCCTTGCCAAGGGATGGATTTCTTGGGATGGGGGTGCCATCGGAACTTGGAAGGTGAGTGATTGCACGAAAATGGGTGACTGAATTTCTCGAGGGAATGTGTAGCAGAGAAGGGAAGGCAGGGGATATATTGGTTTTGGTCATTAGCATTGCCAGATGGAATCAAATGCACATTGGGAATTTTCCTTGGAACAATGAGCCGGTAACTATTCACTGAGAGGAAAAGTGGTGCAAGATTATAGTGCTAGACATTGGATGCAAATTTGACCTTGTAGTGGATTCTAGACTTCCTAGGAAGGAGGTGAATCCTGGTACTAATTTTTTGGGTGGAGGCATGAACCTCTAGATTCCATTGTTGCGAATGCAGGCATCATACCCTCTTATTTGCTAGTTGAGAAAATGTGTATATGTGCATAAGTGTATATTATTGTAAATATTGTATCGAGTTGGTTTATAAAGCTCCATAGACAGTATGATTATTTTCTGGGTGAAGCAAATGTGTATGTGTGGTTATTTTGTAAATACCATAATGAGTTGTGTTATAAAGCTCTAATAAATGGTATGTTTTTCATGTTTTAGCCAATGCTCATTGTAAATATTGCAACGAGCTACATTACAAAGATCCATGGGCAGTATGTTTTGTTTTCAAAAGTCTTATTGCTTATAGGTGTCATTGAACATCGAGGACGGTGTTCCCCCAAGGGGGAGGGTTCTGTAATAGCCCTGGTTAAAAATCCATCTAAAAATATATAATTCCACTGTGATGGGACACGTATTCCAAGCTGAATGGTGGGGAAGAAATCCTAGTGTGTGTTCATTCGGTTATTATGGCTAAGGAAATTGGAAAAGGTAATGGAAAAGACTTTGGAAAGGCATGAGGCATTTATTGGCATTTTATTTATGAAAATAATGGAAATTAGGAGAAAAAGGAAGGTGAAAGGTCACAGGTTGCATGTGAGGAGGAAAATGAAGGAAAATAATGGAAAATAAAGAAAATAGAGGCCTTATTAATAAAAAGGCTTCTGAGGATTAGTAGGTAAGATTTTGACAAGTTTTGGTGGAGCTCCCTTCTATTCTCTCTCTCTCTCTCTCATACTCTTGCATACTTAGAGTTTCTTGAATCACTCTTGGAGGAGTGTGGCATACTTGGAGTTTTGGAGCAAGAAGGCAAAGGAAGAGTAGGGAAGTGCAGGAGGACAATGAGATCAACAACTGCATCGGGGTTTTCTTGTAGGTACTGAGTTGCATGTATGTTTTCCCCACTATTTTTGGCATGCATGGCACATGCATGTGGTTTATTGGTCATGATCTGTCATTGGCATGGAGGATGGCCGATATTGATAGTGGATTTTCCTAGCATTACCATTTCCTAGATAACTATGGCATTGTGGATTCATTTCTTTGTTCTTATGCTTGGTTCCTATGTTTCCTTTAGCTTGGGTTGAGTTATTAGTTCCTGGACCCTTGGTTGGACAAACGCTCTGGACACCTTCCCTTGCTTTGTAAAGTCCTCAAGCTTCAATGTATTTCTTGCATAAATGCAACCCGTCGATCACATTTTGATCCTCTCCCTTCACAGGCTGCTCACCTAAGCTTTGTCCAGCTGCAGGCTGAGCATCTTCCCCTTGAAAATGCGCATTTCTGGAGGGAAACTAGCCTTCCCTCCAGAACTTGCGCAATCCTGTGTTGAAAATGTGCAACAAGAAATGTTAAATTTAGAATGTGCTAAAAATAGACTTGCTAAAAATAGCATGTCTAAAAATAGCAGTTTGGCCAATGAGGTCATTGGCCACATTGGGTGAGAGGTGAAACTGCTAAAAATAAAAAGTTATAAAAGTAGCATTTATGGGTCCCTTCCTATTTATAGCAGTCCCTAGTCTATCTATAGGAAGTAAAATTAATTTTGGTCTTAACAGTAGTTGGAAATATTAATTAATTAATTCAGTTGAGTTAATTAGTTAAGGAAATTCAAATTTGAAGTCTTTGTGAGCATGCACATGAGTTGTCCCACTGGTTGAGGAATTTATCCTTAATTTCCTCCACTGATTGAGGGAATAAGTTTGAGTTCTATAATGAGAGAATCAGTTGACTTAGCTCTAACTAGTCAAGTCCAGTTAGATTATTTTAATAAGTTGTTAAAATAATAAAATATAGTTTGTTAATGCTTGCATGCATGTGACAACTATTATTTTAGATAATTGAGGATTCACTCATGGATAACTGTTGCATGTCAGTTTTGTTAGAGACCCAATTGAGATCAAATGTGGGACAGTGTACTATCAGATGTTTGGATATTTCTAGTAAGTATTCCTTGCATGGAGAAGGATCTATTATAGGAGATTGGAGGACTTGTGGCCTATATATCGAGGCCTAGGTAGTCCATGATTTTCATCTTCTGATTGAAGATCATCAGAGTACAGAGAGAGCAGGATAGCTATTGAGCTAATTCTTTTTGTATGTTGAAGAGGATTTCCACTTGATTGATAATACATGGTTGGGGTTTTATGCTGGTGCTTTCCCCTAGATATATCTTGTGTTATGTGTGATTATTTCTCTTGATCAGTGATGCATGTTTCTACTTGATGTTTCTCATGAATTTGATTATGCTTCTGCTTAACGTTTTGTAGAAGTAGAACAAGTGTTTTTCTTTAGTACATTTCATTACTAGGTGATCTACAGGTGGAAATTTCTACATGGTATCAGAGCACAAGTGATCAAGCAAGAACAGTATACTGAGAGGAGATTTCAAAGTTTTGAGTTTTGGGCCGAGAGTTTGCAAAGAAGATCTGAAAAATTCTGTACAAAATTTTCAGAAATAAATAGCATATTTGGATTCCTTGCGGAAAAATACCCAAAATAAAAAAAAAAAAATCAGCTGAATTGGAGTTCGGATGAGGGAGATATCGCTGATTTAAAATCAGCTCCTTTTCTAGAAAATTTCGTGACGGCGGGAAAGTGGAAATAGATTGGTGTGCTAGCCAAGAACCTGTATGCACTTGAGGTACAAGATGCATGCAAAGCCTTGAGGAGCAAGGCAAAGGTTAGAGACTTGGTGGTTGAGAGGGAGGGTATATTACCTCTCAACATGCAGAGCCAGAAGAAGTCTCAGACGATTGTGGAGGAGCCACGATTGGTGCAGCAGCTTCAGGAGGTTGTGGAGCAGCCACAACAGGGGAAGATGAGTGGAGATCAAGTAGAGATATCTACTCATGCAGAGACCTCCAGTAGGGGGAAACTTCAAGCCAGGTGAGTTGAGGGATCACATGCAGCCATACCTCCAGGTAGGAGGTGGGGGGACATAGAGTGATCGTCCCAAGGAGGAGGGGCAGGATCCTTGAGGTACCCAACCTCTTGGATGAGACCTTACTATAAGAGCCCCGATGTGGAGTAGTAGGAACTGATTGATTGGGTAGAGATAGATGCAAATGGAGCGGCAGAGAGAGCGACGGTGTAGGGAATCCCAGGACAGTGCATAACTAGCAGGCTGCAGCAATGCAAGAGGCACAAGTGTTTTTCACAGTGCTAGGTGGCACAGAGAGGTGTGCAATGGTGCGAGATGCATGGAGATTTTGCAGTAGCGCAAATGTCAGAGCAGGAGCACTTGTCAGCAATAGGTAGAGCTTCAACATCAGAGTATGTTCCTAGCCCAACAGAGTGGTCAGTTGGGAGTGTTTTTGTTCCAAGTGTTGTTGGAGCAAGTGGACTGGGTAGATGTGTTGCATGCAGAACATTCCAGAGTTACATGATCAGGTTCGAGTGAAAGCCTTTCTTGCTGAAAGGGAGTGTTGAAAAATGTGCAACAAGAAATTTTAAATTTAGAATGTGCTAAAAATAGACCTACTAAAAATAGCATGTCTAAAAATAGCAGTTTGGCCAGTGAGGTCATTGGCCACATTGGGTGAGAGGTGAAACTGTTAAAAATAGAAAGTTCTAAAAATAGCATTTATGGGTCCCTTCCTATTTATAGCAGTCCCTAGTCTATCTATAGGAAGTAAAATTAATTTTGGTCTTAACAGTAGTTGGAAATATTAATTAATTAATTCAGTTGAGTTAATTAGTTAAGGAAATTCAAATTTGAAGCCTTTGTGAGCATGCACATGAGTTGTCCCACTGATTGAGGAATTTATCCTTAATTTACTCCACTGATTGAGGGAATACGTATGAGTTCTATAATGAGAGAATCAGTTGACTTAGTTCTAACTAGTCAAGTCCAGTTAGATTATTTTAACAAGTTGTTAAAATAATAAAATATAGTTTGTTAATGCTTGCATGCATGTGACAACTATTATTTTAGATAACTGAGGATTCACTCATGGATAATTGTTGCATGTCAGTTCTGTTAGAGACCTAGTTGAGATCAGATGTGGGATAATGTACTATTAGATGCTTGGATATTTCTAGTAAGTATTCCTTGCATGGAGAAGGATCTATTATAGGAGATCAGAGGACTTGTGGCTTATATATTGAGGCCTAGGTAGTCCATGATTTTCATCTTCTGATTGAAGATCATTAGAGTACAGAGAGAGCAGGATAGCTATGAGCTGATTCTTTTTGTATGTTGAAGAGGATTTCCACTTGATTGATAATACATGGTTGGGGTTTTATGCTGGTGCTTTCCCCTGGATATATATTTTGTTATGTGTGATTATTTCTCTTGATCAGTTATGCATGTTTCTACTTGATGTTGCTCATGAATTCGATTATGCTTCGGCTTAATGTTTTGTAGAAGTAGAACAAGTATTATGCTTTAGGACATTGCATATCGGTTTGTTCTACAGGAGAAATTTCTACATCCTGTTTGGCAGCCTGCTGGGCTCCAAGATTGCGCAATCCTGTCAGTCAACGCTCCCAGTAGGATTTGTGAAAATTTCCCTAGCAGGGCTGCTCAACCCAAAATTTTCTCAAATCTATCAGCTTCTCTACCTAGAAATGGCGCAAATCTCCTAGGCAATCAGCCTAGCTCCCAGCCAGAACTGTGCATTTCCTTCAAGCAGTTGAACAACCTCTTGCATGTGCAATTGAGTTGACTGGTTACCTCGAGGACCGAGCAAAACAAACTTGCATGCATAGGCTGCTTCTCCTAAGGTAGCATGCAAAGGCATCCCTTGTCTCAAGGATCAATGATTAGTAGTTGGAGGTTACATGCAAGGATAAATTCAAAAACCTCCCACCAAGTGTCGCTTCCCCTAGATTTGTGGCATGCATGTCACAACCTCGATGTTATCAAAACTCATCAACCGGATGCTGCAAAGCTCATTCCTCACATCAACCTTGTAGCTCCGACATCCCACACCACATCTAGGAGCAGTCGGCACATTCAACTCAACTATTTTGGGGTAAGCCCACTTCCCATGCCTTGTGTTGCATATCTGTCGCTTTTTGGGTTGTCGCTTGTATGAGTACTATTTGTTTGATTTCTTTGAATTCTTTCTGTCGTTTACATGTATACTAGATTTTTCCAGCTTTGTTTCAGTTTTCGTTGCTATCTCACTGTTGTCGCATGCATGAAACTGTTTTGCATGGATATTCGCCCAATCGGCGAACTGCCTCACCCACATGCATGTTGATATGTTTGTTGAATCTTTCATTCATGTTTTTCATGCACTGTTAATCACTTATGCTATCACTTAGTGTCGCATGCATTCATTAACTTGCTTTCATTTACCCGTCAGTGAGTCAGGCCAACCTTGTCCCGGGCTCTGCCTTCACCAAGGCTGCATTACGCAATCTGGGAAAGAAAGGCTCACTTTCCTCTCCATATTTGTGCATTCCTGCCCAGCACTGGCCTCCAAGACTGTTTTGCGCATTTCTGGAGGACAGTGGCTGCTTGGCCCAAGAAATTACGCAAATTTGTCCCTAGGCCAATAGTCCTTCCCAACTGGAATTGCGCATTGCGCAGTCCCAACAGTTAGCAGCCAAACTAGACCATGCATTGTGAATTTCTAGTAGTTAGTTAGTCTCCCAGCAGCATGGATTGTGCCTTGTGCAGTCTTGGCAGTCGGTCTCCCGACCTCTTGGCCGAAATTGCGTAACCTTCATGATCATTCACCTAGGTATGTTACAAGTCAGTTCTCATGTTCATTCTGGTTTTCAACTAACAGATTGCTTTCCATGTGATCTGGATTTAAACAGGAACGCAATAAAACACAGAGATAACCATAAACATAGATATGCAGCGGAAATAATACTTTACTTCATTAATATAGAATACTGAAATATGCTTACAAACAGTAATGGAAATAACCCAGCTAGGGCGATGGTAGCTTATCTCTGAGAAGAGATGTGGTGGCTACATGCCTCTGAACTGTCTTACAATGAGGTTCGAAGGCCTATTTATTGTTGAGAAACAGTATAAAACCTTTCACATTCCAAAACCTAACCCTAGAAGATGAAATGCCAAACTCTGGGCCCCGTTGGGGGGTCAATTGGTACATCAATTTCCCGGGGTCGTAACTTTGGCATACAATCTCCATTTGACGCATACAATAGCTCGTTAGAAAGATCTATCCGAGTACTACCATTGTTGGAACTGGACCGATGTTGCCCTCAGATTCCCCAAAAAACGTCGTTTAGGGCCTCAAAACGGCTCCGGAAGTTCAGGACCCGAAAAACTACTAAAAATAGTAAGTTGTGCTATAATTAAGGAAACTGAAAATGCTGAGAAGAACAATGGTGGGGGTCCAGGTGGGCTTGGCAGGTGGCCACCAAGATCCACCTGGATCATTCCTCCCCCCTTAGGAAGCAGTGGTCCCCATTGCATTGAGTTCCTCCATGAGATGAGGAAACTTTTGCTGAACCTAGTCCCTGGTGAGCCACTTGCCCTGGTGAAGGAGTTGGCCTGCTTTGACAACCCGATATAGTTGGATATTCTATTGGCGAGTGTTCTTGATCTGTGTGTCCATGATCCGATCAGTTGCAGCTTGTTCCATGCAATCTGGGTTTAATTCTGTGGGTGTGAGCTGTTATGCAATGTCGGATGTGTCTAGCAATGGTGGAAAGTATGGCCGAAGGCGATCCACATTGAACACTGGGTGCAAGCCAAGGAATGGGGGAATGCTGAGCTCAAATGAATTGTCCCCCACAGCCTTAGTAATGGTGTAAGGACCGTATCGGAGTGGGCTCAGTTTCCGATAGGATCCAGTAAGGCATTCCTTTTGCAGATGCAACCAGACTTTGTCGCCCACCTGAAACTTGTGTGGCACCCGGTGTTGATCATGTCGTTGCTTGTACTTGGCATTTGATTTCTCCAGAATGTCATGGACCTGCTGGCGAATATGTTGGATAGCCTCAATGAAGCTAGTTGCCTTATCTGTTTCGGACTGGACATGAGCTGAAGCTGTGTGAGTAGCTGCAAGTGGCAGGGCCACATCAATGGGGCATAGTGGTTGGAATCCCAAGCCCACCTGAAAAGGGCTATGGCCAGTCGAGCTATGAAGAGCTCGGTTGTAGCTGTGCTGAACATAGGGGAGGCTCTCGTCCCATGTCTTTGAGTTGTACATGCGCAGAATGTGTACAATCATCCGATTGACAACCTTGGTCTGGCCATCAGTTTGAGGATGGAAGGTTGTGGACTTAGTGAGTTTGGTGTCCAACATTGACCAGAGACTAGACCAAAATGTACTGAGGAACCGACTGTCCCGATCTGAGATGATAGACTATGGAATCCCAAAGTGCACCCACACTCGTTCAAAGAAGAGTTTAGCAGTGGCTTCTGCTGTGATATTCTTCTTGCAGGCCGCCATAATGGCCATCTTTGAGAACCTATCAACGACCACAAAAACACAATCATTTCCATGCTTAGTGGAAGGAAGCCCTGACATGTAATCCATGGAGATGGATTCCCAAGGCCGACTAGGGGTAGGCAACGGAGTATAGAGGCCTTGCTTCTTGATGGTCGGTTTGGAAATGGCACAGGCAGTACATGATCTGATGTACTTCGCGACATCCTGTCGAAGATTTGGCCAATAGAAATACTTTTGTAGTACTGCCACTGTTTTCTCCACCCCGAAATGTCCAGCAGCCCGACTGTAGTGTGCTTCCCAAATCATCTTGGCACGCTCGCTTGAAGGAACACAAAGATGACCCAGGTGGCATAACAGTGCACCTTGGAGGTGAAAATCTGGAACATGCTGACCCCCCACGAGTGTCTGGTATGTGTGGCCAAATTCTCGGTCACTTTTGTAGAGAAGTGGCCAATCAGAAGTCTCGTGCCCACAAGAGTTGAGCACAGTGGTTAACGCCATGATTGGTGGTCGACTGAGGCAATCTGCAACATGATTGGTGCTGCCCTTCTTATACTTGATATTCAGATGGAACTGTTGAAGATATGTAGACCACTTCTGATGGCGATCATTCTGCAATTTCCCTTGGGTCTGTATGAACTGTAGGGGTCGGTGGTCTGTGTGGATGACTGTTTCCTTCCCCAAAATGTAATGCTTCCATTGTCGGCAGGCCTGCACAATGGAGTACATTTCTTTGTCATAGGTTGGATACTTCCGGACTGTGTCTGAAAGTGTTTCACTGTGATATGCCACTGGATGCCCGTGTTGAGTAAGGACTGCCCCAATAGCATAGTCAGAGGCATCTGTCTTGACCTCAAATGGTTGTTGTAAGTCTGGTAACGTGAGCACTGGTGTCGTGCAAAGGCGATCTTTCAATTTCATGAATGCCTTCTTTGTCAGGCGTGATAGCTTCCTTCTCCTTAGGGATTAGGGCTATAAACGTTGTGTTGAGAGAAGGCAGCATCCAGTGGAGGGCTCTCGATTCTTCCACAATTTGCCAGACTTCTTATTTGATCAGCTCCCAGAAGGTATGAAAGAACGTGGAGGTAAATCCGTCTGGCCCCGGTGCCTTTCCTTCTTTGAGCTGGAACATCGCTTCATCCACCTCCTGAGGCGTTATTGGGCAGAGGAGAAGCTCATTGTGTTCTTCCTTGATGATTCTCGGAACATTGTTGGTAATTTTTTCTATTGCTATCCTTTTGTCTCCTTCGGGCTCTTGAAGGATCTGACTGAAGTGATTGCGTAATTCTTTCTCTATTTCCTCGTGCTTTTCTATTTTCTCGCCTCCTTGCTTCTGGATAAACGGGATGTTATTGTGCATTCTTCTTTGAATGGTGGTTCTGTGGAAGAATTTGGTGTTGCGCTCTCCTTCCTTCAACCATCTTATTCGGGATTTTTGCTTCCAGTATACTTCCTCCTGCTTCTGCCTGTCCTGAAGCTGACTATGGATGCGTCGTTCCTGCTCCAGGGTCCCTTCAGTGTGTCCCTCTGTGATTATCTTATGATGGAGGTCCGTTAATTCCTGATTGAGATCTTGCTGAGCTTTGAAGATATCCCCAAAGGTTTCTCTATTCCATCGCTTTAAGTGGTCTTTAAGGTGCCGGAGCTTCTGTTGGAATTGGTACATCTTGGACCCTTCTGGAGGGATGAAGGAGGTCCATATGGATTTTACAAAATCTTTGAATTCAGGGTGTGTGAGCCAGAATCCTTCGAAGCGGAAGGGTCTTCGCGTTTGATCACCAGGTCGTTGCCATTGAAGAGCAATCGGCCAGTGGTCCGAGCCAGTGTGCTGAAGTATTGCTGCTGTAAAGTCTCCTCCCAGGTGAATCGCATTATCAGAGATAAGGATGCGATCTAGTTTGGAAGCGATTTGGTGTTTTCCAGCTCTGCGGTTGCTCCATGTGAACGTACCATTGCAAAAAGGCACATCTATGAGGGAAGCGTTTTGGATGAAATTCTTGAAGTGGGTGGTTTCTTGCTCCAGCCTGTTTCTCCCCCCTTTCTTTTCTTCTAGCTTGGTGATCATGTTAAAGTCTCCCCCGATTATCCAGAGTGGGTGCTCTCTGTTGTTATTCAGTGCCTCTATGGTGTCTAGAAGTGCTATTTTGCTCCCTGTGTCCTGTGGGAAGTACACATTGGAGAGATTACCATGAACATTCGTGCCCAAAATGTGGAAGGCTGCCTGAATCAGATGGTGGGAGGCGTGGAAATCTGAGAGGTCTATTGCTTGAGTATTCCATGCAATGGCTAACCCCCCTGATGCTCCAGATGCGTCTACTGCAACTGAGCGGTAGTCTGGCCAAGCCTTTGTGAGGATGCTGCCTAAAGTAGTACTATTACATTTAGTTTCCTGGAGGAAGCATATTTGTGGCTTCTCCATTCTAATCATGTTTTTCAGCATTCTTAGTTTCCCTGGGCTGTTGAGCCCTCTTAAATTCCATGAGACCAGCTTCATAGTTCACTATTTGCAGTGGGTTTGTAGTACTTTGTCAATTTTGCATACCTGCCGAAGTCTAGAAGGAGCTTCCCAATCTCGATGGTTCTCTGCAAATCTATTTTCCTTCCTCTCTTTTTGGTTTCTTTTGGGGGTTGGCTTCCATCCCATTGGCTTCCCGGTTGAATCCCTAACTGTTGCTGCTGATAAGCTCTTGAAATAACTACCTCCAGCTTGTTGAGTTGGGATTCGGTTATGTTGTCATATGCCTTTGTTTTGCAAGCTAGTTCCAATTCTAGAATATCCAGGCCATGCAAGTCTATGCTCTCAGGTTCTTCTTCCATTGGTTTCACCTGACTGCTCTCTTCCTCATTCAGCATTGAGCTAGAGGGAGGGTCCAGCTTTCCACCCAGATCCATTTCCTTGTCTGTTTCTGTCAGTCCCTTCCTAACTCCGGATGGGAAGTCAGGGGTAATCTCTGGGGTGTGGCGTTTGGGGGAGGAGGTTGGGGGAGGAGGGGGGGCCGAGGAAGATGGATGGGAAGGGTGGGGATCTGAGATTGAGGGGGTATCTTCAGAGGACTGAGCTAGGACTTCAAAACTATTCTTGGAAGCTTGGCCTTTAGTGCCATTTTGCTAGGGTTTTTGCCCATTGGAGGTCTTCTTGTGCGCGCGATTTCGGCTAGGGGTTTTAGTAAATCCGTCTTGGGTGGTTGAGGCCGAGGGATCCTGAGACGTGGTTGTGGTATTCAGGGGACAATCCCGGAATAGGTGGCCGAGAGCGTGGCATCTCCTGCAGCGGAAGGGCACATGCTCATAATCCAAGGGTTGGATCCATTCTTCATCCCAGTGGGAGAGCGTTACCGATTCTGGTAATGCTTCATTCAGCCTCATGAAAACACATATGCGAGCGTATGAGATGAACCTGCGCATTTTGGTTTCTTCTGCTGTCCTGATGTATTCCCCTAATCCATTTCCAATTTTCTTGAGAGTGTCCTCGTCCCAGTATTCGTCTGGAAGCCCATACATTCGGATCCAGACTGGTGCCCAGGTAAGGTCTTCCTTATCCGAGTTGAATCTTGGTATCCAGTCTCTCATGTACAGACCTGCTGCGTTGAAGAAATGGGGCCCTGTTCCCAGCACCCTGAGTTTGTCCTCAATGCAGTAGAAAATTACTGTGAAGAATCCCTTCGGCCCTAGTTGCAGAGTGACGTCCCCTTTCGGCTTCCATTTGGCAGCAATCCACCCATAGAGGGCTCTTTCTGTTGGCCAAAACCCAATGAACTTCCCTATGATGGCATGATCTTTCATGAACTCGATTCGAGCATCAATCAGGTGTCCCTGCAGTTCTATTCTTGGCCTTTCTGTGGCTACGGGTTTACAGGTAGTCGAGGTTACCTTTGGCGTTTCCTCCGGGCTTTTCCCCTTGTCCTGAGTGACGCCAGCGTGGCTATGTTGTTCTCCGGCTTTCTTGTTCTCTTGCTGTGGCTTATTTCCTTTGCTCAGAATCTCCCTGTTTATCGAACCAAACAGGAAAGCGTGTTCCGGATCGTGCTGCATTGGGGAGGGCCCTGACGCCCCCCCCTGCGGTTGTTCCATAGAGCTGGACTAGTGCTATACTGCTGCACTTTTCGCCCAGGGACACGGTGTGGTTTGATGGCAGGGCCTGCGTTGCACAGTCTGCGCCGTCACAGCTTGCAGCAAAACCCTAATCGTTACAGTCGTCACCTCTTTCGCTTCGCGTCCGACCTACCTTTCGAAACACTCTTACTTCAATTAGAATTAAAAGTATGAAGAAGTTGAATTTTCAGAAACCTTATCGACCAAAAATAATTATTTATTGAATCTAAACTAAAGTGTTACAATGTATTTTGTCACACCTCCTATTCACTTCCTATCCATACCCCGAAGTTCCAAAACATTGACTACTGTGCAACATATCCATCATGATATGGATACCAAAGCCTCCGTGAAGAATCAAAGGAAAACTACCCTAAATCCATTCTGAAGAAGGTTGCCTAAAAACCCAATATCATCAACGCATTTTTCTCCACTACTTGCCCATGCTAATGGTAGGTTTCTCAATTATACACTCACATTGCTAGCATATGTTTTCATAGGAAAACCCTTGGTGAACATCTTCTCGTAGGTTTTCCCAAACTGGAGGAGAAGCTTTGCTCACTAGAACCTTCGAGAACGAGTTGTATATCGGTTGTTGTTAATATAGTTGAGCTCTATCATTTGGGCCTCTTGATCTTATCATCATGGGATTTCCCCTTGAGATGTGGGCCTTCCTCCCTCTTTTTTGGATCCCTGACTCCCTCTCCCTTCCTATAAATTCACTCCCTTCCATTCCCAAATGGTTGGTCATTGATTATTTCATCCCTATGCTGAGATTATTCTTACATGCTACCCATTCTAGCTTAGAGAAGGAGTGCTTGAACAGTATTTGCTTGGAATTGGACATCTACCAAAAGGAGGTCTCAAACGTCAAGGCATAGGTTGTATGCTTCCCTTTTTAGCTTATTAATACATACATCTGCTGTTCACTTTCCATAATTGTGTAAATTTTTATGCTACTAGCTTAATGTTCCTTGATCTATTAAGTAGTTTATGTTTGATGTATGCCATATATTCTCTCGTATCTTGCATAGTACTTTGATCTTCCTTGCACGTTCCTGAACGTGAAGAAGAACTAAGGAGCGAGGCCTGGAGTGAAAGATTCAAATCCACCCCTAAGGATCGAGCGATTAGCATCTAAATGAGGTAGGTTTCTCCTTCCTTCTGCATTTGTCAAACATAAGATAGGAAAATGTATGTTAGTTAGTTTAGTTTGTTGCTAGACTCACTCATTGGGATAGAGGGATCACCTCTATCTGCAGAGGGGATTTTCCTTCACAACAAAATGGCGACTCCATTGGAGAAGCTATAGCCTGTTCATCCTCCTTTCTCAACTGGTCTCTTGATTAGTTTGACTGACCATCATGTTCTCAGCTAGTTTGGGTTGATATAGGTTTGAACAATTACTGGTTGCTATCTTAGAGTGCTCAGTCTAGAAGTGATTATGAAATTATTTTTTGTTTTTTACCTCATTCCTCGCCCAACGCATTTTTTGATCTGACAGTCACATTTCCAACTCATTTTTTATTAAATCAGTCGCATTGATCCCCCTTTTAGTGCCAGTTTTGCCTTAACAACCATGTTGATCCCTGAGTTTGGAGAAAATCTAGGGTTTCTCTATCAAACCCCAGTGTTTTTGAGCCCCCGAGGCCCTATTTTTTTCCTATATGACTAGATTTTGTTGATGTTTTGATTGATTACCTCATTTTATTAGAAAATTCTTACTCCTTTGAAATTTCAAGTGTTTGAGTGCAATTGTATTGATTTTAGGGTTTATAGGTCGATTGGTTGTCACTTTCCGCTTGTGAGTGTCTTTAGGTCTTTGGTTTGTTGAAATATTAGGTCTGTTCATCTTGTGAAATCACTTGAAACATTGACTTACACTGGTTTCAGTTTGTCTTCTGCAAAGTTGTTTTTCATGTGTATTAGGTCATCTTGAATTTGAAATCCATCTTTGTCGTTTATCAAACATAGATTACATTGCTTGGTTTGCAAACTAAAATGAGTGTATTTGCTTATATATTTAAAAGAGAAAGTGAAATACATATTCATTGAGTGCTTTTGAATTTGGGGTTACTTTGATTGATGCCTTGTTTGCATTTGGAGTATTTTGAATCAAAATCTTCGGTTTTTCTTTAGTTGAAGCTTAGTTGCATGTCAAAATCTAAAAATCAAAGAAAAACATAATTCATATAAGTGCATCTTAGTAAAGTAAAATAATTTTGCTTTCAAAAAAGTTCCATTTAGGATAGTGAAAAGTGAAAATCATTTTTACTTTTCACATTTCATTTGGAAGACAAAAGTGAAAGCTAGTGGAAGGCATGTTGTTTGATGCATTATTGATTGAAATTTCTTCCCTCGTTAGTCTAGAATTCATTGAAATGAAAAGTTTCCTTTTCTCATAAAATTGCATTCTAGGATTTAGGTGATATCGTTTGAGCCCAAAATTGAAACCTAATTCAATAACAACATTAAAATTTAGTAAATTAACCTAAGGAGCATTTGGAACTTAACGAAAATGTTTAGAGGTCTAGGCTAGAGATATGCTCTGATGTTTATAAACCTAGCAGCTATCATTAACTTCTTGCATTGTATCCTAGGGGTGAAATCTCATTCTAGTACGGAAGTATATCTAAGGTTCTCCAGTACTCTAGGGTATATCAGAGGCACTCTAGTATGGAAAGTATATGAGGGCACTCTAATTGAATGGTTATACATTAGACAGTGCTAACACCGACTTGTGCTCCCCGTATCGTCGTGTATATATTGGGAGACCCCACTAGGTTTCTATCCTTTAGCCACAGGTAACTAAGTCAGCTGCCTTGTAAACATGATACGCCGAACACAATATTCGGGGATATTCACTACCATACATTAAGTCCTTAGTTTCGTCTAAGGTGTATATAGTAGTTCACAGATACTTGGTAAACCCTCTTGCCTAGCTTACCCCTTTATTTATTTTGTTTTGTTAATTTTTAAAATCAGTTAATTGACCGTGGAACAACATCCTTCCTATATAAATACTCCTTAGTAGATTTTAGTTTGATACCAATGGTGACATTTCCTAAGTTTACCAGTCAAGGAAACCCCTCTGATGGGAATCCTAGTCCTTTTCCTTCTTTTGGAAATACGGGTGCTCCCTATATGACTATATTGTCCCTTCCTAGATTGACCATTAGTCTGCCAATTTGGTTATTTTCAACCTCGGTGATTCCAAGTGTCCAAACTTCTTTTCAACCAAATTCTCCTCCACCTGAACAACATCAACCTCATGTTGATCCTAAAGTTGACCCTTCACCTTCTTCACCTATTTCTTCACCTCATTCTTCCTCTTCGACTGGTGACTTCAGCTCATCATCTAGGAAGATGATCTAGAAACTCTCTTCCAGTACCTTAGAGCTTGCATGCCTCAATGGCATGTTCTGCGCATTCGATGATAGGTTTACATCATTGACCTTCGATCGGATGATTCCACAAGTGTTCGACTTCAACTTCATTTTTCACATTTGTGGATTGTGCTGAGTGTACCTTGAGAGCCATTGTCATCATTGTTGGGTTGTCTCGTGCACGTTAACAGTTTACATCATTGATCAGTGATCAGGAGGTTTTCTATCATGTTCAACTTCGACACATCAAGTCACATGTTAGAATTCGTACATTGATCAAGTTGTGACGGAGCGCAAGACCCTAGATTTTGTCTGATGAAGTCCAGGTTGTGTGGAGTTATGAGTCATTCATAATTGTACACATGTTTCCTTTGAACGGATCGCTCCAACCATACTGTGGGTCCATATTCATGATCCTTTCTATTCAGGTGGTTGTGACCATACCGAGCATCTTTGCACATGATCCCTTTTATACGGATGGCTACGTCCATATCGCAAATTCATTTATTATTAGATTCCTATTCATGTATCATTAGACATGATCATCAAAGATGTCAGATATGTATATGTATATGTGTATGCTTGATTTGCACGTCTCTTGATGGTGTTATTCTCGTCCTTGCACTAACTTGTAAAGAATCTCAGTCATCACTTCATGTTCTTCCTTCATGCTTTAGGGGGCATCTGTTACATAGTATTTTGTCACACTTCCTGTTCACTTCCTATCCATACCCTGAAGTGCCAAAACATTGACTACTATGTAGCATATCCGTCATGATATACAAACCAAAGCCTCCATAAAGAATCAAAGGAAAATTTCCCTAAATCCATTCTAAAGAAGGTTGCCTAAACACACAATTTTAGGCAGCAACACGTTTTGCTCCACTGCCTTCCCATGCTAATGGCAGGTTGATCAATTATACACTCGCACTGCTAGCGTGGGTTTTCATAGGAAAACCTGCGTTGAACCTCTTCTCGCAGGTTTTCCCAAACTTGAGGAGAAGCTTCGCTCACTATAACCTTCGGTAACAACGAGATGGATATTGGTTGCTGTTGATATGGTCAAGCTCTCTCATTTGGTCCTCTTGACCTTATCATCATGGGGTTTCCCCTCGATATGTGGACCTTCCTCCCTCTTTTGTGGATCCCTAACTCCCTCTCCCTTCCATTCCAAAATGGTTGGTCATTGATTGCTTCATCCCTATGCTAAGATTATGCTTACAACTATCCATTCTAACTTGGAGAAGGAGTGCTTGAAGAGTCTTTGCTTGGACTTAGAGATCTACCAAAAGGAGGTCTCCAACATCAAGGCATAGGTTGTATGCCTCCCTTTTTAGCTTATTAATACATACATCTAATGTTCACTTTCCATAATTGTGTAAATGTTTATGCTATTAGCTTAATTTTCCTCGATCTATTAAGTAGTTTATGTTTTATGTATGCCATATATGCTTTCGTATCTTGCATATTACTTTGATCTTCCTTGCAGGTTATCGGACATGAAGAACAACTAAGGAGCGAGGCCTGGAGCGAAAGATTCAAATCCACCCCTAAGGATCGAGCGATTAACATCAGAACGATGTAGCTTTCTCCTTCCTTCTACATTTGTCAAACATAAGCTAGGAAAGTGTATGTTAGTTTGTTTAGTTTGTTGTTAGACCCAGTCATTGGACTAGAGAGATCGCCTCTGTTGGCAGAGGGGATTTTCCTTCACAACATAAAGTGAGAAAGAAACTCAAAGAAAACAATGTTTTATGTCCAAGGAATCTGAAGTAAACCAAATCCATCAGAAAATTGAATTAAGATATGCTTATTTATGAATTGCGGTGATGATTTTTCTCTCGTTTTTTTTCCATTCTGAATTTATATAAGTCCGAAAATATTGAAATCTATTCAAAGTCCCAAACAATGTGTAAATTACTTATATGAAGAGGACTTGAATATTTATATGGTAAGTATGGAGTGATATATCAAAATTTCAAATAAAAGAGAATTCAAACATGAATTAACCATGGTCCATTACCTTTACCTGTTCCAAATTCCTTATAAATTGTTGCATTACCATAGTGGTTACTCAAGAGTGCCTTAAAAGAAAATGAAGATGCTCACTAAAAGATGATTGAGATAATAAAATGTGCATCTAATAATGAGTCGAAGGAAAAAATATAAACAAACAACAGGTGATGAAATTTCTCATTAGCGAAGTATATTGTCGAGAAGAGTAAGAAGAGGCCCATGTGCATAGACCATGAAGAATGTATGTCCCTAAAGTCACAAAGTCATCCTGATGAATGAATACTTGTATTTGATGAAATTATGATTAAAATAAATCCAAGCTCTCGATCACCATGATAACATTAAAGTAGACACACACACACACACACACAGATATATATATATATATATATATATATATATATATATATATATATATATATATATATATATATATATATATATATATATATATATATATATATCAATCAAACAAGACTTCATGTGAGCATAGAGAAATATAGAAATGAATTGATCATAGACCTATGAAGATACTTAACCTGATATTATGAAGTTACGAGTTTCAAAGAGAATCAAAGTGAAAGGCAAGTGCTCAAGTTTTCCAAAAATTCTTAATGGGAAAAAATCCTATAAATAAAAACTTTTCTTCATAATGTTTCCGGTCAAATTTGTTTTCAGAAGTGTTGGGCATGGAATCCCCCCACAACATGTTTTGGGGCTCAAAGCCCAAGTTTTGAGTACTATTGTTGTAAAGACTCCGTGAATTGCAAGCGCGGAGCGCAAATTGTATGTTAGAGTAATAGGGTTGTCCACCCTAAGTGTTGAATGTAGTGTCGGCCTAATTGTATAAATAGAGCTAGGCTCTAAGTTGTAAAGGAAGCAAGAAACCAACGAATGGAGTTTAGAAGATAGTGAGAATAGAGTAAGAGTCTAAGTGCCTTGGGTCGTAGTAGTAGGAAGAGGCTCTGCAGCTGAGTGCACAAAGGCTTAGTAGAGTCCACAGCTGAGTGCGTAGACACCTTCAGCTGAGTGCGCAGGGTAGAGTCAAGTCTGTAACCAAAGAAAGAGATAATAAAGACAAGTTTGATTCCAAATCTTGTGTATCTGTTTTGAGTTATTGTATGGTTGATATCTTCTACAATTATACTGTTTTATTTATTGCGTGCACTTGTATGAATGCTAAACATTGTTAAGGATAACTAAACACATACAGATAAGCTAAGTGATCAACTAATATCGGGTTAATAGTAAGAATTCGAGAAATAACACTGTTCCACCTCAAGTAGGGCTACGCAAGGGCAACATCACAGGCTGCGATGTACTGATTGGTGCATGTAGGGATGTGTGCAGTGTCAAACCGCAGACCACCTAAAATCATCAGACATCTCTAGGGTGCGTAAACCTGGTTCTAGCACCCTCCCATACTACTTCGAGTGAGACCTCAGTCTGCGCTTCACGGACTGTTGCCGAAAGGGCTAGTAGTACCGGGGTTTGTTTAGCTCAATCACCTCTGAACTTGGGTCAAGCCCCTACAAGCCAACAAATGGTTCCATTGCCAGGACCGAGATCTACATAAGCGATGTCTGATGTCGTGTCCTTGGGATCCAACAAAGAAAGAAATTGAAGGGTGGTTGGACAAGAATATTCACGAGTTCGCGACGCAGGAAAACAGGAATCCGCGAGTATCTAAGGAACAGTGGTTGTAGTGCTACTTATATACGGAAATCCATGAAATTTTCTTTGCATCCTTTCCTTCTGAGCTGTATGAGTGGATCGCGAAGCTAGCAGACAGTCAGGGAAGGTGTAGGCTCGATAAACAAATCATGTGGACTCCAGAATTAGTGCACAGACTAGAAGCGTCAGAAGATAAGATCACGCGAGCTGTGGATCATTTGCTCGATTGAATTATAGGAGAATTTATCACTGAGTTCGCGGTAGATACGACCGTTAGCTATAGTGAGGCGAAATGACGCTTCCTCAAAGGACCGCGAGGTAAGTATATTAAATCTTTGAACACTTCGATCAAGATGCTATTGTGTGAAAAGTGGGTTATGCGAATAAATTAATTTTTGGGACTATGTGAAGTGGGAAGCTCTATAGAAATGGAAGTAGTGAAGAATTAGAAACTAGTCCCTTAATTTCACCCTCACGGGAAAGCGAGGAAGAGCTCGTGAAAGTTTCTCTGAGAAGCACGGTCAGTTTGATAAGGCAACGAATTTCACACTTACCACCTCCACCTACACTGCCACCAGTCTCACCATCTTCACCTCCATATCCACCCACCCCACCTCCGCCACCACCCCAGATTGGTATGGCGAGCGCGATGAAACTGCCAGTGTTCAGAGGAGTAGGGAATGAATATCTGGACCAATTTTGGTTCGTGGTAAGGGAGGTATGGGAAGCATAAGGAGTCGTGGATTAAAATATAAATAAGGCTACACTAGTAAGCGTGTTGCAGGATCGCGTAATAACATGGTACATTAAGCATTCTAATGACCATCCAAACACAGGAATCACAGAAATCCAAGCTACGTTAAATAGGGAATTTAGTAGGCCAAAATTAGAGACAATCAATTATCGGGTTTAAGGAAATTGCGATGCTCCCGGGTGAGACCTCCTAGGATCTAGACTAGAGACTGAAGAGTATGATTTTTGAAGCCAACATGACCTTGACGGATGGACAACACTGCACATGGTTTGTAGCGTCACTAACTGATCCAAAATGGATCTAGAATAGACTTCAAGTTTAAAAATCTTCCTCACAGATGAAAATGAAAGTCAAAGGATGCTCTTGGGAATAGTCTCATTGTGTATATCTTTTTGATCTGAATCTAATGCAATTTGAATGGACTAGAATGGACTTCGGACGAAGGCGTTACTGCAAAAATAAGATTGCTGATTATCCTTAGACAAGGAGGCAAATCCTTATAAAAATGGACTTAAAGTCTCATTGAAGGAAATCGCATTGGAAGAGTTCAAAGGGAGGACTTAAGCAAAGGTGGAAGGACTCCCCGATTGTGATCTTCGATATATAACATCGGAGGAAAGCCTTCATGCGATATCGAAACCTCGGGCAGAGCGATATGCGATATGCGATTAAAGCGATGAGCCGATCAACGATTGCGATGGGTGACTTGAGATTGCGATGATCGGATCATTGGATCAGCATCAGCGATATATATCGGGTCAGCACAGCCACTGGAAAGTTGTATAGAACCCCGAGCCATTGCGATAGCGATATGCAATGCGCCGATATCGATGATCGGTGATCGAGATCACAATCATATAAAGGGCCATTGACATATGCAAGATGTGATTGCGATTAGCGACCAGGGCACTGACCTGATGAGATTTATGAAAGAGATTGAATAATATTTGAAATCCATATTTGCGGATTTTCTATGTATTTCCCGTGTATTGATGTTTTTGACCTCCTGTTATGAAACCAACTCACAAAAAGATAGAAAATATAGATCAATGCCTTAGAATTCAACCTCTTCGAGGGGGCAACCTCCTTTACATTACATAAATGAACCATTCTTGGATGATTCAAATGACAAAACCTCCTTTCTATATATAGGAGTCTAAGGAGTACAATATAACCCAACCGACCTAACAATAATAATATAAAGCCACAAAAATAACAATAGAGGGATTCTATGGGGCACAGTAATAACAATATGGGGACAATAGGGGCACAACAATATTAATAAGGGATACAACTACAATAGTAATGGGGTAATCACTAGTATTATAGGGACCCAACATGCCCCTCTCCTTCAAAAAAGTGTTGTCCTCAACGCTTGAGTAGTTTTGGATGCTTCTGTATAAAATTCTCATCCTCCCATGTGGAATCTTCAGCGGATAAGTTCTTCCACTTGATAAGATACTCCGAAATTGATCGATTTCGTAGTTGTCAAGTTCTTGTTTCTGTGACTGCTTCTGGAATATAATTTTTCCTTCCTCGTCAAGTTCTGGCAATATTGTTTGAACTGGGGGATTTTCACCTATAACCTTCTTTAAACATGAAACATGGAAAACTGGGTGCAATTGAGAAGCTGCAAGAAGCTCCAATTTGTATGCCATAGTACCAATCTTTTGCAACACCTTGTATGGACCATAATACTTTGGTGATAATTTATTATCCTTCTTAGCTTGATTGAGGGACATTTGCTTATATGGTTGTAGTCGTAGGAATACCCAATCACCTACATCAAAACTTCTTTTGCTACGATGTTGATCTGCCTGTTGTTTCATTCTATTTTGTGCTAACACAAGGTTATCCTTTAAGAGTTGGAGGACTTGTTGTTGATGTTCGATGTGATGTTCCACTGCTTGAACCTTAGCATTTTCTCTTAAATATGATGTGATGGATGGTGGCTGATATCCATAAAGTGCCATAAATGGGGTCATTTTTGTTGCTGTATGGAAGGAAGTGTTATACCACCATTCAGCCAAAGGCAACCATTTGACCCATTGTGTCTGTTTATCAGATACAAAGCAAAGAAGATATCCTTCCAAACATTTTTTTACTATCTCAGTTTGACCATCAGATTTAGGATGATAAGATGAGCTATGAGCAAACTGAGTACCAAGGCAAGAAAATAATTCTGTCTAAAAATTTCCAGTGAAAATGGGATCTCTGTCACTTACAATAATCTTTGGGTTTCCATGTAGCTTTTGAATTGTTTCCATAAATGCAGTAGAAACTGTACTGGCTTTAAATGAATGTGATAATGCACAAAAGTGTGCATACTTGGTAAGTCTGTCAACTACCACCATGATGACACTCTTTCCCTCAGACTTGGGTAAACCTGTGATAAAATCCATTGAAACCTCCTCCCAATGTTGGCTTGGAATGGATAAAGGTTGTAATAGACCGGGTGTCTTAATTGTTTCAACTTTATTTTGTTGGCAAACCAAACATTCCGCCACAAACTTTTGAATATCTGATTTAAGGCCATCCCAAAAAAATTCCTTCTTAACCCTGTGGTAAGTTTTTAAAAATCCTAAGTGCCCTCCTAAGGGAGAAGTGTGCAATTCCATAAGAATCTTTTGTTTTTGTTGGGAATTCTTACAGAGATATAAGTGATCTTTTTACCATAACAAATCATTTTTCCAGCTAAATGTATCAGATGTATTGGAATTTTGTTGTAACTTTCGAATAAGTGCCCACACTTCTTCATCATTCTTCCATTTCTCCCTTGCTTCGTTTATCCAATCTGGTTGGATAATAGAAATGGCACACAACAATGCTTCCACATCCTCATCCTTTCTTGAGAGTGCATCTGCCACCACATTTTTCTTCCCTTTTCTGTAGATGATTTCAAAGTCATAACCCAACATCTTTGTGACCCAGTTTTGTTGCTCTTTACAGGATAATCTTTGTTCTAAAAAGTGTTTAAGGCTATCATGATCCGTTTTTACCTTGAAGTGTTTTCCCATTAGGTAGGGTCGCCATTTCTTAAGTGCATGGAGTATTGCCAACGTTTCCTTCTCATAAATAGCTTCGTGTAAAAACTTTCCTTTGATTGGACGAATTTCAAAAGCAATGGGTCTTTCATCTTGCATTAAAACAACACCAATTCCATTTCCTGAAGCATCACATTCCATAATAAAGGTTTTTGTGAAGTCTGGTGTAGCTAAGACCGGTGTTTGGCACATTGCCTCTTTAAGATGTTCGAAGGCCTTTGCTGCTTCTGGAGTCCATGAAAATGCATCTTTCTTCAATAATGTTGTTAGAGGTGCTGCTATTCTCCCATAATTCTTAACAAACTTGCGATAATACCCTGTCAACCCGAGAAATCCTCGCAGATGCTTTATGGATTTGGGGATTTTCCATTTCTTAATGGATTTAATTTTGCTAGGGTCTACCTTAACTCCTTCATGAGATACAATATGACCCAGATATTCCACCTCTTGTACTCCAAAGAAACATTTGGATCTCTTTGCATATAATTGTTTCTCCTCCAATAGTTGTAGCACCCTGTCAACATGTTCAACATGATCCTTCCAAGACTTGTTGTAGATTAATATATCATCAAAAAACAGTAACAAAATTTTTCTAAGGAATGGTTTGAAAATGGAATTCATTAAACCTTGAAATGTTGAAGGTGCATTGGTAAGGCCAAAAGGAATGACCAAAAATTCATAATGACCCTCATGAGTTCTAAATGCTGTTTTTGGAATGTCTTTAGTCTTCATTCTGATTTGATGATATCCTGAACGAAGATCCAACTCGGTGAAGTAAATTGATCCATGCAATTCATCCAGTAATTCATCAATGACAGGAATGGGAAACTTATCTTTAATAGCGAGCTTGTTGAGCTCCCTATAATCCAGACACATGCGCCATGATCCATCCTTCTTATGCACCAATACTACTGGAGCAGAGAAAGAACTTTGACTCGGTTGAATTATACCAGCCTCTAGCATTTCTACAACCATACGTTCAATTTCACTCTTTTGGGCATAGGGATATCTGTACGGCCTGATGTTTGGAGGAACACTTCCTGGAATCAGATGAATAGCATGATCATGATCACAAATAGGTGGGAGACCTTTGGGAGTCTCAAATACCTTGGAATGATTGTCCAAGACTTTTTGGAGATTTGGAGAAATAGATGGTTCCAATGTGGAAACATCTAACAAACATAATTGTGCAATTACACCTCTTTGTTCCTTTTTTAGAAGCTTTGTCATACTGTTAGAGCTGATTATCTTTCCCGGTTTCCCTGCAATACCCCTTAATTCCACTTCCTTTCCTTCCACAGAAAATTTCATGAAAAGTTCTTCAAAATTAAAAGCTATTGTACCCAAGGATTGTAGCCATTGGACTTCTAGTACAACATTAGCACCTCCCATTGGAATGGAAAGCATTGGGCTAGTCAATACATATTCTCCCACGGATAGCTTGATATTATGGCACTTTCTAGAGCAATTTATTGTTCCTCCATTTGCAACCATCACTTGACACTCTGGTGCTGGATATAAGAAGCAATTCAATTCTTTTGCTACCTTACAATGAATAAAATTGTGGGTACTTCCTGAATCAATCAACACTATTACTTTTTTCTTCTTGATTTGTCCTTCTATCTTGATGGTTTGACGAGTGGTAATTCCTGCCAATGCATTACAAGATATGGTCGGATTCATTTCCTCTTTATCTAGGCTTTGTTTCTAGAGTATATCCTCTTCTTTTGACCTTTCTTGCTCCTTTTCTTCTTCCTCTTCACAATCTATGTAGAATAATTTCTTCTCAGCACACTTATGACCTTTAGTGTATTTGCTATCACAACTGTAACAAAGCCCTTTTGCTATTTTTTCTTCCAATTTTTGTGGTGTCAACCTTATAGGTTGTGGAAGACTAGGGGCAACAACACTTCCATCTTTATAGTTGTGAGTGGTATGATTCCTGGTTGCCATAATTTTGCTTTCCATTTTTCTTGCTAACCTGAATGCCTTCTCTAATGAATCAGGTTCCCAAAGGTGAACATCATGTTGGATATTATCCTTTAAAGTCCCTATGAACACATCAATCCTATGCTCCTCTGGAATATTTTTTACCCTTATGTTCAATTTTTGGAACTCCTCAATGTGCTCCATTATTGAACCCTTTTGTTTGAGACTTATCAATTGGCTAAAAAAAGTGTTGCTTTTTGTATCCTCATAGTGTGCTGTCAATTCTTCTATAAAAATTGCCCAAGTGATAATTTGTTTACGAGAGCAAAGCCATTGATACCATACAAACTGATTTGGTTCCAAATATAAAGTTGTAATACGTACCTTTTGTGTGTTTTGCACATTATTGAGATCGAAAAATTGCTCCATCTGTAATATCCATGTTGCGGGATCCTTGCCATCAAACTTCCTCATATCAATTTTTGGAATATGGTGGGTCTTCGATCCCACATTAGAGTCTATGAAATCACAATTAACATTTCTTTTGTTCACATCATGAGTTTCCTTTCCTACCTTTTCACCATTAGTAAGTATTTCTTGTAGAAAATTTGTCAAATATGTCTTCAAATCTGCCATGTCTGTCTTCAAATTTGTCTTCAAATCTGCCATGTATTTCTTCAAGTCTGTCTTCAAATCTATATTCAAATCATCCTTCTTAGCTTCCACGCCCTTTATCTTAGATTCCACGCCATTTATCTTAGCTTCTGTTAGCTTGTGTGAGAGTGATATTTGTTGCACTTGGTCTTGTAATTTTGATATATCATGTAGCATTTCTTCCTCTTCTTCATGAGTCATGCTAGAGCTTTCAGGTTGCTTACTAGGTGTTTGCATTTTCTTTCCTTGGGGCATCAGTTACCGATAATAATGCTCTACTATGCCCTTTGAATTCCTTCAAAATAAATTTTCAAACCAAGCTTAAGAAAAAATCTAAAAAAAATCTACACACATTTTTTCACTTTGTAGGAGCTCGATATTGCCTCTAATGTATCTTTGTACTTTTCAATCATCCAATTATGAAATTGTGACCTGCAGTATCCCTCTGTGTCCTCTTTCCAATGCCATCAGTCTGATCCAAATTGTATTCTCCAAGGAAGAGTTATGTGAAATCTCCCACAGTGACTTGATTATAGACTAGTTTCGTAGAGTGAACTTGTATGATGTGCCATGAGTCACTGTTTCAACCTTTGACTCTAAAAAATATATACACGAAACTACAGTTTGTCCTCTTTCTGTACCTTGTTACGAAATTTCAATCCGATGCTCAGAGAGAAAGTTATGATGATTTTCCCCAGGTGACATGTTTGGAATGTAATTCAGGAGTTTGCAAAAAGACCAACTTCCTCAGATCATATCTCTGCAAATATAGTGCAAAAAGATTTGAAATTCAGATCTGAGGTTCAGTGCAATGTCTTCTCAAATGGGTTTTTTTTAGCTTCTGAAACATCGAAAAAAAAAAGTTATAGCGAAAATGCCATGATGACCTATTTGGAGCAGCGATACCCTAGAATCCAAAGCTCTTATACCAAATGTTATGAAGCCAGCTCACAAAAAGATAGAAAAGATAGATCAACGCCTTAGAATTCAGCCTCTTCGAGGGGGCAACCTCCTTTACATTACATAAATTAACAATTCTTGGATGATTCAAATGACAAAACCTCCTATCTATATATAGGAGACTAAGGAGTACAATATAACCCATCCGACCTAACAATAATAATATAAAGCCACAAAAATAACAATAGAGGGATTCTGTGGGGCACAGTGATAACAATATGGGGACAATAGGGGCACAACATTATTAATAAGGGATATAACTACAATAGTAATGGGATAATCACTAGTATTATAGGGACCCAACACCTCCCGCCTGTGTGATTGCGATTTGCGATGACAGGACGGACTCGACGGGTTTATAGATGCGATTGAAGGCCATTTGAAGTCCAGGCTTAAGGCCTATGATGTGTTTTTCCTGTGTATTCCGTTATTTGGCTATTTTTGGAATGTAGGTAGCAGAATGACCGACTGTGTCATTCCCATTGGAAACAGTCCATCGCACCTGTTCCACGCTATAAGCGGGCGTTTTAGTAATAGGAATGCGTTATGAAGCACATAGAGCCAAAGGGCAAGACACAGAGCCAAAGAGCCAGAGAGCCAGAGGGCTGAACACAGAGCCACAGAGGAATTATTCCTCATGATTGCACATAGAGGAATGGATGGAGGCCGCAGAGTCGGAGGATTCTTCAAAGGCCAGAGAGCCAAGCGAAGAAGCTAGTTTTCCCTTCAGGGAGCTCACAGCTGAGCAAAGAGCCAAGAGCCAAAGCCAAAGATGAGAGCCAGAGCCAGAGCCAGAGCCAAGAGCTAGAGCCAGAGCCAGAGCCAGAGCCAAGAGACAGAGCTAGGATAAGAGCCAGAGCTGAGAGCTAGAGCCGAGAGCCAAGAGTCGAGAGCAAGAGCCAAGAGCCGAGAGCCAAGAGCTGAGAGCCAGAGCCAAGAGCCAGAGCTGAGAGCCAAAGAGCCAAACGGCCAGGGATAAAAATGGTATTCTAATCCCAATGGTTCAGTCGTAACCTATTGGAGTTGAGTGTGGAACTTGTAAAAGAATTCATCCATAATCCCAAAGAGTCTAATCAAGTTGATTAGAGCTCAAGGAGACATAGCCCAAGAGGTTTGGGTGAACTCCATATTATATTGCTATTATGTGCGATTGCATATTGCTACATTGTAATTGCTGTTATATGTTTTATATCAGTTCAAGCAAATAAACTTAAAGCACTTAACAGTTAAAGTACAAACACAATCATAAACCTATTTCAAGTTCTTTTAATTCCGCAAATTATATATCATAAGCATAGATCTTGGGAATATATAAGCTTTGGAGTGGGAGAGGTTCTTGTAAGCATGACAAGAAGCCTTTAGTGCCCCATTTCAGATCAGGTGGTATCAAAGCAAGTTACACCATAGCAAGTTATATCATGAAGCAGGTGGTATCATGATACAAGTGGTACCAGATCAGAATGCTTGATTGACAAAGCAATCTATATGCTTGTTTAAATTGAAAGGTGCTCAAACAGTAGCAAGGATTTTGTTGTTTGATTGGTTGTAAACTAACTGTTGTTTGAGTTTGTAGAGGTGAAGGGAAAGCTATTGATAGCTAAGTCCAGGAGAGGAAAAGAAGGAAGAAGGGTTGAAGGCATTCTTCTTATCCCAAAGGACTTCAAGACAATCCTTAAAGCACAAGAGGCTTGTTGCAAAAGGTTGCTTGAATAAGCTCTTTTTTAATCTTGTTTGAAGTTCTTTTGTTCATTTTGGTAATGACTACTTCTACAAGTGAGTCCTCAAATTCTTCTTTCTTCACAAGATTCTTTAATGAAGACAAGAAGCAAGACTTGTTCACCATGATGGATATGGTGAGAGAAATGTATGAGGATGGAAGGAATAGCATCATACTTAGAGAGCAGTTGAATTCCATGAAGGAAGAGAAGCAGTTTCTTTCTGATGAATTGCAGGAAATGGAGAGGCAACATCATATTGCAAATATGAACCTGGAAAGGATGCATGAGTTGGAAACATAGCTCCTTGTTTCCAAAGAAGCCTTGGTCAAGTATCAACTTGAAGAAGAGGTAAACAATTCCTATTTGTCTTCAAATTCTTCTAAGAATGTTTATGTTGGTTCTTTTGAAAAACATACCAGAGGCATATGGTCCAAGTTAATGTCCAAGATGGGCTATGAAGGAGAAGGCTTTGGCAAACATGCACAGTGTATTGTTGAGCCAATAATGGTTGAGGAAAGGCCTAAGTATTTGGGTCTTGGCTATGATAAAACCTTATGGAGAAAGTTCCAAAGTTGCTATGAAGACAATTGAAATAGGTCCAAGAAGGAGTTTCATTTCAGGTCTTCTACCTCAAAAGTGTAAAGATTGTATTCTTGGGGAATGTAATAGTGTGAAGCATACTTTGCAAAAAGAAGGTGTATATCAGCATGCACTTGAACTAGAGAGTTGTGGAAACTCTGAAAGCCTTGAAGAGATTGATGGTGTTCCAAAGGGAGCTACTTCATTTAATTCACCTCCTCATGAAGGCAATAAAGGTGAAAGAGAAAGGTATAAATTTGGTTCTAATCATATTCCTTTTTATTATGTTAAGCATGATAAATTTCCATATAAGCATGGGAAAATAATTGCATGTTCCTTTTGTGGTTTGGATAACCATAGTGTTTCTAGATGTTGGAAGAGAATGGCCGCATACAAGAAACTTTTGAAGGAAAGGAAGCAAGAAGCCAAAGTTCCACTAGACAAGGCAAATCATGCTATCAAGAAGATGCACATGTGTTGCACTTACTGCCATAAGCAAGGACATATTGCTGCAAAATGTTGGACTCTGAATCCATGCTTCCATGAAACTTGAAGAAGGTGGAAAGAGAAAATGGTAGGAATGGAAAGAAAGATTCCATGATTGATGTGTTTCAGGATGATTCACATGTTGATGCTAATGCGCAGAAAAAGGTAGGACCTTTGAAATGGATTGGTAAGAAATGGTTAGAGTTCTTATCCAATTAAAGTTGCATATCTTTTGATACGAACAGAAATGTGTCACATCTATTTGCATTTCTTTGTTAATGGAATGCAAGTTGCAGGATTTTACCAAGGAGGTGAATGGAAAAAGTTGAGTAGGAGACTCAATTTATTGCTGCAACATTATATTCATTTCAGCTTCGAAAGTACAGTGTGCTTAAGCGAAAGTCGAAAGGTGAAATGCATGCATAAGTATGATATACATGAACATAGGGATGTTGATGATTTCCTTGTATTTGAACATGTTTGTGTGATTAACTTGAAGGGTTGGTTACTTTGTTGTAAACATGCATGTAATGCAATATGGACTTGAGAAAAGTTGATTTGGTCTCCAAGATGGAGATGTTGATGAAGTGTTTCATCTTTGAAAAAGAACTGTAGAATTCTTTTTCTACATGCTTGACTTGAAGGGTCAATTGTTTTAAAGGCATGTTTTATTGGCTTGTTATCTAGTAAATCATTTGTATGCAGATGTAAGACATGGAGGTACAAATGTAAGTTTTTGTGAAGAAGATGTAACTTCACATTTGTTTGAGCCACCTTGGATCAATGATCAAGGAAGAGAAGTTCAAACTACCTTCTGTGACCTTCTCAGTAGGAGTTCTGTAGGAAGTCAAAGAGGGAGACAGTTCTTCCTAGGTGGACAATTCTTCCCAGGAGGACAAGCACATCTAGGAAGGAAGTGTTCAAAGGCTTGGGTTCAGAGGCACTATGCAAGGCAAGTGTATGGAGGCTGAAAGAAGAGGGTGAGGTACTCTCATTTACTGTTTAGATCAGTATATCAGTCTTTTGGAGTCCAAAAGCTTTTTAGTGGGAAGACGTGATCCAAAATGGATCTAGAATAGACTTTTAAGTCTAAAAATCTTCCTCACAGAGGAAAATTAAAGTTAAAGGATGCTCTTGGGAATAATCTCATTGCGTAGCTCTTTTCGATCTGAATCTTCTGCAATTTGAATGGACTAGAATGGACTCCAGATGAAGGAGTTATTGCAAAATGAAGATTGCCCATTATCCTTAGAAAAGGAGGAAAATCCTTATAAAAATGGACTTAAAGGCTCAACGAAGGAAATTGCATCGGAAGAGTTCAAAGGGAAAACTTAAGCAAAGGTGGAAGGACTTCCCGATTGCGATCTCCGATATATCGCATCGGAGGAAAGCCTTCATGTGATATCGGAACGCGAGGCAGAAAGATATGCGATACGTGATTAAAGCGATGAGCTGATCAACGATTGCGATGGGTGACTTGTGATTGCGATGATCGGATCAGCGGATTGGCATCGACGATATATATCGAGTCGGCACAGTGATTGCAAATTTGTATAGACCCCTGGGCCATTTTGATAGCGATATGCGATGCGCTGATATCGGTGATCAGCGATCGGGATCGCAACCATATACAGGGTCGTTGACATATGCGAGACGTGATTGTGATTAGCGATCAGGGCACGGAGTTGATGAGGTTTATGAATGCGATTGAATAATATTTGAAATCCGGATTTGCGGATTTTCTATGTATTTCCCGTGTATTGATGTTTTTGACCTCCCACCTATGCAATTGCGATTTGCGATGACAAGACAAACTCGATGGGTTTATAGATGCGATTGAAGGCCATTTGAAGTTTGGGCTTAAGGCCATGATGTGTTTTGCCTGTGTATTCCATTATTTGGCTATTTTCAGAATGTAGGCAGAAGAACGGCTGATTGTGTCATTCCCATTCGAAACAGTCCATCGCACCTGTGCCACGCTATAAGCGGGAGTTTCTATAACAGGAATTCGTTGTGAAGCACGTAGACCCAGAGGGTGAGACGCAGAGCTAGAGAGCCAGAGAGCTAGAGGGCCGGATGCAGAGCCACAGAGGAATGATTCCTCATGATTGCACATAGAGGAACGGATGGAAGTCGCAGAGTCAGAGGATTCTTCAAAGGCTAGAGAGCCAAGCGAAGAAGCTAGTTTTCCCTTCAGGGAGCTCACAACTGAGCAAAGAGCCAAGAGATAGAGCCAGAGTGAGAGCCAGAGCCAAGAGCTAGAGCCAGAGCTAGAGCCAGAGCCAGAGCTAGAGCCGAGAGCCAGAGCCAGAGCCAGAGCCAGAGCTGAGAGCCAGAGCCGAGAGCCAAGAGCTGAGAGCCAAAGCCAAGAGCCGAGAGCCAAAGTCGAGAGCTAGAGCTGAGAGCCAAGAGCCGAGAGCCAGAGAGCCAAAAAACCAGGGATAAAAATGGTATTCTAAGCCCAATGGTTCAATCGTAACCTATTGGAGTTGAGTGGGGAACTTGTAAGAGAATTCAGCCATAATCTCAAAGACTCTAATCGAGTTGATTAGAGCTCAAGGAGACGTAGCCCAAGAGGTTTGGGTGAACTCCATATTATATTGTTGTTATGTGTGATTGCATATTGCTGCATTGTAATTGCTGTTATATGTTTTATATAAGTTCAAGCAAATAAACTTAAAGCACTTAACAATTAAATTATAAACACAAGCATACACCTATTTCAAGTTCTTTTAATTCCCCAAATTATCAATCATAAGCATAGATCTTGGGAATATATAAGCTTTGGATTTGGGGTGGTTCTTGTAAGCATGACAAGAAGCCTTTAGTGCCCCATTTCAAATCACTAACACCGCATTTAAGGACGGCGCTGTCACAACAAAAGCTGTCCAAACAGGCCAAAGGTTTGGAGATGGCAATGAGATTGCATGAGACCCCTATACAAGATCCTGGTCTGGGAGTCCAACAAATCCACACGCAACTGCAAAATTTGTTTCTAGAAATGTAGAGTTTGAAACAAGACAAGACACCTCGGTAAGAGGCGCGTGAGGAGGTATGGTGCATAAAATGCAAAGGCCAGGGGCTTGACAAGGACCGTTGTCTAGTTTTTGCGAATTACTTGGCGGAAGGAGGGTCGATGCCATTAAGACCTCAGGCACAAGTGCAATCTATCAGATATGAGGGAAACACACTACAGATAATTGTCATCTATTGCATAAGTATACCTAGATGTCCCAATAATGGTTTTGTAATTTCTACAGGTCGGTAGGCCATGATAAACACACCTACAGAAGCTACGAACTAATGATGGATCAGACTCCTGCCTATAGGGTACAGACCGAAACACGAGCCCTCGACCTAAATACAGGAATGGCGCATGCTAGATTTCAGGGGTGCAGATGAGGTCGAGGTAGAATGGGACCAGGAAGCAGTCATGGACAGCTAATTTGTTGCAATTGTGAAGGGCCAGGACACTATGCCCGCAATTGTACGAATTCGACGAGAAAATCATGTTTGTACTGTACTCAGTTTGATCATGAGGCAAAATACTGCCTGACATTGATAACGAGGCTGCGCGAAAAAGGGGTACTCCAGCCTCCCCCGACTCAGAATTTGCAAATGATGAGGTCTAAGCCATTCGAAGAGGACCCGAATGTAAACATAATGCTCAGAAGCGGTATCACAACCAGAGATGATAAAAGTAAGCAGTTAGAAGAAAGTGTTTGGGTTCACAATGCTCCTACAAAGGAACCTAAATTTGATTTGGAGCACGTGAAGGAGACGTTTAGGGAAGATAAGAAGAGCTTCATAGAGGCCTCCACTTTAGGTAGTAAGGATCAACTAGAACCAAGAATGGATCCTTCAATGTTCACTACCTTTCTGGAGACATGCATCAAACTGCTACGCAACAACAAGGCTGTAAAAGGACTACAGGAACTTATCACTAGGTGCGTGGGGTCAGGAGAACCACCCGTGGTCCAGAAACTTGGAAGGCATGCATTGCACACAGGAAGGGAAATGAGATTGATTGCACAAATCAGAGAGTACGAAATGGATCTGGTAATTTTGGATCTTGGATCGGACGGGAATTTACTACCAAAACAAACATGGGAATGCATGGGCAGACCCACGCTACAATGGTCTCCTATCTAATTACGAATGGAGAACCAGTAGAAGATCCTACCCATGGGGAGATTGCAAGGGGTAACGGTGGATATTGAAGTTGAGAGTGTATTGGCAGATTTCGAAGTAATAGAGATTGTCAACGATAGCAATCCCTATCCCACGCTACTAGGCATAGACTGGGTCACTGATATGAACAGATTCATAAATCTAAAGAAGCGCAAAATGATTTTTGAGAAAAAGTCACTACGCATAGTAATACCACTAGATCCGACCGAAGGAGCGTGATACACTAAACCAGTGCGCGATGATGATAGTGATGATGACCTCGATTGTATCTACAAGATAACTGCGTGAGAACAGAATTGGGTGAATCCAACTACAGATGGTAGGATTTCGTGGGAGCGCAAAAGCTCTTGTACTTCAGATTTAGATGAAGAAATAGAATGATGGCAGAATCGGCTGCACGAAGTAACAATACTCAATTGCAACATGATGATAAGATCACTGTGCTGCCTGACAACGGAGATAAGGGATCTTCCTAGGTATTACGGGTTGACAGCGGTGGATGAATTTCTGAACAAATTTGAGAGAGAAGTACTGAAACAACAGTGTTTTGACGCTCTGAAATGGGCACTGCGTGCTACACCCACAAGATGGTGGGGTACGCATCGACAGAGTTTCAAGGATTGGCGCGAATGTAGAAGGATGATGCACCTACAATTTGGAAAACCCCAGCTACGGATGAGAGCTATTTACGAGGGGAAAAACAACTTGCGTGCCTACATTTCCCGATGGGTACAAACATATGACATGCAACCCGCCCAAGCACACACCACTCCCAGAATAGAGAATCAGAACAAAACATAGCGGTAGGAAAGACAAAGCGTGCCAAAGATTATCCACGGAGAAGCATTCAACAGGGTGTGTGAAGTGTTGAACAGGGTTCACCAGGTGAGGCACACTGACTGGGACCTACATGTACCAGTGGTTCGATGGGCCTATAGGACCATGTGCAAAAACCTGACTGTGAAAACAGTTCCAAGGTTGCAAAATGAAGTAAGGACTGTAATCTCTGAGGAGCATGCAAAGATGAATCCACACGTAATAGCACCCATTGGTGCGGTAGTGCGCGAAGCCCGGGACAAAGAAATCACACAGCTACGTGAATCAAAACACATAAGACTTTAGGAAGCCATTTGGAAAGGGAACCTTAGACTTCTTGAACTTGGAAAGGACTGGGTATGGCTAAGGAAGAAAAGAATTTTGATGGATGTAGAGGTCAAGAGGCCAGAAAACGAGATCAAGGGAGAATGTCTTGTCGATAAACCAAAGATGGAAAGGAAAGGTGCGGATGATCATACTAATGAATTAGAGGACTATCGGTGAGAATTGATTAGTCTGCCGCCATGGCTTGGACCACATATCTCCAAATGCAGTAAGAAGGGGAGCACACTACAAATAGTAGAGAGCGTGGCGCTGATCGCCACAATGACAGATGAGGATTTTCCGCGGACTATACTAGAGGGCGAGATGGAGCCCCGCACAGGTGGTGCGACCACTTGACTAGCTGTAGGAAGAACAATCTTAGTGTTCCAGGCAGCTGAAAGGGAGCACGGGACTATAAATTATTCTGCCTGGGAGCTGCGTGCTCTGAGAGGTGCACGCAGGAACAACATGTCACAAGGTTCGCGCCCGCACATGGAGGGATGCGTTACCGCGCAAGTTGGTTGGGAAGTGACCATTGGTGTCATTTTTCATGTCGGGATGTCCGATTTGAGGCCAAATGGAGTGGGCGACGGGCATTTAAGACAAGAGTTATGGGCAATATTTCGAAAAATCTGCTGCCAAGGAAGCATTGATGGCTCAAAATTGGGGGGAATGGTCGAATTTGAATTCAAAAGGCACTATAAAACTCTAAGGGCTAGCCAGCAGACAACACTTGGTCATTTGAGACTTGAGCGGTTGAACAGAGCGCAGAGTGTTGAGAGCCGAGCGATAATAGAGTCCCTAAGTTCGCGAAAGACCACATACAATGTGGAAGTGATGACGGCCACTAAGGATGGGTTGGGAATTGAAGAAGGAACCACCGGTGAAGCTGCGTAGATCCCCATGGAACAAGATGTTCCCGTAGGCAATGGGGTCATAACCAAAATCCCTAAATCACCCCAGACACCGAGACCAAAGAAAGATAACTAGGCAATGGGACCAGTATGCATGTCCACGAGGAATTCGTGGCACAGTAAGTTATCAATGGAAGAAAAAGGAAGGGCAGTCACCATTGAAACAAATGAAGAGGAAGAAGACTTGTAGGCCCTGATTGCCACTGTAGAGGAAGAAGAAGATGTGGAGGAAGACATCCAACCGTTGTGCTCTGCAACGAAATTGCCCGATAATGTCCCTCCGCGAAAAGGAAAGCCAAAATACCAAAGGATCTGGATGTAACGAAGAGTGCACTCCAAACCCTGCTCCTCCTCGATGGAATTACCTTTGAGGGATCGCTCCTAGGTCGCGTGCTCACCATGAAATTTGAAGACTGGGACCTCGCGGATAGCGAGAAGTTCCTGCACTTAGAAATGACAAACCTGATGAAGCAGAATATGGAGGGGCTGGTGATAACGTTAGAACCGAGAAAATGGCTACGCGGTGTGGAAAAGGTCGGGTTGCTTCATCTTCTATGGATACCATTTTTGTCATCAGGCAGCTACTCTGCCTAGTGCATGATGGGTACTTATGGATGGAGGAGCCTATTCCCATCACGACATATCTAATCTATCTAATTTCTCAGCTTCCCTTTAAGGGAAAGGACCCCGCAACGATAGCCAGGAAAAACAACGATTTGGCTCTCGTAGAGGCCATGAAGGCAAAATATAAGCTCGAGAAGAAAAAGAGGGGTTATGCTATCACCAGTATCAAGGAAAAAGGGGTGCGTGTAGCCACCCAAATCCTATCTAGTAAAGTGATGAGAAAATGCCGCACCGATGAAATACCAGCTCCAGTGGTTGCATTGGCCGAACAATGTGTTGAGGGGGTCCAACTCAATTGGGATGAGTTCCTCTGCAAGGATTTTTTGCTCAACTGTCGTGAGGCCCAGGAGTAGGGTAAGACCTTCCACTATGCATGGTTGCTTTTATCCATATTGTTGGTAGCAGGAAAACTGTTGGAGGATAGCCAGTTCTTGAGCATTGATCGAGACTTACTAGAGGCCATGAAGTACGCTTCACTCTGGGCAGATGGCCACAACCGTGTAGGAAGAGGAGGGCCAAGCAGCATCCATAGGGCAAGGGGCAGAGGACACAGAAATTGCAGAATAAAGCATGGACCTAGAAGCCACCTCTACCCAGCTCAAATGACCGCACATTGTAGAGAGATCGGGTCCAAGAAAGAAGGCTAAGGCCTCGAAGTTATCCATCGACCCGATCACCTTAACTGAAGGTGATCTCCATGACATCAGCGAGATGGTTTGCGATGTCACCAATGAAGCGCTCCAAGAGTTTATGACGGAGCAACAAACTGTGTTGGGTGCCCTAAGGGTGCAGTTGTAGAAGTTACAGGTGCAGCCCCTGTAGGAAGGTACCTTGTCTACCCATGTCGTAGCAGGCACGTCAACAGAAAAAAAGATGCTACGCATGAGGATGTCAAATATAATAGCATTGCTAGATGGATCATTAGTCTCGAAAAACACGATGGATCAGGTGACGCTTAACACGATGAAAGGCATTGGCCTTAATTTGGTTACTCTTCCACGTGACACACTATATCAGCTATAGGATGGGATCGCGATAGAACTCTGTGCCAAAGAGAGCCGCGCTATCCAAGTTCTGAGTGAGCATAAGATTAATATATAACAGCTTAGCTTGCAGGGTGACGAGTTGGTGTCACAGAATTGACAGTTGGTGCAGACAGTTGATGACGCTTGCAAACATGTCCCAGAGTTTTCCATTGCAGCAGACCTGCCGGTAGAAGTGTGGATCCACTGTTTTGCAAGTGGAGTCTGCAACACACGAGAGGAAACAATGAGAGTGGAGCTGGAATTGAATTTCCAGATCTCCGAGCTACGGCTGAAGGCGTAGCCTTCCACTCCCCCAGAGGTCAAAGAGTAGCGCACCAATGTTATTGCAGCAGGGATGGAAGAGGTTGGAGGTGCAGTCCGTGACTGTACCAACATGTTGGAGCAGGCACTTGAGGTCCTCACTACGTTGCAGGAGGACCCCAACATCCAGCGGCTAGAGACCGAGGCACATGAACTCCAGCAACAATACGACATCACTAGAGGGACTACGCAGACAGTAGTCCTTAATCAGTGACTTACAAGAATGTAGCAAGACAAGGCATTAAAAGAGCAGGTGGATGTGGCGTGCCACAAGGAAGCAGTTCTAAAAGTGCACATCCAGCCATGGATTAATGAAGCCTTCACAATCATGGTAGATATTGAAGGAAATCTTTCGCAGATTCAAGGGATGCATGCACAGATGTAGCGTAGCACACAGGAAACAGAGAGTTCAGAAGTGAGAATGCAACAGGTTCAGTAAGCAGCAGCTCAGTGCACTGCCGACATCCAGAATGTTTGGGACCAGCTAGAGTGACTCGAGGATGAGTCATGATGTTTGTGTTGGGGGCTTGTTGGGCATGGAATCCACCCACAACATGTTTTTGGGCTCAAAGCCCAAGTTTTGAGTACTATTGTTGTAAAGACCCCGCGAATTGTGGACATGGAGCGCAAATTGTATGTTAGAGTCATAGCGTTGTCTACCCTAGGTGTTGAATGTAGTGTCGGCCTACCCATGGTCCGTGGACCATGGGATTGTATAAATAGAGTGAGGCTCTAAGTTGTAAAGGAAGCAAGAAACCAACGAATGGAGTTTAGAAGATAGCAAGCATAGAGTAAGAGTCTAAGTTCCTTGGGTCGTAGTAGTAGGAAGAGGCTCTGCAGCTGAGCGCGTAGAGGCCTAGTAGAGTCTGCAGCTGAGTGTGTGGACCCCTGCAGTTGAGTGCGCCGGATAGAGTCGAGTCTGTAACAAGAGAAAGAGATAATAAGGAGAAGTTTGATTCCAAATATTCTGTATCTGTTTTGAGTTATTATATGGTTGATATCTTCTGCAATTATACTATTTTATTTATCACGCACACTTGTATGAATGCTGAACAGTGTTAAGGATAACTAAACACATACATATAAGCTAAGTGATCAACTAATATCGGGTTAATAGTAAGAATTCGGGAAATAACACTATTCGACCCCGAGTAGGGCTGCGCAAGGGTAGCATCGCAGGCTGCGAGGTACTGATAGGTGCGTGTAGTGACGTGCACGTAGGTTCAAACCGTGGACCACCTAAAATCATCAGACATCTCTAGGGTGCAAAAACTTGGTTCTAGCACCCTTCCATACTACTTCGAGTGAGACCTCAGTTCGTGCTCCGCAGACTGTTGCCGAAAGGGCTAGTAGTACCGGGATTTGTTTAGCTAAATCACCTTTCAACCTGGGTCAGGCCCCTACAAGCCAAAAAGAAGTTTAATTAAATTTCATCTCCGATATAAAAAGTCAAGATATTTAGAATATTAAATGGAAGCAACATCTTGGAACAATTTTTTTTTGTAACTTTTACAAACAAAACTTATGGTATTGATCATGCTCGATAACAAATGCTTTTTAAATTTATAATGTGGTAACATTGACTTTCTAGTACATCAAACATTCACGTATCAGAGGTAATATATTTGTAAGAGTTTATAAAGTAGTTCTAATGACTTTCATTCTGATAATGAGGTAACTTGAAGTTTTGTAAAAATGATTGCAAGAGCGCTTACATTTGCTTGTTAAATAAGCTTCCGAGGAAAGGAGTCTGAGAGTTAATAAATATGAGAATAAATTGGGTGTCAAAGATATCAAAAACATTTTTGAAGCTCAAATTAATTTACAAGACTTCGAGACCACAAAATTCTAGTGAATACAGTGAAATAGGGGTCATTTCGTCTGCTAAGTGTAATGGAAGTGATAGTGGAGGAAAAGGAAATATGGATCTCGAAGAGGTAAATCTTAGGATTTGTTTTAAATGCTTCCAATATAACACTAATCCAAGAGTTCAATAAGATAGAAAGTCTGAAATTCTGAGGAAAGATCTCAGAAAAATGAAAAGAAGAGGATCAAGATTCCAAGTTTACCAATTAGAGGCTCGAAATCCCTTTGAGAAAGGAATATGAGAAAAGGGAAAACAATATGAATGAGTATGATGGAATGGTTCAATTAAACTCAAAAATTGTAAGATTCAGACAAAACATAGATAAAATCATGGATAAGATCATTTTTTACAAGAGTTTTGTGTGAATTTTCCTCTGTTTGTAGCAAATCTGAGCAATAAAGAGTGTAAGAATTTTAGTTCAACTGCATCAATGAGAGGCATAATATGATTATTGACTCATATTGCAATGTGAAAAAACATGAATTCATGCGGGTCTGCACACATGAGCATATTGGAAGAAAAATATCAGAGAAATCACTTAGCTATACTTTAGAATTACGATATGTGAGGTTTTCGATCCGAACCTTTTAAAATTATAACAGTTATGAGAGGAGGTGGGATAACATATCGAACTAATTGTCAACTGGGGAATATATATTAGGAATTCCGGGACTGTAGTGAATATGTGCTTCTTATAAAAATCTCGATATGATAAAGATGCAGGTATTAGGGTGGGGGATGGGGGAACCAAATATTGGGATACCAGGCATCAGAATATCGGGAGACTAGGATATTGGGACATCGGGAGATCGGAGATATCGGAGTATAACAATATTGATAAGTTACGATATTTGCGAGGGCCGATATGACATGTGGCAGTTGTGGGGCTGACATCTCTTAAAGTATTTAATTCAAAAGAAAGCGCCCAAATCAACTTCGATTTTCAACCAAAAACCCTTTAATAATTATATTAATTATCAGATATATTAGATCGAAGAATGATTTTATCGTAAGTTTCTTATGAGGAAAGTTACGATATTATAAGGATCCGATATGAATCTTCTAATAATGCATTAATTTTGATACAGAAAGTCCTATTGGGGTTTTAATGAATAGAAGAAAAATTAAAGAAAACTCAAATTCTGATGAAATAACAAATACTTCCATGGACATGTTGCAAATTAGAAAGGGTTGACTGCCTACTTATCTCAAGTCTCCAAAATCAAGCCAATAAAGAATTGAAAAGGAAACAAAATAGAAATAAGAAGTAAACTATGAAAGGAAAAGCTAACAATAAATGAAGATGAATATGATAATACATACCTGGAAGACTATTGACTGTAGGTTTACCTCATGAATCTTCAAGTTCTCACATGCATTGCTCAAAATTCACATATGCTCAACATCATCTACTTATTTAATCTAAAATGCTAAGTAATGAAATTTCATATTACATCCACCTCAAATTTACATCAGAGGACAAGAGTGGTGATTATGAGCTTTTTAGAAATACTTGTGAATCAAAAATTGCCAAGCCATAACAATTCCTTGGAATTTCTTCATATATGATTTTATCACAAAAACATTTTTTAACAATGTGATGAAGTTTTTGCAAGGACAAGCGAATCAAGTGGTTCACAAGTGTGAATGATCCGACTATATAACAACTTATGATATGTTCTAAGTCACTTTTCCATAAAATGAAAACGGATGCTAAGAAAAACTTGGATTCGTTACTTGCTTATTAAAAATATGCAATAATGAAATAAATGCAAACATAAAAGAATCTAAATCTAAATTAATCTATAACTATTACTAACTGAATGAAAGGAAACATATCTAGTTATAGTCGTAATTCCAATGTAAACATTCTCTTATTTTAATTCCTGCATGTATGTACAGGTCAATCAAGAGGAGTAAAACTAAAACTAAATTATAAAAAGAAAATTTCAGCCTACTATGCACAATTAACAAATTTAGCAAAATAAATTTATTTACAAAATTCTTACCTTGAAATTATTCCTACCAAATGTTTATAGGATCATAAAAAATAACATGAATTTTAGTGAATGATTGGAATAAGTTCTAAGGAAGAGGAAACATCATGCTAGGCTTGAATGATACATTTTTAATCATTAAAGCATGTCAAACACTAGCAAAGTCAAAAATATTCCTAAGCACAAGAATTTCTAGATATGAGTGGACATTTAGAAGATTTATGGAAGTGTCACATTGTTGGTCAGAATGTAATGATGCACTCTCAAGTGCCAGAATTGATGATGAATTTATTTTAAAATAAAAAATAAATCGGGTAAGCATGATCCTAAAATAAAATTTTAAAATAAAAAGTCGTCGATGTTCATGCTTGAAATTCTGAAAGTGATTTTCATAGACACTTACTGATGCACCTGATGAGTGCTAAAAGTTTGAATGCTTAAAATGACAATACAATGAGCTCATCAATTCAAAAATGAAATCCAAAAGAAAAATGAATTCAAACTGAAAGAACTAAAAATGAAGCAAATTACAATTTACATCAACGTTACAAGTAATGATACAACATGGCTCATAATCATTTGCAAAGATTTCTTTCCCACAATTATCAATAGAAATTATAAAGTTAAACTCATTGTTTGCAGTGTTTTCGGGAATGAGAATATTTCAAGCTTATGATCCAAAAAGGGCATTTCATCATTATAGGAATAAAAAATTGGGATAGGTTCTTGAATACCAAAATTAATAGGATGATAGAATATTTGCAATTTATAATGGACCAAAATAAATCCTTAATTAAAATTCTCTTTACCTTCAAAAACAGATTTACCTAAGGAATCAGACAAAACCATTTCCGAAGAAAAAGAGCTTGAACATTTTCATTTTCCAAGTCATCGTCATAAGTAACTTCATAAGTGTCATTTTCCTTTGAATTAAATAAATCAGAACGAGGTAAGGGATCAACTACCAAATTAAGACAATCTGCAGGTTTATTAATTGAATTATCGATTAAATTTTCTCTGCCAATTTTTAATAATTCATTATTAATATCAGTTCCTCTGTTTAAAATTACATTTGAATTTGAACGGATTGTTGATTAATCATGAATTAAATTAATATTGTTAAAAATACCGAGGTAGAGAGAAAAATAGGAATTTGAAGATATATGCCTGAAGGCTTCTCTATGCATAGATTGTTTTTTATTTTCCAAAATAGACAATTCAGATTCTTCATGTATTTGATCGATTTGCAAATTATTGTTGAGTTTCTCCATAATTTGCAATTTATTATCAGCAGATTGTGAATTAAGTTCTGTAGTAGAATGTGCATTGCCGACATTCTTTGGTTGATTTTATTGCTACTGGTTTACTTGTTGCTGATTGCTGCTAATAGATTGTGAATTTTGTTGAAATTCTACTTGATCAACATTATGTGAATTTGGAGCATTTCTGACATTTTCAGTTTCAATTTGCAAAGAATAGAAGTTATCATTTTGAGCAAGTGTATCACTATCAATAAAGGATATACTTTCTAGTTCTTGATAATTATCATAGGACAAAGACACTAAATTCCTAAATCATCCAATTAATTGGAATTGGGGAGGAAAATCTCTAGACTAGAATTGCATTAAAATTAATTTAAATATAACATAAAACATATCCAAAGTCTCACATTCCATCCTACGCAATTATTCTAACTGACCACACACCTTTTTGTAATCATATTCCTGAAATGCGTGAAGGAAAAACTTTGGAAATTGGTCCCAACTACGTATAGAGGGAACTGGAAGTGATAAGCACTAGTCTTTGGCTTTTTCCTGTCAAACTACGAGTGAAGGTCCTGCAAATAATATCTTCGTCAATATTGAAATTATTACAACTTAAGATAAATTGGAGATGACTAAAAGTAGATATCTTACGATTGTATTTTATCTAATATAGGATCTTGAATGCCTTTACTGGAGTGGTTTTTAAATGAGGTCTGATAAAACAACTCTATGGAAGTCTTTTACATAGATCCATAGTAATAAAATAAAAATATTCAAAGAAAACAATTTATCATACCCTCCGTCTAGTGCTAAAAATGTTCTAGGCTCGAAATTCACTGCCTCAACATTATAAGGCAGACCACCTGGTCGGGACCTTAGAACATCTCCTTTTCCATTTGGAATGGTGGTCCCACCTAGTTAAACTAGGCCCAAATACCTTCCCTCTATCTCTACTGGCTTAAAGTATGACTTTCACTTACCAATAGAGAAGAGACATCAAATCAACCCTCTTGCGGATCAGGCAAGAAAGTGATCCTTAAGTTGATTTGGGTCTCAGCCAAACCAAAACTAAAGTTTGTCTCTTTGATAAGTGAACTTCTAGGAATGTATAATTAAATCTAAATGCAAGAAAAATGAAAGAAATCTGAAGCTTGTCTCGATTAGGAAGGTGTAGATCTAACCCAACCGAGAGAAAAGTAATTAAATGATTGAGATTTCAGCATGCCTGGTTTATGATGAATATCTGGCTAACAAAATAGTTCAATTAACTAATATTATAGTTATCAAACATGCTCTTTAGAGATATATTAACAATGAATAATGAATCAATAACATTAGAAAGTAGTTCTCATAATGCCAATGGAAATTAAATCAGAATTAGATGACAGATTTCTAAGTAAATAATTACTCATAAATATGGTTTAAGCATAAGAGAAAAAGAGGAAATTAACAACAGATCTATGAAGCTAATGAACTAGATAGTTAATTAAAAAATACCTTCATTTTCACATTAAACAATAGTTCTCAATATGAAAGACATTTTACACAAATATGTCATTAAAAAAGATGAAATTTTCATTAAAATTAATAGTATTTAAAATACAAACTGATTTAAACCTCACCTCTTGCTCTGTTCCTTGAATTGATCTCCAACAATATTTCTGAAAGCATAAACTCTACTACTAAAAACAAAAGTTGCAGTAGTACAAACTTTGCCTCTAATACATAGTTCATAATGGAAGAAGGAAAATCCAAATAATTCTCAGATTTGAGATTGATCCTCTCTTCCTATACCTTGAAATGTCTATTATAATAGTGCTTTAAGAATTACAAAATTGCAGAAGGGAGAAGCTCTTTGTACATTCTACAAACCACTATTTATAATTTATAGAATGAATTCCAAATAGGAGAACCGTTGAAGAGTAATTCTTCTCCAACAATTTTCATGGGTCTAAATTCTTATTCTTCTATTGTTGGAGCAATCCCATTGATTGAAATCTTCTTTTCTTCATCTCTTCAATTATTTTCTTGCCAAAACCAATCAAAATTCAATGAAAATACAAATTAAAATAAAAAAATATCAAATTTGGAAAATAAAACATCTTCAATTAAAGCTCAAATCAATAAATAAATAAATAGGAAATCTAATATTTCAATTGATCCTTGTAAATATCCTATTTGGTCAAAGATAACATAGTCTAGTGGATCTGCACTCAACAAAGGTTATGCGCAAATGAAAATACAAAAAGTTAAACTCGGAAAATTAATTTTGTTTAAAAATTCAGAGCTTCATCTTTTGCTAAATTTTATACTTATTAAATGATCAAATATGATTATTTACCCACGTCAAAAATAGTTTCCATGATTTTATCGATCCAACGAGCCATCCTAGGTCTTATTTGGCCAAGTAAAACTCAACTTATGAGCTTCCAAAGTTGAAGTGTCAAAATTGCCAGAATTTTGGAAAATTTGCTGCCTAGGCCAAAGTAGGAAAAATTTAATTAAAAATATAACCTTAAATTAGATTAATAATTATTAGTTAATTAATATTAATGTAGTTATAATTACAAAATTAAACTAATTTAATTAAAACTTTAAAACTAATTACATACAGTTAAAATAAATTTTAATTTAAAAATTAAAATGAATTTAAAAGTTAATTAAAAATATAATTATATTATATTAATATTATAATTATATTATATAAAAACTATAATTATAATTATAATATAATATGTTATAATATTAATATAATATATATTATAAAAACATAGCCCATATAAAAACCCCACATGGCTACAAGTGAATCGAAATGGAGGAGGAGGGACTTATCATAATGGAAGAGGCTCTTTAATGAAATAGAGAAGGAGGATGACATATGGAGGGCCACTTGACGGAGGAGTGGGATTCATAAGGAGAGGGACATTATAATAAACGAAGACAATCACGACATGGTTCAATATCGAATATCGGAAGAAATGAAATATTGGAAGTTTTAAGATGTGTGCCAAATCAAAATCCCAATATCCGATATTTCGATATCAAATATATCGGAAATATCAGAATTTCAGAAATATCAGAAAAATTGTATCAGGAGTATTTATATCAAGTCTTTTTATATCGCGAATTTTTTAAAGGAAGGGTGGTGAGGTGAAGTGGGGTCTATTTAGAGTGAAATTAAAAATCCTACAAAATAAACTACAACCACTTTGCAATTTTGATAATTGGGGTTGCATAATTTCTTTTCAAATTAGGAACTAGAGTAAATTACCAAGATCCCAAAAACACATTATTTAATTGTTCTACAATTTGGCTTGGTAATTTTGTAGGCCCGTTAGTGAAAAATGAAGAAATTAGTGAAAATTGACTAGGGGTTAATATCTACAATCAATTACTAATTTATTTAAAAAAACCAAAATAATATACATTTTGTACATTTTTTTAACCCAAGTGGTAAAAATTATCAAACATCGAATAAGAACCATTTGCAAACCGTGTAACTAAATGAGATGAAACAAGTACCGATTGAAAACTAGCGAAAATTCGAACTCAATGAAGTAATTAAAATAGAGATCCAACGAAAATGAGAAAAATGGCAAAATTGTAGGACACTTAACCAAAAGAAAATATTAAAATGTGATTTAGCCAAAAAATTATGGAAAGGGTCTCCATTATTTAAAGTAAATAAGTAAAAAATGGGGGTGTTAGTTTTCCCTACAATACCTGGGTAGCCTTCAAATTTTGTTTATTTTTTGTTACTTTCTCTTCCATTTCCCTAAGCAAGTTTGGACCAACAATGGTCTTGTTAATTAAATTGTCCCAAGTCATAGGCGTGTTACTTTTTTTTTTCTATATAAGGATTCAAATGGGCTCATATTCAAAGATTATTGGTGCCCATTATTATTAGCAAACACCACAAAGTGGAAGTATTCATCCCATTTTGATCATTTTTCCATAATTTGAATTCCCAACATAGCTTCAATAACTTGATTGACTCTCTCTATTGTTCCATGTGAATCTGGAGGGTATGTTGTGCTAAAATTTAAATTAGTTCCAAATGCGTTGAAAAAACATGTCCAAAAGTTGGATGTAAACTTGGGATCCCTGTATGGAATAATTTACTTAGGCATGTAGCCTGGAAATTTCCTATTGGCATTAGGGTTGGCTGGAATGTTGGCATTGATGTCAACCTAGTGGTGGTTGTCCTCATGATACTAAAAAATTATTGACGCTACAGGTTTTCAAAGGTTATCTGCATGACACTCTGGAGGTTGTATAGGTCCTTGAGAAGCATGAGAAAGTGGTGATGTAGTTATAAGAAGTGTTGGGAAAATCATTTTTCTTCCTTAGTTTACTACAGTGGCGCAGTCTTCTCATTTCCATAGAGTGACACTAACCTAGTGCTATTGTTTATGCCCTTTTTTCTTGTGGAGATTTCTATAGGGTGGAAATTCAGTGCCAAAAACACTTTCTTGTAGTTGTTTATAGGAAACCATGAGCCTTAAACCACTGTGATTTCCCATGGGAATGCCCGGAACATTCAGTTGAATGGTTCATCAATGGTTATGTGATATTAGTAATCAAAATTAATGTGTAGGCATTGGTTTAGTTTCGTGGAGTTTATTGTGGTTATGGAATGCGGTTAATGATTGATCTCATCTCCATGGTCATTGTTTTTTATTGGCTTGCTTGTCACACGGAATGAGTCGATTTTGCGGACAAGATCGACCTCCCTAGTATCTAACGATATCTAGTGACAAGCAAGCCAATCAAAAACTATCTTTCTCTAAATATGCAATTTATAAACAAAGGAAAACAAGTGTTTTAGGCCTACCTTGGGTCCAATGCAAGTTTGTGGAAGCCTCGCTCCTTTGATCCAAATGAGCTCCCTTGTTGCGAATCTGCAAACACAAACAAGCAAACAAATTAAATAGCACCTGAAAATCCAATATCATAAAGCATACTTATCATGATGATCAAGGAATTCATGAAACAAATGACATAAGACAATTTTTTGAGAAAAATGAATCTGATTGTATTAATGCAAATGAAAGAAGAACTTTACAACCTGTGCCTTGATGCTGTACAAGCTCCTCCCAGGGTCCAACAAGAAGTCTCCTCTACTTTGACAAGTTTCACTCACTTCCCAATGAAGCCAAAAAAGGTATGTGATTTCTCCTCTCAAGCTTAACTAGGAAGTCTCAATTCCACCAGCATTTACCCTCAAAAATGTTCAGCTTCTAACCTCTCTAGCAACCAGCCTAATGCCTTAATTTATAGTGCAATGGAGGGAAGTTACTAGGTCCTCCTTCAAAGGGATAAAGCCCTCCTTCAAAGGGATAGCTCCTCTCATCAAGGGATTAGCTCCTTCTCTTTTGGGATGCATGAACCACCTAAGAGCGAACAATCCACGTCAAAATTCCTTCTAGAATCATCTATAATTAACCCAAAGTGAGTTTTTTAGAATAAACTTGCGCCTTTTTGAATTTCACAGGGGTCCGCACCCACTCCTTTAGAGACAGATCGGGCAGGTCCATAGGTAATGTGAACAGGGGGTGCGGGACCGCAGTCAACAGTGAGAGAAAGTGCGGAACCAGAGCTTTGTTGATTTTTAATGTCTTTCTCTCATTTTCAAAGCTTGACATGAATAGCTGAGGTCTGAGACTTGCTTAGGAGGACAGTATAAGTGATGATAGACCCATACTGACTGCAAATAGTCACGGTGACGATATTTTTGTGTAACAGATTTCCCCCTAAAGTGCGAAGTCTGTAGTAGATGAGGATTTCATTTATCATCTAGGAAGAGTGAAGTACTTTATCATTTCGAGGATCATCCTGTGGAGAGCCTGGTTGGAACCTATAAAAACATTCAATGCAAAATATATATGAGATCATGTCATCGCTGAGGTAGGCATTCCCATACTCAGATCAAAACTGACTAGAAAACTAACTACTGCTCTGATTAAGGGATGATCTTGTAATACATCACAAGTATAGACACAGTATGGACGCAACCATCTATTTATGAATAGTCCACAGTATAATGAATAAAAAATTCCTCGCAGCTTGGATGGCAGAAACTAGATCCAGGGTCTTCATTTCTACTTCCCGAAATAGTACGATTCTATCCATGCGAATGAATGTGTTGAAGTCGAACATGGTAGAAACCACTTGATTACCAGCCAATGATGTAAATTGTTAACAAGTGTGAGAGAAACCACCAGTGATGTCAATGGCTCTCAAAGTACTCAGTACAATCCATGAGATGTGAATAGATGTGTTGATGTCGAACATGTCACAGAATCCCTTGATCGAAGGTCAATGATGCAACCTGTCGTCGAAGGCAAGAAACCTGCCGAGGCATGCAGATCCCAAGGTACTGACGATTCCTAGATCATCTTTCTAGATAATGAGCTGAAGTCGATAGAAAGCGATCCGTCATAGGCAAGCCCACAACATGAAATCATAGATCAAGTTTGAAGAAATTTAGTTGCAAGGACTGACTCAGGGATGGTCAAGATGGATGACAGATATTTTGCAGATGAATGGCTTATTTGCACTGACCTCTTGAACACATAACGACACAGCAGATGGTTTGGCGACAATTGACCCAAAGTTAATACCCAGAAACCGGCTGAAGACTTTCAATGTGGTTTGATCAACTGTTAGGTAAAGGATTTGCCAACCCAGGTGAACAAAAGTGTCGTGTTCAAGAGTGGTTACAAAGTATGACAAACAGGTTCATTTTTCTCTCTTTTCCCCCACCATTTCTGACAAGTACCTCTTTATTTTTGACAAGCTTGAGGAGGATAACATTTGCTTGATTATAAGCTCATCCTTCGGATGAGTCCAACTTAGTTTAAATTCGAACCCTAAGAAGGAGTGGTCTGTTCCTGTTTGTAATTGAACAGGTCCTTTACTGTTAAATTTTAACGAGTCTAGTATAGGAGAAACTCGGCGTTTTTCAATTTTAGAGAGTCTGAAAAAGCTTAAGAAGACTCCATGGTTGTCCTTTTTCGTAAATTTGTGTCTCCCAAGCCCGAAAAAGTATAAAATAATACCTGAGAGAACCGCTTGATCATTATGACCAAGGAGTAAATTTCGTAATTAGTGCCTCTGATCCGAAAAAGTAAAAAAGTGATCAATGACACGTTGTTTTATAACCAATATCGAATTTGAAATGACCAAAACCCGACAATCTTTTCATGTTTTTAGGGTCAGAAAAAGAGTTGAAGTGGACCGTCTTTTTAGTTTCGTTTTAACAAGTTTAAAAAGAAAAACGCGACGATCTTTTCATGTTTTAGGAGTCAGAAAAGAGCTTAAAGGTGACTCTAATGTTTTTTCGTCGAAAATGACCGATTTCGCCTAAAAAATCCGTTATCCTAAACAAAAACTCAAACATTACTCATACCTGTTTAAAATGGATAAAAATGCTGCAAAAGTTACCTTTCTAAAGTGAAACATAAACAAATTAACAATTCATTTATTCAAAAAACTTATAAAAAGGGCTTTCGTCAATTCATTTTTACCGTTTGAGATTTAGGTGAGAAAATAGAGCTTTTGGTCAGAAACTTCCCGTGAAGATTGCGGAAAATCCGTCCGTCGGAATCGAGCGCTGTCTCCTCCAGGTAATCCACATCATCCTACTCTTCAATTTCATCTGTTTCAAATTGTTTTTTAGGGTTTCATTTCATTTTTAGAGGATTTTTAGGCTAGAAACTCGCGCACGAGGGCCCGCAGGCACAACACAGGTAACCTGCGGACCCCGACTTTTTCTCAATGGGGAAAAATTCAGGGGTCCACACCTGCTGTGAAGGTAAGGTGCGGACCCATGCACTGTCTCTAACAGAGAGGGTGCGGTCCCCGCAGCAAGGGTTTTTAACCCTAAATTTCTCAAAATTTAACCAAAAATTTCCATTTTTTATATTCTAATTCGCCTTTTTGTTGGATGTAGAGTATACATCATGCTTGATTGGCGAGAACGGGAGCATGAAGACGTAGATCTTGCCCCGATAAATCATTAACCTTTGATCGATGCATTGAAGGCATGCAGCTTGTACAAATTCTGGGCCATACCTAGCATGAGGGCCCAGGTGGACTTCTTGCAGTGGCTAGTAGACAGGTGGAGCATACACGACCAGTGATTTTTCATTGGTGGTCACCAGCTCAAAATGGAACCGGCAGACATATACCTTTTGACTGGATTTCCTAAGAGAGGTGAACACTTGACTCTATTCTGGACTAGGCCAGGTGGCCAGTCTGTCGATAGCCTCCAGCTAGAGTTCTGTAACAACCAGACTAGAGACAAAGGGATAGACATCAAAACCATATCCCTTCCTGAACTCATGGTAATCACGTTTACTATTACCAGGCTCTGTGGGAGCGCCGCACCACATGTAGCCACTGGATCCCAGATGCGGATGGCAGTTGACTGCTTTCGAGGCACCATCTTCAACTGGTGCGATGCTGTGTTGGCTAATGTAAAAGGCCAACTGACTAGAGCCAAGAACGGACAATTGAAGACCTTTGGATATGGTGCTTTAGTCGTGAGCTTTGGTCTGGAGAGGGTCCCAATGTTGGTCCCACAACACCTCACTGTTGGAGCTGGACTTCCTCGAGAGCCCAAACTGATGCGATGGGTTGCAGTTATGGCCCGTCATCCTGATGAGTGGACAGAGGTCGTTCGATTCAATCCTGAGTATTTCCATTGGTTGGAAAACCAGGTTTTTGCTATGCAGGACTTTCCTTACACTGGGGTAGATTTTCGTGGTGACCCAGACATGGCTCTTCCACTAGGAGAGCAATGGGATGACTCAGGTAAAATCATTTTCAACATTTTCCTAATTTAATTTTTTTGTTTTTATCTCGTCCCAAAATTGATAGTAAAAGTTTCAAATGCAGATGTGGGTCCACAGCGACCAGCCGCTCTCCGGCCTTACGAGAGGAAACAACCAGCTGTAGCGGCACCAGCCCCACAGGACGAATCAGCAGAGACCTTGGCCGAATTGGAGAGCCATCTAGAGCGTTTGACAGGAGACATTCCGGAGACCAGCATAGATGACATTCCTCGTCGACTACAGTGCTATGTGATTGGGGTCCTAGGACCTTTCAGGAGTTTCCTTTGTAAGGTGGCCCATACAGGGGTTTCTTATCGAGATCATCACCAGTGATAGGATGATCGCCTATTGTAGACACATATGACATTTTTTCTTTTTATACTTATCATTTTTGCCGATCATAAGGTGTTTTTCAACCTATGATCGAGGACGATGTATATTTTGACACACTCCTATATTATACTATATCACTATTACTGGCTTATCTTGTAAAACATGTTATGGAATGTTTTTAAGTTTATTTGTATGATTATTGCAAATGTCTACTTAACATTCGAGAAGCAATTGCATCTGCTAATGTATTTAAAGATCTTGGAATATGTTGATATTCAATATAATCAAATTCACGTTTCAAGAGATGCACTCTCAAAAATAATCTCAATAACACTGGATTTCTAATGGCATATACTCTATTAAGCTGTAATACAACGAGTTCAGAATCTAACCTCACTATCAAACTCTGAATCCCAAATGAAATGGATTCAGCTAATAACTCAATCACCGCACTATACTCTGTAATGTTGTTCGTTGTTTGACCGAGGCTTACCCCATGCATAGATACCAACTCGTCAGAGGGCGAATAGATAACCCAAGCTACGGAAGAAATGTTCCGTGTATTACGACAGGCACCATCAACAAAACCAATGTATGTTTGGAGAGGCGTCGACATCTGCAATATCAAGAATAAAACCAAGATAAGCAGGAATAATGACGAAAAACACTCTCTAAGCTAAGCACACTTTTTAAACTAAAACACACCAGCTAGAAAGAAAACTAACCTAACTAAAAATCTCCACACCCATTTTAAGCATAATACCTCTTCAGGTAAAGACCATTTCTGGGTTTACCTAAAGAGTCCCCGTCAAAGTCTACCAATTCATAGGCCCCTTTTGCTAGCTTTCGCTTGACAACATAGGGACCATGCCACATAGGTACGAATTTTCCAGCACCTAATTTATCATTTGCTTGATCGTACAATAAGACTAGGTCTCCTTTTGAAAAATTTCGAGGGGTCACATTTCGATCATACTGAGCTTTAATATGTTTTGCATGAGTTTCGATCGCTAATGCAGCATCGCGTTGATTCTCATCTAGCTGAGCCAATTATAACAAACGTCTTTCCTCTTCGGAAGTGGCTGGAAGTAACTCGATGGCCATTTGCAATGATGGGATTTCGCATTCAATGGGTAACACAGCTTCCAGACCATAAACTAGTTGGAAAGGAGTGAACCCTGTTGACGTTTTTACTGAGGTTCGATATGCCCAAAGCGCTAAAAATAGCATGTTATACCAATTCGACCTGTGAATCCCAATGATTCGTTGGATCGTGATGACTAGAACTTTGTTGATGGCTTCAACCAAACCATTAGCTTGTGGATAATATGGAGTTGAACTATCGTGACGCAAGCCAAGCTGGCCTGTAAGTTCACTCATCATAACGTTTCGAAAATGACGCCCATGATCAGTGATAATCTCTTGTGGAACACCAAACCTAGCAATTATATGATTGAACACGAAAATTGCAGCTGTTTTGCCGTCTGCCTCAAATGTAGGCATCGCCTCGGCCCACTTGGTAAAATAATCTACCTCAAGGATGATATACGCATGCCCCCCGGCCGAGTGAGGGTTACATGTAATAAAATCGATACCCGATTTTGCAATTGGACCGACGGCAATTATAGGGTGGAGAGGAGCAGGTGGAGCGCGCATCTTTCGATCAAAAATTTGGCAGTTGTGGCATTTTCGGACCGCGTTAATACAATCTTTAAACATAGACGGCCAGAAGTAGCCAGCGCACAATATCTTTTGGGATGTGGCATACCCAGACATATGACTGCCACATGCTCCAGAGTGACAGTCATTTAGAACCCTTTCAGCTTCCTCATGAGTTAAACAACGTCGAAAAACAGAGTCTGCCCCACGACGATAAAGAGTATCTCCAATAATTCTGAATTGTTGGGACTGGAATCGTATTTTTCGACATTCCAACCTTGATATTTCTGGCCGAAAGGATTGGGTCTGGAGATAAACGATGATATCCCCATACCACGGATCTAAAGTGCTGATTAGAAACAAGGATTTGTCTGCAATGGGCTCCTCCGCCACAGTTTCCGTGTCAGCACGCGGGAAGTCACACATTAACTCTGCAAAAACTAAAGATTTCTTCGACTTAGACTTTTCAAACTCCTACAGGATCACAGTCCATTTGGAGTACTTGCCTCCTAGCAATTGCTTGGTTAAAATATAGATCATAGGGTTGCAATCAGAAATTACTGTAGTTTTACGTAGTAAAATGTAATGACGAAAACATTGGACAGCTTGAACAGCTGCCAATGCCAATTTCTCCACATGTGAGTATTTTAGCTCAGTTGGATTTAAAGTTCGACTAAGGTAATATATCACATGTTCAGTACCGAATTCATCTTCCTGAACTAACACCATTCTGATGGTGGAATGGGAAGTGGCGAGATACAAGAAGTAGTCCTGGTTGTAGTTGGGAGGATGCAATAACGGTGCATGGGTCAACGCGTGTTTTAGTGCATCAAAATATTTCTCAGCTATCTCATCCAAAAAGAATGGAGTATTCTGTTTCAACAACCGGGTAAAACCCTTTGTGATCTCGGCATAGTTAGGAATGAATCGACGTAAAAAGTTTGCTTTCCCTTGCAAACTTTGGAGTTGGTGAAGACTCGAAGGAGGAGGCAATTTGACAATAGCTTCAACCTTCGAGGGATCGACGCGAATGCCAGCTTTCAAAACAACAAACCCCAGTAACCGACCTGTTTCTATACAGAAAAAACACTTGTGTGGATTCAACCTAATCCGATAATGCCTACACCTCATAAAGATTGCTCGTAAATGGATGAGATGATCAGCTCGATGTAATGAATGAGCAGGAAAATCGTCGAGATAGGGTTGCACAATGTGCTTGATGTCATGAAATGCGTAAGACATGGCCCTTTGAAAAGTTGCCCAGACGTTCTTGAGCCCAAAAGGAAATTTGCAATAAGCAGATGTCCCCCATGGACAAATGAAAGCCGTTTTTGGTTGATCGGCAAGTAGAATATTGATTTGATTGTATCCGGAAAAACCATCCATGAAGGAGAATATTTCGCTGCTGGCACAATCATCAATGATTTGATTGATATAGGGAGTTGGGTAATTGTCTTTTGGAAAGGCTCGATTAATATCCCTATAATCGATACATATTCTTATTGTCCCTTGCTTTTTGTTAACAGGAACAATATTCGATACCCAATCCGTTAACGGAATCGGATAAATGAAACTTGCTTTGAGTAATTTTTCAACTTCTGCTTTAATAGCAACAGCTTTTCTCGGGTGGATCTGACGCAAACGTTGCCGGACGGGTTTAGCGTCCGGGTAAGTTTTGATTTCATGAACAATAATTGCAAGGTCAATTCCTGGCATTTCCTCATATGACCAGGCAAACACGTCGCAGAATTCTTGAAATAGGGCCTTATATATTTGAATTTCATCTTCCGTACACGAGGCACCTATATGAATGTTTTCAACAATTCCAGGCTTAACCGAAATATCAATAGGAATAGTTCAAGAAATGTTTCCCAAATTTAACTCAGAATCAGGATTTTTCATTGGATTCTGAGGTTCCTTGACATATTCAGTCGTAAAAATTGATGAAAAATCATTTTCAAAACGATCACTCTCGTGTAAAAACGAAGATCTATGATGAAGATCTTCCCATGGTAAATCATCGACACATAGGATTTCACGAATTTGCTCATCAGTGTGAACAAGTTCGGAAAACGTTGTTGAATCCGAGTTTGATATTGAAAGTGATTCTTCATGGACCACATTCATTAAGTCAATTTGGTTGAATATGGGTCGGAAAACGACTGCACGGCCTGATACGCAATTTCATATGGACTCAAAGGCATAACATCACCAAATGAGTCTATCTGAGATTCAGAAGGCATGATCCAAGGATCGTCATAAACAATAGTGTCTGACGAAATCATATGAATGGTTGCAGTAGAAGATGATGCATTGATAGGAGGAAAAGGAAAATTTCCCAGTAAACCAGTGTCTTTAACTAGTCCTACTCCAACATCCTTATACGGGGTAGTCGTTTTGCTGACATGCTGAATGCTTTCAGAAGAGGCTGGGTCGGATGAAAAGTAAGTCAGCTGGTCTATAGTTACGATCTTTCCATTATGAGGGAACTTTATAAGCCGAAATACCGATGAAACGACAGCTGTCATAGCGTAAGACCAACTACGACCCAGGAGAAGGTTGTAATCTAGAGGGGCATCAACCACCTCCACATCTAGATTAACTGTTTTGCCTTCAACCCCTATAGGTAAATCCTGTAGAATGCCAAAAGGATGAAACCCACAGCCATCAAAGGCCTTTAGAATCGTCAGGGATTGATTTAGAAAAGGAGAACCAAGCGATCTCCAACACTGTATCGACATAATACACGTTGAGGCTCCCTCATCAATCACAGTCCTATGAATAGGTCTGTTTTTGACTAACACTGGGATCTGGAAAGCCATTTGATGAGGTAAGCGCGGTGTACTATTCTCTAGATCAAAAATTATAAGGTTCGAGTCCTGAACGTCAACAGCTCCTATAGCCGACGAAAGTAATTTACGCTGTGCTGGACATGATTGCAACACTTCCAAAGCCAACATTGCTGAAGGTGAAACAGCTAAATCTTCAACAATGTTATAGTTCTGAGCCGCTCTCGCATGTGGATTGAAAGCTGACTTTAGAAGTATACCCTTGGCAGGCGGTTTGATTACTAAGTCTGGATTAGGTTTCTCGATCTGTAGCGGATAGGAACCGGGAGCTGAGGTTGATGGGTTAGAGTGAGAAGATTCTGCTTCTTTACCATCAACAGGACTTTTACTTCCACAATCATGCGATCGAGTCACAATCCTAACATGGTACATCATCAGTATGGGTTCTTCGTTGGCATTTGAGGAAGAACCTATCATCTTACTGTCTTGACTTGGAAAAGGATCCTTCAAAACAGCAGGAGTTTGGGAACCTTTGACAATTTTCACAACCTCTGCACGATGAGGGCAGTCTCTTGTAAAATTCTCTTCGTCACAAATGAGACAAGGGTAACGAGGTTTTCGTTTTTAATCAGTTGATTCCACTTTTTCTGGTTTCTCTTTCGAATTTTTATCTGTTTTATTTTTCTTCCTCCCTTTCTTCTGACCGTCGGATTTTGATTTGGCTATAGATGACTCTACAACATGAATATTGGCGGAAATTTCCGCGGAAGAATCTCTTGTCGGGGAATCTGGCAAGGTTATGATAGGAGAAGAATTCTTGGAAGATTTCTTCTTACTTTTGGTATTAATCGTACCAATCATACCATCAGCGGCATGAGACCATGAAGGAGCTGCAGCGATTTGATTTTGCTTAGGAAGATCGGGGATTTTCTCGTGTAACGTACCTGACTGCGTATAAACTAAGTCAAGGTACTGTGCTTGAGCAATTACTTGCTCCTCAGTAACGACTCCGGCCTTAGCTACATCCTCAGTGATCTTTGGCAATAAAGATTTTACAAACCATTAAGCTAAGATCTGATCCGGAATAAAAACCTTCACTAAACGTTGTCGACGTCTCCATTCATGAATGTGATCTGAAATGTAAGTGGATGTTGACTTCTTTAATGAAGTTAGTAATTTCGTGCCATTGTCATATCTGACTGGAAACTGAAAATGAGTCAAAAACGAAGTAGCTAACTGACTAAAGTTATAAAAAGTGGCTCGCGGTAACTCAATGTACCACTTGGCCGCAAGACCAATTAGAGTGTTCTGGAAAATCCTTAAATGGATTGAATCATCTGAAATGGAATTAGACGCACACCAGAGGTGATAAGTCATCACATGGTTCGACGGGTCCTCTCCTGATTTGCCTTCAAACGTAGGAATATCACTAGGCAACTTATTCGGCATTGGCGGCCAAAACAGAAGATAGTTAATGGGATCGTTCGTAAGGCGCGACAAGTCAGGCAAGTCCAAAGTTGCGATAAACAGTAACTGACGATTAGGGTTCCTAAAACTCTGGGTCATGAGACCAGCCCAAGTAGGAGGATATCCAGGATAACTAGGAATTGGAATTGCATTTGGGATATTATATCCTCCCGGAAAACCAGGATTAACCGGACCATACTGGGGTTGTTGAGGTTGTTGATATGTATGTTGGAAATAATACTGAGAGGGGGGGGGGGGGTGAATCAGTATTATCAAATCAATAAAAAATTTTCATTTCCATACTTAGATACATATATGCTACTTCAGTTAATGGAACCCGCGTGTATACGCAACTCTGTCTAATAAAACTAGCGTATATCCAGAATACTTATGATTCTGTTAATCCATTAAATGTTGATCTTTAGTTAGTGCATCAGAACTTCATTAACCATATGAACAATAAGCAGGTGCACTAAAACAGAACAGATCATAACACACAAGAAGCACACATGAACACCATGATATAAGGTGGAAACCCAATGTGGGTGAAAACCACCTGCTGCAAGTCATCTCTATCTTTCTTTAATAAGAAACTTCATTTTACAATATTTTTGTACTGGTGCAGTATTATACCAGTACACAGGCTTCTACCTGCAGAAGGCTACAACCTTCTCTCGTTCTCCAAATTCTCCTGGATGGGAGCTACAACCCCCTTAGCTCTTGTACTAGCTGATCCATTTACTAGTACGTAGGTGCTTGCCTACTGAATGCTCCAACCTTCACTTGTTCTCTAGTTGCTACTAGAAGGGAGCTACCACCCCCTTTGCTCTTGTACTAGCTGATGTACTAGTATGTAGGCATCGGCCTACAATCTCCTTTCATCCTCCAGGGACCACATTTCATACATTTTCAGACTGGATACTCTTGAAGCACAACACTATAATCTGAAGGCCACATTTCATCAAATTTTCATACTGGACCCATAAATATCATTGAAGCACAAACAATCAATACTAGCATCATCAATCTCTGAATCACTGAAACACTGAAACCCTGTCAACAACACAGTCACCAGAACACAGAGCAGACAACAAAACTCTGCAACAACAATCAGAATCACGCATCAGAGTGCATACGCTACTTGGAAGTGCCGAACCAGCGTGTATACGCAACTTCACCAAAGCGAACCAGCGTATATGTCATTAATTACTTATTCATAACTTCGCTGCACTTCCTAACTTCAGACATACCCAGATCATTACATATACAAGGATAATATATGTGTTAGCACCCAGATCTAGTCCATCAGATCACATAAATATGAGTCATTATGATCCTGATCCAATATTAGTTCTCATCCTTCAATAATGAAGCTAAACACAATCAACCAATCTGAATATGCAGAATACTGACACCATTAAACTGTCATCAACAATCAGAACTACCTGTAACTTCAGACATCATAGCTCAAATGGTATACGCTACTATAATGAACTAAACCCGCGTACATACGCGCTTTCACCAAAGCCAACCCACATACAGATCTATAAATATTCAATCATGACTTGCAGTGATTTCAAACTTAAGTTATACCCAGTTCGGATCATTACAAGCGTCAGTATACAGATCTAGAATAAACATAATCAATCATATAGAGATAGTTCATTTCAAACCATTTGATCCCGATCTATCCTTAGATCTTGTTCTCCATCAACCGATGAGATCCCTCCTTTGCAATGCATCATCAACCCATAACCTACATACTGGATCTCATACTTCATCAGATATTCAAGAATTTTTCAATTCACTTGCCTAAGGATCTTCTTCTCCTTTTATAGTCTTAGGCCTTGCTCAATACCATGGTCCAAAACCATAACAAACCAATACCATGGACCCAATACTTGGGATCAACACATCTGACGAGATACTATGGTCCAAAACCATAGGTTCAAATACCAAGGACTAACTACCACGGACTAACTACCACGGACCAAAAGTAAGTTCTCCAACATATACGCGCTTTTCCTTGCATGAAAGTGTGTGTATACGCATACGCGCCTTTGTAACGTCTAACCTGCGTGTATACGCGGCTCGGTCACGATGAACCTGCGTATATATATTTTCTCTTCATTCTTGTAGTCTGATCATCAAATCCTTGTTGCTGACCTGCTGCACTATGATCTGTTATCTGTGTGATTTACCATCAAGGACAACACTTGTCTCATAATGCCAACAATCTCCCCCTTTGGACTTGATGGCAAAGCTAACTTGTCACACTTAGAACTATCATCTGATTCCTTTGAGCTGTCCTGCATCCCATGCATTCAATCACATCTGATATCTCTTCTGAAGATTCATCTAGTTATAACTGAGTAAGATGTTCTTCTATGAGTGGGTTGCCATCTAGTACAACACATGCATCATAATGCCAACAATCTCCCCCTTTGGACTTGATGGAAACAACACCAAATCACTCTCCCCCTTTGACATCAAGGGCAAAGGGCAGACCAAGATATTCACTTTCTACGATAAACATCCCGCTGACCATACTCCCCCTGAGTACCTGCTGAAATCTCCGAATGAGCTCCCCCTTTGTATATGACAAGGTGTACCAATCTGACCATGCTCCCTCTGCGTACATGCTAAAGCTCTGCTCTTGCTGAATTGTGCTGTTCATGCTCCCCCTGACTGTAAGCAAGGTCTGCAAAAAGATGTTCTAGAAGAAATAACATGACTCTATACATCATAAGTGACCTTCATAGCACCAAAGACTCATACATCCATCTCCCAACCAAGTGGGGATATACCAGGATTGACTCATCTACCCAACCAAGTGGGGATACATCATCATTCATCCCAGGCATAGTGGGGAAACCAAAATAGGCCGTTACATGACCTTGATAGAAAGAAGATATACATGACATAGAGACGAAATATCAAGACTATGCAAGTCACCAATAACTACTATCAGCAGCATCAGTCAATCACTGTACAGATCAACAACCATGTTCTCCTTTCTGGAGCTGATCCACCTGAACCAAAAACAGCTTGAGTACTTGAACCAAGAGCTTCTAAAGATAGGCGAACAATGCATTATTAGAAGATTATCTGCTCCCCCTGAATCCTGTACTGACAGACCCATGTCAGACTGTCTTTACCCAAGGTCTGTCCCTATTGATATCCTCCAAATTAACATATACGCGACTGTATCCACAGAAACAGGCGTATATACGCGGATACTACTCATAGAACTCGCGTACAACCACTTCCAGATCAGCAACCTGTAAATGTCCTGTAGAGTATAATTCATCAACCTATAACAAAGTATGTCTGCATCAATTCATCCCTTTGAACAGAATTCTACATATGTAATACAGATTCATTCACATTATTTCATGTGTGAAACCACCATAGCCATTTCATCAACTTCAAGATCCAAGTATCATTACTTGGGAACATCTGCATCAATCAACATATGTAAGTATCAACCCATCATCATATAGATAAGAACTCATCATCATGTCTCCAACAAAGCAACTTTGAGTAGTCATCCATGTATCAGCACTATGTATCTTGAGCTCAAGCTCATTTGACAAACTTTCTTAATATCATCAACAGTAACAATCCTTATCCACAAGAGTGCCTGCATCATGACTGTATTATATGATCTTTATGCATATGACCACAGTAGCATATGAGTGGCCCATTATCAAGTACTTTGTACTTCTCCTTATCCTTATGAAGATCACCATGTAAGCATCATATATGCACCATCTAAGAATCAATCCACAAATATGATCTAAACGTCTACTATGTAACCCCAAGAATCATATGAGATTTTATCATGGACAAGTCATCATAGCAAGATATATCATAAACATCATCACCAAGGACTATTAACCATAATGCCAACAATACATTATTAAAGGCATATGCTCCCCCTCAACCTGTGCCATTTGTTAGATCTGATCATGCATATATCAAGACATCATCATCATCAAGTTAGGATCAAAACATTTCTAAACATCTTACAAGTATCAAAACATTTCCACACATCCTTAGCAAACTGTAACTATTAACCAGTAGAGCAAATAATGGACTGAATCATATCAGATCCCTTTTCTGAGCCTGTCCCCACTGATTTTCCTCAGACTGACATATACGCGACTTTGCAGTGTCTAACTCGCGTATATACGCGACTTCCCTTTATGAAACTTGCGTATGAGATTCAGGACACTGAAGTTTTATACTTTCAGCTCCCTCTGAGTCTGTTATGTCTGTGCTGTGCTGTGTCTGAGTACATTGTGTTGTGCCACATCTTTCTGACTGTACTTCCTTCTTCTTCCATATCTTCAAGTGTGATGATGTTTTCTCCTTTTGGTGTGATGTTCGTACTTTGTTCCTGCATTCCTTTGCTATATGTCTAAGCTTGTTACATGCATAACACCTTACATGTTTCATATTCCTCCTGTAGCAATCAGCAGCTTTGTGACCAAACATATTGCAATCAAAGCAATATCCATTAAAGTACCTGGAATGTGATGATCTTTCTGTGTGATGATCTTGAAACATTCTTCTTCTGCATCTAGCTACAACATGTCCAAGATTATGACATTCATAACATTCAATATTATTTATCTAAGTAAATGGCCGACTATTACTACCATAGTTAGGAGTAAAAGATTTTATCAGAAGAATCTCTTTCCTTGATTGTTGATGGGGTTGACCTTTCATCTCCTTGTTGATCATTTTAGATTTCTCTCTAGAGTTCTTTGCCTCACCTTGTGAACTAGATTCACCTTCAACAGATTCATGGAAACCAAGACCAGTCTTGATAGCAAGAGACCTTTGACTACTAAGAATATCATCCAAGGCTTTAGTACTATCTTGAAATCGTAACAGTTTATCCTTTTCTTCTAATTTACCTTTTAAGATATTTACCTCAATCTGAAGTTGTTCTTCCTTTTCCAGACATTGCTTCTTCAAAATTTCTTTAGACTTTCTTCCTTCTTCCATTTGTTGCCTTAGTTTGAGAATCTCCTTTTCTTGTTCTTCATTCAAATCCTACTGCATTTGACGAATTCTGAAGGCACATTCCAGCTGATATTTTAAGTTGATAACTTCGTTTTCCTGTTTTTCAATAGCTTGGAGTAGATCTTTATTCTGCTTCTTTGATACTTCAAGATCTTCCTTTAGCGAGAGGGTCGTAGCTTCAAGACTTTCATAATAACTGGATCTATCTCTGAGTTTCTTGATGGTTGTGCTTCTTTCATTGACTTCATCTCTTAGTGATGTTACTTCATCCTGCAACTTTTGATATTTTTCCTTGAATAACTTCCTTACCTTGTTTCCTTCCTCTAGTTGAGCTTTTAGTTTGGCAGCTTCTTCTTTGAAGACACATTCCCTTTTGTTCAATAGATCTTGTTGATCTCTAATTTTGTCTGTAAGCCTTTTAAACTCTGCCTCTATTTGATATCTTTCTTGCTCACCCATAAAAGCAAATTCAGTTGTTTCGCTATCACTTTCATATTTTCCAAATGGATAGATAGCTGGAACATCAGACGATAACAAATTCATACCTGATAGTTCATCTTCATTCTGAAATGATTCTGAATCTGAAGTGCTTCTTCCACATAATCCCCAATTGATTCTCCCACGGTCATAGTTCTTCTGAGATGTCTTCTTCTGCTTAGATGCTTTCTTCTTAAGCTTCTTTCCCATAGTTCCACAGATATCCTTCAAGCGATCAAGCTTCTACAAAAGGACCTGCTCTGATACCAATTGTTGGAAATAATACTGAGTGGGGGGGTGAATCAGTATTATCAAATCAATAAAAGTTTTTCATTTCCATACTTAGATACATATACGCTACTTCAGTAAATGGAACCCGCGTGTATACGCAACTGTGTCTAATGAAACTAGCGTATATCCAGAATACTTATGATTCAGTTAATCCATTAAATGTTGATCTTTAGTTAGTGCATCAGAACTTCATTAACCATATGAACAATAAGCAGGTGTAGTAAAACAGAACAAATCATCACACACAAGAAGCACACATGAACACCATGATATAAGGTGGAAACCCAATGTGGGTGAAAACCACCTGCTACAAGTCATCTCTATCTTTCTTTAATAAGAAACTTCATTTTACAATATTTTTGTACTGGTGCAGTCTTATACCAGTACACAGGCTTCTACCTGCAGAAGGCTACAACCTTCTCTCGTTCTCCAAATGCTCCTGGATGGGAGCTACAACCCCCTTAGCTCTTGTACTAGCTGATCCATTTACTAGTACGTAGGTGCCTGCCTACTGAATGCTCCAATCTTCACTTGTTCTCTAGCTGCTACTAGAAGGGAGCTACCACCCCCTTTGCTCTTATACTAGGTGATGTACTAGTACGTAGGCGCCGGCCTACAATCTCCTTTCATCCTCCAGGGACCACATTTCATACATTTTCAGACTGGATACCCCTGAAGCACAACACTATAATCTGAAGGCGACGTTTCATCAAATTTTCATACTGGACCCATAAATATCATTGAAGCACAAAACAATCAATACTAGCATCATCAATCTCTGAATCACTGAAACACTGAAACCCTGTCAACAACACAGTCACCAAAATACAGAGCAGACAACAGAACTCTGCAACAACAATCAGAATCATGCATCAGAGTGCATACGCTACTTGGAAGTGCCGAACCAGCATGTATACGCAACTTAACCAAAGCGAACCAGCGTATCTGTCATTAATTACTTATTCATAACTTTGCTGCATTTCCTGACTTCAGACATACCCAGATCATTACATATACAAGGATAATATGTGTTAGCACCCAGATCTATTCCATCAGATCACATAAATATGAGTCATTATGATCCTGATCCAATATTAGTTCTCATCCTTCAATAATGAAGCTAAACACAATCAACCAATCTGAATATGCAGAATATTGACACCATTAAACTGTCATCAACAATCAGAACCACCTGTAACTTCAGCCATCATAGCTCAAATGGTATACACTACTATAATGAACTAAACCCACATACATACGCGCTTTCACCAAAGCCAACCCGCGTACAGATCTATAAATATTCAATCATGACTTGCAACGATTTCAAACTTAATTTATACCCAGTTCAGATCATTACAAGCGTCAATATACAGATCTAGAATAAACATAATCAATCATATAGAGATAGCTCATTTCAAACCATTTGATCCCGATCTATCCTTAGATCTTGTTCTCCATCAACTAGTGAGATCCCTCCTTAGCAATGCATCATCAACCCATAACCTGCATACTGGATCTCATACTTCATCAAATATTCAAGACTTTTTCAATTCACTTGCCTAATGATCTTCTTCTCCTTTTATAGTCTTAGGCCTTGCTCAATACCATGGTCCAAAACCATAACAAACCAATACCATGGACCCAATACTTGGGATCAACACATCTGATGAGATACTATGGTCCAAAACCATACGTTCAAATACCAAGGACTAACTACCACAGACCAAAAGTAAGTTCTCCAACATATACGCGCTTTTCCTTGCATGAAAGTGTGTGTATACGCATACGCGCCTTTGTAACGTCTAACCCGCGTGTATATGCGGCTAGGTCACGATGAACCTGCGTATATATATTTTCTCTTCATTCTTGTAGTCTGATCATCAAAACCTTGTTGCTGACCTGCTGCACTATGATCTGTCATCTGTGTGATTTTCCATCAAGGACAACACTTGTCTCATAATGCCAACAATGTATACCTAGGGTACGGTTGATACTGATAGACTGGCTACTGCACAGCAGGACCGAATTGTTACTGTCCTTGGTACGGTTGATAAGTAAATTGAGGTTGACTTGTGACAACCGTACTTGAACTAGGTTGTCCTACAGGCATCTGAACCGAAGTTTGGATTGTGGGTCCAGACTAAGGTAAAGGTGTCTGAGGAGTTGATACAGGAACAGTAGAAACCGGAGTTGTCGATACTCCAGAAGTAGGTAGGGTAGATTGAACAGATGTTGCAGCAGCCATTTGAGGCGGAGTACGAGGCGTACTAGGCCCAGGCGTAGAAACTATAGAAGGTACAGAAGTTTGAATAGTAGACTGGACAGGTTGCTGGGGTGAACCAGAAACTAAGGGTTGTCTAGTTTGAGATGACAACTGTACATTCGGTTGCAAGACCTGTTGAGTTTGAGATGGATCCCACACTAAGTTCATTCCAGGGTATAGACCCATAACAGGTTGAGAATATTGAGGACCATAACTAGGTTGAGGGTAGGGTTGATAATTCGGAGGTACATTTCTAGTTCCTTGAACATATGATTGACCGGAAGGTGGTTGGAAACCTTGGTTCGGGTACTGACCTTGAGGTTGATAACCTTGAGGCACATACTGATACTGGGGTTGACCTTGAGGTACATATTGATACTGGGGTTGACCCTGAGGTACATATTGAGTCTGGGGTTGACCTTGAGGAACGTACTGTCCCGTAGGTATGTACTGTCCTTGAGGTTGCCCCCCAGGCGCAAATTGGGTACCTTGAGGTTGCCCCCAGGTGATAATTGAGGACTTTGAGGCTGCCCCCCAGGCGGTAACTGGCCACCTTGAGGTTGAGGATTAGGAATAGTACCTGACATCATGAGAATATCTTCTACACTCAACGGCTTAGTACCATTATTTCCAGTTAATAACCCTTGTTCAATAGGTTGAGGAGATGCTCCCGAAAAAGTACCAGTAAGTGACTGATACCCAAAGGGAACAGAAGGACCGCCGTACAAAAAGGATTCTGGAGATTGAGAAAACATGGACGACTGTCTTGACATATTTAACGGAGGATAGTAACCCCTAGGTGTTGGGTGATAAGGAATACGAGGTGGTGAAAAACTTAGTCCCGGGTTTTCCAAAAAGTTAGTCAATGAAAGATACCAAGCACTGCTCCTAGGTGGACTATAAAATATTGATTCACGCTCCCTAAACTCTATAACAGGTTGATTTTTAGGGATAGGGATGCTTTCTTCTTCCGGAGTAGCAAGTTCTTCAATAGCTATAAGTCCAGAAGGAAGATTTTGGGTAATTATTCTTTATACCCTGGGTGAACTAGGACCACTAGAAGTTGGAGAGGTAAATCCAGATGTTGGAGTAGCAGCAAATTCAGTTTCAGGTTTGGATATTTCAGGTTCCTCACCTAAATCACTAGTAGATGAAAAGCTGCCAGTAATTTCGGAAACAGACACAGACTGTGGATTATAATCTGCTACTAGAGCTTGAAAATCAGGATGTACCACCAAAGAAGACTCTCCTTCTTCAGGTGACCCAACTCTACTGTCTCTAGGAGTTACAAGGGCTCTTAACCCTTCAGGCTGGCTCGGTGAAAACTCAGGAGGTTGGCCCCGAAGTCTACGGGACTTCCTCGGTAATTCAGCCACGATTAAATATTTTAACTACTTCACACGCAAAAAAAGTAAAATCTCAATGAAAACCACCTAAAGTCTCTAAGGAACCAAACAAATTTAAATCACACGCCTAAAGAATCTAGGAGATCAAACCACACACAAATAGTAACTTTCCGTACTGAAAACACTAGTTGGTGATGAAATCCAACGTCGCAGAGTTCAATACAGAAATGGTGGTTGGAACAGTTACCCCGGCAACCTGCTTAATGAATAGACTGGCACAAGTTCCTCCACTAAACCGTCTCGAGTGAAGAGAACCCCCCAGAAAATCCAAGTGAGTCTATCCGACGTCTGCTCCAGGTACAGTGGGATCTTCCCTCCACCATCACCTTAGGAAGAATCCTATAGAATATGGTCACTATGGTTACCAACGGAAACAAATATACCTGGGAGAACAGTCTACGATCCGATACGCATGCAAGGGCAGAGTAACAAGCTCAATCCCCTTGAAGGCTCCTTGACATAATCCAAGGTTTACCGACAAGTGACCCCAGGCTCGTCGACAATGGTTAATCCGAGGTTTACAGTTTTTAATACGTGAATATCTAGCGTTGTTCCCAATGAGGAAGGATTGATTCCCACACTGGTTCGGACACGATCTCGTGCTTCTCCTTTAAGAGGAGCTTTCCCAGAGCATAGATGTAACAATTGGATTTTTCTCCTACCGCAAGATACAACTACTTGTTTGTTTTACTGTCTTGGAGAGTTAATTACTCCCTACTCCAAGACACTGGCCTAAGCTATGTTGGTGTAATAGAGCCCTAGAAATAAAAATATTACTAGATAGATTTTACTTTAAGCGTTATTTTTATTGGTTTTTGTTTAAGTCAAGAGGTGCGGAGATGAAACTTGTGGTGTGAAGACTCAACTCAAAATCACTAAAAAAAATGCACTTAAGATGATAAGCAATCTTTTCCCTTCAATGAATTTCTAGCTAGGAAAGAGTTTGAGAATGCAAATGCTTGTAAACACAAATCTTTCTTAACAAACAAATCAAAAGAAGAGCTTTTTGTCTTTTCCAATGCACTCAAAACGAGACAACTAGGTATTTTCACAAAATTTTCATTTTTCTTTCAAACACTCAAATACTACTAAAACAAACTTTTTCCAAAAGAGATTTTTTATTTTTTTTATAAAACACTCAAAACTAATCTTGAGATCTATAAACTATAAAAAACTATTTGAAGTAAAATCTTACAAGATGTCTTTTCAAGGATGTTTTACTTAGCTATAAGCAAACGAAGGACTAATTTGTCCAGAATCACAAATTAGTCAAAAAACAACCAATTTTTGTTTTCTTTTCTAAAAATGAAATCCAAACTTTTAACACAAGTCTTTTCGAAGTTTCGCAAAGAGAAAACACAAAGTGGATTCCTCAACAAAGGTAGATTTTGTAAATGGTCAGACTCATAAGAAGGTCAGTAAAAACCAAGGTGATCTGAGGCTTCTACAACTTCTAAGCTCTGAGCTGCTACAAGACCAAAATGAAAATCAAGCCCGGCAACCAAACTTTTAAGAATTTCACCTAAAACCCTAACACCAATGGAATTAACCTAAGAAAAGTTTCTAACAATTCATATGCAGGTATGGGCAGGGGATAACAACATCTAAACAAAACCTAAGCTGACTAAAAGAGAAAATCTCAAGTTTTCCAAAATTTTGACAGGGTCCGCAGGCTCGCAGTTCACATAGGTGCGGTACCGCTCTGTGCGAAAAGTAAAAGTGCGGATAGGTCCGCATTGTGTTTCAAGCTGAGGGTGCGGTCCTCTCCCAAAGTTATGAAAAACAAAAAATAATCCTAGATCTACTAAATCTACCCAATTCCACACACAACAAGCCAAAAACAGAAACAAAAACACAGTTTCTCAGGTCAAAGTAAAAACAAGGAAAAAATCAAGTCCCCAGCGGAGTCGCCATTTTGTCACACGGAATGAGTTGATTTTGCGGACAAGATCGATCTCCCTAGTATCTAACGATATCTAGTGACAAGCAAGCCAATCGAAAACTATCTTTCTCTAAATATGCAATTTATAAACAAAGGCAAACAAGTGTTTTAGGCCTACCTTGGGTCCAATGCAAGTTTGTGGAAGCCTTGCTCCTTTGATCCAAATGAGCTCCCTTGTTGCGAATCTGCAAACACAAACAAGCAAACAAATTAAATAGCACCTGAAAAGCCAATATCATAAAGCATACTTATCATGATGATCAAGGAATTCATGAAACAAATGACATAAGACAATTTGTTGAGAAAAATGAATCTGATTGTATTAATTCAAATCAAAGAAGAACTTTACAACCTATGCCTTGATGCTGTACAAGCTCCTCCCAAGGTCCAACAAGAAGTCTCCTCTACTTTGACAAGTTTCACTCACTTCCCAATGAAGCCAAAAAAGGTATGTGATCTCTCCTCTCAAGCTTAACTAGGAAGTCTCAATTCCACCAGCATTTACCCTAAAAAATGTTCAGCTTCTAACCTCTCTAGTAACCAACCCAATGCCTTAATTTATAGTACAATGGAGGGAAGTTATTAGGTCCTCCTTCAAAGGGATAAAGCCCTCCTTCAAAGGGATAGCTCCTCTCATCAAGGGATTAGCTCCTTCTCTTTTGGGATGCATGAACCACCTAAGAGCAAACAATCCACGTCAAATTTCCTTCTAGAATCATCTAGAATTAACCCAAAGTGAGTTTTTTAGAATAAACTTGCGCCTTTTTGACTTTCACAGGGGTCCGCACCCACTCCTTTAGAGACAGAGCGGGCAGGTCCGCAGGTAATGTGAACAGGGGGTGCAAGACCACAGGCAACAGTGAGAGAAAGTGCGGAACCAGAGCTTTGTTGATTTTTAATGTCTTTCTCTCATTTTCAAAGCTTGACATGAAGAGCTGAGGTCTGAGACTTGCTTAGGAGGACAATATAAGTGATGATAGATCCATAATGACTGCAAATAGTCATGGTGATGATATTTTTGTGTAACAATTGTCCTCATGATACTGAAAAATTATTGATGCTACAGGTGTTCAAAGGTTATCTGCATGACGCTCTGGAGGTTGTATAGGTCCTTGAGAAGCATGAGAAAGTGGTGATGTAGTTATAAGAAGTGTTGGGAAAATAATTTTTTTTCCTTAGTTTACTACAGTGGCGCAGTCTTCTCATTTCCATAGAGTGACACTAACCTAGTGCTATTTTTTATGCCCTTTTTTCTTGTGGAGATTTCTATAGGGTGGAAATTCAGTGCCAAAAACACTTTCTTGTAGTTGTTTAAAGGAAACCATGAGCCTTAAACCATTGTGATTTCCCATGGGAATGCTCGGAACATTCAGTTGAATGGTTCATCAATGGTTATGTGATATTGGTAATCAAAATTAATGTGTAGGCATTGGTTTAGTTTCGTGGAGTTTATCGTGGTTATGGAATGCGGTTAATGATTCATCTCGTCTCCATGGTCATTGTTTAATCGACTTGATCTCATATAATAAAGTGTGAATACACTAATTGTATTGATAATGGTGATGCATTGAGGAGCTAGACATAATGGAGTTAATTTGATTAGATTATTGATCTAGTCAATATGTTTTTCCTCGCCTGAATTTATTATATATGTGAAGTATGGATCATTGGAAGGTTAGAGACTGGAGTGATATGCTATGTGTTAAATGTTAAATACCAATGAAAGAACATCACATGCAAAGTGATGAAGAGACACTGTGATGGATGATTTGAGTTTGAATTATAGACCATTGTTTGGATAAATAAAGTGCTACTGACAATGCAATGAAGGATATGTATGGATATCTATAGCAGAGCCAAAGATTATAGTGTATTTGGTTTTAGTTGAATTCAATCATTGTTAAAGAGTGTGTATGAGGATTTTTTTATAGGTTTCATGGCCTTTTGTAATCTGTGTGTTAAGAGTGCAGAGATAGAGCAAGAGGATTAAAGCATGCCACTTGTAGCCTAAAGTTCTTATAGGAAGAGTGTGAGGACTAAAGTGGGATTTCCAGAAGGTTTGATTGTCTTTGATCTATGTAATGGGATCGCTGGGTAGTGTGTATGACAGAGATCGATGGCTATATATCACAAATACATATGGAATTGGATCATTGTATTGTTAATTTGATAGCCGATTTGAGCCTATAATGCAGATGTCTATATACATATGCGTTGCAAAGTATCTTTCAGTAATGGTTGAGTGAGATTGTATCACATTATAGTGCTAAATTTTTTATTAGAGATCTATATGAGAGGACTTATGGTCCAAATGTGTATTAATGCCCATATGCCCTATAATGTGTCATGCTTTTCATATGTTATGTAATGTTGGGTTATTGAGTTGTTCTATTAAATTTGTTGAGTAGAGTGTGTGTGTGTGAGGGAAAAACTAAATGTGTGAGCTGATATACGTTTAAGTTGAGCTTCGAGGGATTGTAGTAGAGTTTTGTCTATGAGTCAGATTATTGATAGTGTACTACCAAGGCTTGATGAGATATGTTTTTTATGTTGAGTTTGTGAGAGGTGATGTCAGGTATTCTACTTGAGTTGTGTAGCAAAGACTAATTGTGTCAACGAGAGATTGTTGCTGGGTTGTTTTGTTGGAGGATGACATGTTGCTTGAATTGTTGATGTGTTGTAGAGTACTTTTTTTTGTTTGTATTGGGGTATATTTGAAAATTAAAGAAATCATGGCCCACATAGTTTGAGGAGGTTGGGACCTCCGACAAGTGGTGGCTTGCTAAGATAGGACCAGTGGCTCCTTGTTGGTAGTGGTCAATAAATAGTTGATAGGGAGTTGGAGCTTCCTAGATGGTGGTGGCCAACAAACCATTGTAGGATTAGTGGCTCCTAACTGATATTGGCCAGCTAAATTATGTAAAGAATTTTATTATTGATAATTAAAGAGAGAGAATTAATGCACCAACATCAAGGTGGATTTTCTCCCCTCGAGGGTTTCCACTAGAATCACTTGTGTTCTATGTGTTTGATTTTCTTAATGCTTATGTGTGTTTACATGTGTTTTTCAATTAATTGTTTAAATAAGTTGATAAAGAGTTAAAAATTGTACAAGTTCTATCACTACTGATGCACCACCCCCCTCTTAGTAGTGATTTAATTCGAACAATTGGTATTAGAGCCAAGTTCCCTCAAGTGTAACTTAACCACTCAAGGGTAGATCGTGGATCTATGGCAAAGAATAAGAAGAATATGTCTCCAAAAAGGATGGGTTGCGAACACGCCAAAAATACTTCAGATCCAGAAGAACCCCTCTTTTTTCTAATTAAGGATGCTGATGACGGTCATGAAGGTAGACCAAGTAGTGCATTTTTCTTCAATTGTAAATGGTCATGGGCATTATACATCTAGATGCCCATTTCTTGGTACAAATAATGATGCTGATATCCTTGATAATATGGAGCTAGAGGATGATAACCAGTCATTTGAAATTTATTCTCTAGGTATAATGACATTTGATCGTCAGATGGAGAAATCAAGATCATAAAATTATGAAGATGAAGAAAAAAAAATAATAGTGGCACTTTGTTGAGGGCCAAAAATATCTACCTCAACATTAGGGGATAACCACCCGGTCCAGACCTTAAAGCAGCTCCTTTTCCGTTTGGAGTGGTGGCTCCGGCTGGTTTAACTAGGTCTAGTTACCTTCTCCCTATCACTATTGATTTATGATGTATCTTTAACTACCAATAGACAGGGATATCAGATCACTTCTTCTTGCTGATCAGGCAAGAGAATGACCCTTAAGTTGATTTGGGTTCAACCAATCCACCACTAAAGTTTTGCCTCTTTGAGAAGAGGACTTAAAAGAATGTAGAACTTAATCTAAATGCAAGCTTATTCTAAGATGCAAGAAAAAATAAACTAATCTTAATCCTATCTTAATTAGGCAGATATAGATCTAACCCAACTAAGAGCAAGATAATTAAATGATAAGGATTTAAATATGTTTGGCTTTTAGTTAATGTCAAGCTAACGAAGTAGTTCAATTAACTGACATTTGTGAATACCGAAACACATCCTGTTGAGACCTTTTAATTGAAATAATAAACCAACAGCACTCAGGAAGTAATTCACAAAAATGATATTGATTATCATATCAGTAAATCCAATAATTAAACAATAATATGCAGAAATAGTTCACAACACATTACTATTTAATAAATCTGTTTTATAAGACAGATTTCTGAGTAAATAGTTACTCAGAAATCAGTATTTAATTCATAAGAGTAGAGATACATAATAACAATATTGAGACAACTTACCCATATTTTTTTTTCTCTGTAAAGCTAATTCTATTAAAAGGTTTTGGGCAATTTATTGGGCTTAAATTACTGCATTAAATTATCAACCAGGGAAACTCGTAAGCTTGTGATGGTGCCAGCAATATATATGCAAGAGTAGGCAACTAACTCTATGTCTAGCTAAATTATTTACGATTCAATATAATATGCAAGGGAAGAGGCTCCTAACTAAGGAGGTCCTGGTTGTCCTTCCCTACAGTATCATAGAGAAATCATTGATTACATAAAACTAGAAACTTGAAATGAAGACAATAGAATGAACTTTAATTGTTGTTCAGATTCAAGTAGAGAGAGAGACTAACTTAGTCTCTTGATTGTCCTCTCATGTACTAATCCAAACTAAACTAAGATTCATTCATAAGCATAAGAAATGAAATGACTTGAAACATAAAAGCACAAAAGAATGAATTTCAATTACCATATAAATCAATGGAGAGAGAGCCTAACTTAGACTCTTTGTTATCTCCTCATATGATACTTGAAACACAAAAACAAAAGAATGAATTTCAATTATCATGCAAATCAAATAGAGAGAGAGCCTAACTTAGACCCTTGGTTGTTCTCTCATGTGCTGATAAGATTCTAATTTAAAACTCATTCATCAATCACAAACAAATCCTCAAACATCAAACTTCTAAGCAATTAAATGAAATAAGATCTAATATGAAATAAAATGTTTCTCTCATCCTTTTAGAGTGAGCTCAATTCTCTTAAGAACAAGACAAATTATTCCATATACTACATTAAGGAAAATTAAATCTAAAACTACATAATGGAAATATATGTAAAACTCATATCTAAAACTACATAGTGGAAATATATGAAAAATGAAGCTTTATTCTATTCCATCATAAGCTGGATACAATGCTCCAAGAGTCCTCCCCTTGGAATGGAGGAGGTACTCCTATTTATACAATGGGATGAGATAACAAACTCATAATGATGATCCACTAATCTCTCTTTTAGTTCCATACATTTCTCAACCATCTAGACACATAACCCTATCCTCCATGATTTCCTCCATTAGGTCCATGATCTTCTCCATGAGATCATGATCTTTTCCATGAGGCTTATCTTATCAAATTCGAATTTGATCATTCAAGGCCACATAAAGATGCCCTGAAAGCTTCCTTTGTACCTACACATGTCAACAAACTCATTCTAATTGTTAGGTATAAGTATAAGCATATTATTTTCTAAAGTTTAGCCATAAATCCACTTAAAAATGTTAAGAATTAATAAACTTTGGAAAATCATAGTTATAACCTAATAATGAGGTAAATGCAATGATGTGGAGGTGGAATGGAGGTGACATGAAGGTAAAATGTGAAGATATTGGTGAATAATGGAGTGAAAATAGGGACTATTTTGAGGCCCAACAAAAGGAAAGAAAAATAAAATTACAATGAGGCCGCAGCCTCAGTTGAGAACAACAGAGTTCCTTCTGGGTATCATAACTGCCCCATATTTGGGGAAACCAGTTTAACATTACAAAAACCATGCAGAAGACTGTGAAAACGTCGACAAAACTGGAATGAAGACATGAGACATCACCATCTGAAGTAGTTGAGAAACAAGATAGAATTGCCTAACAAGTAAACGAGACACAAAACCATAAACGACTGGACCTAACCAGTCAGCAGCAAAACTCTGAGATGGCACATGGGAGTCCATGTGGCATCACATTGGGACATCCTGGTCAGGAGCCTCCTCGACGATGGGGCATGCGTTCCCATACCAAATCTCGCGTTCCTTCGCCACGTCTCTTTCTGCCCAGCCACCTGGAGGTTCTGTCGCCTGAAGGGTGCCGCTCGAGTTGCCAGTGATAGCCATCGAAATTGTGGCTCCATGAGAGCTGCCACCTGGTTTCCGAGTGTCACCTACTGTATCACCTTCCGCATGCTGACCGCCACACCTAACCGCCCTTCCTTCTTCCATCGGGAGCTGCTCAGAGCCATGACCAACATCCATTCTGCGAATGTCTTGAGGTTGCTTTGTAGAGTTTCACGCAGGAGCACTATGTTGTTCTTCTTCTTCTGAGAAAACGGTGGTGACATGCGTAGTGATGATGGGCCGGTTCAGGTTGCTTTGGAACCTGAAATGAGTCGAGTGGAAGGAATTGTGAGGATAATGTTTGCGGGGTGGACTAAGAGGGGGAGAGATGGCCTGAGAAAGAGACGGAGAAGCAGGTGGCGGTGGCAGTTCATCCCTTTGCGCTGCTTGAGAGCAAGCGCTACCACCTCGGTTACCTCCTCTGCGGCTCCTCATGTGGTGACGAACCATAGCATTGTGGCGGGAGAGAAGTTCAGAAGAATTGGGGGCCTGGAAGGAAAGAAGAGAATGCAGAGAGAGCTCCTGGATAGGGTTCAAAGGGCAGTTCTTGGAATGGGAGTAGTGATACCCATTTCCAAAGATAAGACAGCAAAGAAGCCAACAATGTTTTCCTGTAACAGTTCTACTGTAGGGGTTTCCTGCTTGGTGCGGGCAAATGCTGAAGGAGGGAGGGCAGACAGAGGGGTTGATGGACACCATATTAAATCGAACCGCTTTCATATCTTGGCCAAAGCGACCATTAAAGGCTTCTTGTAGGCAGACCTGCTCTCACTTTAAGTGAGTCTGCGGATGCCATAACTGAATATGGGATGGTGCGCTAGCCAACAGCTGGCTGGGCCGAGCGTCGTCATCATTCCTTCAGCTCTCCATTAATGTTATTGAATTATGTGTACCATCCCAGAATCTGAAGTTGAGCTCTGTTTCAATAAGTTCAAGCTGATTCATTCTTAAGATGTGACCATCTGTGCCTTCTAAATAAGCAAAAAATAGCCATTCCCTTTCCTTCTGTTTATTGGTGTCCATCCATTTGAACCTAAGAAAGTTAGAAGGGGAGCTCCATGAAAAGCCTTGAGGCTTTTTAGCTAGAACATATGACTCCACTGCACATTATCCTTGACCACTCCAGGATATATTTTGAGGGAGAAGGTCCTCCTCAAGATTAGGTTCCATTTTCCAACCTTGAAGGCTGTTGTTGCTTCATAAGGAATCCCAATTGCCCTATGAATCCGAGCTGACTATTTGCCTATCCTTAGTGGATTCCTCTTCCTTGCAGACACCGTGTTGCTAAGAATTAGAAAGGTTGAAACTTATTGGTGTTTGTTCTTCTTTGACCTTTGCAGTTCCAGATCTAAGAGAATGCCTCGGGTTGAGCTATATCTTAAGATGTGATCTAAAATTCCCCTGTGATTAGTTGACTTTTGTCTGCAGGAAATTGAAGAGGTTTAGGTCCTTTAACTTGCAGGAATATTTTGCTATCTAGGGGGTTTCCCAAGGGGTGAATGGCGCAGTAAGCCATCTCCACTAGATGCGAGCACCCATAACCTCATTGCTATGATATGGATCCCCTAGTCCTGTTCCACCAGCACATTTTGGAAGGCACACTGTGTCCCATTTGACCAGAGCCCATTTGCGGAGTTGACCTGAATTGCCCCACAAGAAAGATCGTTGGATATGTTTGATTTCTTTGAGAACCCATTTGGGAGCAGCTAGGATCGAGAAAAGGTACAGCGGCATTGATTGGAGGACAGCTTTAATTAAGACTAGACGACTTGCCATATTGAGGGCCCTGTGAGTCCAGGAGGCGAGGCGAGCCTCCAGTTTTTCTAAAAGAATCCTCCAAGATGAGTGCTTCAAGGTCGAGTTAGTCATGGGTGCTCCTATATATTTGGAAGGGAGGACAGCAATAGAGAATCCAAGAATGCGGGCTATGGAGGCTTGGGTAATAGCAGGGGTATGAAAAAAGAAAATTTGGGATTTGGCTTTATTTATTCTTGCACCAGAGGCTTCCGAAAAATCCGTCAATAATGATTTGAATTGACGAGCTTCTTGGACTGAAGGATGACCATAAAGCATGTTGTCATCCACAAACTGCTAGTGGGTGAAGGCAGGGGTGTTATGAAAGAACAATCCTCTTAGTTGCTGGGATTGCTGAGCTTTTTTAATGCTGCGACCAAGACCTTCTGCCATAATAACCAAGAGGAAGGGGGAGAGAGGGTCTCCTTGTCTGATTCCTCGGGAGGGATGGAAGGGGGAGGATGGAATACCATTGATCAAAACAGAGAAGACGGAGGAAGAAATGAGACTCATGACCCATCTTACCCAAGGGAGAGTGAAACCAAAAGAAATTAGAGTTTTTTGAATATACAACTAGCTTAAGCTATCAAATGCTTTTGAAAGATCTATTTTAAGGGGCATATCTGACTTTTTGGAATGCTTTAGGGAGTGGATGATTTCATGAGTAAGGATGATGCCATCCGTAATCTGCCTGCCTTCCACATATCCAGATTGCTCGGGCGAAATGAGAAGTGGGAGCAGCAATTTGAGTCTGGAAGCAATGATTTTGGAGACAATCTTGTAGATTACATTGCAAAAGGAAATAGGCCTGTATTTGTTAGGGGTATTAGGTTGAGCTTCCTTGGGAATAAGGGCGATGAATGTGGCATTCATGGCTAGAAGCATCCATCTCAAAGTTCTCGATTCCTCAACTACCTGCTAGACTTCCATTTTTATTAGCTCCCAGAAGTTGTGGAAAAAATTTGAGGTGAAACAGTCAGGGCCATGCGCCTTCCCCTCTTTCAATTGACGAACTACAGTTTCCACCTCCTGTAAGTCGACTGGCCTGAGAAGGAGTTGGTTGTGCTCCTCTGTAATAACTTTTGGAATATTCCTAGTAATTTTTTCTATGGCTTGCGATCTATCAACCTGTGGCTCTTGGTGAGCCTACTTGAAGTAGTTTAGAAGTTCGTGTTCAATTTCTTCATGTGTTTCCACCTTTACCCCCTACTCATTTTGAATATGAGTGATGTTGTTATTCATTCTTCGTTGGATGGTAGTCTGGTGAAAAAATTTTGTGTTTTTTTCTCCTTCCTTAAGCCATCTTATTCTTGATTTTTGCCTCTAGAGCGTTTCTTCCTGTTTTGCCCTCTTTGAAATCTGAGACTCAAGATACTTTTCCTATTCTAACAGGTCATCTGATCTACCTTCTGTAATAATCCATTGCTGCAGTCATTTCATATCTTGATCGAGGGAAATTTGAGCCTGGAAAATGTTGCCAAAAGAAGAATGGTTCCATTGTTTGATCTTACTCTTGAGGTGTTTAAGATTCTACTGAAATTGAAACATTTTTGTGCCATTGGGAGGAGAAAAGTTATTCCATTCTAAGCTTATTAGGTTTTTGAAATCCAGATGTGACATCCAAAAAGCCTCAAAGCGAAATGTCCTACAGGTGGTATTGCCAGGATGAGACTATTGGAGAGAGATTTTCCAGTGATCTGACCCTGAGAGCGGCAAAATTGAAGCTGAGAGGTCTCCTCCTAGATGGATTACGTTGTCTGAGAGTAAGAATCTATCCAGGCAAGAGGCAATCTGATGTAAACCTGCTCTTTTATTATTCCAAGTATATAGTCCATTTTTGAATGGCATGTCGATGAGCCAATTGTTTTGAATGAATTCTTTTAGATGATCACTTTCCTTGTCCAGTCTGTTCCTGCCTCCCCTTTTTTCTTCCAGCTTGGTTATCATATTGAAGTCGTCCCTAGTGATCCACAGTGGATGCATTCTTTCAGTATTGATTGAAGAAAGGGTGTTCAAAATTTCTATCTTGTAAATAGCCTTGTGGGGAAAATACACATTGGTTAAATGACCATGTATACTGGTCCCTGTGATGTGAAAAGTGGCTTGTGTTAGCGTGGATGTTGTTGAGCATAATGGTACGAGCGTCCCACATGATTGCAAGGCCTCCTGAAGCACTAGAGGCATCCACTACAGCTGTGAGACAACCTGGCCAGGCTTTTGCTGCAGTTCGTTCCAGAGAGGTTGAATTGCATTTGGTTTCTTGCAAGAATAGGATTTGTGGCTTTTCTTGCTGAATCATATTTTTAATCAGTCTGCCTTTCCCAGGGCCATTGAGCCCTTTGATATTCCATGATATTAGCTTCATTAAGGAATGTTGGGGAGGGAGTTATACTACTTTGTAAGCTTGGAGTATCTTCCTGACTCCACTAGCATTTCCCCGTGCGGATTGTTCATTGGAGATCTGTTTTCCTTCCATGCTTTTTGTTATCTTTGGTGACATGTTTCCCATCCCAAAGGCCATCGGGCTGAATGCCTGGGGATTTTTTCCTTTGTGCTCGTGAGAAGATCACTTCCAGATTCTCTAATTGTCTCTCTGGGATTTTGTCATAATATTTTGTTTTGCATGCCTGCTTAAGGCCATGAATGTCCAGATCCATAATATCTATGCTTTCTGGTTCCTCTTCCATGTGCTGAGATTCATTTAATCCTTCAATTGTTTGTGTTGCTATTATAGAATCAGGCTGCATGTTATCTACCTCCATTCCTTGGGTATTCCAGGCTGGGACTTTGTGCAGGGAAGAGGGGAAAAGATCTATTGGCAGGGGATATTTTTGGGTTTTCTTGGATTCTACATGGGCAGATTGTTTGTCCTTCTTGGGCTCCCTCTCTGAGGAAGCAGGGTTTTTAGAGTTATGGTCATTTTTTCAGGCCAATGCTTCAAAGCTATTGCTCGTAGAGGGCTTGGATGAACTGGCTTGAGGCATCTTAGGATTTGAAGTTGGTTTCTTGTGGTTTTTCCTATGATTAGCGACTTTAGTGAAGCCATCTGAGTCAAGCCTATCAGGTGCTGATGGATTTGAGAGTTTCTGATTTAAAGGGCAGTCCCTAAATAAGTGACCCAGGCCATGGCATCTTCTACATCTAAACAGAACATGTTCATGGTCTATTAACTGAACCCATTCAACATCGTCATGGTAGAGACTTACCGCATCTGGAAGTGCCTTGCTGAGGTGCATGTAGACACAAATTCGGGTGTAGGAGGTGTATCTTCGGAGTTTTGTTTCCTCTGCCACTTTGATAAATTCTCCAAGACCGTTCCCAATGTCTTGTAGAGAAGCTTCGTCCCAGTATTCCAGGGGAAGAGAGTAGAGACGAATCTTAACTAGAGCCCAGCTAAGATCTTCTTTATCCAGATTGAAGCGCTCGACCTAGTCCCTCAGATACAGGCCAACAGCGTTGAAGAAATACGGCCCTCCATCTAGGACCCTGTTTCGGTCCTCTAAGCAGTTAAAGATGGCCGTGAATAACCCTTTAGGTCCCAACTGCAGGGTGATGTGTCCTTTCGGCTTCCATTTAGCTACTATCCAGCCATGCAAAGCTTTCTTTGTTGGCCATAGTCCTATAAAATTTCCTATCAGGGCATGGTCTCTCATGTACTTTATCTGAGCATTGATTCGGTGACTTGGGAGTTCTATCTTCGCACGTTCAACAACCACTGGCTTGCAGGTGGTCGAAGTGACTTTAGGATGTTCTTTGTCATCAGTATTGGCTTGTTGTGGATTCATATCCATGATGTCCCCATTTCGTTCCTCTGGTCTAGCACCTTCCTCATTCTTTTGCTGAGTTTCATTTTCATTGGGGGGAGGCTCTGCGTCCTCCCCGTGGGGGGGATTCATGATACGCGTGACTTTTCTATCGTGTATGGATAGTCGTATTGCTGGCATTGAAGACAGGATTGCAGAGGTCTATGAGAATCTGCCGTTGCAAGTTTTGCAGAAACCCTAGAACACTATTCCTTTGGATTGCTGCTCTCAGGTCATATTCCACCAAACATTAAGAGTTCGACAAATTACCCATATTGACATAAGTGCACAAACATGAATAAAATGACACATTCTTGTTATCATAAAAATGAAACTGATATTTGAAATAGTAGTATTAGAAATACCAATTTATTGCATCCATTTCCCTGACCTTGGTCTCCAATAGTCCTTTACATTGTTTGAACTTTTGCTTTCAAAGCTAGAGCCACAATAGTGCAAACTATGCCCATCATACATAATTCAAGATACAAAAGAAAAATCCTCAATAATCCCCAGATCCGAGATTTTCTCTCCTCCCTCCTACAACTCTAAATTCCTATTGCAGAAATGCTTTTAGAAGTCCAAAATTGTAGAAGAGAGCAGCCTCTTTATTACATTCTGCAATCTACAATTTATAATATTTCCCAAAGTATTTTGAGAGGAAAGTTTGTTGAAGGTAAATCTGCCCAATCTAATTTTATTTGCTCAAAATTCCAATCTTTTAATTGCTGAAACATTCTCATTGATTAAGATCTTTTTCTCCATATCCCTTCCACTGTTTTCCTGCAAAAAAAATCAAAATAAATTAAGATGCAACAATAAAATCAAAATGTCATTTCTGGCATTAAAACAAATCCAATCAAATTTAATTTAAATAAATAATTGAAAATAAAATATAAGCTCTCTATTAATGCCTGGGATGGTTTAATTGGCCAAGGATATCATTGATGAATGGATCTGCATTCAGAAGAGGCTTGGACAAATGAAAATGCAGAAAATAAAACTTAGAAAATTGATTTTGTTTTAAAAATTCTTAGCTTGATCTTCTGCCTGATTTTTGACCCAATAAATGACCAAATCGATTAGTGAAACCTTATAAAAAATGTTCTTCTTGATTTTATCTTTCCAATGAGCCGTCTTAGGCTTAATTTGGCCAAATATAACTCAATCTATGAGCCTCTAGAGTTGATGAATCAAATCTGGCATAAATCTGAAAATTCTGTTGTTGGACTAAAAAATCAGAATTTTAATTAAAAATTTAATCCTAAATTAGACTCTAATTATCTAATAATTAATTCTAATTTAATTGTTATTTATGAACTAAATTAATTATTTAATAAACTCTTATTAATTAATATCAATCTAACTAATTAATATAATTAACTATTTATAAAGTAATTAATATTAATCTAAATAATAATTAAATTTCAATTTAATTAAATTAATTTAAAATATAATATTAAATATTATATACTATTTTAATATTATACCTACCACTCTATATAATTTATCCTGCAGTTGTCTATAATGCGACTTTTTGGAAGCCTTTCCGGTGGGTTTTTCCGGTCAAAATCTGGCAGCAATTTATTGGAATCGCAAGTTTGATAGCTAGTTTCTGCACAATCAAAGCGTCCCAGGGGTTTTTCAAGGTGCTGAATCCAAATATGCATTTAAAAAACCATTTTAATTGCAACAAATCAAGATCTAACCACAATTTCTTCCACCGGATTCCGTCACCGGAATCTCCAAAAAGTCGCATTATAGACAACTCCATTTATCCCACTCACGTATGAGTGAAACTTCTAAATGACACCTAAAAACAAAAAATATAAACTAATAACGTACTTTGGTTAGTACATCCTTTGATTTTTATGAATTTGATGATCGGCAATCGGCATTGGGGATGGGAGGCTATTGGGAGTTAATAAAGATGTGTCCCGATTGAAACCTCCGATCCGATCAAAAGCCACGATGCGATTGGAATAATTTTTTATTATATATATATATATATATATATATATTGTTATTTTATATATATATTTTATGTATTGAATTTTAATTTTATTAAATTAATTATATTTATATATATTAATTAATTTAAAATTTAATATTAAACATCAATTTTATCTTGGTTTTATTTTCATGAAATTTAGTTTCTAAACTATAGCCACGTTAAAAATAAAAAAATAAAAAATAAACTACAACGACATTGATGTTTTGGGTTTTGGAGATTAGTAATTAAGAATTGGAATAAATTACTAAAATCCTGATGCTTCATGATTTGGCTATATAAGTAAAAATGAAAAATGTTAGTAAGAACTAACTAGGGGTTAATATTAAAAATAAATGCATTATTGAACTAATTTGTTTACAAACATGGAATATTGTACATTTTATGCATTTTAACCCATGCTAGATAAATGATTAGACTTCAAAGGAGTGTCGTTTACGAACCAGTTGACCAAATGACGGGAAACAAGCGTCAATGGGAAGCTTATAAAAAATCAATTTTAACAAAACAATCAAAACAAAAATCCAAAGAAAATGAAAAATTAACAAAAGCGTAGGATAATCAGCTAAATAAAAATCCTAAAAGATGTTTAGCCAAAAATTTTATCGAAAGGGTCTCCATTATTTGAAGTGAACAAATGAAAATGTGGGGGTTGTGTTTTTATCACAACAATGGCAACACACGGAAGAAGAACCAGTTATCTTTATTTGATATGAATGAGATTTCTTAAAATTAAAATAAAAAAAATTAAAGAAAAAAAAAATATTTTTTTTGGAATGCTTAACTAGGTTCATTAATCTGAATAAAAGCAAGAATCATCTAACTATAATTTTCTTAAAATTCCTCATAAATTAAAATATTTTAAAACTATATATCGGTCATTAATTAGTTGTAGAGATAAAGTAGGGGTCACTTTACAACTTAGCTTTTAAAATATACTCATTTGTCACAGATAGAGCCACTGCTGCCAGCAAACATCTATAGTTTCGACAGAGTTACCTTTTAATCATCAATGATTCAGAATCCCATCTCTTTAAGAATTATTGACCTAAAGATAAATCCATTTATATATGTTTTTTTTTTGTATTTATTTTTATTTTTTTAGTTCTTAAAAGCCATTGTCCTGGTTTGGTAGCCAGATAGTTGACAAAGCCATTCACTGGTTATAATTGGACTGAACAAGCTGGCTCGTGATGAGACTTCTTATCTTATAATTGTTTGCAATCATAAGCCATTACCCTGGTTTGTTTAGCAGTGTTGGTAGTGTCAGCCTATTTTTCCCCTATGATCATGGTAAGCAGGCTCATGATGAGACCTCTTATCTTTTGAGTTTAAACATATCTCTAGATTATACTCTAGAAAAATAAGACTCTTTGGGACAGGGAGAATCATTGACTCCTTAAGAGTTAAGAATGACAATTTCAGAGTTAAAAGTGTTTTTCTGTAAAGTGTTTTTACTTGATTAAAAATAATTTTTCTTAACTGATAATAGAACTTTGAAAGATCTTAATAAAATATTGAAATCTCAAAATAATTGCAGTTTTGATGGAAAAGAAATTTCTCAGATTTTATGATACTTTGTCAACTTCCCTTGTTCTATAATCTCTTCCTTAAGTATATCTACCTTTATAATAAGAAAATCAAACTTTATTAAGAGATTTTAAGAAAAAGCTAATAGGTGACTATTAACAATTTTTCCCTATGTATGTCGATCATTGCTAAGTAACAAGAAGGCTTTCCATATAAATCATGGCAAAGTCAGAAAAATCAAAACTGAAAACCAAAGGAAAAGAATTCTTAAGCCAAAGTGAGAAAAGATATCGACAAACAAAAATAAAAATTTAAAAGTGGAAAGGAAAATCCAAGTTTTGAAAGTTAAACCCAAACAAGAATGTTTATACCAATGTCTCAACAAAATGAAGTAAAGGAAAATAATAATGTAATCATTTCTTCTAATGTCGAGATTCAGATAAATAATACCTTGCAAGGCTATAAATGTTTTAGGCTTTAGATAGCAGTGATGATAAAATTCAGCCACAATGAAAACTTTCTGTCTGATGTCAATCTTCTTGTTTCAAAGCATCATTTTAATCATTTTCTAATAAAAAAGGAATGCTTAAAGAAACATATTAAAGGTTCAGAAACTTCCTAGTGTAGTTGTTTCAACGAAGATTATTACTGCTTCTTGAAATAAAACCAGGAGAAGAATATAGGACTTCCAAAATATGATCTGGCGGAGGATTGAAAGCTTTTTATGAAGAGCTGCAAAATAGATTTATATGTCAGAAAAAACAAAACTGAAACTAAAGTAACGAAATGGAAATTAATGAAAGTAGGTACATGAATCTTAGCATTGGATAATTGCATTTGATCTTATCTAAAAGGTATTAGTTTCTCCAATACTAGCTGATTTCTTATTTTAGTTAACATTAAAAACATAAAGAAGTCAAACTAACCAAATTCTTATAACCCAAAATCATTATGTATTTTATTTAAACTAAAGAAAGCAATGAAATGTAAAAATGGAATGCTTTGTGTTCAAGGGAATCGAAATTAAAACAAATGCATCAGAAATAAGAATGAGAATTTGCAGTAATGAATGTTCTCAAAATATTATAAGTTTCATATAAACCACAGAATTAAAACCAAATTCAAGAAAATGAAATTTAAATGTGAAGATAGAGAGGTCTTGAATTTGATATTTAATTATGGGATTATATATTTAAAACTGAAATATATAAGGAATCAAAGTGATTTAAATATCCTGCAAATTTGTCATCAATCACTTTCTTACCATAGTGGTTACCCGAGATTGCTTTAAATTAACAAAATGCCTTATCGGATGATTCGCATTGCATGTAGAAGCATGTGTTGGAGTTTATCGCATCAGAGGTTGCAATAGCAAATTGTCGATATGAGATCATGCGATGAGAATATATGCAATGAGATGGAGCAATCACACTATTGAAGAAATGATATATCAGGGATTAGGGATAGTCATGTCATGCTTTGTACTTGACACATCGCACATCATACATCACACATCGTAGATTCGGAATTGTGATGTGAACATAAACAAAAATGCGATGACGTGATTGCGATATCGGCATATCGGGATATTAGAAAGTAGTCATGTTGGAAATGCCAATATGATTCTTGCGACGCCGATATGCGATGAAAAATGGACCCAATGGATTTATTATGACCATTTAATATCATATCGGATCCGAGACATCAGTACTTTTAAAATTATTCCCCTACCATTATTGCGATTGAACGGACGCGATATTTATTATGAACTTGATTTAACTTTTATATCGGGTCCAGAATTATGTGTACATCACAATATTAATAAATTCGATTATCGGACAATACTGAAGAATGAAACAGTCCAAGAAAATTTCCTAGTGGTTACGCTCCCGGAGGTTGGGGAAGAGCAGAAGATCGGAAAAACACGATTGAGGGTTCCTGAGCGTGTTTTTCTCCATGGACGGAGGTAGAGGAGGGAGCTCCACTCCCTCCTTCAGAGAGGTAGTGGCTAACAAGGGCAAGACTCCCGTAGAATCAGGCAGAGGTAGCAAGATGGAAGGAGGAAAAAATAGGGAAGAGGATACAAAATGTAACAAGAAGAAAGAGAATGAAGGCACAAAAGACAAGGAGGAAAATGACAAAAAACAGGGAACAAAAGATAGGAAACAAAAGGGACTGTGCAAACCTAAAGCTGAAATCACTCCCAGAGTAATTTTAAATAATCCAGAGCTGCAGGCCCACAGGGAGCACATGCACACTTATGCAATCATATGCAAATTCATGGGACTATGGCCCACCGAAAAGGCTTTACAAACATGGATCAGATACCACTAGAAATATAAGGGAAGCATCGATCTCCATCTAGGATCCAAGGGTTTCTTCAGTGTGGTGTTTGCAAACATTGAGGACAAAGACAAAGTGTTTGAAGGTGGGCCCTACTTCTATGCAGCAGCGGGACTCTACATGTGGCCATGGATGATGAACTTTGTGCCAGAGCGGGAAACCTTTACCTCAGTCCTGGTTTGGATAAGACTCTATTCGCTACCATTAGATTACTGGCAAATAGAATCACTAATAGCCATAGGCAATAAACTAGGGAGGTATGTCAAAAAATATAAAGCTACAAGAAGAGGTAAATACACCTCCTTTGCCAGGATCCGTGTAGAGAGGGACCTATCTGGAGCACTTCCAGATGAGGTCATACTGGAGGTTCATGATGAGGAATGGGTGCAGACTGTCGACTATGAGCATATTCCATTTAGATGTCGAAAATGTCACGAGCACGAACATCTTCTTAGAGACTGCCCTCTAAGCAAGGTAGAGATCAATAGCAAACCTAACACAATGAAAGAAACAAATGTCTTTTACAAGGTAGCTCACAAAGGAAAAAATGGAAAAAAAGGGCCAAAGCAACACCCTAAAGTTGACCAAAAAGGGAGGCCAAATCAGTTCCAGGTTCTTGAAGATGAGGAAGACACAGCAGGGGAAAATCAAGTAATGAAGGAGGGATATGATAAGCAGGAAAAAGAAGAAGAACAGGATCAGGAACAGGCAAAGGAAAAACAGAAAGGGACAATAATGAGTGAATCAGAGATGGATACGGATTAGGAAATGACTCAGAGCGAGATGGAACTGGAAGACAATGAGTTACAAGAGAGTCTTGACGGAGAAAACCTAGATCTAGAAGGGTTCTTGAGTAAGGGAACAACAGGTGGGGTAGAATCTCTGCCACAAGAAGAATGCAATCGAATAAAGTAGTTATTCGTATGGAAAACATAGGAAAAGAGCTTGGTAGAAAATAACAGCGTTGAAAGACTGGGTAATAATGGAAGAAAAACAATAAAATCAACCCCTGAATTAGCTCCAAGAAACCTAGGGAAAAAAAAGGGCAGAGAAAAGCAGAACGAGCTTTTAATGGAATGTGGAAAGCTCATGATAGACTCCGGTAAGATGAAAGATCTAACCAGTTACTCCTTTACCAACCTGTAATTATGAAGTTTACAACTTGGAACGTAAGAGGTCTAGGAAGCAAAAGAAAACAGAGATTGCTGAATAATAGAATGAAACAGGTTGCTCCAGACATAATTTTTGTCCAAGAAACAAAATGCTCTATTCAAAAGATAAGACTAATCCATAGGAGATGGCTCAGCAGATATGAGTTTATAGAAGTCAAAGCAGAAAACACAGCAGGGGGTATCCTCATCCTCTGGAACCCCCAAAAAATAGGCATTATTGATGCGGAGGCATCAAGAAATTATTTATCAGTTGTTATACAGCCTGTAGGAGACAGGGACACATATCTTGTAACGAATGTTTATGGCCCTCAAAGGTTAGAGGACAAAATCAAGTTTATTGATTCCTTAGTGGACCTTCGAAGCAGATTCGCAGGGTTACCGTGGGTTATAGGAGGGGATTTCAACATGATCAGATCTCTCTCAGAGAAAAAAGGAGGAACAAGGGCACTAAACAAAGATTCCTCAACTTTCCATTGTTTTTCAGAAAACATGAAGTTTGTGGATATTGAGACAAGCAATGGTCTGTGCACATGGAACAAAAAAAGAGGAGGAGATTCCCAGGTAGCTTCCAAGCTAGACAGATTCATGATCTCTGAAGAACTCCTGCTTCTAAACAAGGAAATAATAGCTGATATTCTTCCTTTTGGAGGATTAGATCACTGGCCTATTCAAATGGAGATCAAGGGCATTGGCACCCCAAGAAACAAACCGTTCAGGTTTGAAAATATGTGGCTTTCACACCCAGATTTCATCAGCAACATCGGAAAATGGTGGGCTGAAGACCTGCAGATTCAGGGATCATCTATGTTCATGCTACATAAAATATTAAAACACATCAAGCAGAAGCTAAAGGAATGGCCAAAAGGAATTTGGCAATATTTTCACAAGTAAAAAAATCGTGGAAATCAAAATCCTAGAGCTCAACCAAGCTTTGATCAAGAATGGCTTCGACAAAAACAAAAATGATCAAGCAAAGAAATACCATCAAGAATGGGAAAGGCTGTGCAAACAAGAAGAGATTTTTTGGAAACAAAAATCTAGAGTTCTATGGCTAAAAGAAGGAGAACACAATACTAAATTCTTCCACAGATCCACCATTGCGAACAGAACTCACAACAGAATCTCTTCGATCAAGGACGAGAATGGCCAAATTCATCAAGCCCATGAGGAGATAGAAGCAATCTTAGTAAAGCACTTTCAGGACATTGCCAAGGAAAACTTTTCAGGAAGAGAACCTTTCATCAAGAATTTAACTAAACACATACCTAGATTGGTATCCAGAGAGGATAATGGTAACCTAAACAGACCTGTAACTGAAGAGGAGATCAGTGAGGTACTCAAGGAAATGCAAAATGGCAAGGCACCAGGCCCAAATGGATTTAATGTGGATTTCTTCAAAGCCTGTTGGAATATTGTTAAAAGGGATATTGTAGAGATAGTAGAAGACTCTAGGCAAAACAAGACCATTTTGAAATCTCTTAATACTTCCTTTATTGCCCTTATTCCAAAACAGGATAATGCTCAAACACTAGAGAAATTTAGGCCCATCGCCTTATGCAATGTTGTCTACAAAATTATCTCCAAGGTGGTGGCCAATAGACTCAAACCCCTGCTGCCCACGCTTATCTTCGTGGAACAAACAGGGTATGTTGAGGGAAGACAGATTCTAGATAATAATTCAAGCTCATGAGGTGGTTCACTTGTTAACGAGCAACAAGAAAGCGGGAATGATCATGCAACTGAATATAGCCAAAGCTTATGACAAAGTGAATTGGATATACATCAAAAAAGTGCTCACAGCGTTTGGTTTTGATCATAATTGGGTCAGATGGGTCATGGCCCTGGTAACTTCGTCTAGCTTCTCAATTTTAGTGAATGGCTCTCCTTCGGAGCTTTTTCTCCCTTCCAGGGGTCTAAGACAGGGAGATCCGCTCTCTCCCTTTCTCTTCATCCTCATGATGGAAGGGCTGGGGTGGTCCATCAAGAATGCAAGAGTAACAGGAAGAATTCAAGGTCTTCAACTTACGGAGAATGGGCAAGTTCTAACTCATCAACAGTTTGTAGATGATACCATGTTATAGGGAATTCCCACAGTCAAGGAAGCTCTTGCTTACAAACAGATTTTGGATGACTTCGCGAAAGCCTCAGGTATGGAAGTTAACCTTACCAAATCAAAAGTCTTTTTCTTTAACACTCACATTGCCATCTAGAGAAATGTCTCCAGAATTTTAGGCTTTCAAAGAGAATCTCTTTCCTCTAAGTCTTTGGGAGTTCCTCTTACAGCTAAACCCCAACACAAGAGTATATGGGAGCTAATAATAACTAAAATGCTTGACAAGGTCAGGAAATGGACAAACGGATCTTTAAATTTTGCTGGTAGATTGGTTCTTACTAAAGCAGTTCTCCAAGCTATTCCAATCTTCATGCTATCAGCCCTCTAAGCTCCTATAGGAGTCTTGCAGCAATTTCGGAATATTCAACAAGAATTTATGTGGGGCAAAGAGGATACCAGGAAAAAATGGGCTCTTGTCTCTTGGGAAAAGGTCTGCAAACCCAAGAACCGAGGCCTAGGTTTAGACAACCCAGAGATTCTCAACAAGGCTCTAGGAGCCAAACTCTGGTTGAGGTGGGTTAAGGATCCTAAAGCCCAATGGGCAAGCATCTGGAAGGAAAAATATACCAATGCCTGGCTGGATTTGAATATCATACATATGACAGGGACAGTAAAAGGCTCCCCCATATGGAACAAGGCCTGGGAGAACAGAGAAGTGGTGCAAAAAAATATTTTCTGGGAAATCAGAGAGGGAGATCAGGCACTTTTCTCGGAAGAAAAATGGCAACAGGAACCAAATCTATTAAAGGAGGAATTTTTAGGCCTCAAGAAAGAGACTGATAGTCAAGGATTAGTAAGAGTGAAAGACTTCTGGGAGAACTCTCACAATGTAGGAAAGTGGAGAATTTGGAAAAAAGTTGAGAGCAGAGAGGACAGAACCCTCAACAGTAAAGCAGAATCCCTCAAGAGACTACTGGATCAAAGAATAATCTTAGTAATGGAAGGGCAGGACCAACTGATATGGGGTAACAATAAGGAGGGCAACTTTAATATCAAGGAAGTTAAAAGTATTCTCCTTAATATGGAACCCCAAGCTCCTGATAGAACCTGGAAGAAGCTTTGGAAGCACAAAGGATGGATGAAAATCAAAATTTTCATGTGGTTAGTTCACCACAGGAAAATTTTAACCTGGGACAACCTTAAAAAAAGGGGCATGCTGGGACCCTCCATATGTCAACTCTGTGGGACCAAGGAGGAGACTATAGAGCATCTTCTCAACAGCTGCGTCTTCACCGACAGGATATGGGAATTTTTTTCCAACATCTTCAAACAGTCTGACAGAGATAAAGAAAGTATTTCCAACACTCTAAACAACTGGAGGTATAATCTTTCAGATAATGAAATTCTCAACTGTGCCTGGAATCTACTGGCGTGTTTCATCATTTGGAATGTGTGGAAGGAAAGGAACAAAAGAATTTTCAAAGAGGAAAAGTCTACCTCTCTTAGTCTGGTGGAGTTGATAGTAAAACAACTAAAGGAGACAGTGGGTACCACAGTCAGGAATCTCCCAAAAAATTCTCCCTCAGCTGAAGAGCTGAAAATCCTCCAGCTGTTAGACTTGCAGGGGCTTATTCCTCAAGGTATAGAAAGGATAGCAACTATGAGAGAAAAGGTGGAGGAAGTATGACATCCCCCCCCTGAAGGTTCTTTAAAGTACAACATTGATGGAGCTTCAAAAGGCAACCTGAGAGATGCTAGTTTTGGGGGAGTTCTAAGGGATGATACAGGAAAATTATCTCCCTCTTCCATGGTTACTTAGGAAAAGCCACCAACAACATGGTAGAACTAATGGCATTGGAACAATGCTTAGAGTTTTTGATACAAAGAAACTGCCAAAATGTCATAATAGAAGCGGACTCAGAGCTAGTCATAAATGCCGCCAAGAGAATCAGTGATGGAACAGGGCCGAAAAAGGTCACAAACACTGGAGGTTAACTAGAGTCCTTCATAGAATTCAAGTGCATCTACAGGAACTGCGTACTCTCAGATTTATTCATGTGAGGAGAAATGCCAACAAATTGGCTGACATTCTAGTCAACCAAGGTGTTAGCAGCAAGGACAATGCAATCTTAAGGAAGTGGAATACAATAGTGCAGAGTAACCTGAAAAAACTCTGCCATAACCAGGTGAAGGAGGACAAAGAAGAGCACAGATGCAAAATAATAGATCCCAGTTAATTATGGTCTGCATTCAGAGGACTTCGTCAAGTGGGACAAAAAGATGCACTATGACAGGTAAAACTAGGTCAGAGGTTAAGTGGACCACGTTTAGGACCATTCTAAGTGACGGGTGTAAGAGCGTCCCGAACTGTAGAAACAGCTTCAGAAACTTCCGTAGCATCCCAATTATTCAGTGGTGGAAGTTAATATCGCCGCTGGGCGGTTTCACAGAGATCACACCACTCTCATGCTTAGAGTGGTTTCTAATTTTTGGCAGCGATGCCCTAAAAATCATGCCATGTGGTGGAGGGCCTGGTACTTAAACCACTTTCCCCGCGGCATAAAATTCAATTACATCGGGCATGCGATTTGCTGCTCTGCCGTCCGATGGCACAAAGTAAATCAACGGCCTAGATCAAGTGAGCTGTTTGGTAGGGCCCGGTGGTTTGGTGAGGTAGGTGGTTTCATTGCTATCGCACCGCTTTTTGGTAGGGAGTGGTTTTTTCTTTATTGGCAGCGATGCCATAGGTATCTTGACACGTGGAGGAGGGCCCAGTTCTTAAACCACCCTCCCTGCGCCCTAAAGATCGTCAACTTCGGGCGCGTGAATTCTTGCTTAGCCGTCCGATCGCGGTTGGTTTTTCAACGCTCCAGATTCATAGTGTAGTTTGGTGGGGCCGTTGGTTTGGTGGGGTCCGTGGTTTCTCCGAGCAGTTTTGGTGGTGAGATACCTCAGAGTGTTGTCCATTTGCAGGGGGTTGTGGGTACTGTCAGATCGATTGGTGCTTTCTGATGGGGCCACGTGTCATGGGGGCTTTCCACTTGAGTCTCTTGGACGTTTGTTTGCCGGTGCTCTAGTCTTTTTTTTGATTGGTTCGGCCAAACGTTTGTAATGAAAGTTTTTGTTGTTTGATTGTAGCGGGGGGAATCTTAATTCTGGCTTCTTGCCCCTTGTTTCCTTGTCTTCTCTTGGAACTCAGGGCTCTTGTATTTTCTGTAAATTTGGTCTCGATATTATGAAATAGAAGGAACTACTCTTGCTTTAGCAAAAAAAAAGATAAAGTCGATTATCGGAGATCGGTGATTCAAGATAATGGAAGTATATTCAACTGAAAAACTCTGAGATGCGAAACGTGATATGATATTTTATGAGAAATTGAATGAGGTAACACATCGAAGGTCTTGTATCAACAATTTTTTATTGGTAAACACTAAGAGTCGCTTCCGATGGAATTTTTGAATATATATCCACTGTAGTATCAGTAATATGAAAATCAAGTTGAAACGTTTCAGACATGAATCTTGCCATACTGTTTCAAATTTCAATTGAGTTTTCCAATGAATGAGAGCAAAGTTAAAGAATGCTCAAATTCTAATGAATCACAAATGAAATTTCCCTGAACCTGTTGGAAATTTGAAATAGGTTTGCTGCTTACTTCAAGTTTTGAAAACAAATGAAAACCTGCAAATAAAACAGAACAAGAATAAAAAATAAACTAAGGAAAAGAGAAACTAATGATAGATGAAAATGAACTTGTAAATGCATACCTGGAAAGAAATTGTCTGTAGATTTTATCTCATGAATCTTCCAATTCTTCCTTCGATTTATCAAAATTCTGACATTGTTCAAACTCATCTCATTATTTATTCTAAATTAGAGTTGGCAATCAATCTGAATAAAATCTGTTTATTCATGTTCAGGAAATCTGAAATTCATAAAATTTACCAGAAATAATATGAAAATATGCTTCCCTTTGAATTGCAACAGCAATTTATTACCTCTGCTCATTTCAAATTAGCTTGAGAAAAATATGTATTGTTATAGTGGCTATTCAATAATGCCTTTAGTAAATAAATATGATGCATATTGTAGCATCAGATAATAAACTAAAGATCAGAATGGGATAAAGCCACTAATTGTGGAAAAATATCAAAACAGATTTGAATGTGTACACACAGCAAAATAGACACCCTTAAGGTCATTTTAACAAATTTCGAGGAAGATAATATGAACTTCATGTGATTACAATGAAAGGTTAGACTGACTAATAATGATTGAATTGGAATTAAGTTTATAATAGATAGTCATACATTTCATGGGATAATGAGATCATGAAGCTTTATATCATCAACACCTTTAACAAATAAATTTCAGAAGAAAATCTTATAAGAATATTTCAAAATGGAGAAAATTGGCTTTGAAGTAATTGGTGCCAAGTGAAACCTCAATTGAATTTAGTCAAGAAATAGGCAGAGTAGAGGTATTGCTGCAAGAAATTTTGATTTAAAAATGAGAAGTGTTGGAACTCAGAAATGTCATATTTTCATCCACCTTTTTCTTCACTATTCCTTACATTTCATCATCCCATTAACCTTTTATCATATCATTTTCATAAATACATTTGGGTTTCACCTTCTTATTTTCCATTTTATTCATTTTTTTATTACAAGTGAATTTATGATTAAATATTAGAAAATATACATATTTTTATATATATCTCAAGAATATGTGAGTTTTGTGATGTGTAGGAAATATGTGAAGAATTAATATCTCCTCCACCAAATTAAGGAGATAATTATGCAAGCCTATTCCTAAGGAGAAAATCATGGAGAATTTGGTTGGCATATCTTATCCAATTCCTAAGGAGAAAAGCATGAAGGATTTGGTTGGCATATCTTATCCAAGATATGTGAGAGATTTATGGAGGATTCAAAGGGATCATATTTTGTAATAATGGGAAAGTAGTTAAAAATGCTTGAGAGATTTGTGGGATCATATTTTGTAATAATGGGAAAGAAGTTAAAAATGGTTGCGAGATTTATGGAACTAAAGAGAGATTAGTGGATGATCATTATGAGTTTGTTACTCATCCCATTGTATAAATAGGAGTACAATCTCCTCCATTTGTAATCTGGAAGTTTTTGTAATCTTAGAATTTTGGAGTAAAGGATCATACTTCAATTTTGCTTCTGCATCTGAGTCTTCATTGAAGTGGTGTGCTTGTGGAGTTATGGAGGGCCCCCATGGCCTCACTTGCATGCTTATTTGTTTATAATTTATTTTATGTTTTTGTTTGATTTTAGCTTTCAAGTTTTGTTAAATGTTCTAATATTGGAAGAGTCTTATTTGAAGGTGTTCTTGTAAGAGAACCGTAAGATCTCATACAATTATTAGATCTAGATTTATTTCATTTCAGCTTTTAATTTCTTATTAGGTGTTCTAATGTTAGAAGAGATCTTGTAGAATATGTTCTTGTAAGAGAATCATAGATCTCAAACAATTGTTAGATCTAAGTTTGTTTAGTTATTGAAAGAGATCTTAATGAATATGTTCTTGTAAGGGGACTTTAAGATCTTGGACAAATTAGGAATATTTCTAGATCTATATATTTTAGATAAGCACTTCTAAGTTTACCTTCCCGGGTTGACATTAAATTAAACTCTAATTTGCATATGCATTTTAGACCACACAAAATAATTAAAATTTTTCCGATGAGAAGAAAATGTTTCACTGAACACATATGAGAAGCACTGATTGCTTTGCTTTATTTATATCTGCAGAACTGTTGAAAATAAATCAACTACATTAATTCTACTTCTATTCTAACCATATGCAGGAAAATGGCTAGGTATAGTCATATTTCCAATGTAACCATTCTCTCTTTTTAATTCTTGCATATATGTACAGTTCAAATGTTAGTAATAAAAATACAAATCTAATTAAACTAAGAAAATTAAATCTGTAAATAGAATGTATAGTTATTGTTAGCAACTTAATTCAAATCTCCTTCTCTTGAAATTTCCTTTCCAATTGAATACCAATTGGAGCATAGAAATCTAGATGGATTTCTATTAATGATAGGGAAGTTTTCAAAAGAGGAGATGACAAGCCAGATTATGGATATGAGCTTTTAAATTCAAAGGCCTTGAAAAAAATGTTAGTGTTATGTACAAATGTTAAGCTATTAACAATCTTCCTTGAAGGAAAATTTTCTAAATATTTTTCAAATGAGTTAATGAAAAATGGATGGAAGTCTATTAGATATAATGGAAGATTATTGATTGAATTGGATTGTTGGCCATATTGTAAAAATATATTCTCTTGTTAACATTGTCTTTGAGAAGATAGAAGCTTTTGATAAAATATTAGCATTGATTGAAATTGAAATATTAATAGCTTTTGATTTTCATGATTATAATATGAAACTTCAATTTTCCAATAGGGAAATGCATCAATTGAGTGTTCACTATTAAAGTGCTCAATATGTCAGCGTAAAGTATCAAAAATTTGAAAAATAAAATCTGATTTTAAACAAAATAAGTCAGGAAACAAAAATAAAATGAAATCACTATTTGTACAACTAATATTACATCATAATTGGGATTGTTTTAAAATAATTTCTTTTTTACAAGGATTGGCAAGAATAATGGAATTTAAATAACTGTCAATTGCAACTTATGAATTAGAAAGAGAATTATGATTAGGAGTATGAATGAGAGCTTGATCATAATATGAATCATAAATTGGAATGTTTTCTTGAATAGTGAAATCATGAAGATAATTTTCTGCTTTAGAATGAGGATTGGTTAGAATAATTTCTAAATTGATATGTTCATCATTCTCAAATGTTATTTGAAAATGGATTTTTTCTATTAATGATTGGGAAGTGTTCAAAAGAAGAGATAATAGGCCAGACTGTGGATATGAGCTTTTAAATTCAAAGGCCTGGAAAAAATTATTAGTGTTATGTACAAATGTTAAGCTATTAACAATCTTCCTTGAAGGAAAAATTTCCAAATATTTTTCAAAAGAGTTAATGAAAAATGGATGGAAGTATGTTAGATATAATGGAAGATTATCGATTGAATTGAATTATTGGCCATATTGTAAAAATACAATCTCTTGTTGACATTGCCTTTGAGAAGATAGAAGCTTTTAATAAAACATTAGCATTGATTGAAATTGAGATATTAATAGCTTTTGATGTTCATGATTATAATATGAAACTTTAATTTTCCAATAGGGAAATGCATCAATTGAGTGTTCACTATTAAAGTGCTCAATATGCCAGTGTAAAGTATCAAAAATTTGAAAAATAAAATCTGATTTTAAACAAAATAAGTGAGGAAACAAAAATAAAATGAAATCACTATTTGTACAACTAATGTTACAGCACAATTGGAATTGTTTTGAAATAATTTCTTTTCTACAAGGATTGACAAGAATAATGGAATTTAAATAACTATCAATTCCAACTTGTGAATTAGAAAGAGAATTATAATTATGAGTAGGAATGAGAGCTTGATCATGATATGAATCATAATTGGAATGTTTTCTTGAATGGTGAAATCATGAAGATAATTTTCTGCTTTAGAATGAAGATTGGTTGGAATAATTTCTAAATTGAAATGTTCCTCATTCTCAAATGTTATTTGAATTTTATCATGAGGATTCTCTTGAGAAAAATAGAAATCAGCATCCTCAAAGTCAGAGTAATTATCATAAATGAATTTACAATATTCTCTGAGATTTCCTTCAATCTTGTCAAATATATCAAAACAAGGAGAAATAAAAATTCATGTTCATTAATGGCAAAAGAATGATCAATAATTTCTTCTCTATTTTGATAAAAACTTATTGGTAATTCATTTAGATCATCCTCTTTATTTTCTGAAATATCATTAATACCAAGAGGGGAAAAATTACCATTATTAAAAATATCAGGATAAAGGGAAAAATGTGAATTTGAAATAATGCAATTAAAAATGTCTCTGTTTGAGAAATCTTGTACATTATGCTGATTGTAAATTTCAGATTCTAAATCATTCTTTTATGTACTCATGCTTTCTTGAAGAACGCTACTTTGCTGCTCTATTTTCGGCATTTGTTCATCATGGAAAAATTTAGAAATTTGTACAATAGTTTGCATTTTATTATTTACTTTGATTGTTGTTTGCACTTGCTGATTTGTGATCTGATTTTCTGAATTTAATACAGATTAATTTTCAGATTCCAATGCAGCTCTTTCTTCAAAATTACTGTTGTTGTCTTCTTGCATTTGAATAGAAATATTTTCCAAGCTTTGTGAAACCACTTCATCACAATTTATTTGGACATCCATATTGGAATTCTCATTTATGTTGGAAGGGGATGAAACAAAACTTGAACTAATTTCATATGGATTGGGAATGGGAGGAAGAGAACAAATATATTCAAACCAATCTAGTGATTCTTCTTATGTAGGGTTATATTCGATTTTGAATCTTAAACAATTCAAATGAAATTGAATATTAAAATCAATAAAAGATATATTTTCAAATCTTCGCAAATATTCAATTTCATTACATACCTGTTCATAATTATAGCCGTCAAATTTACGAATGAAAATTGTAACATATTGATCCTAGCTATGGATTGAGGCAACTGGAAGAGTTCTACACTAGTTTCTGGCTTTTACCGCGAATGTGAGAGTAAAAATTCTGCATAAAATGCCTTCATCAATTCATTGAAAATCATAATTTGAGACATTTTGAATAAATTGAAAGACATGATTAAAAGCAGAAGAATTTCTCTTACCATTAAACATTGCCTGAGACAAGAGTCTTACCACTTCGGGTGGAGTATTGGAAGATGCACGCCCATGGATACAACTCCAAATTGGAAGTTTAAGAGGAGCCATCGTGATTTAAATAAAATGTTAAAATTGAAAAGACTCCAATAGACAACAAGTCTTAGGCCATCTTTCTAGCGCCAAAAGTTTTGAGGGCCAAAAATGTCTACCTCAACATTGGGGGATAATCACCCGGTCCGGACCTTAAAGCAATTCCTTCTCCATTTGAAGTGATGGCTCCGACTGGTTTAACTAGGTCAAGTTACCTTCTCCCTATTGCTATTGGTTTATGATGTATCTTTAACTACCAATAGACAGGGATATCAGATCACTTCTTTTTGCTGATCAGGAAAGAAAATGACCCTTAAGCTAATTTGGGTTCGGCCAATTCACTACTAAAGTTTTGCCTCTTTGAGAAGAGGATTTAAAAGAATGTAAAACTTAATCTAAATGCAAGTTTATTCTAAGATGCAAGCAAAAATAAACTAATCTTAATCCTATCTTAATTAGGCAAATATAGATCTAACCCAACTAAGAGCAAGATAATTAAATGATAAGGATTTAAATATGTCTGGCTTTTAGTTAATGTCAAGCTAACGAAGTAGTTCAATTAACTGACATTTGTGAATACTGAAATACATCCTGTTGAGACCTTTTATCTGAAATAATAAACCAACAACACTCAGGAAGTAATTCACAAAAATGATATTGATTATTATATCAGTGAATCCAATAATTAAACAATAATATGCAGAAATAGTTCACAACACATTACTATTTAATAAATCAGTTTTAGAAAACAGATTTCTGAGTAAATAGTTACTCAGAAATCAGAATTTAATTCATAAGAGCAGAGATACATAATAACAATATTGAGACAAATTAGCCATATTGACATAAGTGCACAAACATGAATAAAATGACACATTCTTGTTATCATAAAAATGAAACTGATATTTGAAATAGTAGTATTAGAAATATCAATTTATTGCATCCATTTCTTTAACCTTGGTCTCCAACAGTTCTTTACATTGCTTGAACTTCTGCTTTCAAAGTTAGAGCCACAATAGTGCAAACTCTGTCCATCATACATAATTCAAGATACAAAAGAAAAATCCTCAATAATCTCCAAATCTGAGATTTTCTCTCCTCCCTCCTACAACTCTAAATTTCTATTGCAGAAATGATTTTAGAAGTCCAAAATTGTAGAGGAGAGCAGCCTCTTTATTACATTCTACAATCTACAATTTATAATATTTTCCAAAGTATTTTGAGAGGAAAGTTTGTTGAAGTTAAATCTGCCCAATCTAATTTTATTTGCTCAAAATTCCAATATTTTAATTGCTGGAGCATTCTCATTGATTAAGATCTTTTTCTCCATATCTCTTCTACTGTTTTCCTGCAAAAAGAAATCAAAATAAATTAAGATGTAACAATAAAATCAAAATGTCATTTCTGGCATTAAAACAAATCCAATCAAATTTAATTTAAATAAATAATTGAAAATAAAATATAAGCTCTCTATTGATGCCTGGGATGGTTTAATTGGCCAAGTATATCATTGACGAATGGATCTGCATTCAGAAGAGGCTTGAACAAATGAAAATGCAGAAAATAAAACTTAGAAAATTGATTTTGTTTTAAAAATTCGTAGCTTGATATTTTGCCTAATTTTGACTCAATAAATGACCAAATCTGTTAATAAAACCTCTTCAGAAATGTTCTCCTTGATTTTATCTTTCCAATAAGCCATCTTGGGCCTCATTTGACCAAGTATAACTCAATCTATGAGCCTCCAAAGTTGATGAGTCAAATTTGGCATAAATCTGGAAATTCTGTTGCTAGGCTAAAAAATCAAAATTTTATTTAAAAAATTAATTCTAAATTACACTCTAATTATATGATAATTAATTCTAATTTAATTATTATTTATGAACTAAACTAATTATTTAATAAACTATTATTAATTAATATTAATTTAACTAATTAATATAATTAATTATTTGACATTAATCAATGATTCACATTTTGAGCGGAACCGAAGCCGAAGATGAACCCTAGCCGAGTTTCTGTCGCCTCCCCTCTTTCGGCCGCCGCCTGGCCCCTGCTCAGCCCTGCTGCGGATGGAGACGCGCGTTCAACTCAGGGAACGCAGGTATACGCTCTCATTTCTGGTTTGCATGATTTCAAATATCCCTTGAAAGTCCCCCCCCATATATTCTACTCCGATCTGGTCGCTGGGGCAGCCCGTTCTTGGCACTCTTCTGCTGCAACTAGATACAATAGCCCCCATCAGATTGCAGATGCATGGGATAAGAACGAACCTGCAGATTATGCTCTCATTTTTTCCAAGGCGGCGGCTCATGGGAAGAAATTCTTTGCCCTGAAAGGCTGCTCATTCATATTTATACCTTCTTTATCCCCCCAGATTCGCCATTTCTCTGTTTTTGACCTACAGAATTCTTCAAGCTTCCTGAATCAGCACGGATGGAGCATCTGGAAACTCTTTGGGGCGGATTGCAATGACAGAACCAACGACTTTAGGATTTTCTCCTCATCTCCTCACAAACCCCCGCGGCAAGTTCAGGAAAAGAAAGCCCTTCAAAGTTCTAGCCTTCTCACTTCTCAGATCTGCAGAAGCAAGCCGCCCTCTGATCTTTCTGCCTCGTTCCAGATACTGATCAGGCTAAACTCGGGCAAAACGCTGCTACAATGGGTGAGAGCGTCGGATCAAGTGCAAGACCTCAAGCTTGCTCTAGAACTCAAGTTGGGGATTCCATTTGCAGCACATCGACTTATCTATGAAGGTAAACAGCTCGAGGATCTTAAGCCCCTGTCTCTTTACAGCATTAAGAGAAATGCTTCCATTGTTTTTACCTTTCATTTGAGAGGGGGAGTTGGGGAACAGTCCTCCACAGCTGGGGCATTTTCATACAAGGACGTTGTCCATGCTCAGCTGCCTAAGAGAACAGCTCCACCAGCTCAGGCTCCCAAGCCCTTTTTGGTGGACAAACTGGAAGAAACCCCCTCCATTGAAATAAAGCATCCATCGCCGGATGACCTAACTCAAAAGTTTGCTGAACATGCCATTATCTGCAGGTTCAATGGGTTATGGCCACGCACAGCAGACCTCTACCAATGGCTTCACTCTAACTGGACCAACAAATGCCAGGTTCTGCTATGCTCAAAGGGCTTTTTCATCGTAGTGTTTGCTTTCGGTGAGGACTATCAAAAATCCTTAACTGATGGCCCATGGTTCTGGGGTGCAGCTGGCCTATTCCTCACCCCTTGGTTCCCAGATTTCGATCCTTCTATAGCAGTCATCACTAAACTTCCCATCTGGGTCAGACTTCCAAATCTCCCGGCGCATCTATGGCACTTTGATGTATTCCGAGGGATTGGCGATTCTCTAGGCCGCTTCCTAGACACAGACATCACTAGAGGGGAAAAAGGCTTATACACCTTTGCCAGAATTTGTGCAGAAATAGATATGAGCAAAGGTCTCCCGGACCAGATTAATCTCAAAATTGGAGACTTCCATTGGACCCAAACATTGGATTACGAGAACACAGCTTTTCGCTTCCGAAATTGCCATCATACAGGACACCTCCAAAGCTCTTGTGCCACGATGCCGGCCCAAAAGAAGAAATCCATTCATAAATAAAAATCAAAAAGCTGGAAGCCACATGTTCCCCCCTCCATGGACGACTTTGACTCCAGCTCGGATGAAGAGGAAGAGAATATGGAAGGACTAGCAGCAGAGCCAGCACAGGTTCCGCCAGCGGCTGGTCCTGTGGATCCGTCTGTTCTACCAGTCTCACAGAAAAGGAATCATGAATCCTCTGCCTCGGATTCAGACAAGGAGGCCTCTCCGCCAGCACATCTCAGTTTGCAGATCATACCAGCCCAGCAAAGTTCTCTTGATTGGGTCAAAGTAGGTAAAACGAAAGGGAAAAAATGCTGAATAATTGATTCTACACATGTTGGGTAGAATCCTTTGTTCTGTTCCTACTCCTCTGTTCCTCTTGCTTGTTCATGCTCAGTTCTACTCTCTTCCCTTCTTCTCTTAGGAGCCGAGGTGGATAGCCCATCCTTTCCGGTTGCCTTTGTTCTTGTCTCTCTTGGTTGTAAGCTCTTTTTGTACCATACGTTTACTTAATAGATTTAGTCTTTACGGAGAAAATATATATATATATATATATATATATATATATATATATATAATTATTTATAAACTAATTAATATTAATATAAATAATAATTAAATTTCAATTTAATTAAATTAATTGAAAATATACTATTAAATATTATATACTATTTTAATATTATACCTACCACACAAGGGAAGAGCGGAAGAATGGCTCCGAGGAAGAACCCTAGCTCTGCCGCCTTCTTGCCCTCGGCCGCCATTGGATCTCTGATCCTCCCTGCCGCGGATGGTCTCAAGATACGCATGCACAGGTCCAGGGTTCTCTCCCTCTCTGCAGACAAGCAAGAGGCTCTTTCTAAGACAGCCGGTGCAGCAAACAAGATTGCCCACGCTGATCTCTCTGCAGAAAGATATGGGGAAGCATGGCCTCAGCTACCTGCTTCCACAACGCGATTAAGGAGCCAAACCCCGATTGCAGACGTAGAAGCCAAGGGCGTCCATGCAGAACCCTTCACAGCTCCTCCTCGGATCTTGGCTGGCGGAATGGAAAAGCCTGAACCGTTTGACTGTAAGCCTCTTCTGCCCGAGAATCAAATCCAGGAAACGTTTTTCAACCTGCGTGCATGCTGCCTCTCTTCACAGATCTGCAGGGGAAGGAGGCATACGGAAAGGACTGCACCGTTTGATGGTAAGCCTCATACGCCCATGCGGCAAACCCAGAATACGGAAACAAAACAGTGCGCATGCTGCCTCTCTTCACAGATCTGCAGGGGAAAGAGGCAAACGGATACTTCTTCCCCATTTCAGATTCAAATCAGGCTCATTTCTGGCAAAACCATGCTTCAATGGGTAAACCAGTCGGATCTAGTGCAGAATCTCAAGCACGCTCTGAGCATCAAACTTGGGATCCCCTCTGCTGCCCAACGGCTTCTACATAACGGTAAACAACTTGAGGATCCCTTTCCTATTTGTTTTTACGGCATTAAGACAGATGCATCCATCATTTTAACCCTTCGTTTGAGGGGAGGAGCTGCTGGAGAGTCATCCACAGCTAAAGCATTCTCATATAAAGATGCAATCCATGCTAAGAAGCCTGAAAAGTCAGATCCACAAGTACAGGCTCCTCCCAAGCCTTTTCAGGTGGACAAATCGGAAGAGGTTCCCTCTGTTGAGATCTCTTACCCTGACCTGGCAGACGATACCCAACAATTTGCTGAAAGGGCCATCATCTGCAGATTCAATGGGCTCTGGCCACGCTCAAAGGATCTTCAGGACTGGATCAAGGACAACTGGACTCACCGCTGCAAGACTTTTTTTTGTGCAAAGGGATATTTCATAGTGCTGTTCGACAATCTCGAGAACTACGAAGAGGCCTTAGAGGAAGGACCTTGGTTCATGGGTTCGGCAGGCCTCTTCCTAACTCCATGGTTCCCAGACTTTGATCCAGCTTCTGCAGTTATCATTGAAGCCCCTGTCTGGATCAGACTTCCAAATCTCCCAATTTACCTGTGGCGCACAGAAGTATACAGGCAAATAGGCAACACTTTGGGCTGCTTCTTGATGGGAGATTTCGAGAGGGAACACCAGGGTCTCTACACATATGCGAGAATTTGTGTGGAGCTAGATTTAAGCAAGGGATTGCCAGAGCAAATCAATCTCAAGATCAAAGACACTGTCTGGACTCAGTTTCTAGACTATGAAAACACTGCCTTCCGGTGCCGCCATTGTCATCTAACAGGGCACCTTCAGAACTCCTGTCCATCGCATACAGCAAGATCGAAGAAAGGAACCTTCGCAAAAACCAAGCCCAAGCGTTGGGCTCCCTGCCCTCCTCCGCCTTCTAGGAGCTCCAGCTCTCCAGATCCGGAGAATGGGATAAGCGATTCAGAACCGGACCAGGCATCTCAGCCGATGGATCCTCCCATGGAGAATATGGGATGCACCCAGGACATGGTAATCTCCCAGAAACGTGCACATGAGACCTCCTCGGAATCAGAAAAGGAATTCCCGATGTCAGAGAATTCCAATCTACAAGTTGTCTTAGTTCATCCGCCCCAAAATGGCTGGACAAAAGTTAACAAAAAGAAAGGGAAAAAACAATGTGTTGTAGCTTCTACCCCTATGGGGTAAAAATCAGTTAGTCTGTCTGGGATTTCTAGTCATTTGCTGTAGCTATGAGTCAGTCTGTGATTTCATGTCTTCTGCTGTAGCTATGAATCCTTTCTCCGGGACCGAGGTTGATGTTTTCATCATTTCCGGTTTGCCGGTCTCTTGCTTCTCCTGATTGTACTATATTTGCCACTTAATAGAATTAGTCTTTATACAGAAAAAAAAAAAAAAAAAAAAATATTATACCTACCACTCTATATAACTTATTCCACTCACGTATGAGTGAAACTTCTAAATGACACCTAAAAACAAAAGATATAACCTAATAACGTACTTTGGTTAGTACATCCTTTGACTTTTATGATTTTTGATGATCAGTGATTGGCATCGGCGATGGGAGGCTATCAGGGGTTAATAAAGATGTGTCCCGATTGAAACCTCCAATCCGATCAAAAGCCGCGAAGTGATCGGAACAATTATATATATATATATATATATATATATATATATATATATATATATATATATATATATATATATATATATATATATATATATATATATATATATATATATATATATATTATATTAATTAAATTAATTTAAAATTCAATATTAAACATCAATTTTATCTTGGTTTTATTTTCATGAAATTTAGTTTCTAAACTACAGCCACTTTGAAAATAAAAAAATAAAAAGTAAACTACAGCCACTTTGATGTTCTGGGTTTTGGAGATTAGTAATTAAGAATTGAAGTAAATTACTAAAATCCCGATGCTTCATGATTTGGCTGTATAAGTAAAAACGAAAAATGTTAGTAAGAACTAACTAGGGGTTAATATTAAAAATAAATGCATTATTGAACTAATTTGTTTACAAACATGGAATATTGTACATTTTATGCATTTTAACCTAGGCTAGATAAATGATTAGACTTCAAAGGAGTGTCGTTTACGAACCAATTGACCAAATGAGGGGAAGCAAGCATCAATGGGAAGCTTATAAAAATCAATTTTAACAAAGCAATCAAAACAAAATCCAAAGAAAATGAAAAATTAACAAAAGCGTAGGATAATCAACTAAATAAAAATCCTAAAAGGTGTTTAGCCAAAATTTTTATAGAAAGGGTCCCCATTATTTGAAGTGAACAAATCAAAATGGGGGGGTTGTGTTTTTACCACAACACACTTGAAGCCAAGATTGAAAGGCTCACAGATGAGAAAAAAAATCAGTAGAACCTACTACAAATTTTGGATGAGAATGAATGTTCCTTCAAAGAATAAATCATTAGATTGAAAGCTCAACTAGAAGACGTAAGGATAGTTGAAGAGGGAATGAGGAAGAAATATATAGAAAAGTACGATGAATGTGAGAGGTTAAAGTATGAAGTGATTTCATTGAGAAGTTATCTAGAGAAGAAAATCACTTAGTTGAATTTGGAAAAGAGTAGCTAAAAGTATACCTCTGTCAAATCAAGTCCCATCCTGCACAAAGAAGATCCCAGTTTAGTAGAAGCTACAAGCAAATAAGATAATAGCAGTAACGAGAGAAGCAAGAGAGGAAGCAAACCACAAAATTAACAATCAAATAACATGCCAGGAAATGTTTTTCTTCAATATGATCATTCAAGCCCTTGGGAGATGTCATATGCTTCCGTTGTTAAAAACTTGGACACATTGTAGGAGTTTGCAGAACTAAAAAGGTTAGACATTCTCAGCAAAATATGTAGCTAGATAGGAAGGATCCTAAAGAAAAAAAATCAAGGAATATCTCTCTCCTCACGGATATCATCAACAATTAGGTATAACAATTCTTTTTATGGTTACTGTTACTCATGCAATGATTTTGGCCATAAGGTTATTGATTGTAGGAATTATGAAAATACAAGAAGGAAAATCAATAGGAGATATGAGACCTTTCCCCCATTCTTTGGTCACATAAGGTGTTATGTGTGTGGAAATTTTGGCCATATTTCCAAAGATTGCAAGCTACCCGAATTTCTTAGGAATCTAGTCAAAAGGTAAGGAGGATTCAAAGCCAACTAGATAAGAAGAAAAAATGTAATGGGCATGTTAGAGATCAACCACTCAAAATTTGGAAGAAGAAAGAGCAACAAGAGGTTGCAAGGAGAAACTGAGGCTTGAATGGTCTCAGGGGGAGCATATGGAAACATCTTGAGCTTGATGTAGAATCATTAATAATGCATCCATGAAAGAAGGAGTGTATGTGGACAGATCTACATGTTAGGAAGGAGGTGCATGAGCTTAGGTGGAGTTGCACAAGGTTAAATGAAGGTTTTCTTTTTATTTATGGTTTATCTCTGTTCATATTGATAATTGCTGGATTAGCTATATTGTTTATAAAGAATGGTCCCTTATTACCTTAAAAATATTTTTTAATTCTATAATTTATTAAAATTCTTTATTTATATATTTATATATCTTACACCTAATATAACCAAATTTATATATAAAATCTATTTACCTACTAACAATACTATTTCTTCATTAAATAAATATTTTATTTTATTAATTTATAATTTTTCATTTATTCATTTAATAGATAAATAAATAATTTATTATTAAATTATATTTCTTCATTTATATAATAAATAGTTTATTATTATTTTATAATTCTTCATATTTTTATTCCTTATCTTACACCTAATATAACTAATTTTATATATTTATATATTATTTATATATATTTATTATTATATGATAATTTATTTAATTTTACTTTATACCTAATTCAACCGAAATTGACCTTGCTCCTTAAGTTAACTTTTCACCCAGGTAACCGTTGGTGTCTCTGCTCTAGCTATTTAAACAGACTAAGCTGGATCTGTTTCTCAACTTGTCCTGACGATGAACCACACTAGTTGGTTCGAAACGCGTCGACAAAAGATTGATTATGTGATTTTGCCGAAGATTTTCTAAACATAGCTATATGTGGTTATAGATAAAAATGGAGAAATTATTTGTTGAAACCCTAATGATGCTTTTGTAGACATAGAAGTCAAGAATATAACCCCATGTTCATGTTCAAGGATTTGATTTGGTGCGAGTTGGTGTTTCTACTTCATGCTTTGACTAATGTAGTTATTTCCATATATGATGACAAATTGTGTGTTAGGTTATCCTGCGTATATGTTATTGATTGATATATGTAGTTAGGGTATGTGACTAGATTGTGGAAGAATGTTGAATTGTCAAAGTTTATGTCATTTTGGTTTTTCGATGACTATCCCTTTGATATTGGTCAAATGCTACAAAATTTTTCATGATTATTACTACTAATGTTGTATCTGTTGATATTATGGTGATTAGGTTTATGATAGAAGATTTGTGAATGAGTATTTATAGATCATGTTCTTGAAACATGAAGAGATGACTCATGCACAAGGGGAGCATTACATAAGCTCATAGTGAACTCACATATTGTTGGTATTATGATCTTCTTAGAGAAGCTTTCTAGCTTCTTCATTGTTTTAATGTAGGGGTTATCAAAGCTCCATGATGATGAGTATTGTCGGAGTTCAGTGGTCCAAAGAAAGGGATCATGCACTTTTGTTTTTACACAACTAGGGTTTGTAAGGCTTATATGTTGTCTCATAGAATTGTATGATCTCATATGCAGTTGCCCTATATTGTTGAGTGAGGATTTGTTATTTCTTCCTCATGTATATTCTGGTTCACATATTGCTGCTAGGTTATTTTAGTGTGCTTGCATGGAAAATTTTGTGTGTTGTTAGTGATCACATTGTATTAGCTAAAAATTAATGTATTTGATTGAGTTTGAGAGCTCACATTATGCCATATATAGCTTCCGTTTATGTATTTTAAAGATATAGTGATTTTTATATGTTGTTAGCTAGGGTGAGATTGTCATGCTTGTGATGTTACTATGGAAAACAAAATGATGGTGGTGCATGGAGTTTACTTTGTATGAATGTAGTTATTTGTATTTTTTCAAGGATAAAGACTTGTGAATAGTATGCATAAGGATTAAGAGTTGATCATGATGGATATATGCTATGTTGTTGTTGATGTTGTACATATCATATTTCTTTATTTGTTTCTTATTTGATGAATTTCTTGGCCACTCGTCAATGCTATTGATTACTGAGATCCAGTTAAGGTTTCAATGTAGATGTTTCTATTGGAGACAATTTTGTGACAAAATCACTTCTTATGAATGAGTTATGAAAATTTGTTGGAGAAGAATGTTGTTGCATTTCTTCATTTGCAAATTATCAGAGTATATGTGATATGATGCTTGTTGAGTTTCTTTCCAGAGATAAAGTTCTTGGAGAAGTGTTTCTCTATGTTGTTGAGATTCACTAATGATATAGTGTTGTATTGATGAGGAGGATAGTTGAAGCAATATGTATATGCTACTACCACTATGCCATTCTATTAATGTTGTTGCTACTAGATCATATTATTTTTCATAGGTCTATGTGGAGTATGGTGGTTGTTTGCAAAAGTGTTGACTCAGTATATTGTTTGTAGAAGTGATGATCCAATATATTGTTAGAGGATTGATCGCTAATGTTGATTGGATTAATATGTTGTTGATATGAGTTTTGTATCAATATTGTTTGTTGGTATATTTTAGTGGCTTGTGAGGGTTTTCATATTGTAGAGAGGATTCAATGATATCATGTTTGTATGTCGTTATAAATCTCCAAGTATGGTAATGTATTTGTTGCTAAAGCCTTGTAAACTATTGTCGCTGAGACCTTAGACAATGTTAGATCTAAGACTTTTGTGATCCATAATGTAGAGAACAATCTTTCTGATTAATAGAATCTTGAATAATTATTTTAGGACATAGTATTATATAAATTAATAATTGCTTACATAACAACTAATTATTATTATTTAAATTAATTATTTTTAATAATATTATTAGTCAACCCTAACTAATAATATCATATATATAAATTATTCTTATATTATATTATTATTGAATTGATAAATGAATTATTTTTAATATTATTTTTGACTATTTTATTACATAACAACTTATTTTCAACCAAATATTATTATATAAATTATATTTAATAATGTTACTAACTATTTTAATATAACCGTTAGTTTTCCACCTTATTCACATTAGTCTACCCTAACTTTTACTATTGTATTAATAAATTATGGTGAGATAGTATTATTATTTTTAATTATGTTAATTATTTTATTATTCAATAATTTATTATATTACAATAACTACTAGTTTTCTACCTAACTCACATTGAATAGGTTAACCCTAACTAATAATATTATGTAAATAAGTTATTCTTAGATTATTTTATTATTTAAATTGATTAATAATTTACAATTTCAATATTAAATAATTAATTATTACATAACAACTATTTTCTAACTAAATACTAGTTAATTTAATAAGCATCTCTTCATCACATATTCCTAAATAATTTTATTTCACCAACGGCTAATTTTGAACAACTTACCTTGAACAATGATGCATCTCTGCTATTTTTTCTCTTAGATCGAATGGTTTCTCACCTTGTCCTGAGGATGAACCACATTAGTTGGTTCGAAATGTCTCCCTAGTCCTTACAATGTGATTAATCCGAAAGAGTGTTCTCTACCTTGGACAATGGTCGAGGTGTTGAGAGTATCCCCTTTGTAACCATATGCTTTCCACTATCATTATATTGTTTTTATTGTGAAGAGAATACATAATTTCTTATTGATGCCCTATATTGCTACAAAACCTTGTAAAGGTAAGTGTTGATCAGAGCATGTGAGAGTAGACAAGTTATTGGGATGGATTCCTTACTGAGTTTCAGACAGAGATGGACAAGTATGCTATTGAAATGTTGGTTGATAATCAATGGTCCTTGTAGGCAAGTGTAGGTATGGTTGGTTCGAACCACATGATATTACCCTTTTCCATTGATGTCAAAGGGGGAGAGAGAAAGATTAGATGGCTTAGTGTTTGTAGGGGGTTGCCATTAATGCCAGAGGGGGAGATTGTTGGAATTATGAATGGTTGACATGCTGACATTGATTTCAACTTGGGGTGGTGGCCCTTGTGATCCTGAAAATTTATTGATTCTACGGGTGTTCTGAGGTTATTTGGTTGGTGTTTTATAGGTTGTATAGGTCTTGGAGGAGCCTCAGAAAGTAGTGATGCAGTTAGAATCAATGTTGGGAAACAATTTTTTTGTTTTTCCTTAGTTTACTATAGTGGCACGGTCTTCTCATGGCCACAGAGTGACACTAACCCATTGTTGTAGATTATGCCCTCTGTCCCTATGCAAATTAATGTAGGGTGGAAATTTAGTGTCGGTAGTACTTTCTTATAGCTTTCTAAACGAAAATATGTTCCTTAAACCATTGCAATTTCCCATGGTAATTCCTGGAAAATTAGATTGACCTGGTCATCAAAATTAACATGTACACATTGATTTAGTCATTGTGGAGTTGATCATGGTTATGGAACGAGTTTAAGATTGATCTAGTCTCCGTGGTCATTGTTTAATCGATTTGGTCTGGTCTAATAAGGTGTGAATACACTAATTTTTTTTATAATGGTGATGTGTTGAGGAGTTGGACGTAATTGAGTTAACTTAAAGAGATTGTTGATCTAGTCAATGGGTTGTTCATTAAACATGTTGTAAAAAAACAAAATGCAGAGAAGTAAATTATGACAACTACAAACAAAATCATGCCAAGTAAGTAAAGCAATAAAAGAGATAACTACTGAAAATGAAAACAAACTCTAAGGAATCATGAATTGGGACATAAGAAGAACTTAGTAATATGAATTTTTAAACATATTATATGATTATTCATGAGTAATTAACTCAAGTTTCTTGTCCTTCAATGGATTCTAATGGTCTTACAAACTTCTATAAATTAAAGTAATCAAGAAAGCCAAAATGAAATGGAAAATATAATGTCACTAAAAATTGAAAGCAATCAAAACAACTTGCAACAAATGTAGATTTCTAAATCCTAAAATCAATATCTCTCCATAATCAAGTACATAGACACCAATACGAAGAATGAAATCTATGAGAGAAATATACTAAATTGCATAAATCTGCATGCGAGAATGAAATGCTTATATAATGAGCAAGAAGAGAATTAATAAATGTAATTATGTAATAAAGGGATGAATGTAAAATGACTATTAAATTATTCACCCAAATACAAAATTAAGGAAAAAAAGAGGAAGGGAGTAGCAAATAGAAGAAAGACAAATGTTCTTTGTAATAGGAAATTCAATTAAGAACACAATCTTCTCAAAGAGGAAATACAAAGAAGATCAAAATAATACTTTGTTTTATGTAGGCTTGAAAATATTGTTTATTTGTGATGTTGTTTTTAAATTTCTTTCATTTCTTAGGCATAAAACAAAGAATGGAAGGGTGTTAATTCTTTATGCAATCAAATATTGAAACTAAGATCTTAGTCATGCACAGATAAGAATCAATGAAATGGAATTCACTTCCTAAAACTACAGAGAAGTGCTACAAACTAAATTGAAAGCATAAAAGTGAATATAGCTGAGTTTTATCTAACATAGATTCATTGCAAAATAAAACTAAATTGCTAGATGTAAGACTAATCTACAAAAAACATAGGCATAGAAGAACTTACCCACACTGAGGGGCCCTTCCAGGAAGTTAGTGTTGCTGAGAAAAAATCATATCAAGCTAAGAAGATGTACCAAAATTCAGCAACCATCAATTTTTTATTCACATCAAAAACTCTATTACAAATGAACTCTTTAAATTTGTCAAAAACTAATCATTGATATCCTCTATTAAAATAATGAAAACTCTACCTTATCTACTCTTTGAGGCTTTATTTATACATAAAATCCTTTGAGGAAGGATAAGATCCAATCCCCTAAACTCAGAAAATGAATTTACAACTTTAGAGGAAAATCTCATAAATCTGATTTTTGTGTAATTTTATAAAATTGGTGTTAAAAAACCAACCATATCTTCTCGACCATGATTTATTTTTGGGAGTTGTTTCTATGGAGCCTAATTTTCCATATTATTAAAAAATTTCTCTTGTAATTTCTTGATTCAATTCCATGGCCTCAGAAATCGTGCATGAAGTTCACTGTGTAGATACTTTTGCCAATCTGGGTTTCGCAAAAATTTTGTACAAAACTGCTTCAAAGAACTAGCTATTACTTTCAAACCATACTTAACTTTTGGAAATGTTTTGATATCTATGTAAATTTCTATGTTTTTTAAAAACTTATTTTCCTTATGCTTGAGATTCGCCAGCATATGCATGAAAATTGAGGTAGAACATGGCAGTTTCAAAACTGTTACCTATTTTTGGTTGTAGCTTAAATAATGTGCTAGGATCCCACACGTGTGAGATGGGTATATTCCAAGGCTTGTACCAACATATTAACACAATGTGGCACCTAATTTATCATGGTTTTATAAAGAAACATATTTTATAATTTTGACATTTTTTCCTCCATTCGTGCAAGTATAAAATTAAGTACCGAACTACTGAACTGATACAAAGATAGAAATTTTCATAGTGGAACATGCTCCTTGGCCACATAACCGCATTAGTAAATTGTCATTGATAAAACCATATTAAAACCTCATTTAATCATTAAAAATAGAAGAAATCATTAATATTTAACCACAAGGTAAAATGAATGCATTTAGTGAAATGTTGTAATATAATAGTTACAGAATATGTTGTAAGGTTATGAATATGGATTATAAATGGAAGGTTTTGATAGAAAATTCTATAACATGTATAGGGCCCAACAGTGTCTGTGAGAGCATAAATAAATGTGTGAGCTGATATATGTTTAACTTGTGTTGACGGGTCTTGTAGCAGAGTTTTGTATATGGATCAGAGTATTGATAGTGTGATGTCAGGGTTTGATTAGATATGTTGTTTATGTTGAGTTTGTGTGAGGTTATGTTGACATTGTTGGACTTGCCAACATGTTAGGGGATCTCCCTGGTAATAAGTTCCAACTAGACCTCAGACTGTTTGGTGTAGGAGTCCCAACAGTGGTTCGTACAATATCGCCTTAACCATAGATACACGTAGAGGTAAGTAAGATGTCCTTGTTGGTAGCAAGGGTGTGAGATCACAGCAAGTCAAGGAAGGTGCATGAACGGTTCTAACACATGGAAAGTGGGCTGAGTGCACCCCTTGGAAACCTGTGGAAACACGTGGTTTGGAAGGGAACACACTAGAAAAGATGCATCACAAACTAGAAGACAGGTGAACCAACAATCCAAAGTGATGGTTAAACCAACAGCACATCTCAGTAAGATTCATACATACATATACAAAAAGAGTCTATACATACATGCGTAAGAAAACAACTACATATATCATTAGAGTAACCAAGATAACTGAAATAAAATAACAACGTATGCATGAAATGTGCTAGCTCTGCTATTTTAAGAAGTGAAAACTCCAATCATACAATACAACCATGACCAACCACTAGTCCTGATAATGGAATGTTACAGTCTTTGTCGCCTGCTCCTCCAAAGAGATGTACTAATCTCTACACTATGGACAAGTCAAGGCTCATTACAATACACTCCAAGCTTTCTCTAATATACTCCTATTGGAAGCTTCGTTACCCAAAAGCCTGTACAATGAGTTATGAGGTTGTATAAATAGCAAAGGGTGGGGCGACCCTTGAAATTCCCCTTTGTGACTCTTCACCTACCCTCATGACTCTTCACCTACTACATGACTGTTACATTCAACTATCGACACTTGGACTGTCTCTTTACAGGATGTTACATACAATCTACACATGTTCCCATGTCAGACAGAATAGCCTTGAACAAGCCATGCAAGATATCACTAAGACTCGGACAGTTGTGGGAAGACCAACTCTTTAACATCCTCGTGATGATCAATAGTGGCGAACTGATGCCAAGCTTGGTCATCTATGATGGTGTCTGCGCGTTCAGTGGTGACATCCTGCGGAAAGCGAACTCTTGCCTCTGTTGCATCCTGGTACACTAATATGGCTCCTTTGTCTAACGTGTCTGATAACATGCGCATCATCGTCTTTAGTGCAACTTGACCAACAACATACTGATGCATAGTGTCTGTGCTGATCTCCAAGTGTGTGTTGGTGACTATGCACATCAACTTGTTGAGATACATGTTCCACTCTAGTTGGAATTGGTTGTTGTCTTCGCCTTGGTGAGTGTCCCAATGGGTCGCATCGCATGGGTGTGCACAATGACATCCATGCTGCTAAACACTCTTACATGCGATCAACAACATTTCTCACCCTGTCTATTCAGTGCCAACTACTAGATGGGTCTATAACCTGTATGTGCACATTTTCATCTGTCTGTGCATGTTGCGCCTCCTGATGTACATGTTCCTGTTTCAACTCCTTCTCTCGTCTTTGCAACTCCTGCTCTTCCTTGAGTTGTCGCTTTAGAACTTTTAAGTCCTTCTCTGTTTCTCCCTCAACCTTCGCACAATCATCTTGTCGCGTTGTTCCCTCATAGCCTCAATCTCCAAATATTCTTTCATCACGAGGGGATCTACTTTGAACTTGTAGCTATGCTTCGCCTCTGTGTTGTCAACAACCTTCCTGTTGCATTTGTTGCATGCAGGTTTGCTACCTTCAACTGCTGTTGATGGTGTCGCTCGCTGTGATGTTGCAACCATTTCATCTTGATATATTTGTCTATAAACAACTTGATGTCTTCATATATATGCAAGCTCATATACACTTGCTCAACTGCATCCCCAGTTGCGCTCTCAACATTGTCCTTTGACTTTACTCTCCTGGAGGCCATTGTAACTATGCTACTGAGCTGCAGATGAACACCTGTGATGCCTGGAGACATAGTAACACTCATGGAAACAATTATATCAGTTGAAAACAAAAATAAACTTAAGGACTGACTTGCAACATACCTGTGTGACTGATTGTGAAGATTGTGCAATTTTCACCAGGAGACAAGGGGACTGATTGCAAAAACTACACAAGGCATATTCTAGGCTGACGGGAAGCTGACTGACTACTAGAATTGTGCAATGCACAATCTAGCCTGGCCTGCTGAGGACTGAAACTACACAATGTGCAATTTCAGTTAGCAGTGACATGCAAACTAACAAACTACATTGCATAGTTTCTAGGGCCAGCCTGAAGGTCACTGTTGGGCCAGCCTTGCCCAATTTTTGGAGGGAAGTCAGAGCCTTCACTTCCAAAAATGAACAATGTTAGGTGGGCAAAGCAAGGTCTGGGCCAAGGCAGCCCATAACTGTGGACAGGTGACTGAAAACATGAGAAATTTGAATGCATGGTGAAACTGAGTGTAAACAAAAGTGAATGATCGTGCATGCAAATAGTAAGTGAAAGATTCAAAAAATTAAAAGCATGCATGTGTGAAATGGGTTTCCACAACGATGACCATTGGTGCAAAATAAATTTCATGCATATGATAGTAGTGAGATGCAAATGAAAATTGAAATGGTGCTTCTACAAGCTAACATACATTAAAATGACAAGAAGTGCTCATTAAAATCAAGTCAACAACACTTACACAAAGCGAAACATAAAAAGCGACAGAAACACAACGCAAGACATGAGAAGTAGACTCACCCTAAAATAGTTAAGTTGAAAGTGCAGAAGACTCTTGGATGCAATGTGGGATGTCAGAGCTACAAGATCGATGTGAGGAATGAGCTCTGCAACATCCAGTTCATAAGTTTTGATAAGATCGAGGTTATGATGTGCATGCCACAAATCTAGAAAAAAGAAAAACTTGGCAAGAGGTTTCTAAAATGATCTTTGCATGTAACCTCTAGCTACTAAAAATAGATCCCTAAAATCTAGGGATTCCTTTTGCATGCTTCATTTTTCCATTTAGGGAAAAGCAACCAATGCATGCAAATTAATTTTGCTTGGTCCCGGAGGGAACCAGCCAACCTGAAGGCACATGCATTGGTCTACGAGCCTCGGATGAAAATTTGTGCTGTTTCTAGGCTGAGAAGAGCTGGCTATCTATCAGGCATTGTGCAATTTATGGGCTGAGCAGGTCACTGCCTCCCAGAATTGCGCAATTTCTGGGCTGAGACCTAGTGCCGGGTCAGATTGCACAGTTTTCTAAGGGAGGACTACCTAATTTTTCTGTACAATTCTGGAGCCTAGTAGGCTAGCCAGTTATTTGCGTAATTTTTGGAGGGAAGTGGTTCCCCTCTAGAATTGTGCAATTTTCTGGGGGAGTCTCTTAGCAAACAAATAGTCTAAGTCTGGAATGTCGGTCTCTGGGATGAAAACAAACAAGCTGACATGCATAGGCCAACATGCCACAGAAACTCAGCTAAAGCCTATGTACTTGATAGTGCAAGACATGATGCTAAGGATGGTTGGTAGGGAGGCTCCAAAACGAAGCTAAGGAAAATTTTTGGAGGGTGGTTGTAGCCACTACAACACTTGGCGACACACTGGTAGACCTCCAACTCTCTACATGGACCTTGTTCATGAAAAGCAAGTCTAACACCTCCAAAAGTATTGTTCATTCTCTGATCATCTCGACTTCCACACTTGCTTGATTGTAAGATGTAGCGTCTGCCATGCTCTTGATTGGTCGACCGACATTCCAAGATAATCCAACACAGTTGTTTCGATTGGGATGAGGGGTATATTAGTGCACAAGCCATATGATAGTCAAAGTTTAAGTTTTCATCTTGGTGTTTCTTTGCTGCCAGCAGGCCTGGACAGTACCCTGACGGAGTCACACAGGAACACAAGCATCGCTCTACTGCTAATGAGCATAGTCAACACCCTAGCAGAGTTACTTATATCACCTCTCTACGTGGGAAGCCTTTCTTTTCTTTTGCCTTATTCATTTTCATTTTTTTTGAATTTTTTTCACATTTTCATTTTAATAACTATGCATAACACTTATTCATTTCATAGGCAGAAGAGGGATCCCGAATTATTGAGAGCAGGAGAGGTTGTTCCTTCAGAGAAGTAATTTGTATATACCTCTGACGTGCTTGTTAAGGTTTCTCCCCTCACCTTACTCTACTTGACTGAGTTGACAAGGGTTAACCCAAAACAACTGACTAGAGTAGGTGACACTAGTTAGTGCACAAGCATTTTTTTTTCACCAAGGCTCACTTCGAACATAACGTATTTTCCATTGATGTATCATGGAATGAAGACAAAAGTTCTTCATACAGAGGCAAGACGACAGATAACGAAGTATTGATAACTACACAAGTCCTCTTTTATTTTACCAACTTTTTGCAAGAGTTGCACACGGTTTCATGCCAAACTAACCTACAAACATAAAAAAGAAAACAAACAATAAAAAAAAGCAAAATAAGAAGTAAACACATAAGCAAAGCAAGTAAGAAAACAAGCAGGAAAACAAACAAACATGCAAAGTAAGAAGAAAACATGCATGAAAGAAAACAAGCCAAAAGCAAACACTACCCCTACTCCTAAGCTAATGGTGCATGGGTCTACTCACGTAAAGTGATACTTCTAATGCAGCCATCGGTGCATTGGTCGACCCATGTTGGTGAAGGCATGGTTCACAGAAAGTACAACTGTGTGAACTAGCAAATATGAAAGATATAACAATGAAGACAAACACACTCTGAGTGTAAATGTGTCCACAGAACATAAGTGAGTGTAAACACATGACATGCAATCCCTAGACTTACCATGGTGTTTTGCTACACTGCGTGTAGATGTTAAGCGTACGAATTCTCATGACTGTGACATGCAAGCAAATGTGATAAAGGTAGACCATTTGTGTTGCACAAGTGTGCTTACTGTGTAATATTCCTCCAATGCAATAGCGATGGGATCATGTAATTCGAGTGGAGGAAGTGAAATATGTGTGTTTGGTCGATCTTCAATGCAAAGCAAATAGTGATGAGGATCCTTGCGTGTTTGAACAATTTCCTAATCGGAAGTGAAACGAACCTCAGGATAGCAAGGGCCTGAGATAACCATCATCTTAGGCTGAAGTGCCTCAACATCCTGCAGGGTTTCAACTATGTCAATAGGTATATCATTGGAGAAGCCATCGAAATCTATAAAAAATCATAATGACTTTAATAGGGAGGATGGTTACAGGCTTAGTCAATCCTGGAAGCTCATCATCCACCATCTCATCCAATGACCGTTGTCCCACGCCCCGCCTTTGTCATGTCCTCCTTCCAAGTGCCTCTTTATTCTTTCCTCTCTTATCATTTGTTTCAATTATTGTCTTAATAGTTTCCCCCTTGTTTCAACAACTGTCTTCTTAGAATTCCTTTTCATTTATTTTCAAAAGTAATTTAGTTATCATTCTAGACGTCAAGGTTTTTTATTCCTCATTATGCTTTATTATTAAAATATTTTTTATACGATATAGAATCTATGGTTGTTTTTATTTATTTTCTCTTATAATTCTTAATATAATTAGTTTATTTATAATCTATTCATTTTTCAATAATTTAATCCCTTTTATCAATAGGATTTTATTATATTATCTTTAAAAATTGAAATACAACTTTCTCACCTAATTCTTAATTTCACCTAATTTTTAAACTCATTTATGATTCAAATTTCTTTTAAGAAATCCACAATTGTATTCATTTTTTTATACCCCATTATAATGATTTTCTAGTTGGTCAACAAAATATATTTGGTCAAATATATTTGTTATTCAATTTACAAGTGACCGTTATTTAATTCTCAATTGACCGTTAGACCAATTAACTTACAATTCAATATTTGTTCCTATAAAAGGCTTCCCAACACTCGTTTACTGACAAGACTCTTATTGGTCTCTGATGATGGATGGAGTCACCATCCAAAACATTGGACAGATAAACCATATTACACAGTGAAATTCCAGAAATATCTGACAATAATATCCTATTTTTCAAGCGAGGTTTACGAGTTTTACCGAAGGTCCACTTGAAGGAGCCAGTGGACTAATAGAATTAACCAATTTCAGGTGGTATTTATACACCCCTTGGGTAGGCCTAATGAGATGAAGAGATAGGATATCAACATTATAACCATTTTTTCTCCCCAAATCAAGTATTATTATCCCATGCCTCTTACACTCCCAGTCTCTAGGAAACCCTAGTTTCCTTTACATAGATGATCATCATCCTTATATAGCATCTTTTTGCACTTATTAGAGAGGTAGTCTTTGTGGCTCGGTTTGGACAGATCTAGAGGAAGGCTTTGTCAGTGCCATGGACTGGAGCAAGTTGTACTTTTCTTGTACCTATTGTTGATAATCAATAAATAAGTTCATGTCTCATTCTTTATATGTTATTTTCTCATGATTCATGACTTATATTCTTATATGTGATGATCTGAGATTCCTTTTGTGTATGCATATTGAATTATCTATTATATGTATGCTTCTGTGAATTGACTTGCAGGTTTGTTTGTTTTGGAGGAAGCAGAGGTTTTGGACCCTATGGGATCGCCATAAAACAACTCTGGGTATCTTTCTAAGCCCAAATTTTATAATTCACATGGTTCGCATGCTTTTCTAACCACTCCTTGTTGGTTATCTTGTTCTTCTCTGTTGATGTTCTCAAACTTTACCTTAGGGAACTTTTCCCACCAACACAATGATCAAGAATCAGTGCGTGTACACTCCTCTGCCTACTCCCTAATAGACCTAGGAATCCATCTCCATGGACTATCTATCAGGCCTCACCTCTACCAAGCATGGTAATGACTGTGTATTTATGGTCATGGACATATTTTATAATATGTTTATATTAGTGGCTTGAGGGAAGTGTATCACAACAAAGGACACTGTCAAACACTTCTTTGAATGAGTATGGGTACATTTTGGGATCCCACAGACCATTATATCAAATCGTCATAGAAGGTTCTTGAGCACATTCTGGTCAAGAATTTAGACATTATTGGACACTAAGCTCAACAAGTCTATTGCATTCCATCATCGAATTGAGGGCCAGACAGAGGTCGTCAACAGGATGATAGTGCATGTATTGTGCATGTACAAATCCAGGCATCCACGAAGCTAGGATGAGAGTCTTCCTTATGTGCAACATAGTTATAACATAGCTATCCATAGTTCGACTAGCCACAATCCTTTTCAAGTAGGTCTAAGATTTCAACCATTGTGTCTGATTGATGCTGCCATGTCTCATGCGACTAAATAGACAAAATCCACACATGTATAGTCCAAGGATGACAAAGCATCTTGAGTTATTGAACACATCTGTTATGAAACCAGCTCACAAAAAGATAGAAAAGAGAGATCCACGCCTTAGAATTCAGCCTCTTCGAGGGGGCAACCTCCTTTACATTACATAAATGAACAATTCTTGGATGATACAAATGACAAAACCTCCTTTCTATATATAGGAGTCTAAGGAGTCACAATATAATCCAGCCGACCTAACAATAATAATATAAAGCCACAAAAATAACAATAGAGGGATTCTATGGGGCACAGAAATAACAATATGGGGGTAATAGGGGCACAACAATATAAATAAGGGGTATAACTACAATAGTAATGGGGTAATCACTAGTATTATAGGGACCCAACATGCCCCTCTCCTTCAAAAAGTGTTGTCCTCAACTCTTGAGTAGTTGTGGATACTTCTGCATAAAATTCTCATCCTCCCATGTGGAATCTTCAGTGGATAAGTTCTTCCACTTGATAAGATACTCTGAAATTGATCGATTTCGTAGCTGTCGAGTTCTTGTTTCTGTGACTGCTTCCGGTTCCAATATAATTTTTCCTTCCTCGTCAAGTTCTGGCAATATTGTTTGAACTGGGAGCTTGTCGCCTATAACCTTCTTTAAACATGAAACATGGAAAACTGGGTGCAATCGAGAAGCTGCAGGAAGCTCCAATTTGTATGCCATAGTACCAATCTTTTGCAACACCTTGTACGGACCATAATACTTTGGTGATAATTTATTATCCTTCTTAGCTTGCTTTAGGGACATTTGCTTATATGGTTGCAGCCGTAGGAATACCCAATCACCTACATCAAAACTTCTTTCACTGCGATGTTGATCTGCCTGTTGTTTCATTCTATTTTGTGCCAACACGAGGTTATCCTTTAAGAGTTGGAGGACTTGTTGTTGATGTTCGATGTGATGTTCCACTGCCTGAACCTTAGAATTTTCTCTTAAATATGATGTGATGGATGGTGGTTGATACCCATAAAGTGCCATAAATGGGGTCATTTTTGTTGCTGTATGGAAGGAAGTGTTATACCACCATTCAGCCAGAGGCAACCATTTGACCCATTGTGTCTGTTTATCAGATACAAAGCAACGAAGATATCCTTCCAAACATTTGTTTACTATCTCAGTTTGCCCATCAGATTGAGGATGATAAGATGAGCTATGAGCTAACTGAGTACCAAGACAAGAAAATAATTCTGTCCAAAAATTTCCAGTGAAAATGGGATCTCTGTCACTTACAATAATCTTTGGGTTTCCATGTAGCTTTTGAACTGTTTCCATAAATGCAGTAGAAACTGTACTGGCTTTAAATGGATGTGATAATGCACAAAAGTGTGCATACTTGGTAAGTCTGTCAACTACCACCATGATGACACTCTTTCCCTCAGACTTGGGTAAACCTGTGATAAAATCCATTGAAACCTCCTCCCAACGTTGGCTTGGAATGGATAAAGGTTGTAATAGACCTGGTGTCTTAATTGTTTCAACTTTATTTTGTTGGAAAACCAAACATTCCGCCACAAACTTTTGAATATCTGATTTAAGGCCATCCCAAAAAAATTCCTTCTTAACCCTGTGGTAAGTTTTTAAAAATCCTGAGTGCCCTCCTAAGGGAGAAGTGTGCAATTCCATAAGAATCTTTTGTTTTAGCTGGGAATTCTTACAGAGGTATAAGCGATCTTTGTACCATAACGAATCATTTTTCCAGCTAAATGTATCAGAAGTACTGGAATCTTGTTGTAGCTTTCGAATAAGTGCCCACACTTCTTCGTCATTCTTCCATTCCTCCCTTGCTTCGTTTATCCAATCTGGTTGGATAATAGAAATGGCACACAACAATGCTTCCACATCCTCATCCTTTCTTGAGAGTGCATCTGCCACCACATTTTGCTTCCCTTTTTGTAGATGATTTCAAAGTCATAACCCAACATCTTTGTGACCCACTTTTGTTGCTCTTCAGAGGATAATCTTTGTTCTAAAAAGTATTTAAGGCTATCATGATCCGTTTTTACCTTGAAGTGTCTTCCCATTAGGTAGGGTCGCCATTTCTTAAGTGCATGGAGTATTGCCAACATTTCCTTCTCATAAATAGCTTTGCTTAAAAACTTTCCCTTGATTGGACGACTTTCAAAAGCAATGGGTCTTTCATCTTGCATTAGAACAGCACCAATTCCATTTCCTGAAGCATCACATTCCACAATAAAGGTTTTTGTGAAGTCCGGTGTAGCTAAGACCGGTGCTTGGCACATTGCCTCTTTAAGATGTTCAAAGGCCTTTGTTGCTTCCGGAGTCCATGAAAATGAATCTTTCTTCAATAATGTTGTTAGAGGTGCTGCTATTCTCCCATAATTCTTAACAAACTTGCGATAATACCCTGTCAACCCAAGAAATCCTCGCAGATGCTTTATGGATGTGGGGATTTTCCATTCCTTAATGGCTTTAATTTTGCTAGGGTCTACCTTAACTCCTTCATGAGATACAATATGACCCAAATATTCCACCTCCTGGACTCCAAAGAAACATTTGGATCTTTTTGCATATAATTGTTTCTCCTCCAATAGTTGTAGCACCCTGTCAACATGTTCAACATGATCCTTCCAAGACTTGCTGTAGATTAGTATATCATCAAAAAATACTAACACAAATTTTCTAAGGAATGGTTTGAAAATTGAATTCATCAAACCTTGAAATGTTGAAGGTGCATTGGTAAGGCCAAAAGGCATGACCAAAAATTCATAATGACCCTCATGAGTTCTAAATGCCGTTTTCGGAATGTCTTCAATCTTCATTCTGATTTGATGATATCTCGAACGAAGATCCAACTTGGTGAAGTAAATTGATCCATGCAATTCATCCAGTAATTCATCAATGACAGGAATGGGGAACTTATCTTTAATAGTGAGCTTGTTGAGCTCCCTATAATCTGGACACATGCGCCATGATCCATCCTTCTTGTGCACCAATACTACTGGAGCTGAGAAAGAACTTTGACTCGGTTGAATTATACCAGCCTCTAGCATTTCTGCAACCATACGTTCAATTTCACTTTTTTGGACATAGGGATATCTGTACGGCCTGATGTTTGGAGGAACACTTCCTGGAATCAGATGAATAGCATGATCATGATCACGCATAGGTGGGAGACCTTTGGGAGTCTCAAATACCTTGGAATGATTGTCCAAGACTTTTTGGAGATCTGGAGAAATAGATGATTCCAATGTGGAAACATCTAGCGAACATAATTGTGCAATTACACCTCTTTGCTCCTTTTTTAGAAGCTTTGTCATGCCATTAGAGCTGATTATCTTTCCTGGTTTCCCTGCAATACCCCTTAATTCAACTTCCTTTCCTTCCACAAAAAATTTCATGAAAAGTTCTTGAAAATTAAAAGCTATTGTACCCAAGGATTGTAGCCATTGGACTCCTAGTACAACATCAGCACCTCCCATTGGAATGGAAAGCATTGGGCTAGTCAATACATATTCTCCCATGGATAGCTTGATATTATGGCACTTTCCAGAGCAATTTATTGTTCCTCCATTTGCAATCATCACTTGACACTCTGGTGCTGGATATAGGAAGCAATTCAATTCTTTTGCTACCCTACAATGAATAAAATTGTGGGTGCTTCCTGAATCAATCAACACTATTACCTTTTTCTTCTTGATTTGTCCTTCTATCTTGATGGTTTGAGGAGTGGTAATTCCCGCCAATGCATTACAAGATATGGTCGGATTTATTTGTTCTTCATCTAGGCTTTGTTCCTGGAGTATATCCTCTTCTTTTGACCTTTCTTGCTCCTTTTCTTCTTCCTCTTCACAATCTATGTAGAATAATTTCTTCTCAGCACACTTATGACCTTTTGTGTATTTGCTATCACAATTGTAACAAAGCCCTTTTGCTCTTTTTTCTTCCAATTGTTGTGGTGTCAACCTTGTAGGTTGTGGAAGACTATGGGAAACAACACTTCCGTCTTTATAGTTGTGAATGGTATGCTTCCTAGTTGCCATAATTTTGCTTTCCATTTTTCTTGCTAACCTGAATGCCTTCTCTAATGAATCAGGTTCCCAAAGGCGAACATCATGTTGGATATTATCCTTTAAAGACCCTATGAACACATCAATCCTATGCTCCTCTGGAATATCTTTTACCCTTATGTTCAATTTTTGGAACTCCTCAATGTGCTCCATTATTGAACCCTTTTGTTTGAGACTTATCAATTGGCTAAAAAAAGTGTTGCTTTTTGTATCTTCATAATGTGCTATCAATTCTTCCGTAAAAATTTCCCAAGTGATAAATTTTTTACGAGAGCAAAGCCATTGATACCATACAAACTGATTTGGTTCCAAATATACAATTGCCATACGTACCTTTTGTGTGTTTTGCACATTATTGAGATCGAAGAACTGCTCCATCTGTAATATCCATGTGGCGGGATCCTTGCCATCAAACTTCCTCATATCGATTTTTGGAATATGGTGGGTCTTCGATCCAACATTAGCATCTATGGAATCATGATTAACATTACTTTTGTTCACATCATGAGTTTCCTTTACAACCTTTTCACCATTAGTAAGTATTTCTTGTAGAAAATTTGTCAAATCTGTCTTCAAATCTGCCATGTCTGTCTTCAAATCTGTCTTCAAATCTGCCATGTCTCTCTTCAAATCTATCTTCGAATCATCCATCTTAGCTTCCATGCCCTTTATCTTAGATTCCACGTCACTTATCTTAGCTTCTGTTAGCTTTTGTGAGCGTGACATTTGTTGCACTTGTTCTTGTAATTTTGATATATCATGTAGCATTTCTTCTTCTTCTTCATGAGTCATGCTAGAGCTTTCAGGTTCCTTACTAGGTGTTTGCATTTTCTTTCCTCGGGGCATAAGTTACCGATAATAATGCTTTACTTTCCGTTAAACCAAGCTTACACAAAAAATTAAAAAAAAAACTACACACCTTTTTTCAATTTACAGAAGCCTGATATTGAATCTGATGTATCTCTGTAATTTCAGATCATCCAGTTCTGAAATTGCTACCTATAGTAGCCTTCTGCGTCCTCTTTCCAATGCCACAAGTCTGAGCCAAATTGGATTCTCCAAGGAAGAGTTATGTGAAATCTCCCACAGTGACTTGCTTTTAGACTGGTTCAGTAGAGCGAACTTGTATGACGTGCCACGAGTCACTGTTTCAACCTTTGAATCTAAAACACACACACAAGAAACTACAGTCCGTCCTCTTTCTGTACCTTTTTACGAAATTTCAATCCGATCCTCAGAGAGAGAGTTATGACGATTTTCCCCAGGTCACCTGTTTTGAATGTAATTCAGGAGTCTGCAAAAAGGCCAACTTCCTCAGATCATATCTCCGAAAATATCACGCAAAAATCTCTGAAATTCGGACCCAAGGTTCAGCACCAATTCTTCTCAAATGGGTTTTTTTTGCGACTTCTGAAACATCACAGAAAAAAATGTATAGCGAAAATGCCACGATGACCTGTTTGGAGCAGCAAAACCCTAGAATCCAAAGCTCTGATACCAAATGTTATGAAACCAGCTCACAAAAAGATAGAAAAGAGAGATCCACGCCTTAGAATTCAGCCTCTTCGAGGGGGCAACCTCCTTTAAATTACATAAATGAACAATTCTTGTATGATACAAATGACAAAACCTCCTTTCTATATATAGGAGTCTAAGGAGTCACAATATAATCCAGCCGACCTAACAATAATAATATAAAGCCACAAAAATAACAATAGAGGGATTCTATGGGGCACAGAAATAACAATATGGGGGTAATAGGGGCACAACAATATAAATAAGGGGTATAACTACAATAGTAATGGGGTAATCACTAGTATTATAGGGACCCAACAACATCCAACACATTCACCAGAAGGTGCAGGACATATTGGATAAGTCCACTTCCAAGTACAAGCATCAACATGCTCAACATCAGGTTCCACACATGTTTCAAGTGGAGGATAAAGTTTGGTTCCATTTGTAGAAAGAATGCCTTGCCAGAGCCCATCGGAAGCTCAAACCACTCTAATATGGGCCATACATCATCACCAAAGTTATGGGAGAAAATTATTTTGAGCTTATAATCCCCCTAATCCTTGCTTTGCACCCAATGTTCAATGTGGAATTCCTTTGCTCATACTTCCCACCATTGTTGGACACATTAAACATTACAGAACAATTGACACCAATAGAGCTAAACCCATACTGCATGGAACAAGCCACAACTGATTAGATCATGGACACATAGAACAAGAACACTAACTAGTAGAAGATCGAACTATATGAAGTTTTTAAAGTTGGACAACTCTTGTTGATCCGTAAACTTCCATGGATATTCCACTAGACAGTTTGTCACAATAGATCTAATAATATTATATTAAAACTTTGAAAATTCTACACTATTACATTTTATTAAACTTTAAGATTTGTGGACTAAACTGCAATTAGTGCATACCTGTACATGGAAATTATGCAGAAAAATAGAGAACGAAAAAATAAACACACACTCACACACACAAGACACAAGATATGCTCTTTGGGAAACCCTTTCGAGAGAAAACCGAGCTGGAAGGTGAGGTCGCTTCACTCTCTTTCTTTGTCTGGAAATATGTCGGCAGGTACAAAGAAGTAATTCTTGTGGCCCATGGGCTTCTACAATGAACAAATCCTCTCTGTTTACTCTACCTCCTATCTCTCATGGCTATCTTTTATCAACTATGGAGCAAAATGATCTCAAATTAATGGAATCCATTTTCCTCCTAGTGGCCCGGGTATAACACAGCCTGATAGCCTACTAGTGGTTAATTTTGAGTACATCAACTCTTAACTAGAGTTACAATATAGACTCTTCTAGAGTCTTTTACATCACAAACACGTGGCTAACTCCTTCTCCATGAACAATGGGGGTTTACACATGTTGAGACGGGGTCCCCTGGGGTCAAATTTTGTAAAGTTCTGTTAAATATTGTAAAGTCTCCACATTTTGAGAACTGGAGCGCAAGTAGCATAGGTCAATAGGAGTCAAAGGGGATTTTAGAAGGTCAAATCCCCTTAGTTTGTTAAAGGGTCAAGATTTTTTGTGACCCGCCCATGGTTTGTGGACCATGGTATTGTAATGAAGAATCATATAAAAAGGAGTCATAGACAAGTCATAGGAAGGTAAGCAAGAGCATAGAAGTGCAGGATCTGGGTCTATTTTATATATTCTATACTTGGGCGAAGGGAAAGGCTCCTACATCTGTGTGAGCAGAGACCTTGGTAAGTCCACAGTTGAGTGTGTGGACCTCTGTAGCTATGTGCTCAAGGTTGGAAAGGACTGTAATTGAATATCTAAAGCATAATAAAGGCTTGTTTTGAAGAATTATCTGTGTATCTATGAATTTACTGCTTATCATAAAAAGTACTTAATAGATTCGTGAAGACATAGATATGTCACTGTATTTATATGAAGTTATGAATTTTTAGCGTATTTGGCGAAGGGCACAAATATGCTACTATCAATTTCTGCAATTTCTGGGTTTTAAGGTTTAGGGTTCGCGAAGGTCGAGAAAATCCCTAAGTTTGACAGAAACGCATCACATAATCCTTTGGATGAAAAAAAGGTTATATCATCCCCCAATACGATCTTGGGTGAGACTGCAGTGTGTGAATGCGGGTTGTTTTCGAAAGGGCCAGTAGTGTAGGGCTTTTTTGGTTAGCACAACTAACTTTGAACTTGGGTCCAAGCCCCTTCAAGCCAAAAAATGGTTCCATTGCTAGGACCGAGATCTATCTAAGCAATGTGTGATGTGGCATAAGTGGATACCGACTAAGAAGGAGATTGAAAAGTGTATATATTGGAAGCTGCATGAGTTTTCAGCTCAATAAAATAGGAATTTGTGTCTATCAAAAGAAGAGTGGTTGCAAAGATACTTTTATATAGAGGAACATGAAGATTTATTCTTCTCTTTTCTGTGTGAATTATACGAATGGCTGACTAAATTGGCGGATGGTCAACCTACTTGGAAGTTGGATAATCCTATTTGTGGACTCTAGATTTAGTGAAGTGACTAGAAGGATCGGAGAACATGATCACGAAGGATGTCGATTATTGGATTGATAATATTTTGGGAGGATTTATTACTGAGTTTGCAATTGATACATCTTCCAGTTATAGCGAATCTGAATGCTGATTTTTAAAAGGACCAAGAGGTAAGTATCTGAAGTCTTTGAAAACTTGCATTAAAATGCTATTGTGTGAGAAACGGGTTATGCTAGTAAATTGATGTTTAGACGAGACTTGACAGGAGCTACGTGAAGTGGGAGACCATTAAGAAGATATTTAGATTCAAGTGCTGAGTACAGTCCTTTGTTGGGAGCGTTTAATAGTGACAAAGAAAGTAACAGTATGAATATAACCTAAGGTACGTCATAGACAATAGATCAGGGTATTGCGGGAATACCACATCCATCCACTCCACCTCCACCATCACCTCACACACCTAGAATCCCACCTCCACCTCCACCTCCACTATTCAATATGCTTAATGCTATGTAGATGCATATATTCAAGGGTTTGGGGACATAAGACCCTGATCAAATCTAGTTTGTATTAGATGTTGTGTGGAAGTCACAAAAGATAATGGATGATGATCTGAAGAAAGTGCAGATGGTCACAACATTGCAAGATAGGGTTCTGAGTTTGTATATTAAGTATAGTACGACTCATCCAGCTGAGTTGTTGAAAGACACAAAAGATGTGCTGAAGAATGAATTCAGGAAACCTAAGTCTCAAGCCTAGTCTGTGACTAAGGTAAAGGAAATCAAGAAGAAGGTGAATGAATCTACATGGGGTTTTGATCAAAGGCTGAAATGTCTGCTACAACAGGATAATATGCAGATCTAGGATGATCAACATAAGGATTGGTATATTGCGTCGGTGTTACCTGATTTGATATTTCCATTATCACAACAGAAGGTTGGATCACAGGATGAAGCATTAGAAATTTCTATGAAGTTGGAGGCTTCACCTATTCAGGAAACAAATTTGGGAGTGCAGCAGATTCAGTCGCAATTGGCTAGCTTGGGTATGGAGTTGCAGGATCTCAAAAAGGGAAAAGAGGTCTAAAATAAAATCCACGTAGAAGTATGGTGCTTAAAGTGAAAAGGGAATGGTCACGACAAGGATCACTGCCCGGTATATCAGAACTACCTGATTGGGGGAGGTCCTATCCCCTTGAAGCTGAAAAATACCACTAGATCGGGTACTGGTGTAGTGCCATGGTGCACTATCTCCTAGATAATAGGAAAACGCTCAACAGAAAATTGCCATCTATTGCATAAATTCTTATAGACTCTGCAACAACTATTTTGCAATTTCTGTAAGTATGTAGGCCATGATGAGCACAATTATCGAAGCTATGAGTTAATGATGGACATAACTCTGACATATAGAGTACAGGATGAGACATGTCCTTAGCAAGATCAAGGCGCAACTGCTGTTATAGCACCATTTACCACCCTTGGTAGATTTTATGCTCTATGATATGGCCTAGGGCAAACCTTCCCTACCAGACTTGGTCCATTTTCTAAAAAACAATGTTTTAAATCCCATACGTGATTATGCCCTATTGAAAGCACGTGTACACGTGGGTAAACCTATACCCAACCCGTGTATATGTGTTAAATATTAAAAAATGTATAATCTCCCTTAATTCGGGTGGGGTTTATGGGTTTGAACGGATACCCACCTACTATAGCCTATGGAACAAATATTTCCTAGCTGAAAAACCTAATTTGGAGAAGTATAAATACATCTCCATGGGAAGGCCTAAGAAGAGGAGGAAGGTATATTAATATTATAGTTGATTACATCCTTGATCAACTATGAAGATATCCATGTGCCTTCTGCACTCCCAAGTGATAGGAAACCCATGTTTCCTTCTTGATATGTTCATCATCCCTTCATGACATCCTTCTGTATACTTATGGAGGAGGATTGCCTGGGCAGGACGGATCCAGAGGACAGTTTTGTTTGGAGCCGACAGATGACTTAGGTTGTAGTTCTTCCTTATTCTTTAGCATACATTAATAAAGAGGCACTGTCTTGTTCCTGATCATTACGGTCTTTATGCATTAATTTATGTCTTGATTTTCTTATAAAACCTCATGTTAATGCTTATTTTCTTACATGCTTATATGATCTAACCTTGATATCATGAACATTCTTTCAGTTATTTTTGGTGTATATGCTTTGCCTTGAACGAATTGTAGGTCTTAAAGCGCAAGGAAGAAGAAGAGGGTTTGAACCCTAGAGGAATGACCTCAAATGTAGGACCTACGGGTAAGACCTTTTGTACCAAGTTTAACTGTTTAAGTATTAGGACTACTTGTTTATGTGTCTCTTTATGTTGTATGCCCTCCGCTCTGTTAGGGTTCTCAACCCAAGACCCTAGGGTGATTCTACTCGAAACAACTGCAGCACGTGAAGAATCCCAGGGATGAGGAAGAGGATGAGGGGGAGGAGCTTTAAAAGGTTGTAGATAGATTATTTGTTACAATTATGGTGAATTAGGCCACTTTCCATGGGATTCTCAAAACCTGACACACCCCTCTTGTCAATATTGCTGACATTTTGAGCACGTTATAGAAGAGTGTTCTGTGCTCATCGCAAATATGCAAGAGAAGAAGAACCAGTAGCCCACCTAGAGCATCCAAATGATGAGATTAGAATTGCAAAAATATGGGCCCAACATTAATATAGTTACATGAAGAAGTATAGCTACCGGGGAGGATATAGCCACAGGAAGAAACCAGAAGAAAATGTATAGCTGCGCAAGGCTACTGACAAAGATGCTGGGTTTGATTTGCATAAAGAAAAGGAAACTTTTATGGAGGCAAAAAATAGCTTTGCGGATTTAGGAGCTTCCAAATCAAAGACTCAAAATGCATGAATGAAGAAGCTTGAAGAGGCCATTGGTGCATAAGAAATAGATCCTTCAGTGTTAACATCCTTCTTACACACTTTCCTGAAGCTCCTAAGGGACCAAAAAGCAGTAGAAGGACTGCAAGAGTTGATAGGCAACTGCACTGGCAAGGGTAAGCCACTACCTGAATGTCACACATTGCATAAAATAGACAAAGGTAAGAAAAGGACTATTCGAGAGATGAGATTGACTGTACAAATTGGAGAATTTGAAACGGATGAGGTGATCCTTAATCTAGGATCTGATGTGAATGTTTTTCCTGAATAAATATGGGAAATAATGGGAAAGGCAATTGTACAGTTGTCCCAAATTTAGCTTCGAATGACGAACCAATAGAATATTATTCCTATGGGGTACTTACATGGAGTAACTATAGACATTTAAGAGGCACACACTATAGCTTATTTTGAAGTAATAGAAATAGTGGATGACAGTAATCCCTACCCGACATTTCTTGAAATTGATTGGCCATTTGATATGAATGCGGTCATCAACCTGAAGAAGCACATCATGACATTTGAAAAGAAGGAACTGAGAGTGATTTTTCCATTGGATCCGATCGAGGGTGCATAGTGTATTGAACTAGTCCAAGATTACTGTTACACAGTAATTTGTCACCATTGCTCACCGTCCCTATCGCCCCGTTCCCGTACATTGGAGAACGCATTCCGGGACCTGTGAGCAGTGACATAACCTAAAAAGACTTGAATTATGTTCCCCTGAGTATGTACTTCATGTTCCCTGAAGACACCTTTTGCAAATTATCCCTGAAAAGTGCTCTTTTTCCATTGGCGCAAGTCCACAGTGTCTCACCCGCGCCAATCACTGAGATCCTCAAAAGGGGGCGCGACCATTGGCGCTCTGTCACAGAACAACACCCGTGCCAACCCAGTTTGGTAATGATTTTTGACAAACGCGCGCCCATATGTTTTTTCCCTTCAGATCACGAAGTCTTTTGAGGGTAAAATCCATCGGATAGAGGTCGAGAGTCATCATCTATCCTCATCATCTATCTTTTCAAAGATAATGCCAATCCTCAATGGGTGTCCTGGTTCATTGAATCTTCCTCCTCTCTCCATCTATAAATGTTTGTCCTCATGCATTAGACAAGCTAGTTTTGGAGTAATGCTAGTTGTGATTATGCTTGTCATGAGTGATAGTGATGCATAGAGAGGTTATGCTGCCGGAGAGGAGGTATATTGCAAGACACACATAGCTGCTCGCCTAGCCAGAGGAGAGGTTCAACGTCAAAACCTTGGTTGTATCTTTTCCCGTCTATTATTCATTAATGAACGACTGCTGTTATGGTTCCAATCTCATCGTCTATTATAATGATGTTTGGTTTATTTCCTTTCTGACTGAAATATAGTTGTGCCTTGGTGGATTTTATGCTTGTATCTGTTTCTTCCTTTGCATGTGCAGGTGTCCGTTCGCGAGGATCGCAAGGATTATGACCTACTGGAGCAAGGGGAGCGGGAATATCAACTCTGCTTCGACAATAGCGTTGGACTCCAGGTTGGTCTTCTTAATTCACCTTTAGTGTACAACTAGGAACTTGCGTAGCAGCGTGAATCGATTGTGGCTAGTTCTGTTTTAGGCTAGTGGGATCACCTCTGTCCGCAGAGGGGATTTACCTATCCAACAATTTGGCGACTCCACTAGGGAACATAATGCAAGTGTTTTTAGGTTATGTCACTGCTCACAGGTCCCGGAATGCGTTCTCTAATGTACGGTAACGGGGCGATAGGGACGGTGACCAATGGTGACAAATTACTGTGTAACAATTACTATGAGGAGGATGATATTGAGCATATCTATAAGCTTACTAGGTGAAATGAGGATTGGGTCAAACCTACGATGGATGGATGAATTAATTGGGAAAAGGAAAACTCCTATAACTCAAATTTTGATGAGGAACTCGAGCATCGGGAGAATAGATTGCATGAATTATCAATATTGCGATGCAACAAGCTTACTAAATTAATCTGATGTATATCTAGAGAGGTACACAATTTACCATATTATGATGGATTATAAGATGCAAATTTTCTTTTGGATAAATTTCAAAGGGATGTACCAGAGGAGCATCTTTTCCAGGAATTGGAAATCGCACTGAGAGCTATGCCTGTTAGATGGTGGGGTACACATAAGAACAATTTTACATATTGGAAGGAGTACTGAAGGTTGATGAAGTTGTGGTTTGGATATGCCAATACCTCCATGGCTGAAAAATATGCAAGAAAGGACAATCCGTGTAAGCATCTAGATCATTGGACGAAATCATGGGGAGAGGAACCGCATCCTAAACGGGTGCACATATTTTTCCACACTTTGGATACTATTCTGATGAACTGCTATTTAGAAACAGAGTTGCAGCAGAAAACTGTAGAGTGGGATGTTCTAAAGGAAAGGTTTCCATTAACATTTAGTTTTCAGGATGGATTCAAATGTATTGATGAAGCATTACAAGGAATCAAGGTTGCAATATTCAGAATCCCTGTAGAGCCTATCACAAGGGTACAACTAGATTGGAGTATGCAGCTACACCATGCTTTGGAATTCTATAGAGTTACCATAGAAGAAGGCGAGGAAGACCCCACGAATATCAATATCCATGAGTCAGAGGGACAACGCAAAGTTGCTGGCCCTAAGGTAGATTTTTTTGACATCTCAAAACCATTGAATACCAAGAAAGTGAAAATTTGATTGGAAGCTCAATCGATGTTTACGAATATAGGTGATTACTGGGATGAGCACATAGTTGAAAAAATTGTGGAGTTATTACAGAAATATCAGGACTTGTTTGCAACAAAGCTCTCGATAGTAGTGATCTGGGTGTTATAAAGATCAATCTGAAGCAAGATGCAAAACTGATAAAACAACGCCCATACTAGTTGAATCCTAAATACAAAGAAAAAATGCGCGAAGAACTAGATAAGATGCTTGCAACAGGGACTATTGAGCCTGTAGAAGAATCAGACTAGGTTAGTCCTATGGTGGTTTAGGAGAAGACGACGAAGGGTGAAATCCAAATCTACGTAGATCTAAGGAATTTGAATGATGCTTATGTACATGATCCATTCCCTACACCATTCATAGTTGAAGTATTGGAAAACATTGGAGGCCAAGAATCCTACTTTTTTATAGATGGGTTCTCAGGTTATCACCAAATCAAGATCACACTAGAAGATCGAAGTAAGACTACCTTCGCCACAGAATGGGGCTCTTTTCTGTATATAGTTATCCTCTTTGGACTTAAGAATGCCCTTGCGATATTTTCTACAGTGGTAGTTGCAGCCTTTAAATAATTTATTCATAAGTTTTTGGAGGTTTCTTTTGATGATTGGACGATGTTTAGATTAGTGAAAAATCACATTTCAAGTCTTAGCCTAATGTTGGATACTTGTAGGAAGTATCAGACATCCCTTAATCTGAAGAAGTGCATATTTTGTGTACCATATGGGATACGTTTAGGCCACATTGTTTGTAAGCAAGGACTAATGGTGGACCCTGCTAAAATTGTAGTAATTATCAATTTGGATCCTCCAAGGAATGTAAAACAGTTGCATGCAAAATTGGTCCATACAAGATACTATAGGAAGTTCATCAAGGCATATGTGCAGATCATTCCACCCATGGAAAAATTATTGAAGAAGGATGCAGTGTTTTCTTGGGATGATGATTGCCAGAAAATATTAGATGTGTTGAAGGAAAAAATGGTTACAACACCTATTCTAGTGTTCCTTGATTGGAAGAAGGAATTCCATGTACATGTATATGTGTCCTGCATATCGTTAGGAGCAATGTTAACCCAACTAGGTGCAAGAGATATCAACCATCCAATTGCATTTGTGAGCATAAAGTTATCTAAGGAAGAAAACAATTATTCAACCATGGAGCGCGAAGGGTTGGCGATGGTATATGTGCTCCAGAAGTTCAAGAATTATTTGTTGGGTGCGCACTTGAAAATGTACACAGATCATTCCACTTTGAAGTACCTTGTCAAAAATCTTATGTTGGGGGGGGGGGCGGAATTTGTAGATGGTTACCTCTATTCCAGGAGTACAAATTTGAGGTAGTTGTGAAGCTAGGGAGATTAAATATTGGATAGGATCACCTTTCATGGATTGAGAATGGAGATGAGATTACAAGTCTTGAGGAAGGATTGCTTGATGCGCATCTCTTTGATGTGTGCATTGCAGATGAACACTTTGCAGATATAATCCAATTCCTATCTATAGGTACAACCCCTGAAGGATATGTTATCACTGTAAAAATTCCTTAAAAAATTTGGACAACTTACATGGTTTCTCAATTCTTGTATCAGTCATGGTCAAGTCATGGTGAAGTCATTTTTATGTTTTAGAGTCTAAGTCATAGGGTTAGAGTCTCATGTCCATCTTCAAATAAAGTTTGACAGCCTCATTCCATGTCCTAGAAGCCTCACCATGTGTTTAGAAGTCATATCTCACATCATTTTGGAGAAATTTTAAAACTAGCTATGAAATCAGTGTTTTCGTAGCGCGCTACGAAACCCCTGTAGCAGCCTGTTTTAGCAGAAAAACTGTTTTTACTAGTTAACTTCGAAACGCTTTCCTGAGCAGCCGAGAACTTAATTTTTTAAACTGAAAGAGGCTTTTCTTTCCAACATGCTGCACTACAAAAACCTCTTTCAGTTTCTTCAAATCCATTATTATCTGGGAGAAATGAAGGACCAAACTTGCGCTACGAAACTGCTGTAGGTGCAGTTTTCTACAAGCTTATTTCTCTGTTTTACACCTGTTTTTCAAAGACACATTCTCGGCGGTAGGAAAAGTGTTTCAAAAACCCAAGAGAGGTTTTTGTTAAGCACGGATTGGTTCACAAAAACCTCCTTCATTTTTTCCAAATACATTTTTTACGAGAAGTTATGACCTCTGTCCCAAGACCTATTTTTCAGCCAGAACAGAGCAAGGGACAGTTACCTGTTTGACACGTGTTTTTCAAGGACAGATTCTGAACAGCTGGAGGAATGTTTTAAAAAACCAGGAGCGGTTTTTGTTCTAGACAACATGGGCTACAAAAACCTCCTTCAGTTTCGTAAAATGTGTCATGGATGAAGAGATAAAGGCTTTGTCCCACGTGCCATTTTCAGGGATCCTAAACCTAAAAACAAGGAAACATGTTCCCTAATTTCTAGGGTTTGTCTTCAGCAGTCAGATGACCACGTGGGAGGCTTCATCAAATTCGACTTCTTGAGGTTTCAAGTTGTCAAATAATGCTTTAAATGCTTAGATAAGGTTGTTGAATCATGATAAGGAGTTACACTCCTAGTTGTATTAGGTCTCTAGGACTGCTAGTTAGGTGTCATTTGCATTTAATAGTTAGTTTTGAGTATCATTAGGTGTCAGGTCAGGTAGAATTCGAATTTTTCTCATCCTAGAAGAGGAATCTAAGTTGTGTAAAGAGATCTATATATAGCAGAAGAGCTGATGTACAAAGGGTTGGAAATTTTTATGGAAAAGCTTGTATTTGGCATATGTAAGACTCATTTTCAATAATACATGCTTGACTTTGCTTCTCAGGATTCATGAAGGGTTTTTTATGTTCAGAATATGTGATGTTGTCATTTTCTTAATTATTACAGTGGTATGGATGTGTAATCACTCAGAATTCACTGAATGTGCTCTGACTTCCTGTATGCATGCATAAACTGTGTGGTCCCAAATGAGTTTATGTTCTGAATATTCAAACGCTGAATGCCCTGACTTCCATGTAAGGTTGAATTCATTGTTATATTGAGGTGTTGTTGACTCCATAAGCCCAATGGATGTTTACTGATCATGTTCAACCATTCATATTTTTCATACTTGTTTCATAGAGTTAGCCATCTAATCTTTATCAAAATCATTAACCTTTGAGAAAGCCCTCTCAGGTTGAGGAGGCTAAGCCTCAGCCAAAAGTTGGTTTGAAATAGTTACTTGAAGTCTTCCTGGTCTGCAGCCTTCCAGGGCTTGATTTTGAGATAACATTTTGGTGCGTCTGCCGAGAGTCTGAAGATTATTCATTCCCGAAATCAATGGCTGAACTTCTGAAGGTAGCAGGAGCTCAGACATCATTTTGAGGCTGCAAAACTACCTTGGCGACTCCACACATCGAATAAGAAATTGGAAGGTGACTCCACTGCTAGAAGATCAGTAGCTTGATGAAGTTTCAAGATGAGTTCCACTGCAAGAATGAATGCCAGGTATGCTCCTATGAATCGGTCTCATATCCCTGGTTTTCCAAATCCTATGCCAAAGGTTGATTGGTTAGAGGATCTTCCGATATTCAAAGATGAAAAGAAAGACAATGCTGCTCTTCATTTGGTTAGGTTTCATATGCATGTACGCAGTCTTAAGGTTCATTTCCCTGAAGATTGTCTCATGAGGATGTTTATGACCACTTTAGAAGGAAAAGCATGGTCTTGGTATAAAAGTTTGGAAAATGGTTCATTATATTCTCTTGCTGATTTCCATGATGTGTTCTATGACATGTATAAAGAGTGTCATCCCTCCTTATTGCTGGTCAAAGATTGTTGTAAACATTCTACGAGTTTTATTTAATATTTGGAGGATTGTTATGATGATGATGAATTTATGGATGAAGAAATTTTAGAGGCTCTTCATAACAATGCATTTCTGCACCAAGAAGAAAGTATAACATCTCATGAAACGCAACATGAAGAGCAGCAGGGGTTCACTTGTGAAAACCATGTTTCATCCTTTGATATGAATGAAGAGATGCAGCAGTATTCTCAGTCTTCGAATCATAATGAATATGAAATTGATTGCAAACACCAAGAAGAAGTACCGGAAGATAGCTTTTATAACCCTCAGGCAGAGGAAAAGGTTGTTCATTTTTGTTATTCCTTACAGCAGCTTGCATCAAAGAATGATCTTTATAATGAAGAAAATTACATTGTTTGTGGGCATCATGCAGAAAGGCAGTTGGATAGCACATCAAAGGGGTCTTGTATGGTTGAGAATCAGTTGTCTGAAGTTTTAGAGTGTTATGAGAATCATCAAACTAACCATGTGTTTTTTGACCCTATAGCTGACTACATGGAAAAGATTTACTGTTCAAGCTTCCAATTATATGTTCATCTTGAAGAACAGTTACACCTCATGCTTCCTTGGTTATTTCAGTATCTGGTTTATTTATGCTTCAAGCACAGTAAGGAGATCCAAGTTTCAGATCAGATTGATGATTGGCTTCATTGGAAGTATCATGTTGCTTGACCTAAAGTGGAAATTGGGGCTAGTAGGTAGGTAGGAAAATGCAAATAAGCTCAGGGTAGGTTGACTGAGCATCTATTTCAGTAGGTGCAGTTTGAATTCTTCTTACAAAAAATCATTCAAGGCTTGAGGAGCAGATTGGGCAGAAGTTCAAAGTTTTCTTCTAGAGGATGGATAGCGGCACTGGAGCTACAAGTTCTTAATGTACCACAAGGGCACACTATCCCTAGTGGAGCCACTGTTATCACTGTAAAACTTTCTTAAAAAATTTGGACAACTTACATGGTTTCTCAATTCTTGTATCAGTCATGGTCAAGTCATGGTGAAGTCATTTTTATGTTTTAGAGTCTAAGTCATAGGGTTAGAGTCTCATGTCCATCTTCAAATAAAGTTTGACAGCCACATTCCATGTCCTGGAAGCCTCACCATGTGTTTAGAAGTCGTATCTCACATCATTTTGGAGAAATTTTAAAACTAGCTATGAAATCAGTGTTTTCGTAGTGCGCTACGAAACCCCTGTAGCAGCCTGTTTTAGCAGAAAAACTGTTTTTACTAGTTAACTTCGAAACACTTTCCTGAGCAGCCGAGAACTTAATTTTGCAAACTGAAAGAGGCTTTTCTTCATAACATGCTGCACTACAAAAACCTCTTTCAGTTTCTTCAAATCCATTATTATCTGGGATAAATGAAGGACCAAACTTGCGCTACGAAACTGCTGTAGGTGCAGTTTTCTACAAGCTTATTTCTCTGTTTTACACCTGTTTTGCAAAGACACATTCTCGGCGGTAGGAAAAGTGTTTCAAAACACCAAGAGAGGTTTTTGTTAAAAACGGATTGGTTCACAAAAACCTCCTTCAGTTTTTCCAAATACATTTTGTACGAGAAGTTATGACCTCTGTCCCAAGACCTATTTTTCAGCCAGAACAGAGCAAGGGACAGTTACCTGTTTGACACGTGTTGTTCAAGGACAGATTCTGAACAGCTGGAGGAATTTTTTAAAAAAACAGGAGAGTTTTTTGTTCTAGACAACATGGGCTACAAAAACCGCCTTCAGTTTCGTAAAATGTGTCATGGATGAAGAGATAAAGGCTCTGTCCCACGTGCCATTTTCAGGGATCCTAAACCTAAAAACAAGGAAACATGTTCCCTAATTTCTAGGGTTTGTCTTCAGCAGTCAGATGACCACGTGGGAGGCTTCATCAAATTCGACTTCTTGAGGTTGCAAGTTGTCAAATAATGCTTTAAATGCTTAGATAAGGTTGTTGAATCATGATAAGGAGTTACACTCCTAGTTGTATTAGGTCTCTAGGACTGCTAGTTAGGTGTCATTTGCATTTAATAGTTAGTTTTGAGTATCATTAGGTGTCAGGTCAGGTAGAATTCGAATTTTCCTCATCCTAGAAGAGGAATCTAAGTTGTGTAAAGAGCTCTATATATAGCAGAAGAGCTGATGTACAAAGGGTTGGAAATTTTTATGGAAAAGCTTGTATTTGGAATATGTAAGACTCATTTTCAATAATACATGCTTGACTTTGCTTCTCAGGATTCATGAAGGGTTTTTTATGTTCAGAATATGTGATGTTGTCATTTTATTAATTCTTACAGTGGTATGGATGTGTAATCACTCAGAATTCACTGAATGTGCTCTGACTTCCTGTATGCATGCATAAACTGTGTGGTCCCAAATGAGTTTATGTTCTAAATATTCAAACGCTGAATGCCCTGACTTCCATGTAAGGTTGAGTTCATTGTTATATTGAGGTGTTGTTGACTCCATAAGCCCAATGGATGTTTACTGATCATGTTCAACCATTCATATTTTTCATACTTGTTTCATAGAGTTAGCCATCTAATCTTTATCAAAATCATTAACCTTTGAGAAAGCCCTCTCAGGTTGAGGAGGCTAAGCCTCAGCCAAAAGTTGGTTTGAAATAGTTACTTGAAGTCTTCCTGGTCTGCAGCCTTCCAGGGCTTGATTTTGAGATAACAGGATATACGATGCAACAAAAGAAAGAATTGGTGGTCAGGGCTGCATATGTTTTTGTCATTGCAGGGCACTTGTATAAAATGGGCTTAGATGAAGTTCTGTGTAGGTATGTCCCAGATTATGAACGACAAAGTATCCTTGTTGAAGCACATGGAGGAGTTGCTAGAGGAAATTATGTGGGAAGAGAAACTACGCAGAATATCCTACAAGATGTGATATGGTGGCCAACTGTGCACAAGGATTACAAGGAATATTGTAGGGCGTGTGATGTTTGTTAGAGGACCTGGAGGCCATTGCAAAGGGATGAATTACCTATGAACCCACAAGTTTCTCTACAGACATTTGACAAATGGGCAATAGATTTTTTAGGGCCTATTCAGCCACTAGGAAAGAAGATAGGAGAAAATACATCAACATAACGACAAAATAATTAACCAGGTGGGCTGAGGCGTAGCCTGTGAAGGATTGCAGCGTGACAACAACTAAGAAGTTTATATTTGAATACATTTTGTCTAGGTTTGACTGTCCTAATATTTTGATGAGCGATAGGGGTTCACATTTCCTGAACGAAACGATTGTTGGTTTTCTTGAATAATTTTAGATGTATCACCAGAAGAACACACCGTATCATCCTCAAGAAAATGGCACAGTTGAAGCCTTTAATAAAATCCCTGAGAATGCTTTAATGAAGATCTGTAATGCAAATAGTTATGATTGGGATGTGCGCATATTAGTTATTCTTTGGGCATTTTTGTAGCGGCTACAATAACCCTCCAAAATTTTGCCTTAGCTTAGTTTTGGAGCCTCCCTACCAAACTTTCACAACACCTTGTCTTGCTTCGTCAAGTACACAAGCTTCATTGTTTTTCTTGTAGAAAGGCAGCCTGTCGATCGTCATATGTTGTTCATTTAGACTTGGTCCAGCTGCAGGGTGAGCAGATCCCTAAGAAATTTCGCAATTCTAGAGGGCAACCGGCCTTCCCTCCAGAAACTATGCAATTTTGTCTGGAAGCCTGCTAGGCTCCAGAATTGCGCAATCCTGTCAGTCACGCTTCACAAATAAAACTGGACAATCCTTCCCAGTAGGGCTTCTCAGTCTAGGAATTGTGCAATCCTGGGAAACACTCAAATTCTCTGCCCAGAAATTGCGCAAATATCCTGGGCAACCAACCCAGCTCCTATCCAGAAATGCACATTTTCTCCCAGCAGTTAAGCAGCCTCATGCATGAACAATTGGGTTGACCAATTCCACCTGGGACCAAGGAAAATTGACTTGCATGCATGACTTGGTTTTTCCCAGAATAGAAAAAGTAAACATGCAAAAAGATTCCCATGATTTAGGGAGCTATTTTTAGTAGCCAAAGGTTACATGAAAAATCATTTTAGAAACTTTCCTCCAAGTGTCTATTTTTCCTAGATTTGTGGCATGCACGTCACGAGCTCAAACATATTTATTCGAAACATCAGAGATCATTATCTCACATCAATATTGGAGCTCTAAGATCCCATAGCACATCCAGGACTCTTCGACACATCTGACACATCTGACTCATCTATTCATGGGTAAGTGGTCTCAACTCATATTTTTCATCATTTCTGTCGCTTTTGGTGTTTTCTCTTGTGTGAGTGTTTTTTTCTTGATTTATTTGAACACTTTCTATCGTTTACATGCATACTAGCTTGTATTAGCACCGTTTCAGTTTTTGTTGCTATCTCACCGTTGTCGCATGCATGAAACTGTTTTGCACGAATGGTCGCAGATTCAGCGACTCGCTTCACCCACATTGGTGAGCTCCAGTATTGTAGCAATAATGCTACAACTCCTGGGGCTTCCTGTCTCTTACTTTTATCAACCCGGTAGTTCGTACAAACTTGGAAGCGACGGTGCTATATGCACAAGTACTAGCTCTTGTCGCAGCTGTCACTTGGTCAGCTGGCACAAGTCCGCTAGGGCTCAAGCCAACTTCTATAGGCTCTCAGAAGAAGCTTGCTAAATGATGGACGAAAGCTATTCTCAAAGGAAAGCTAATTTACTTGACAAAAATGAACTGAAAGCAAATCAAAGCATAGAAACCTAGGAAACCCTAATTTGACTAGTCTAACCTCTATAATGCAAAGAATGTGAATGAAACTTCTACCAATGCTGCCATTACCTCTAATAAGTGAAAATGCATAAATCTAAGCTGCTTGCATCTTAAAAGACATGTTTTTGTATTTTTTCTTTAAGTGGATGGAGTGATTGTGACTTTGTGCTTATTAGGGTTTGGTTGTGCAGATGTGATGTAGAAGGAAGGAAAGCGCGGGAAAGGTTGGGGAGGCTAGGAGAGGTCCCCAGGGATCCTTAGCATCCATCCACATAGTTTCCTCACGTTCAGAGGCTCAGCAACCGAGTGAGTGGCCTCCTACAGGATGTCTGCAGGGGATCCTACAGGAAACTCAGAGGTTTCTACAGGAAGTCTACAAATTGCTACAGGATGACCTACCGTGGGTGTTTGAAGTGATGGTGGAGTGATGGAATGGTAGGGGGAGATATGTAAGGTAGGAATAAGGCTGGTGATGGCTCAGGAGTGGAGGAGTAGGATGGGGAACGAGTGTAGGGAGTAGGTTGGAAGATGGAGGGCTATATCAACGAAAGGTCTAGAGAATGAAGTTACGTGAGGAGTGGAGGAATTTGGGAGATAACAGAGCGGAGCAGAGGTCAAGGATGTGGTTGCATGCGTGATCAAGATGAAGGAGGAGGTAATGGAACGAGGGAGAGCAGTGTAAATGAAACAAATGGCTTATGACTGTCACCAAGACAAAGATTCATTAACCTAGGCTATCTGTGCTATGAATTCAATGAACAACAATCCAAAGCGTGAAGAGAAATGTGCATGAAGCTGTGATGAAGGTGTGTGGTGCAAGTGTGAAGTACATGAAAGAATCTAACATAACCGTGACTGTGTTGCAGCAAGCATAAAGTAAAGAAATGCGTATTTTTGTGGTTGGTATAGGCTGCACTCCAATCTCCAAACAGAGATGGCAGTGGAGGCTTTCTCAACCATTTTCCTTGGAGCTCCGATGTATTATCAACCTGCTAATCTAACTAAGCAACTAAAAACATTTCAACCATAAGCTAAACTCACTCAAATTCATAAAACTAACTCAGCGAACCTGTAATTTCGAATTGCATGGTAAAGCAATGAACTAAAGTGCTGAAACGAAAAGTAAATAACACTACAACAAAGGGGATCTATGGCTCTCAGGTTGGGCCCTAACCTGAGAGCTATAGTTCCCTTAGCAATTCAGAATGAGATCAAAATCTGCCTTCTTTATTCATAACCAAAAATCTGATGTCATGCCAAAACTGGCTTACAACAAGAACTAGCACCGAGCTGTAGCTCGTACTTCAAAATTACAAGAGTAATGCAAAAGTTCAAAAAGCTTCTATTCAAGGCTACGGCCTCAGTATTTATGCAAAATGATAATCCAACAGGTTTCCTTGATTTGAGGAACTCGGCTGTCCAACTGAAGGTTAAACTGGTGATCCTGTAGAACAGTTATAACTGCTGTTCCTGTAGAACAGTTGGCTGCCTCTATGCTCGGTGGGGAGATTGGTTGGAGCTCGGAGCTACGGTGGGAATCACGAGGAAGGTCCCCAAGACTGTGGACATCCTCTCTTAAAAACCAGCAATGCCACCTCACTGTCTCTTTGTCTCCTTTCTCGTGGTATTTTCTCCCTTTTAATGCCAAAAACCTGAAAGCATCATGCATTAGTCACGTAGATAATATGTCTACCCTTCTTCCTACAAACAACATGAATAAACTAAGAAATGCATGCATAAGCAATAAAAGGTGAATGGTTTGAGCAAGTAAAATAGGCCAAAATGAGCCCAAATTGTACCAAAAATTGGGGCTCATCACACATGCATATTGATCTATTTACTGAATCCTTCATTCAATATTTTCATGGATGATCAATCACTTCTACTTTCACTTAGTGTCACCATGCATTCACTTTCACACTTGCTTTCAATTTCTCGTCGGCGAGTCTGGCTAGCCTTGGCCCGAAATCTACCTCACCGAGACAACATTGCGCAATACGTGGAAGGAAGGCTCTATCTTCCTCTCTAGAAATGCGTACTTATACCCAAGCACTCTCCTCTAGGAATTCTTAGTGCATTTCTAAGGGACACTGACTGTTGGCCCGAAAAATTACGCAATGCAGTCCCTAACCTTGCACTCATTGCTAGCTGGAATCGCGCATTTCACAATCCCAACAGTCAGAAATCAGTCTGGATTGCACATTGCACAAATATAATAGCTAGTGTTAGCTCCCAGACAACCCAAAATACCTTTTGTACAGTTCTGGCATCTAGTCACCCAGCCTCCAAGAAGAAATTGGCAATATTTTCCTATCATTCCCCGAATTTGCTTTGGTTTTCGCTGACAAATTTCTTGCCATGCATGTCGCTTTGTCTCTAGATCTGTCAACTATTCCTCTGCCTCTTAGTAGTACAGAATTAATGGCCTCCAAGACAACAGGATCAAAGGACACTAACAGAAGTGCAACTAGAGTAGCAGTTGAACGGATGTCCGCATATCTACCTATCTATGAAGATACCAAGTTGTTTCTAGAAAAGGACATCAAGCTGAAATGGTAAGAGGTCAATGAAGCATTTGTAGGCACTTTTAGGGAAGATCTCGAAGACCACCAGGTGTATGTGAACATTCACAAGTCTTGCTTGTACCGGATTGCATGCAGATACCCCACATTCCCATGCGCAGACATGATACATTGGATCGTCTCGCACACTGATCCTGAGACAATGAATTTGAGCCGTGTTAGCAGGAAGAAGCTGGTGACCTTCTGGGCACAGGATTATGATGAGATGTATTAGATGTCAGAGCCCATGAATATCATGGAGAATCCTTTCAGCTTACCCAGTAGCAGTGTCAAATCCAAAGACATTTTAAAGAACTGGGAAAAAGAGCCGGCTAGATTCAGGATGACACCTAACTAGATCTACAATACGAAGATATTGCAGAAGGCGTATCAATACTTGGTAGAATTGTTTGTAGACTTTTTCTGTACACTCTAGAAGGTAGAGTATCATTATGGTACCACAATCCTCTGCCTAATTCAATCCATAATTGGAGGGAGTTCAAGAAGTTGTTCTTGGATAAATGTGTTGATGGTAAAACTCCCACTATGTTGCTCAAAGAAATCGGGAATGTTAAGATGGGGGAAAAGGGAAAAGTGAAGGATTTTAATCAAAGGTTTACATGCTGTTGAATAAATTCCTTGCATATGTTCAACCATATGATATTATCACTAAATATTACAACACAACTACCTTTCCTACTAATATTTCCATGTTTTGTTAAAAGAGCTACAAAAGATACATTGGCTTTGAACTTTGCATTAGCAATTGTTGTTGAAGAAGACTTGAGTTCTATTGGATCCATTGATAATCAAGAATTTTCTAAAGACTCCAAAGACATCGGTGAGAAAACTCAAATCCCTTCCACTAAATCCAAAGAGAAAGATTCTTTTGATGTGGAAATATTGGATGAATCTTTGAAGTTGCTCACTAATGAAGTATCTAAACTAAAGAGGAAGCTAGGTGAGGCCACTACCAACAATAAGTATTTCAAGCTTCATTTCTTTAAGAAGAATAAAAATTTTCAACCATCTAAATCTTCTTAGAGTTCCAATGTTGTGTTTAATGTTGAAAGCTTGGGCATGGACAAATTCTTTACTTTCCATTAGGAGAGGCATTTAGGAGAAAACATGTCCCTAATGGAACCATAACATGACTGCTATGATGACAAACATTGTAGAGACTTTATTAGTAGAGGAGTAGTCTGAGCAGACTGAAGAAGCAAATGAATCTGCCATGACCAAGGAAAGTTTACATGTTGGGCATTCAATCAATACATTTGGTATCAAATATAACAATGATAAACAAAGTGTTGATGAACCACTAGTGAGTGAGTCTCCTCCTCAACAAACAATTGAGAGATATAATTTGAGGAGAAAATTAGGACCAATTTCTAAGAAAGAGCTTAAAAAGAAATTATTGTGAAGGATTCGACCACCTACTAATCCTACTCAGAGTTTGAAAATAAGTCTGGAAGTGCTCCTACTCCTAAGAACACTTCCACGAACAACAAAAGTAATTCCATCACTTTGAAAGCTTCAAACGAAGCTTCATCACCATATGCTTTAGCAAAGATTGTTAGAAATGAAAGTATCGATTATAATATTGTTGAGGATATGAAAAGAGATTGTGCCAATATTTCAATCTTTGAGCTCGCAAAGATAACAAGGCAGAAGGAATTGATCATCCAAGAAGCTGCATCACAACCTCCATTAGGTAACGAAGTTTGTTGGCATTATGATTCAGGTGTTGTCCTTGATGGCAAACCCATTCAGGTGATAAATCAAGAAGGACGCAGGAAATATGTTCAGCAAGTGCATCCCCGCAGGTATACCATACAGAACCCGCGTCCAGGGACGCAGGCCAGCCGTCCAGGAGGTGCGTCCGCCCAGTGCACACATTTCAAGGCAGAGAAAAGCACGTGGGGGTTTCTTGTGTGGTATCTAGCCGACGGTTTTGTGTTTCTATGGTGTCGGCTCGTGGTTTTGTTCCATGTTTTGGGGAGAAGCTTGCCTATATAAAGCAAAGGAGTTCATTTGGATTTAGCATCATCTTGGTTGAATATCTTTTGGTGAGATCTAGTCCAGATCTATGAAGGCGAATCTTCTAATGGACTGTGATCTCTATGGCGCATGATCAGATCTGTGGATCTGAGTGTTTGGGTTGGTTCTGAAGTCCTCATATCTTTTATATCTGAAGGGACGCAGGTTCAGTGAAGGGAAAGTGCGCCGGGACGCAGTACAGTAAAAGGCTCAGGTGCGTCTCTGAGGCAAAGGACGCGGCGCGACTGTGTTATTGGGTGCGTCTCTGAAGCAAAAGACGCGGCGCGATAGTGTTTCTGGGTGCGCCGGTCGCAGAAAAGCATAGAGGAACAGTGCGTCGGCACGCAGAACAGTGGAAGGTAGACTGCGTCCAGTCGCAGGTCACAGAAAGAAAATATGCGTCCCTGTCTTAAGATGATCTGTTGACTGTATATTTCTATTCATAAGGTGTTCTGGGTTATTTCTGTAATTACTGATCTGATATCTGTAGTGGACTGTATCTGTTGTATACTTGTTGATCATTTGATTCTTCAAAAGAAGTAGGGGGTTGTAGCTCCCTTCCAGGAGAGACTGGAAAACGAGAGAGAGTTGTAGCTCTCTACAGGTTGCAGCCTGCGTGCTGGTAAAGGACTGCACCAGTACAAAATCATTGTAAAAAGAATTTCTTGAAAGAAGATAGAGACATATTGCAGCAGGTGGTTTTCTCCCGCATTGGGTTTCCACCTTACATCTTGTGTTCTTTGGTGTGACTGTCTATTTTCTTTATTCATGCTCATTATTTTATGGTACTGATATGCAAGAATAATTCAAAAGATCAAATAAGGAAGATTTGGTAAATTGCTTGATAATACTGATTCCCCCCACCCCTCTCAGTATTATTTCCAACAATTGGTATCAGAGCAGGTCCTTCAGAAAAGCTTGATCGCTTGAAGGTAGATCGTTCATCATGAGCAACTACGAGAGAGAAGCATCAATCAGGCCACCCGTCTTCGATGGGACAAACTTCAATTATTGGAAGGTAAGAGTTACTGCATATCTTCAATCTCTTGGTACAGAAGTTTGGAACATTGTAGAAACAGGCTATGCCTTTCCTTCAGCTACTCCTACAGATCCAGCTGAGAAAAAGCAGTATGAAACAAATGCAAAAGCAGTCAGTACTCTATTAGGAAGTATATCCCAAACAGAGTTCATGAAGGTCATGCACTTCAAATCAGCAAAAGAGATATGGGACAAAATGATCATTAGCTATGAAGGAGATGAACAGGTAAAAGAAGCTAAACTTCAAACTCTCAGGATTCAATATGAGACTCTCAAGATGTATAATGATGAAAGTGTGGCTAATTATTTTCTTCGGGTAGATGAGATTGTTAATTGTATGAAAAATTTGGGTGAAGAAATAAAAGAGACTATAGTAGTTCAAAAGATTCTAAGATCTTTATCCCCCAAGTTTGAATCTAAAGTATCTGCAGTAGAAGAAAAGGAAAATCTCCGTGTTCTCACTATGTCTCAGCTGCATGGAATTCTAACTGCTTATGAAATGAGAAAGGGAGGTCCATCAGACAGAAGGGAAGCTGCTTTTAAAGCATCAGGCAAAGAAGATCACTATGAAGCAAGTCATGTTCCAGAAGAAGAGGAAGAAGAATCAAATTTTGTCAGAAATCTTCAAAGGGGTTCTGGAAGGTTCAGAGGTAAGCTACCTTTCAAATGCTTTGCTTGTGGAAGAGTAGGTCATTATGCTGCAAAATGCTCTTATAAGGATAAAGGAAAGGAACCAGTTAGATGGAACAAGAAACAGAGTACAAATAAGAAAAGCTACTACACCCATGAAGATAGTGATGGCTTATCAAACAGTGATGAAGATGAACAAGGTAATAAATATAGATTGTTAATGGCATTTGAAGATGATGATTATGAGGATGCTGTAGATGTGGATAACCTTTATGATGAAATTACTAGACTCAAGAGATGTATAGAAGAAAAGAACATGATTATTGATACTCTACAATTTCAAATTGATGAAAAGGAAAAACATCTTGAAAAATTAGAAGGTGAAATTGTTGGTCTTAGAAAAGAAATTGAGAAAACAAAAACTATTAATCTCAAGTTTGTCAAAGGATCTGAAACTTTGAATGAGATTATCAGTGTGCAGCGGTCTCCACTAAATAAGACAGGTCTGGGCTATAATGGAGAAACTTCTCAAGCATCCACTTCAAAAAGTTATCTTGATGCAGCAAGAAGAAATGAGCAAGAGCACAAGGAAGATCATCAGGTAAAGCAGGGACAAACGTCAAACAGAAACTATCAGGGGCAATCCAGCTTAAGGGTGAACAAAAGCCACAACCAGCCACAGGTAAAATCTTCCCAATTTGGTTCAAGAATAGATGAAAATAGAAATTACAATCAGTTGGCTGGTAGATTCAATAATCGCAGAAGCTTCTTCAATGGACAATGCTTTTCTTGCCATAACTTTGGTCACAAAGCAGCTCAATGTGTTGCGTATAAAACAATCATGACTAGGGAAGCTCAAAAACAAAGAAGTATGACAGGGATTACAAAAAGGACCTATAACAACTTTTCAGCTCTTGAAAATGAAGTTGAATGTTCTATTTGCAATAATTTTGGACATGAAGACTTTGAATGCAGAAGCAGGTTTCCGGAAAGAAAGGTACAAGAACAGAAAAAGGAACAAGCCTCAGGCACCAAAACATGGAAAATAAAGGAACCTCAAACAGAAAGATGTGGGATAGCATTTTATGCAGAAGGACAAGAAAATCTATGGTACATTGACAGTGGATGTTCGAAGCATATGACAGGTGATAAAGAAAAACTTGAATCTTATTCTAATTTAGAAAAGGGAAAGAAAGTCTCTTTTGGAAATGATACTCCTGCAACTATAAAAGGAAAAGGTATTGCTCCTTTAAAAGAAGATGTTAAGGCTGGAAATGTTTTGTTTGTTGATGGACTAAAGCATAATCTACTAAGTGTCAGCCAGATGTGTGATCAAAGAACCGAGGTTATATTCAGATCAAATGGATGCCTTGTTCGTGATCTTGATACAGGTAAAACAGTTCTCAAAGGAAAGAGAACTCCAAATAATCTATACATATTTGATGAAGGACAACAACAATGCTATCTAAGCAAGAATGAAGAGCACTGGTTATGGCATCGAAGGTTGGGACATCTAAGCTTCTCACAAATAAGGAAAGCTTGCAAATATCAGGCAGTTCGCGATCTTCCAGATATCAAAATTCCTGACAACACCATATGCAGATCATGTCAGTTTGGAAAACAAACCAGAACTAACTTTCCAGAGAAAGAAGGATCAGCCAGCATGCCTCTTGAGCTAGTACATACAGATGTATGTGGACCATTCAGAAAAAGAACACCTAGAGGAGAGGAATACTTGATATTATTTATTGACGATTTCTCCAGGTTTGTTTGGTTAGGACTTATGAAGCACAAAGATGAAGCATTCGAAAAATTCAAAACCTTCAAAGCCTTGGCTGAAAATGAATCAGGTCACAAAATTAAGTGCCTCAGATCTGACAGAGGTGGGGAATTTACTTCAAATGAATTTTTCGATTTCTGTGATGAACATGGGATAAGGAGAGAATTCTCTACAGCTAGAACGCCTCAGCAAAATGGAGTTGTTGAAAGAATGAACAGAACAATCCAACAAATGGCTCGTGCTATGCTTGATGAATCAGGAACCCCCGCAACCTTCTGGGGTGAGGCTGCACATACTGCGGTTATTATTCTCAACAAGACAAATGTCCGGGTGAACAGCACTCAAACCCCTCATGAGCTCTGGAGTGGTAAAACTCCTTCGGTAAAGCACTTCAAAATATTTGGGAGCAAATGCTATATCAAGAATACTGAGGAGCAGCTTGGCAAACTTGATCCTAGAGCAGATGAAGGCATTCTTCTTGGCTATTCTCCACATAGCAAAGCATACAAATGCTACAATAAAAGACTTGGCAGAATTGTTGACAGCATTGATGTAGTGGTTGATGAAAAGGGATATATTCCTAGGCAAATACATCGTGAAGACATCGAAGAAGATGAGAGCTACCCTCAAAGACAGAATGATGAAGAAGAAGAACCTCAAGAAGAATCTCAAGAAGAACCTCACGAAGAAGCAGAAGAACGGACAAGAATAGAAGAAAAGACTCCATCCAGATATGTTCAGAAGAACCATCCAGAATCTCAGATCATGGGACAAAAAGAAGCAGGTATACAAACTAGAAGAACAGTTGCAGAAGCTTCAAGCTATTTGGCATTACTTTCCTCCACCGAACCACAAAATGTGAAAGAGGCATGCAAAGATGAATGTTGGGTGAAAGCAATGGATGAAGAACTTGAGCAAATCGAAAAGAACAACACTTGGGAGCTGGTTCCTAGACCAAAAGATAAGAATGTTATTGGAACAAAATGGGTCTTCAAAAATAAATTGAATGAAAATGGAGAAGTAATTAGAAACAAAGCCAGACTCGTTTGTAAAGGGTATGCGCAGCAAGAAGGAATAGACTTTGAAGAAACTTTTGCTCCTGTTGCAAGACTTGAGGCCATCCGAATGTTCCTTGCTCTCTCAAGTTTTCAGAACTTCAAAGTATTTCAAATGGATGTGAAATCAGCCTTTTTGAATGGAGACTTGGAAGAAGAAGTGTACATTGAACAGCCAGATGGGTTCATTCTTGGAAATGATCCAAATCTTGTATGCCGATTGAAAAAGGCTCTCTATGGTCTCAAACAAGCTCCAAGGGCTTGGTACTACCGGTTGGACAAATATCTTCATCAACAAGGTTTCTTAAAAGGTTCAGCAGATAGCAATCTGTATATAAAAGTTGAAAATGACAAATTGCTAATACTTGTTGTGTATGTAGATGACATTATTTTTGGCAGCAATGAAGAAGCTATGAGTCAAAGCTTTGCCTCAGTCATGCAGAAAGAATTTGAAATGTCCTTGCTAGGAGAACTGACATATTTCCTTGGTTTGCAAATCCAACAGAAGGAAGGAGGAATCTTTTTATCTCAAACCAAGTATCTCAAGCAGATTTTGAAGAAATATGGCATGGAAGATGCAAAACCAGTATGTACACCCATGGTCACAGGATGTAGTCTCAGTGCAAATGATGAATCTGCAGCAGTACATCAACCAACCTACAGATCTATGATTGGAAGTTTACTATATTTGACAGGTACCCGACCAGACATCATGCATGCAGTTGGAATAGTTGGAAGATTTCAGGCAAATCCGAAGGAGACTCATCTTCAAGCAGTGAAGAGAATTTTCAAATATCTTCAAGGGACTCAAAATTATGGCTTATGGTATCCTAGAGATACAGATCTTACTCTTCATGCCTATACAGATGCAGATTGGGCCGGAAGCGTGGATGACAGGAAAAGCACAAGTGGTGGTGCGTTCTTTATGGGTCCCAGACTGGTCTCTTGGTTCAGCAAGAAACAGAGTTCAATTGCCTTGTCTACAGCTGAAGCAGAATATGTTGCTGCTGCATCTTGTTGCACCCAACTCCTTTGGATGATGCAGAATTTGCAGGATTATCAAATCACTTGTACTCCTCCAATCCCTATCTTATGTGACAACACAAGTGCAATCAGCATCTCAAAGAATCCAGTTATGCATTCAAAAACCAAGCACATACCAATCAAGTACCATTTTCTCCGGGAACAAGTACTTGAACAGAAGGTCAAGTTGGAGTATGTTCCTTCTAAGGAACAAGTTGCTGATATTTTCACCAAACCGTTGCCCAGGGACACTTTTGAATACCTCAGGCAAAAGCTGGGGGTTGTTGATGCATCATCTTACTGTTGATCATCTTCCTATTGGTGGTATAGGCTCAGGGGGAGCACATAATGCATTGTTGGCATTATGGAGAAGGAGATCTTGGAAATAGCTGCAATATGTCTCTATCTCCTTCATGATGGATTTCTGGTTACAGATCTGGAGATGCATGAGCATAGGGGGAGCATACCCTTTGCCCTTGATGTCAAAGGGGGAGAATGAAGCTGAAGATTATGTGGTTGCCATCAAGTCCAAAGGGGGAGATTGTTGGCATTATGATTCAGGTGTTGTCCTTGATGGCAAACCCATTCAGGTGATAAATCAAGAAGGACGCAGGAAATATGTTCAGCAAGTGCGTCCCCGCAGGTATACCATACAGAACCCGCGTCCAGGGACGCAGGCCAGCCGTTCAGGAGGTGCGTCCGCCCAGTGCACACATTTCAAGGCAGAGAAAAGCACGTGGGGGTTTCTTGTGTGGTATCTAGCCGACGGTTTTGTGTTTCTATGGTGTCGGCTCGTGGTTTTGTTCCATGTTTTGGGGAGAAGCTTGCCTATATAAAGCAAAGGAGTTCATTTGGATTTAGCATCATCTTGGTTGAATATCTTTTGGTGAGATCTAGTCCAGATCTATGAAGGCGAATCTTCTAATGGACTGTGATCTCTATGGCGCATGATCAGATCTGTGGATCTGAGTGTTTGGGTTGGTTCTGAAGTCCTCATATCTTTTATATCTGAAGGGACGCAGGTTCAGTGAAGGGAAAGTGCGCCGGGACGCAGTACAGTAAAAGGCTCAGGTGCGTCTCTGAGGCAAAGGACGCGGCGCGACTGTGTTATTGGGTGCGTCTCTGAAGCAAAAGACGCGGCACGATAGTGTTTCTGGGTGCGCCGGTCGCAGAAAAGCATAGAGGAACAGTGCGTCGGCACGCAGAACAGTGGAAGGTAGACTGCGTCCAGTCGCAGGTCACATAAAGAAAATATGCGTCCCTGTCTTAAGATGATCTGTTGACTGTATATTTCTATTCATAAGGTGTTCTGGGTTATTTCTATAATTACTGATCTGATATCTGTAGTGGACTGTATCTGTTGTATACTTGTTGATCATTTGATTCTTCAAAAGAAGTAGGGGGTTGTAGCTCCCTTCCAGGAGAGACTGGAAAACGAGAGAGAGTTGTAGCTCTCTGCAGGTTGCAGCCTGCGTGCTGGTAAAGGACTGCACCAGTACAAAATCATTGTAAAAAGAATTTCTTGAAAGAAGATAGAGACATATTGCAGCAGGTGGTTTTCTCCCGCATTGGGTTTCCACCTTACATCTTGTGTTCTTTGGTGTGACTGTCTATTTTCTTTATTCATGCTCATTGTTTTATGGTACTGATATGCAAGAATAATTCAAAAGATCAAATAAGGAAGATTTGGTAAATTGCTTGATAATACTGATTCCCCCCCCCCCCTCTCAGTATTATTTCCAACAAAGTTTTTGCAAGTCTTGTAGCATTCTTGATTCTATAGTTAATGTTTTTAATTTGAATACTAACACTTTGTGCCCCCCTTTTCTCTTAAATTTTGAAATCTTTAACTATAATTTCCATAATTGTCTCATTTATTTTGGTGCATCCGCAAACTTCATGCCACTATCTGTTGCTAAGAAATTAATGTCAAATGAAAAAAGACAGATGCACAAATCATACAAGTGGATAGATCATTAGTTCATGAAATTGGTGAGCTTAATAATGTCAACAGAGCATAGAGTTCACCAATGCATTAATATTTTTCTTATGGACACTCCTAAAGGCTATGGTTTTCTTCTAAGTAGAGACTGGTCCAAAAAATTACAAGGGTATTTCTAATCAGAATCTAGATTAGGGGCCAAAATTTTCTCAAAACTCAAAGTCTTCAGAATCACTTGAAACCTGAATGACTACGTCCATCTTGGTGATACGATCCCAACGCAACTCATTTAACTCAAAACATATTTCATATGAGGAAGATAGAGCTCGCTGGCCGTTTCACCAAACAAAAAAAATTTGCAGGTACTGCCCAGTCAACAGTTTGTACTTTTGACGTGGCAGGTGACTGAGTAGGTCAAAGGTGGTCAATGCCCAATGAGGGCACATCAAGTGTCACCTTGTGCTTGGTTTTGAGTTGGGTGTTGTGGCACAATTCTGTTGGTTTTGGATGGGCCAATGAGAGGCCACCACGTGGCAAGCCTCGAGGCCATCTTGTGGCACCTCCCAAATGGCCGAATAGGATCAATGCATTTTGGAAAAAAATTTGGTGGTGGTTGGGTTTGAACCCACGACCTCCCATCCAAAAGCCACAACACTTACTGCTACATCAAACCTTAAGACTTGAAATGTAATGGAATGCGCTCATGTAAAAGGTTAAATGAGAAGGTTGGGTTTAACCACTAGCGGTTAACACTAAATGCACATGTGACCACCTCTACTTAACCACTAGCATTAAAATTTAACCACAGATTATTAGAACTAATTAAGCCATGATTAGCCCTTAATTAAGCAGGTTTTAGTTGGCAGAGATTTTGGTGGATTCTGGACAAATTTAGCAGGGTTAACTGAAGTTTTCCATATTTGGAGGATATTCCTACGGAAAAATTAAAAAGACCATAACTTGATGGGATTTCGACTAATTTTTGAAAATGAATAGTCAATTTTGGATTATTTCGACCTTATGTAGACAATTGAGCAGGTTTCAAAGGCAATATAAGACTTCTAAAGGTGATTCTTCCACAGGGAAGTTCAGGGAAGTTTAGGGCCACCAGGGAAGGAGGTGATGCCGAGATTAGCTAGAGTAAGTTTTTAGAGATCTAATAGTAATTTTTTTGGTTTTTGGGTCCTCTGAACCCAATGGTATAGTCCAAAAATCCATTGGATTTGATAAGAAGCTTGTAATCAGACATTTGACTAAATTATTTTCAAGAGGGCCTAGCCATTGAAGGAGGTCCAAGGAGATGTAGCCCATGAGGATGGGGTGAACTCCTTTATCAACCGTGTGTATGATTTTTATGTGCATATTTCTTTGCATTTAATTTTCTATCCATGTTATTTAAGCATCTAATTAACTCATAATTTTCTCACACATGACACATCAAAGACATATAATTTGAGACATAAACCTCTTGCATAATTGGGTAAAAGAGACGATCCTAAATATAATTTTAACTGATGAGGGAGCTTGCATAGCATTAACAAGTTTTCCCAAGATTTTAGATCAAGTTGGTATAAGAGCACTTGTTAGCTCATTTGAACCCTGAGATGGTTTTCCAAGTTTAGCTAGAGAATTAGCTATTGGTTTTGAAATTGTGCAAGGATCATTTAACTGTGTGGTATGCAATTCAAGTTTATCTTCAGTTTCCTCTCAAAATGAATGTTTTGCTGCTTTTGAAAGACACACTAGAGGAATAGGGTCCAAATTTTTTATGAAAATGGGCTATGAAGGTAAAGGGTTAGGAAAACATGCACAAGGCATAGTTAAGCCAATTGTTGTTGAGGAAAGGCCTAGGTATTTGGGTCTTGGTTATGGACAACATGATGGAGAATGTTCCAAAGCCAAGGAGGCACATAAAGGTTTTCCAAGAAGGAATTTTTTTTTTAAGTTCATCACCTTAAGCTTGTAAAGTTTGTGTTCATGAGGAATGCAAATGTTTTATACCCACTTTGCAAGAAAATGCTCATAAGCATGCAAACAATGGTTTCAATGAACAAGATGATTTTGAAATGTCTAAGGCTATTAAGTATAAAAATGAATCAATTGGACAAGAAGAGGAAATTTTTTCTATTGGAGCTTTATAAAATCTTTTATGAATTTTAGTGAAAAGAAGCCAGCCCTCAAGGCCAATTTTGAAGAACAACCTTGATTTGGGTGATGGGTGTTGAGAACTACTTCTAGTGCCTTGTTATTAGTGCCACTATAAATTTGTATTCGTTTTGTGAGACTTATATATATATATATATATATATATATATATATATATATATATATATATATATATATATATAGATTGTTGATTTTTTCTAAAATATTTTCTTTGAAATGGTGAACGTGAGGTTGTGAAAAATGATTTCATAATAAAATTCTCAACATTTTGTGTGTGTGTGTGTGTGTGTTTATACTCTTTGTCTTGAATAAATTTTCTTTTCTAGAAGCATTAAATAGATTATATATAGTTAACCTTGCATTCACTAATTAAGACACACTATAGGGAGAACCCATATTGCTGGGTAGGGCACTTTACAAATGACAACAAAATTTGGGGCTATGAGGGATTAAATTGTATGGCTAGCAGAGATGCTTACTCCTCATTAATTCATCATTCCAAACCTTCAGATTGTGTACTCCCATCCTAGCCATGTCACTACCTAAAGTGATAAGTTAGACCCAAAGAATGTGTTTAAGGATAGCAAAACTACTTTTGAAATTATTGAGCCACCTCTTGAACATATTTAAGTGGTTCACAATTTGAAGTTAAATTATTTATGTCATCTTACTCAATTATATGCCTAGGATATTGGGTAGTATCCTATTGTGCTTTTAATTCCCAAACCACAACCAACTTAGAAATCATTGTTAAGAATTGGAGCACAAACAAGACAAGACGATATTGGCAGAAAAGGCTTAATGTCATTCTCTTTTTTCTTGTATTGATACCACTATATAAATTTGCAATACATTAAATTTACCATTCTAGATCTAGATCTCATTGACAACTCGTTAGTGTATTGTGAAAACACCTCATTAAAGATAAGGTTTAAAATTTAGGATTTATGATTGTCCAAGGAATTCAATCTAACATTTCCCCCCCCACCCTCCCCTGCTCCCAATCACTAGTCAAAATAATTTACCAATAAATTTTGTCATCTTCAATATAAAATTTCCTAACTAAGTATCGATGAAGACATCCTAAAAAATGTAAATATATGGATGTATGGAAGTTAACAACTAGCATTTTTTAAAATTCCCAATGAATAACTAGAATGATTATTATTGAGGAAACTAGTTGCTATGTTAAAATTATCAAACCCTAATGAATCTTGAAGGCTGAGCTTTGATATTGCTCCCTGTTAGGTGCAAGTTGAGAGGTTTTTCAATGATTAAGTATTAGAAGGATCCAAGCTTGAGCTTTGGATTCTTTATGTGGTGATTTTGTTGGTTGACCACTAACCATCTTCACTTAATTTGGTTGTTTCCCTCGTTATCCACTAATCATCTTCCATTGATATTGGTGGTTTATGGTTTACCACTATCCATTTTGACTTGAACAATGTGGAAGTTTTGGATGAACATTAACCAATTTGAGTTCAATAATGTGATTATTCGTCCTTGATGAGGTGGTATTGTTTGGTTATTCACATGAAGATCCATCTTGCATGTACATATAGGGACTCCCAAATACAACTCCACATACATCAAGTGGAACTACATCCAACTCCACTTCATCAATAAAATCAACACTGATAGCAAATTTTATTTTATAGTGTTTAGTTACATCTATATTTGCTTCCTTGTTAACCCATCCTAATGGATTTGGGCTAGGATGGTCATGACTCTCTAGTCCTAGTTTCTTGACCAGGTTTGTTAATATGAGATTATCCCGTGATCTTAAGTTTAATAGGATCATCATTTTTTATCTTCCTAAATTTATAATATATGGAAGAGTCTATTCATTTCCTTCTCTTCATGTTGTTGAAGGCTAGTCGAATTCACCTTTTTATGGACTAATGTATAGAAAATCTTCTCATCCATGTCTGAGTTGCTTTTCACTTGGTTGCTTGATTCAGTGGCCATGAAATTTTTCTTTTTAGCATCTTTATTTCAATTCTTCATGTTGAACCCTGAATAAAACTTCCAGCACTTTTCCTATGTATGACCATAAATATTATAGTCGTTGCAATGGTTGTTGATATCTTTTGAAGGGCTGCTATGGCTATTATTTATTTTTCTTTTCCTACTTCCTACTTTTTCTTCCCATCCTTGGAAGCTTCCTAGTGCTCCTTGTTCTTTAACCCACTTAATTTCCCTTTCTTCTGGTGTATGTTGTCCAAGTATCATGCCTACACACAAGCCTCATCCATCATTTTAGGTTTGAAAAACACAATTTTATTCTGCATATGGTTATGTAGACCCCCTAGATCCTAGAGGAGTATGTCTGGCGGTTTGAGGAGATATCCAACAATATTTCCATGTTCCTAAATGTTGGCTTAAGGGGGCCTGACCCACGTTTAGAGTTGTTCGTGCCAACCAAAAAAACCCTAATTGTTGGCCCTTTCAGCAACAACCTACATATCACAGGCCACAGTCTCACCCGAAGCAGTATTGGGGGATGTTAGAACCAGGTTTCTGCATCTAGAGACTGTGTGATAAGTGATCTTAAGCCCTTGTAGCTCAGATTTTCCTTCACACAAACCTGTATCTTTCTGTGGTCTGCTACTGCAACTCTAAGAAAATGGATTCTAGACCTTCATTAAGGTTTGTGGTCAAACTTTATAGACCTAAAATAAATAGACTGTCCACTTTTGCGCATTAAATAGTAACCCTAGATCTGCCTTCGCACAAATCTACTTGATTTAACATAAATCATAACATATTTAACCATTACCTTCGTGAAAATGGATTATTACTTAGTTCAAGCATAGAGATTAAACATTTAATAGATTCACGCAGAAAGTATACATTATTCCACAGAAAACAAATCATTAAGCCATAATGCATAACTTGAACATAACTAAGAATAATACACAAAGGCAAGATATTTATTCCAAAATCAATCTTTATTAGGTTTCAACGTTTAATTTACGGACTCTTCCACCCTGCGCATTCAGCTGCAGGGGCCCACGCACTCAGTTGTGGACTTGCCAAGGTCTCTGCGTACTCAGCTACAGGAGCCTTCCCCTTTCGCCTAAGTACATGAAATAGAGCTTTCCTTCCTTAGCAATTGCCCAAAGCAATAATCTTCTGTCCTAGATTGATACTTAGACTCACTATGAATCAACTATATATAGATTTTCAATACAATACCATGGTCCATAGACCATGGGTGAGTCTCAAAACTGACCTATCACTTACCCAAACAAGGGGTTAAAGCCCAATGACTCCTACTTAGTTTCATGCTCTGCTTCCACATTTCGCAGAGACTTTACATTCTTTCACAAAATATTTCTCAAAAATTGGTTAAACTAACCCAAAATTGACCTTAGGAACCCTTTCCCAACAGGCCACCAACACAAATATGGTGACTCGCCCTTGACTCATTCTACTGGCACCTCAATTGTTTTGTGGAGTTCACTGAAGTCGACCTGCAATGTTGCTACATCAACAGAACTTTGTACGGTAGCCTACTGCAGTTCCTCTATCAGCTTTTATGTCATCGGGCCTTCTACTACTAGGCAAATCGTTCTCTGTGTCTGCTGTAGTGTATTTAACTTTTCCTGAAGTGACAGAGTAAGCTGACAGTCTTCCTTTGTCCATGGTTGCAGTAAGGCCTTAAGAAGGGCCTCTTTCCCCTATAGCTCTTCAATTTATGATTGCAGCTGCTTTCCTTTCTACAATCGCGCAGGCGTTGGACTCGCACCAAGGTGCACGCAGTCACCTTGACTTCATCAAACTTGCGTTGTGTCTCCTGGATATATGTGTTAAGCTTCTACAGGTTTGGGTCCTCCTGCAGATTCGTCCATAGCTCCATGGCCTGTTCGAATATCAATTAGAAGCTTGTGACTGCTATATCCAAAGTGCCCATGCTTTCCCTGATAGCTACTCCACATTACTCCCAGACCTCTAGCGAAGTGGTTGGATGTAACTTCAGCTGAAGCTTTGAGATATTCATCTAAAATTCAAACGTGACTTTACCTATCTGATCCTTGGATGCGCGGACCGCAACTACCAATTTCCTGATTTTTGTTCTAGCTGTGACATCCTCTGGAATTTTTAACTCTGGAAGTGAATGACATGCTTGTGTGATTGTTGTCTCGAGGCTCTGACTTTATGCTTGCATCTCTTCCTTTTCTTTCAAATCCTGAGCTTTCTCTGTGAACATCTGCTCATTATTTACATTGAATTCACTAATCATTCTATGCAAGTGCTGCTCTTTGATCCTAAGCTCGTTTGACACCCCATGATGCAGCGCATGGAGAGTTTGAAGTAGCAGCGTGGCTATGTTCACCCCAATGTATGTTACTGTGCTCAACACGGCATGGTAGTCCTCTGATTCCACGCAGACTGATCCTTTTGGTAAGGGAATGACTCTAAGGTCTAGAGTCTGTTCCAACTCTACTACTTTCTGACTCCCTTATGCCAGGATCACTTGCACCTTGCTCGCTTGCCCAACGCTCGCTTGAATTTGGCTAGTTTGGATCTGTAGCTCACACAGATCCTTCTGGACTCTCCCTAGACTCTACATATACTTCTGTTCAAATTGCTGCCACAACTCTGTGGTGGTGTCTCTTACTTTGTCTCCAATCTCATCTAGATCCCCTTCTGTGAGGATCATCAGGTATATGCATGCTTGTTTTTCGAATTTGTGCTTCTTCCTCGACCCGACAGTTGTCTCCTTACCGCACTTCCTCAATGTGAAGGGAGTGCTATGCTCCTCTCCACCATCTCCACCCAGTCTCGATAGTTCTTACTCCTTAGAATGCTGGGAAGTTGAAGCCTCAACTTCCTCTATGCCAATGCGCTCTGCCTCAGCATCTAACTCGTCCACTCCTTGGAATTCTTCTTCCTCCAAGTCCACAATTTTCTTTGGCTACTTGTCCTTCCTCTCCTTCTGCCGAACCTCTAGGTTCTTCCTCGGTGAATGTCTCACCGGCATAGGTTTCTTCTATTTCTCTTTTGCAACCGATTACTTCAGCCTAGGTAACCTCGGCACCATAGGCACATCAAGTGTAGCATCCATACTCGTTATTTCAAGGGTCGACGCGTCAGAGATGGAAGCTTTAGAACTAACAGCGTGATTGGTATTTGTGGCAGTCATTCGATCAAAAATAATTTCACGGGCTGTTGCAGATACATTTGCGAATGATGTACGTGAAAAGAGTTCTTCCTAGTTTTCATGCTTCATAAACTTAAAATAGCAATGCTCACAAACAATTCTCAGAACGAAAAGTGTTCTTTGGCGGACCAACATGCCCAATTTATAGGAGGTTTTGAATTCAAATTTGGTTGTTCCCTCCAATTTCTGATCATAAATGCGTCGTTGGTGGAAGATCTTCAAAGAATTTCCCCATTAATGGCACCTATCACTCCTTTAACAGAATTCTTTCCATCAAATCGTGAATAGTAAGTTCAACAGATACTTTTGGACCTGTCTGCGTGGTACCATCAACTTATTGTGGTATTCAACAACCCCCCATTTAGTAATAACAGTAGTTAACGTTACATTAACTAAATGGGGACCCTTTAAAAATTTTATTCAAAAAACAAAACTTAGCATTTAGTCATTTCTTTTATTTTTGAATAAAGAAAAATAATAATCAAGACCTTTTTGGGAACTACTAAAAACTCACGTTTTCATATATAGCACGTCTAAAAAACCCGCTCAAGGAACTTTCTAAAAAACCTCCAAAGTCAAGAAAAATGTTTAAGATAAGGACTCCATGGTCTAAATTATCATAAAATCTGAAGAAAAAAAAACGGAAGTCCTTAAACTCTTTAGGCTTAAGTCTCGCATCACATAACAGGACCCATGAATAGTTTTATCTTATATACAATATAGAAAAGTTTGCGAGTTGCGAAATTGCGATGGTGCTTTGGCTTTTATCGCATCACATTTCGAGTATTCAAGAAAACACTTTGCACCTGCCATAAGCTGATATTGCGATATGAGATTTGCACCCAGACCCACACTGTAGAGTATTAAAAGAAAATATTTCAAGTACATCAAATCTATTGCCTAAGATGAGCCTAGTAAGTAACCATACATGAGACAACTAATGGACAGCTCGCATCTCGCATCTCACAGATACACAGTAGGAGGTAAGAATGTTGGAAGGCACACCTTGCGATATTGCGATCTAAGATATTGCTTCGCAAATCGCACAATCGCTACCATCACAATATAATGTATTTCTACCCTAAAAAACTTTCATCCCATTTTTCGATGCAAACATTTATGAGCAATAAAGCTAAGGGATAACAAATCATTAGTGGGCATTAGTGGGTAATAACTACATTTATGTATGAAAAGCCATTTAGCTTGATACAATATCTTGTTACGTGCATTCAAATAATGCTTCTTTTACCACCTTTACAAGCTATCTGCATTATTTCATTTTTACGTTCTTCTTTGAGTGTCCGATAGCTTTTGTTCTTCATTTCAGGAAAAAATCCACAGAGTAGAGTGTTGAGAAGAATGGGGAAGAAAGGCAAGGTTGTAGCTTTTGAGAAGACAAAGATGACTCCCTTGTTCACAGACACCACATGCAGTAAAGAGGGAGGAACCTCTACATAGGATACTATGTACAACATACTGGAGGAGGAACAACCGACGGTTATGGAAACAAATATTATAGTTGATGGCTGAGATTCCTCAGACGCTTCCATGCTAGAGACGACTTGCTCATTTTTGCACCATGTAGTTTCTCGACTGAAGATAATCCCTTATACCGATATGGTAAAATGGGTTATCGATGAAGCAAATATTTCAGATAGACAATTCAGGACGAGAAGCCAAGGGGCCATCGAATCTTTCACCCCGGACAATTTATGGCTTATGTACCACCTACCAGAGCCACAGGTCATCTACAACAAAAAATTCATGGAAAAGTTTGTTAAAGAGAACAACGACCCATCGGATTTCACCCGTGCCTGGTCAAATGATGAATAAAAGATCAAGAAAGACAAAAATGGTATGTACACTACTGCATCTATTTGTCCCCCTTATAGTTTTGTTGCGGCTATGTTATGTCGATTGTTTGGTAGACCTAATAGTACCAATTTCTCCCCGGATTGGTTGTCGTTAATTGAAGTAGTCGTTAACGCAACTATTATGAATTGGGCCCAAATCGTGTCAGATAATTTAGCAAAAACAATTATCGAGTATAGAAGAAGAAGAAGCATTGCTTCAAGGGTTTACCCTCCATTTTTTATGAGTGCCTATGTTATGGACACTATTTGTTTTAGTTCAAAGCTCCCCATCATGGGATGGAAATGGACCGTTTAGAATCCACTTCCCATTCACATCTATCACAAGGTCATGTGGGAATCCAATTTTCAATCACATTTTTTCAAGATTTGCCATGGAGTTATGCTCCTTATATATAAGCGGCTGTATAATCGAGACACCCCCAGATTTTTCCAAGAAGATGAAGTTGACATCCTCCCAATGGCCAGATGTTTTGGGGAGGAGACATTTACATATATCAGATTTTTTGGTAGCATCACCGCTCCCCACATCCTCCCATATTATGCTCCAGATAAATTGATGGCTAGGGAAATAGCCTACCAGACAACTACTGAGGGAGGAATGAGCCATATGTTGAAAGAGTCAAAGAAGGCCATTTGGCTTGCATTCCCTGTACAGTGAAAAGAATTTTCACTACACGACCTAGGATACGAACTCAAAGAAGCAAAGAAATTGCTATCTCTGCAATTACCCAAATTCCTTGGATGGCAGTATGACCTGTTTGGAACAATCATGAATTTCACCACCATGGTGAAAATAAAAGTATTCACCAATGAGGAGGATGCTTTTGATGATATATTTTTGCAGAAAAACACCTTTTCAAAGGTGAAACATATGGCCCAACTACTTTTTGACCATGAATATTTGGAAAAGTTTTACAGTTACAGAGAAACAAGGCTCGCAACGATCCCATTAGACCAATTGTTAATTGGACCAATAAGGGAGCCTACTCCCAGCGTGACTATAGAAGGTGACTCCAAAGAAAACTCCAAATCCAATTATGGAGCAAAGTCTCAAGAAAAATCTATCGGAGAATCGCGACATTCATCACAGAATGGCAAAAGCAGGAGCATCGAGGATACGACCCAATCTACACAGAAGATAGTTGAACAAGCTTCAGCTAGCAAGCAAGTTGAAATCCCTACTACCTCTGCACAACCAATAAAACCATGGTAATTGATTTAGAGGAAGAGTGGGATAATTTTAATAAAAGCCTTAATATAGAGGAACAAGTGCCAGAGCTACAAACACTACAACACAAGACAGCTCTGAAAATTACACTGGAAGAAACTGCAAATGAACCAAAAGTAGGGCATACCCCTGTCACCCCCACCTCCGAGATAATTATGAAAATTGAAGCACATAGTGGATAAGAAATCTTCATAACCTCATTGAAAAGAAAGATTGCCCAAGTTCGCTCATCGCAGAAGCTAAAGAGGAGACATAAGATGCATTTATGCATAGCACCCATGTCAGCATAGATCATTCCTGCAAGTTGCTCATTGCTAGCAACTGATCAGAAGGCTTCCTGTGCTGATCTCTTTAGGAGTACTTTTGGATGCTTTATGTAATGGAATTTCTTTGGGAGTAAGGTATTCTAATGATTATCCTCTTTAGGGCATCTAAAAACTATATTAGAGGTTGATGAACCCTAATAACATTGATCTGTAAGTTGGGGTTGATATGCCCAAATAAATAGTTGCCCCCTAAAGCATGAGGTCGTAAATATCTATGTCAGGTGAAATGCTTTATCATGAGGATAGGAAGTTTCGAAATGGAAGGTGACCTGCATCAATTACAATACAATACATCATGATAATTTGATTTTTTTCATGAACTAGCTGAGGGAGGCATTCCCATGCTCAGCTTATAAACTTTCATTACATGTACATAGATCAGATAGTTGTCTACAGATATAGACTTATGATTCTACATATATAGATTTTTGATCCATGATTAGGATGACCATCTGTGTAAAGCCTTTGTACATTTGATTTGGTACTCCTAAATATATCGCAGCCCGGATGGATGAAACTAGATCCGGGGTCTTCAATCTCGTTTAATCTTCACTCAATGTACAAGTCTAACCATGTGAATAGATGTTCTGAGGTCAAACATGGAGATACATCGCCTGGCTACCAGCCAATGATGTTGTTATCACCCAAAAATTCTCAAAACATCATTGTGTTAACTCTACTTTCAAGGAGGTCTACAAGTAATTTTATGTTTAGTGGGTAGGTGATGGGGTAAGAGTCTCAAAAGTCTCATTTTCATATCCAAATAAAGTCTAACATCCTTTTTCTATGTTTCATGAGTCCTACATTCTTGTTAGAAACTCATAGCTTAAGGCCAATTTGAAAAATTTTCGAATTAGCCTCGAAACCATGTTTTCGTAGTGCAGATAGTGTAAATTTCTTGTTTTGAGCTACGAAAAGGATGCTCTTTTCGTAGCGCTTTTCCCTGCGCACTACGACAGCGCAGATTCATAAAAACAGTCTTGTCAAACATTATTCCGTTAATATTCCGTTAAAATTTTCATTATTAGGTGTCAACTAGGAGTCAGTCCTTAATCTTGCCACCACTCCAAACTCATCATTTCGAATTTAGGGTTCATTATGAAAGATATTTTCAAAATTCAAAAAGGGCTAGCTAGTCTCATCATTTTAGTTTGCATGCAAACCCTTGAAACATAATTGTTTTCGAACAATAAACTTTGGCAATTTTCCACCAAGGTTTTCCTCATCCATAATTCAGGCGAGGCTAACCACCATTGACAAGTGAGGCTGATCAACAGAGTTTCAAAAGAGGCAAGTTTTGTCACAGGAATTTAGAAGGAAATATGGCAGAGGAGAAGAAATGGCACAGGTTTGGTCATTGCTTGAGAACAGATCTTGAAAGCACTGAGGTCTTAATCAGAGACAAAGCAGTTGTAGAAGCCTTCAAGAAAGTAGGGTGCTGGAAGTTTTGTAAGAAATTGCAGGGAGGGCATACTCAGGTGACAAAGGAGTTTGCACTCCATTTCAATGGCTTAAGCACAAAGGTTGGAATTCTTAACTTGCAAATTTCTTCAGAGGTCATAGCGTTGGTGATATAAATTCCTAGGGGGTCAAGAGACATGGTTCAAAAACTTCAGATTTGACATGGAACCATGTAAGGTGTTCCTGAAGCCACAGTTTTCAGAAACCGACTTTACCAAGGCAGTTCCCAAAGATTACATCAAGGATAGTTATACCAATTTTCTCTTCAACATTCAGCATTACTTCACCTGTGAAGGCAGATATCAAAAGGTTTATTCATATCATTTTAAACTCCTACTACATTTTACTGGTATGATTTCTCTAGATTTGCCTTACTTCTTATTTTGAAGTAAAGCTAAGTTGGCAGATAAAGTACAATTAAAATCCAAAGGATGTGAGACTTCCCTGTTTCGTCATGGTCTAATTAAATTGATAGTTCTACATGAACTCAAAAGGATCGACAAAGATTGGTCTTCATTTTTGTTTGTGTGTGACTTTCGAGTAGAAAAAAAGGTGTAGACACTAGCCCTAGGGTTAAAGGAACTCCATCAGCAGAAACCATCAAGTTTGTAATGTCCAGGGCAAAAAGGTATGTTAGTTGAAGCCTAGGAAGCAGGTGAAAGAAAAAGAAATCAAAGCACCAATAGTCATCCTTGAAACTCATAAATCTACAAAGGAAAAGATTCCCGAGGTTAAGGGAATGACACAAGAACAGTCAACCAACAAACTAGTTCAAAAGAGATTGACTAGAAGTCAAATTGCAAAGGAGGAAAGGTAAAAAAATGATCTTGGGAAAAGTTTCCAGCTTGAAGGGTGATTTAAATGATATTTTAAAAGCCATTGATATTGCAGAATCCCCTTTGGTGTAGGTAGACATGATAAAATCTGATCAAATAAAGTCAAAGAAAATGAAACCCTCCAAGAAATTGGAATTTGAGGAGGATGTCTCAGCATTTGTTTTCAAATCCAGAAAACCCTTAACCAGGCAATCCAAGAAGATGAAAGAGTCCAATATTGAGCTGGGGAGAATAGAAGAAACATCTTCTGTTCAAGAAGAGATGATTGAGACCTGAAGGTGACAAAAGCACAGTTCCTGCCACTCAAACAGAAAAAGCCAGTTATGAGGTTATGGAAGAAAGGTGAAAGGCTGCCAACAATGAAATTTATAGATTAAGAGTGAGAGCAAGAGAGCATGTAGCTGAAAGGACAAATTTCAAAAGGATGAAGGCTCTCTGGGAAGCTGAAAAGGTGTCCAAACCAGAAATAGTAAGTAGTGAAACTCAATACTTTACTTGGACTGTTCCTGCAATCAAAGAAGCCAGATTTGTAAGGAAGATTAATGCTCAGCTGAGAGCTACAAATAGGGGATTGAAGAGGAAAATTGAAGATCTAGAAATACAACTAACCAAATCTGGAAAAGGGTCTACAACAATAATGAAACAGGGTGTTGAAAAGGGGCAGTGAAGGAGATATATCAAAAATAGTTTTGGCACATAAAAAGAGTTTTGGCATATAAAAGGAAGAACAGCTGTGAAGAAGAACATCTATAAGGGTAAGTGATTTTGATTTTTGGTTGATCATATCAGTCTTCATGGAATTTTGAAAAACTCCCAAACTACAGATTTTTGAAGGCCGTGTTGAAAAAGAGCATACACAGCAGTTTCATAGCGCGCTACAAAACTGTTGAAGGTGAATTTTGGGCATTTTATGCATGTATTTGGAGGTAAAGGCTGCTGGTTTTCAAATTTTGGTGTTGCTGATGGAAAGATTAAGATCATAGATGAAGACTCAGATTTAAAAGAAGAAGAAAGAATGGTCAAAGAAGTGTTTTACAGTGGTAGGTAAAAACCCTGTTGTGTATGCTCTTTTTTTCTGTTTTTAGAAGTGAACTTCCAAGGGGGTTCCTGAGCAAGATAAAACTAACTTTTGAAAACTGAAAGAGGTTTTTCTTCCTAACATACATAAATACAAAAAATCTCTCAGTTATGTTAAATTCATTATGAGGTTGGAGAAATTAATGACCCAACTTGCGCTACAAAACTGTTGAAAGTCATTGAGAGAAAAACTATGTTTTCTAGTTTTAGTAGTTCACTTCATGATCAATTTCTGGCCAAATGAAAAATTATTTTAGAATTCTGAAAGAGGTTTCTATTCAGAAAATCCCCAACAACAATAACCTCTCTCACGTTCGTAAAAAGTGTTACCAGTTGAGAGAAACAAGGCTTTCTTTGAATCCGTATTTTCAGAAAATCAGAATTTTCAAGTTTTACACAAGTTGTTCAAAGACAGTTTATGGACAGTTAGGTCACAGATCAGCAGGGTTGGCAACAATGTTGGAGGCATCATAAAGGTTGAAGTAATGGATTAGCAGCCGTCAAAGAATGTATTTAAGTCTTAGATAAGGTTGTTGAAACATGTTTTAGGAGTTTCACTCCCATTTGTATTAGGACTTCTAAAAGACAGTTAACTATCAGTTTGTAATTAAGAGTTTGTTTTATGAGTAGATAGGTGTAAAATTCAAATTCTCCTAAGGATGGATCATAGAATCCAACGTTGTGAAGACTTTGTATGAAGCATGAGGTCGAATTCCTCAAGGTTGGCATTTGTATTAGCAAAAGAAGTTGTGTTATGTGAGCAGACTGTGTGTTTTTCAAACTTAATACAGAGATCAGTTTTACTACTCAAGATTCACAAGGGGTTTATGTGTTTGATGTTCTTATGGCCTTTTCAATTACTTATTTGCAGTGGTATGAGCTTGTGATACTTAGAATTCATTGGAAAATGCTCTAACTTCCTTCACATGCTTATAAACTGTGTTGATTCACTGTGTTACTGTTTTACTTGTAAACCTAAACTCCAAGTGCCTTGACTTCCATGTTTTGTTGATCATGATGTTTTGTTGAAGACTATCTTGATTTCATAGCCCAATATATGTTTGCTTGATCCGAATGGAAAATGGCATCAACCCATGGTACTCATCCACCCATATTATTCATCGACTCATGGAATTTACCCATGGTATTGTAAATGGCATCCGCCCGTGGTATTGTAAAATCCACCCATGGTATTCATTCACCCATGGAATTTACCCATGGTATTGTAAATGGCATATGCCCGTGGTATTGTAAAATCCACCCATGGTATTCATTCACCCATGGAATTGACCCGTGGTATTGTAACTGAAAAATACTATAAGTAACAAGTCACATTTTGTAAAAGGACAGATGGTCCGCCACAATGTAGCCTTTACAGTTACTATCGGTTTTAATAAAAAAGTTTCTTTGTGGTTTTGTTTATTGGGCATTCTCCTATTTTTCTTCTGGCAATGCAAGTTTTCAGATCTTGGGGGTCTCTCCTCCCAATATCCATTTCAATCTTTTAGATCTTGGGGGCCTCCTCCCAAGATCCGGATCAGTGGTATCAGAGCAGGTTATGATTCCATGGGAACGAAGGTTTGATGCATGTTTCAGTTTCAAATTTTGCAGCAATATTCAACAAACTTCACGCATGTGCTACAACCTCCACAGAGCACTTTCTTGGGTCAAGCAGGAAGAATTATTCTTTTTTTCATTTTTTTGCAGGATTTTTTTTGGGCGGCGACTTTTCAGATAAGATCTGAAATATTTGGTACAAAATTTACAAAATCAAATACCAGATCTGGATTCCTCTCGAAAAATCACCCAATTTCAAAAAAAAAATGGGTCAAATCAGAGTCCGGATGTGGGAGATATCGCTGATTTAAAATCAGCTATTTTATCATAATTTTTGTGACGGCGGAACTGTTGCAGCACAAATCTGAGATCTCAGAGTGACCAGATAAGGATTTCCATCACATGGGAAGATGCAAAATGGTCCTTCTGCTTCCAAAAACAGGTCATAATAAATATTCTGAGTTATATTGGCTGAGTTATGTCCATTTTAATTCTGGAGCAGCATTCGGAGTGGGTTTCCATTGGAGACGTGCCCTCCCACCCCACTTTAGTAGGCACCTGCTTCACATTCATCAGTTTCAATATAGCAGCAATCGACTTGGGTTATTTGGAGATGTGCCCTCCCACCCCAGGCTATGTAGGCACCTGCTACTTCATCAGCAACCAACATCACGGTTGTGGGTCATCCACAAACCCACACTTCATCGAAGTCCATTTGCTAGGCCGTACACTGTTAGTATCACAGTTGGTCACAAGCATTACAGGGTATCTCTATCCTCAGATCTTCGTTCTTCATGGTTATGGGTCATCCACAAACCCACACTTCATCGAAGTCCATTTTCTAGGCCACACACTGTCAGAATCACAGTTGGTCACAAGCATTACAGGGTATCTCTATCCTTGGATCTTCATTTATCAGGGTTTTGGGTTAACCACGTAAAACCCTTATCTTGAGTGGATCTTCATATTCAACAAAGGCGTTGCAGGAGGGAACTTTACGCAATGGGGACCATTGCTTCTTAAGGAGGGAGGAATGATCCGAATGGAAAATGGCATCAACCCATGGTACTCATCCAGCCATATTATTCATCGACCCATGGAATTTACCCATGGTATTGTAAATGGCATCCGCCCGTGGTATTGTAAAATCCACCCATGGTATTCATTCACCCATGGAATTTACCCATGGTATTGTAAATGGTATCTGCTCGTGGTATTGTAAAATCCACCCATGGTATTCATTCACCCATGGAATTGACCCGTGGTATTGTAACTGAAAAATACTATAAGTAACAAGTCACATTTTGTAAAAGGACAGATGGTCCGCCACAATGTAGCCTTTACAGTTACTATCGGTTTTAATAAAAAAGTTTCTTTGTGGTTTTGTTTATTGGGCATTCTCCTATTTTTCTTCTGGCAATGCAAGTTTTCAGATCTTGGGGGTCTCTCCTCCCAAGATTCATTTCAATCTTTTAGATCTTGGGGGCCTCCTCCCAAGATCCGGATCATTGCTAATCTTTGATTCAACCAGATGTACATTTTTGTCCATTTTTATTCCTAGAGTTATCCATCTAATCATTAATCAAAAATCTTAAACCTATTGAGAGAGCCCTCTCAGGTTGAGGAGGCTAAGCCTCAACCAAAAGATTGGTTTGAAAGAGTTACTCAGAGTCTACTTGATCAACAGCCTATCAGGGTCAGATTTTGTGGTAACAGATGTAAGATGTCAATAGATGCGAGAGGGATCGCCGATAATAATGATGATCCTCAAGGTACTACAGTACATTTCGCATGGTGTGAATAAATGATTTGATGTCGAACACCATGCAAAATCTTTTGGTCTAAGGCCATTGATGTCAACCTGTCACCGAAAGCGAGAAACCTGCCATTGATGTATGCAAGCTTCAAAGCACTAAAAGCGTGTTCCTAAGTCAACTTCTTGGATGATGAGCTGATGTCGACAAGAAGCGACTCATCGTAGGAGGGCATAGTTGACGCCTTAAGAAACTGTGGGCTGCTGAAATTCTTTTTCTTATCCAGCATGTGGCAACAAATTGAACTGCTATAGTATCTTGTTCGTGCTTGTGATCCTACTGACCAGGTTTTTCACATTAGGGGCAAAGAAATCCCCTTTACCATCGAGGATGTTTACTTTCTGACGGGTTTATCAAGGCAGGGTGCCCCTATTTCATTATCAGGATTCACTAGAGGAGGTGAATCATTGAGAGATTATATTCGTCAGTTCTGTCAGGAAGGATCTCAACCCAGCAGAGATGGAAAGATTCATATACGAGACGTTAGTGATCGACCTTTGAGAAAAATCCTTTTTACCCTTGCTAGACTGGCTGGTAGTGCGGCTTTACATTTGGCAAACAAATCTTATATGTAGTATGCCTTAGAATGCCTGGAACCAAAGGTATTCCACTGGTGCGAGGCAATTCTCCATATATGAGAGAAAAACTGACCAAGGTGAAGACTAGGAAGAAAAAAAAATTTGGTTATGAGTCTATTTTGATTTCCTTCGCCTTGGAGAGAATCACGCTTATGCAGCCACAACACATTTCTCTAGGAGTACCTGGACCTAGGGACCCACAAATGCAGAGATGGGTAGATCTTATGGCTAGGCATGCTAGCCAGTCATCGATCTCATTTTCCTCCTCTTTCTTCGAGTGGTTCGACTGTCAGGAGATGGTCTTCGCGGAATATTCATATGCTGGGATGGACTTCCGTGGTGATCCAGATCTGGTATTGCCAGTTGTGGCGTAGTGGATTGCTATTGGTAAATTGATTCAACCACATTGTTTTTGTTTTTAAAGTTTTTACTTTTTGTGTTTTTTGATTGTTACCAAGACTAAATAAACTTGTATATGTATGCAGATGTTGGATCTGTTCGACCTGTGGTGTGCTTACTGGAGGCAGATGCGCCAGTTCAAAGAGCTGTTGGGCGAGCAGTTCTTAGAGATTTGGACATAGCAGAGACCTTGGCTCAGCTGCAGGATCACATAGAGGGTTTAACCCTCGGTATTTCGGATGTCTGGATTGAGGAGTTACCCATGAGATTGCAGTGCCATGCCATTGGCGTACCAAGTCATTGGATGAGACTCTTGTGTATGATAGCACAGGTTGTGACCTGTTATCATTAGCAGCACTAGTCTATTGAGATATTTTATGCATTTATTTTTGAGTTTTTGGGTCAGATGACCGATTTTGTCTTGGACACAAACTATTTGTAAAAACTTATATACAGCTATCTATTTGACTTTCAGAGTCTTATTTTGGTTAAGTGATGAAATCCTATTCAAATGATGATGTGATTTGAAGATGCTTTCTTTACATATGTTGCAAATGTTTATTTAACACATAGTTTGCTAGAGAGTCAGTCAATGTGTTTAAATTTCTGGGAATATGTTGATATTGAATAAATTCAAAATGTCTTTCCAAAATTCTAACTCTAAGGAACATGCGATGAATTGCTGGGTTTCGGACGGAATAGACACCAGTAAGCTGTAGTATGACCAGTTGTGAATCTAGCCTAACAATGATTCGATGTATTCCATGTGAAATGGCATCAGAGAGGAGTTCAATCAACGCGCTATACTCAGCGATATTTTTTGTCGATTGACCAATAGATATCCCTCTGAAACTCACTAACTCACCACTTGGAGTGAAAATGGCCCATGCTACAGAAGATAGGTTCTGTATACTACGACTAGCTCCGTCGGCATACCCAACAAATGGTTCTGAAAAGTTCGACATCTGCAACAAATGTGAAGTGGATTACCTAACCAAATCAAAACTCTAAAAGAAAAATAACACACAAAAATGCAATCAAAGCATATGTACAGTGAGCTTTACTACACTTAATTAAGCATAGTAACGTTTAAGATACAACCCGTTCCGGGGCTGCGACAATGGAATCCCATCATAATCGACTAACTCATAGGCTTCTTTTGTCAACACATGTTTAATAATATAAGGGCCCATCCATAATGGTTCAAACTTCCCTGCTCCTAGTTTGTTAGAATCCTAATCGTAAAGCAAGACCAGGTCACCTTCTGAGAAGACATGAGGCTTAACATTCTTTTCAATTGTGCCTTGATGCGTTTCTTATGTGCTTCATTAGCCAATGGGGCGTCACAACAGGTTTCATCCAGATGGATTAATTCCAATAAACGTGATTCTTCTTCAGAAGTATCGGGTAGCAGGTCAATTGCGAGTTTGAAGTATGAGATTTCACAATGGATTGGTAAGACTACTTCCAAACCATACACCAACTGAAAAGGCATAAATCCGGTCGCATTTCTCACCGAGGTTTGATATGCCCACAGAGCTGAGTACAGGATTAAATTCCAATTCTGTTTATGGACTCCAATCATTCTTTGCAACATGCGCTTAAGGACTTTGTTGATTGCCTCAACTTGTCCGTTAGCTTGCGGGTAGTATGGAGTAGAACTATCATGTGACAGTCCTAATTTGGTAGTTAATTCGATCATCATGTGATTGCGAAAATGCGACCCATGATCTGTAACTATAGCTTGTGGCACACCAAACCTGGAAACCACATGGTTAAAAAAAAGAGAGCAGTCGTTTCACCATTGTTGTTCAATGTAGGCATCGCCTCGGCCCATTTGGTAAAATAGTCAACAGCGACTATAATATACCCATGCCCCCCAGCCGAGGTGGGGTTACATGTCATAAAATCAATGCCCCATTTTGCGAATGGGCCAATAGCAACGACTGGATGCAGTGGTGCAGGTGGTAATATGGTTTTACGATAAAAAATCTGACAAGCATGGCACCTTCTGACAGAAAGAATGTAATATTTGAATATAGATGGCCAGAAGTAACCAGCTCGTAGAATTTTTTGTGCAGTTGCATAACCAGATAAATACCCCCACAAGCACTTGAATGACATTCATTCAAAGCTTTCTCGACCTCCTCATGAGTAAGGCACCTACCTAAGATTGTATCGACACCACGACGATAAAGTGTATCACCAATGATCAGATAATCTTTGGCTTTGTATCGAGTACGTCGTTGTTCAGAGTGAGAGGTATTACGTTGAAAAGCTAAGGTCTGGAGATAGACTAGTATATCTCCATACCATGGATCACTTGACGAAATCAGAAACAAAGACTCATCCAAGATTGATGCTTCTGATGTTAAATCATTGGAGGACGAGGGAAGATCGCAAAGTAGCTCAACAAAGATGAGAGATTTCTTTGATTTGGATTTGATGAACTCCAAATCAAACTCCTACAAGATAACTATCCATTTAGAATTTTTTCCCCCAGCAATTGACGTGACAAGATGTATGTCATAGGGTTGCAATCTAATACAATGGTAGTTTTGCGAAGGAGGATGTAATGACAAAATCTCTGCACAGCTTGAACGACTGCCAAGGCTAACTTTTCAACATATGAATATTTACTTTATGTATCATTGAGATTGTGACTCAAATAATATATAGGATGTTTGATTCCACTTTCCTCTTGAACTAAAACCATACCAATGGTTGTATCTACAGCGGCGAGATACAAGTAAAAGTCTTTTTGATAATTTGGGACATACATTAATGATGCTTTAATTAGGGAATCTTTGATAGCATGAAAAGAAGCTTGTGCAATTTGGTCCCAATGGAAGGGTACCCCTTTCTTCAATAGGCGTGTGTAACCTTTAGCTAATTCAGCATAGTTTGGAATGAATCTCCTCAGAAATTTTGCCTTCCCTTAAAGTCTCTGTATCTGTAACAAATTTGAAGGTGGAGACATGTCAAGAATTGCTTGAAACTTTATGGGATCGAATCAAACTCCATCTTTTGAAACTACGAATCTGAGCAATCGACCAGAGCCAACACAAAACAAACATTTGTGAAGATTGAGTCTTATTTTGTAGTATTGACATCGTAAAAATATTGCTCTCAAATGTTGCGGGTGATCAGTCCGTTTTCGTGAATGAGTAGGCAAATCATCAAGATAAGGTTGAACAATGTGTTTGATGTCATGGAAGGCATAATTCATCGCCCTCTGAAATGTATCCCCTGCATTATTCAAACCAAAGGGGAGCTTTCGATATGCGAACGTGCCCCACGGACATATAAAGCCATTTTTTGATTGGTACTGTGGGCGGATATTGATTTGATTGTAGCCAGAAAATCCATCCATGAATGAAAAGATTTCACATCTGGCACATTCGTCAATAATCTGGTCAATAAAAGGTGTAGGATAGTTGTCCTTTGGACATGCTTGGTTTACATCCCTATAATCAACGCACACTTGAATTGTCCCTTATTTTTTCATCATTGGAACAATATTAGATACCCAATCAGTAAGAGGTATAGGGAAAATGAAGCCAACACGCAAAAGTTTTTCAACCTCTGCTTTAATGGTAGCGGCTTTCTTAGGATGAATAGGTCAAAGCCGCTGTCGTATTGGTTTGACATCAAATTACATTTTAATCTCATGTTCAACAATGCTTGAGTCAATGCCTAGCATCTCCTCATAAGACCATGCAAAGACATCTTGAAATTTGCGGAAAAGAGCATAGTAATTATCTAGTTCCAATGGAGAACAAGATTTGCCGACATTAATATTTTCTACAATGTTAGACTTGGTTGAAATGTTTATAGAAATTGTTTCCTCTACGTTAGATAGATTATGCTCAGAATCTACAGTATTCACAGAATTCGATAAGAAATCAACGGCTGATGGGTGATTGAGTTCATTTGAATAATCTTCATTGTCATCTCGAAGGTGGGAAGGATGATGATAATCTTCCCACGGCGTCTCTCCTATGGTCATTGATTGGATGATTCCTTCATCTGTAGAATGTATACGTCAAAAAGGATCTGAAGAGGTGCCATATTCTAAAGACCTATCTACCCATGCAATTGTTGAGTGCGGATTAGGGTTTGCTGCACAAGCCCAATAGATTGATTGCTATAACGATTCAATGGGGCTTGGTGGCATTGCCTTGCCATAATTATCACTTTAAAAGTAGTTGGAATTATTCTTAAAATCAGATGATGCAGAAGAAATCATGTTGCAGATCTCCACTCTTGCCACTTCCGCGAAACCAGATGGTGACAGGAGGGTAAAAGTGCCCATCAGGGAAGGATCTTTTAGGAGACCTACTCCAACATTTTGAAGCGATTATGAGTTTCCGTGTATCAATGGAATGCTTCCTGTAGCCTGTGAACTATTGGCAAAGAAGGCTAGCTAATCAATGACTGTGATTCCATCCTTGAAAGGAAATGAAATCATTCGAAAGTATGTGGAAACAATGACAACCATAGCATATACCCAAGGCCTTCCTAGTAAAATGTTGTAATCAAGGAGTCTGTCAACTACCTCGACCTCAACATTTATCGTTTTTCCCCCTAGTTCAACTTGTAGGTTACTTAAAATCCCATACGGAGTGTATGTTCTTCCATCGAAAGCTTTTAATGTAGTTGGTGATCGTGACAAGGGCGGTGAACCAAGAGTTTTCCAGCATCTCATGGACATAATGCAAGTAGATGCCCCCTCATCAAAAATGATTCGGTGAACATTTTTATTGAGAGCTTTTACTTGTATTAGGAAAGCTAATTGCGTTGGTAACTATGGTGTATATCCTACATGGTTAAAAACCACAAGATTTTAATCCGTAGGATCTATTCCACCTATTGCTGATAGTAAAGCTTGTTTCTGGGAGGGACAGTTTTGCAACACCTCAAGTGTCGACATAGCAGAAGGTGATTGAGCCAGATCTTCCACTATATTATAGTTTTGAGCTGCTCGAGCACGAGGATTGAATGTTGATTTGTGTACAACTCCCTTTGGTGGCTTTATTGTTAATTCAGGTACAATTGGTGGAACAACTTCTAGTGAAGTCGAGGTCGAAGTACTAGGTTGATTAATAGCCTGGTTATTTGACGACGATGGATTTCCATAATCTTTATTCCTTGTTGACACCAAAACATCATTTTTTGGATTTGCGATAGACAACATGAGTACTTAGGATGTGGAAGCATTATCGGTTGCAACCAAATGTGTTTCTGGGGTTGGAAACAGATCTATCAACACTGCTGAGGTATTTGAAGTTTTTAGAAGTTTAGAGACCTCAGATCGATGTGGACAATCTCTTGTATAATGATTGTCATTACATATCAAACATGGATAACGAGGTTTCCTAGCCACAGTAGGGGATTCAGATGATTTCTCAGGAGTGGAATTTTCCTGTTTCTTTTTGTTATTCTTTCCCTTTTTCTTACCTCCTAGTTGCTTTGGATTTTTTCCTTTGTCAGATGACATGGCATTAATCTCCGAGGCAAGAGTGTTTTCTGATGGATTTGCATTTTGATTGGCAATAGCAAGATTTTGACCAGATGGTCCCCTTGCCATCTGTGTGCTTAAAGAACCGATCACGTCGTCGCCGGCATGAGAGTTCCTACTCGATTTTGGAGGTGGTGGAACAGTGAAGGCTGGTCTAGGTGCATCGGGAATTTTATCATAGAGCATGCCTAATTGTGTGTAAATAAAATCAAAATATTGGGCACGTGCGATAACTTGCTCTTTTGTGACAACTCCTCCTTTTGCCACATCCTCGGTGATTGATGCTAACAAGGACTTTATGAACCACTCAGCTAAAATCTAATCAGGAACATACGTCTTAACCATTCGACGACGATGTCGCCACTCATGAATATGATCTGATATATCGGCGGAGGTAGTCTGTTTAAAGTTGGTCAAGAGTTTTGTTCCAGTATCGTACCTGATAGGTAATTGGAAGTGGGTCCAAAAGGTAGTGGCTAAAATGGTGAAGTTATCAAAAGAAGCTCTTGGTAATTCAATATACCATTTAGCAGCTAGACCAGTAAGCGTTCTTTGGAAAAGATGAAGTCTGATCGAATCATCATTCAAAGTATTGGATGAACACCATAAATGAAAGGTCATAACATGATTCGATGGGTCTTCTCCAGGATTTCCATTAAACTTCGGAATATCATATGGTAACTTATGAGGAATCACCGGCCACCAAGGCGCATATGCAATTGGATCATTAGTGAGCCGGTTTAAATCTGGTAATTCTAAAGTTGCTACGAATGGCAACTGTTGATTCAAGTCAGGTGGAGCATACCCAGGATAGGATGGAATCGCCTGTGCAATAGGTCTTTGCATACCATCATAGGGCATCTGCATTTGGTAACCTTGGTAAGGTTGTTGGACAAAACCAGTATAAAGTGGTTGTTGATAACCAGATTGGAATTGTGGTTGTCCATAACCTACAAAGCCTTATTTCCCAGGTCCTTAGTAACCTTGATATTGACCAAAACCAGTTTGAGCTTGTGAACCAAGTCCAAATTGGGGTTGAGACTGTTGGAATTGCGACAGCCACGGTTGTTGAACCAACTGTTGCTGCCTAGTAATGAAAGATTGACTAAGCTGTGGATCAACTATACCAGTGTATGCATGGGTCATTCCGAATAAAGGTATACTAACCTGAGGTTGTTTCTGGGCTCCAGAAACAAGTGGCTTTTGTATAACAAATTGAGAAACTTGAACCTCTTGACTTGAAACTTGTGGTTGCAAGGAAGAAGGATCAATTTGTACCAGTTGAGATACAACAGATTGAGCTTGTGATTTTGGCACAGTAGTAACAACAGGTGTAGTAGGAATATTCGACACATTTTGCATTGGTTGTGTTGGATACACAAACCTTGGTTGATTTGGCATTATTGGTTGCCATTGACAAACTCTAATTCCAGTTTGACTTGAAAACTATGGGAAATTACCATATGGTTGTCCCCCAGAAAAGGGAGGAAATGGTGAATAAGCATATTGCTCTCCATATGGTGGAAACCCAGTATTTAATGGATATACATGTCTTTGATGACTAGACTGCCCAAATTGACACTGATGTGCAGGATCAAATTGTTGAGTTCCCATTTGAGAAAAACTAGGTAGAATTCTGGAGGAGTTCATGGGTGTTGACCATGGTGCAGAATCAAACCCTAAGTGGGTTCCAGACAATGATTGGTAACCAACCAGAACAGACGATTCACCGTATAGGTACGACTTAGGTGTGGTAGAAAACATCGAGGGAGTGACAACAGAAGATTCTGTTGCAGCTGCATCAAATGATACAGTCTTGGATGTTGACGGTTTTTCAGCCATAGTTAACTGGCCCAAAAGCTATCCTAAAGATTTGACAGGAACTTGCAAGGAAGCAGGATCAGATGAAGCAAAGTAATCAGGTGTAGCGGGATAAAGATTAATCCCAGTTCCAAAGTGAAACAGGGTGCCAAGTGTGGAATCCTTTACTATCTCTTCTATGGCAATCAAATCTGGTGGAAGAGGTTGACTGTCAAGTTCAAAAAAGATTTTTGGTTTTGATGAAAGTGTAGTTTCTACATTGACTAATGTCGGAGGGGTAGAAACTTCTGAATGTTGAAATTCAAAGTCCAGATGTTTAGGTAAATGAACAACAGTTTCAAAGGGAGGTTCTTGAACAACTTCTGGTTAAGATGTAACTTCTATTTGAACTAGGATAGATTCCGGACCAACTCCTGATGGAGTTGTTTCAAGTTTAGAAGCACTTCCTGGTTGAACAATTTCAAATTGAGGATCAACTTGTTGTTGAACAACCTCGGTTACTGTTACACTAGGATCACTACTAATGTCCTCAAGTAACTGTGAAACTTCCTCTTTAAGAATGGATGTACCAGAAATAATTGGAGTAACTGGAGTCTCTGAAGCTGTTGAAACAAATGTTTCAAACAACCCAGATGAAGAACTAGGAGTTCTTGATGTACTATACTTAGTTAAATGAGACTGCTTTGTCTGAATTGGTGTCGCTTCTGGAGGCAAAGGTGGTTGACTCACTGTTCTCCACGAACGACGAGGTTTGGGTTGACTTTCTTCCACGATTGTGGATTACTTTATCAACTTAAAACTCAACTAAGGAATAAGGATGTTATTCGTGGTCAATTAATTTTAACGACACTGGGACACAACTTCACTTTTTCAGTTTTAAAGAGTCGAGAAAAAGCAAAATATGACTCTAGTTGCCTTCGATTTTTAATGAGCCTGAAAGGAAAAGTGCTCAGATGATCCTTTTACTTTTAAATAGTCGAAAAGGAATGAAAGTGACTACTCTAGAAACTCTAGACAAGAGGGTTTACCAGACAAATCGCAAAACTGCAATATACACCTTGGTGATAAATGAAAGAGAAATTACCAAGGACTTTACATACGGCAGTCAATATTCCCGAATGCTATGTTCAGTGCATTGCTATCGGTAAGGCGGCAGACTTGGCTTCCTAGGGATAAAGGATTTCAACCTATTAGGGTATCCCACTATATACGCGGCAGTACAGGGTGCACAAGTCCGTACTAGCACTTATCAGATCAAAGAGGAGGAATCACCCAACCTTTAGTGAAAACGACAGCCATTAGGTTTAAAGACACCGAAACATGTCTCTAGCCTAGACCTCTAGATGTTTTCATTAATTTCCAAAGCGTTGTTAGATTAATTGATGTTTATTCTAAGTTGATCTTGCTTAGAAATTTTCCTTTGAAGGTTCACCATGAAATGTGTTCTGAAATTCCTAAAAATGCAACTAGAACGATAAGCACTCTTTTCATTTAATTTCAACAATGAAAATCCAAACTATAAGGAAAAGAGCATAGAAGTACTTTTGAACAAACTAAAACTCTAAAACTAATGCAATTCCCTGAATCATTCCTTTTCGCACACAAACTAAAACTCTAAAATGCAAATGCATGTATTTCTTTTCAGTTTCTCTTAATGTGAATGATGCAATAGGAAAAACTAATGCACAAATGATTCAGAACCTTTTCATTAAAAATGGCTATTTATGACAATTTTCTTCTAAGAGAGAAAGGAATATTGAACAACACTTTCAATTTTGAAGAAATGAAACTTTTCAACACTTTGAATGAAAATCAAATCAAATGCACAAAATAGATCAATCGATTAGCTATGAAGGAGGACTTTACGACACTTCACTTTTCAAAGAAAATGAGGACTTTACGACACTTTTCTATCGAAACAACAATCGATCAAAACCTACTTTTCGACAATGGATTGAAAATGATACAATAAATACATAAAAAACATTTACCAATCCTAGTCTAAACAGGGCCAAATTAAAGAGATGAAGGCTAGTTTTAGAGATGAGACATCATTCATGTTCAACAAGCAATTCAATCAAAGATGAAAATTGACAAAAACTTCAGCTCCTAAATGGGAAAATTGATATTCAAGAGATCAGCACAGGCTGTGGTGATAGACAGTGCACTGAATCACTCTATATCCATTTGGGAACTACAATGCATTGCAGGTTTCAGTTAAGGACAATGCGATGATTACAGTGAGTAATTTTGAAGGTGTTTCTGGCTCAAATTAGATTCGATTTTCAGTAGATTAGAATTTAATTCAATGGTCGACAGCAAGTACAATATATTGGGATGTTCTAAGAGGCTACTTAGCTACTAAAAATGGAAAATGATAATCCCCAGCGGAGTTGCCAGTTTGTTTCAGGAATATTTAGTCTTTCTACAAAACGCCTAACCCTCTAGATCTAGTAGCTGATCTAGAAACAATAGTCAAATCAATCTTAATTTTTCCTATAAACAACAGATAAGATAAGGGATAGAGAACCTACTTGTAGCTTCTGCTTGTTCCTTATCACCCTTTACCGATTTCGCTGCTCCTTTCCATACTTAAATCGCTTGAGAAGTACCTGCACAACTTACAAAAACAAAAACCTGTCAAAGCATAATGATCTATTGTTCATAAATAGCACAAAATCGAAAGCATGATATACACATGAATTCATTTAACATTAACACAAACATAAGGGAAAAATCTCGAAAACTTTATTGATAAGAGGAAATATTACAACCAATGCAAGTTTGGTCCAGCGTCATCCTTCCAATTCAATCCTTCTTCACCTCACGAAAAGAAAGACATTCCAACAATATCGCGATACTTGTACTCATTCCTAATCTCATACCACTAGCATCTCCTTGCAACTCAATATTTTTCAGCCTCTATATCTCTTGGATGAGTGATCTATTTATAGATGAGAGAAGGAGGTTGGGTCATCAATGATGATGATGAATGCCTTTCTATTTTTAGAATTGGTTCCATGAAAGAGGGATATAGGAGGTTGATGTTTCCTACTTCCTTTTGTCATCCAAGGGTGAACTCAGGGGGCAGGTGGCACTTGAGAAACTTCTAGAGGTTTCCAGTGGATAAGGAATCTTCAAACCCTCATGGAAAATTTCCCAAGTTCGCTCATCGCAGGCTAAAGAGGGACTAAGTACAATGCATAGCACCCAATAAGTGTAGCACCTGCAATGCATTGCAGCCTGATAGAAGGCTTCCTGCGCTGATCTCTTTAGGAATACTTTTGGATGCTTTTTGTAATGGAACTTCTTTGGGAGTAAGGTATTCTGATGATTAGCCTCTTTAGGGCATGTAACAACTATATTAGGGGTTGATGAACCCTAATAACATTGATCTGTAAGTTGGGGTTGATATGCCCAAATAAATCTGTAACATCTATGGAAGGACTCGCTAGTTGATCCATCCACCAACTTAACTAGACTCTCGTAGTTTGCAGGTGCTTATGCTACAACGACCATAGATAAAGCAACAGAAGTCCAAAAGTTGCTTAGAGATAGGGAAAACAAAATAACGTCGCTCGAGCAATAGTTACAACAAGTTAAATCTGACCAACAGGTAGGGATACAGTTGGACAAGCTTCAATAGGAATTTGAAAAGATGCAAATAGAACATCGAAACAGCTTAGGCGAGAAGGAAGCACAGGTGCAAGTGATAATTGATCTTCATAAAGACGATCCAAAATTTGATCAATTTATCACCGAAGCACTCACACTTAATTCCCAGTTGACACATCATAAATAATTACTGTGTCAGAAGATTTCACATTGGAAACCTTATTGCTAAACAAGTGATAAACTGACAAGTCAAGTCGTAGAAATGTGACTTGAATATGATGAGATCTTTAAAAAGGTCTCTGATCACATCGCCTGGCAAAATACAGAGGAGGGGAGAAAAGCTGACCTGCCCAAACTAGAAGAATCACATAAGGAAATTTTGTTTGCAAGCTGGGATTCTCAGCTAAAAGAAGAAGAAAAGGATACAGCGGACGTGGCAGAAACAACAAACATTATCGTAGAAAATATAAATGAGAATTTTCATGGTGCCAATCTAGTAGTAGAGTCCATTCCATGCTTCCTTCTAGATGCAAAACAACTTGATCAACAATGGAAATAGACAGTGAAAGACAAAGCAGAAGTGATAAGGCAGACGACCGGGCTAGACTAGGAGGCATATTGGCAACATTTGGTCAAGCCTCACAGCCAACGGATGACCTTGCGATGCCTAACCACCTCTGCTGAAAAAATGGTGCCAGCTCTAACCGATGCTGTATTCGATGGACAGTTGAAAGCTGAAGTCGCATGGCCTATACAGCTGAAGCCTATGGTGGATATCTGTGACCTGAAGGATCAAATGGAGCATAGTTAGTCACCCTGTTTGCTTTAATTTTGATTTTATTTTTGCATAAATTGAGGGAGGTCGTTTAAAACTCCTCAACTATTTTCGTAATAATCTATTTTTAGCATTATAGTTTTAGTATGTAAACCCCTCTCATGCATTTAGAGAGGGTTCCATAAATTTTATCAGAAACATTCTTCAGAACATACACTTATGCCTCTTTGAGGAAGTTCTAGTGGAATTAATGGAATAGGATTTATTTTCTACTTGATTTAACATCTTCTACTAAAATTGCACTTTTGTACTCTTAGATGATATTGGGTGACTTGAAAGTAGATCAATATTGTTTGAGCATATGAGTAGGACGTATTATTAATGGTACTTTTATCTCTTAATTCTTTTTACTTATAGGTCAAGCAATAACTTAACTTCAAGTTGTTTATGTATCAAATTTTGAATTGTTGATTTCCATTATTGCACTTTTGTATGATGATGATCTATAGTTTATGCTGAGTACATGAATGATTTTTATGCGATATATCTCTCACAATCATTTCGACTAACATTTTATATGAAACGATTATTATTAAATGGATTCACTTCTCATCGCAATTTAGTAATCTTTGTTATCAATTTCTTTCAGACATTATTGTAGATCGCATATATTACGTTACTCCCGAGATAGTTATATTTAGATAATGTTTTAAATTAGAATAAACTGCACATGATTTCTAGTTTAAATTAGATTAATTTTAGGATAAGCATTATTCCAAATCTCAAACATCACCCCATTTGCACAATCATAAAAATAGATTGGGAACCTGGTCCCATCATCCCCAGTCGGAGCCACTACTCCAAATGGAAAAGGAGTTTCCAACCAAGGTTCGGACTGGGTGGTTATCCCCCATTGTTGAGGCAACGATTTTCTGGCCTTCAACATTTTTGGCACTAGAAGGAGGGCCTGACTGTGAATGGCAAGTAAATCGAAATCTAGAGGCCATTCTAAGAGTAAAAATCCCTCACCATCACCTCCAACTTCTCGTTCGCATTCTAAATCTCCTAATCCCAGGCGAGAAGTTGCAAAGAAAAATACATAACCCACTGTTGAAATCCTAAACAAGGTAGACAGTTCTTCTTCTGAACCCCCTAAAGTACAATCTTTGATTTATAAATTGTAGGGGATTTCAATATGTCAAGAAGAATTTGAGTTATCCCAAGGTAGTGTTACTTCTCAATTTACCCCATCTCAACGACTAACTAGAGCACAGAGTGAAAAACTTGGAATCCCACCATTTGAATTCCCTCTACCAAGTTGTAAGAAAGCTAATAAAACACCATCAGAATCTCACAGCAAGGTTCTTTCATCATCTACATCCATTCCATCTATGACATCACAAGGTCACACATCTGCCTCCCAACTCCAGATCGTGATTCACACAGGTACAGGAGCTATACCTTCCTCTACCCAATCACCTTCACCCACTGCTACACCCTCTTTTGCTCACATCCAAACAATGGCACAGAATCCTCCCAGGCCATGGACCAACCCAGGAGCTGTTAGAATGGCTGGACCTTTATCTCAATTGCCAGCACCTCCAGAGAAATGGTTACCTAAATTCAACCCTGATAATGGCCTGCTAGCTAAAGAACATATAAATAAATTCATGTTGTCCATTAATTTGAATGGAGTAGCATAAGAAGACGCAGTTGTAAGATTATTCCCATATACTCTACAAGGAGCAGCAGGATCATGGTACTTTTTGTTACCATCAGGCTCTATTAATAGCTGGGATGCTTTTCAAGAGCAATTTTTAACTAAATTTGGAGATGATAGATCTACAACAACTCTGATCAATGATCTCTCCAATTTGAAAGCCAAACCTAAAGAACCCATTAAGGACTTCAACTCTCACTTCAATAAGTTATTAAATAAAATACCTACGACATCCAAGCCTAGCAATGAGGTCCAAAATGAATGGTACATTTATGCTCTTCCTTCGAACACAACCATCTTCATTGATAGGGCTACCAAACCAACGTTAGCAGAAAATATGAAAGAAGCAATAGCTATGGAAAAATGCATTCTAGCCGTAGAAAAGAAAAACACATTAGAAGAAAGAAAATCTAAGAAAGTAACCTTCAGAGATGACTCTAGGAAGAAACCACCAAAGGATCCTTTTGATCTGGAAGGATTACAGAAAGTCCTTAAGACCATGTCTAACGAAATGGTTGACGTAAAAAAACAAGTGGCAAAAACTTCCTCCAAAAAACTGTTTAGACCGTTTAAAAGGAATTCCCCAACTGATCCTAAACCTCTGAATGCTATATCAAATGCTGAATCAGATGGATATGAGGAAGGAGTTTCAAATGAATAACAAACAGACGATGAAGAAGTAGCGGAATTACAAGGGTTGTGGGATTTTATCCTTCCCAACGAGGAAAATCAAGAAGCATTGCTTGTTGCTACTAGAAGTAGAAATCAGATTGACCCACCCCAATCAAATTCAAAAGAAAACTTTAATGCCACCTTCTAGAGATAAAGTCGTAGGAAAGAAATCTTCACCGAAATCCACTCAAACAAACCCTACCCAATTGGATTCTTCACCTTCATCTAAAACTCTGATAGTTTCTGACGAAATGGAGTACAATATTATTGATGACATGAAGAAAACTAGGGAAAACATCACCTTTCATGAGCTTAGTAAATTAAAACATTAGCAGAAGCTACTTCTGAAAGAACTCAAAGCAGTACCCACTACATTGCTTCCTGCTGCAATAATATCACAGGTTGCTTAAGAAATGAGAAGACCCACTAGCACTTCTTCAAGAAAAATTGATCCAACCGACATCTCTCTAATTGGCGAAAGATCTAAATCCCATACTCCATCATTTCTCCTTACTTTTGAAGTCTTTAATAAGAACTTACACAACTGTTTAGTTGATTCTGGTGCTTCATCTAACATTTTGCCTAGAACAGTCTGCGATAAGTTAAATGTTCAACCTCAGAAATCTGCAGTACGAATAGTACAATTAGATCAGTCTCAAGTTGAAGTTGTTGGGGAACTGAATCAAGTAACCATTAGACTTTCATCAAACCCAAAAGTTTGTCAAATCATTGATATACTTGTAGCTGATATTCCTAAATTCTATGGCTTAATCCTTAGTAGGGACTGGTCAGAAAAATTTCATGGTTACTTTGCAACTAACTAGTCTCACATGTGGCTTCCCTATAATAGCAAGCCAAACCAAATAAGGGTTGACCGAGAGAAACATCAAAAGTATATAGTAACAGAGCTGGAAGGAGAAAATGAGCCAGTAGCATATAGCAACAATATAATCGGAAACTATTTTGTTAAGTCATTCCTAGGGAATTTCAATGCCCATACTTCACCTTTCTTAGAAAATTTTGTTGTATCTCAAATCAAAAATTATTCCCAAACAGACACTTCTAAATGTGTGAATTTTGTAGATAAACCTATAAATGAATATTTATTTTGGAAATTATTTTTTGATGGATCTCGATCCAATTATGGAGCAGGGACAGGATGCATATTAGTTATCCCAGAGGGAGAAAAGACTATGTTAGCATGCAGGCTTGAATTTGATTGCACGAACAACACTGTTGAATATGAAGCGTTGGTTCAAGGTTTGTACAAAGAAATTGGTCTTAATATCAAATACCTCCAAGTGTTTGGAGATTCTAAAATTGTCATTAGGAAAGTAAGAAATATTATACACTGTTTGTCGAGACATTTGAAACACTATCAATCATTAGTCCAAGCCCTGACCTCACATTTTACAACGTTTAATATTTCCCCTATTCCAAGACTCCAAAACGCTAGTGCTGATCTCCTAGCTAATGTGGCTTCCAAGCTAATTCCACCAGAAGATTACAACCCATATCGATTTTCCATTGAATTAATTTTTAGGCATTCTATTCCTGATAATATCACCAACTGGAGAGTCTTTAATAACGATCTGGATATCGTAAGTTTCCTTACTTTAGAAGGATCTTATGATGACCAGATAATTGATGAAGACCAGCATGATGACCAACTGAAACAAGAAACTACCAACAATGCTATACCAAAATCTGTAGTTAAGTTGGAAGACTTATATGACCTCAAAGATAGATTTAAACGATCTACTAATTCAAAACTTCAGAGTTCAACGCTGAGGTATGAATTAATCAATCTTGGAATTAACACAAAACCACAAAACATTAATCTAGGTCTCTGACTTACATCAGAAGAGAAATTAGCTTTTATACGTCTGTTGAAACAATATAAGAATGTCTTTTCTTGGAATTATGATGATCTTAAAACCTACGACACTTCTATTATTCAACATACCATTACCTTGACTTCTGATGAAAAACTTGTTCAACAGAAATTGAGGAAAATTCATCCTAATTTGGAAAGCCAGATTAAGTTTGAGTTAAATAAAGCGCTGAAAGCCAAGATTATTTTTCCTGTCAGGAATTCCAGGTGGGTCTCCAATCTCGTCCTAATTAGAAAGAAGAACGGTGATATTCGAATTTGTATAGATTTTCGCAATCTAACCAAAGCTTGCAAAAAGGATAATTTTCCATTGCCTCCTATGGAACAGATATTGCAATCAGTTGCAGGCTCAGAACTAATGTCCTTTCTAGATGGCTTCTCAGGTTACAATCAAGTCTTATTCCATCCAGATGATTAGCTGAAAACTACATTCAGAACAAAATGGGGCACTTATGCCTATCAAAAGATGCCATTCAGACTAATCAATGCTAGTGCCACTTTCCAAAGAGCCATGGACATTGCCTTCAAAGGTTTAGTAAATAGGTCAGTGGTAATCTACTGAGATGATATAACTGTGTATTCCAAAAAATGTAGTAATCATCTAAAAGATCTTAAACAAATCTTTGAACGTTGTCAAAGGTATGGAATTTCTCTTAACCCCAAGAACTCTTTTTTCTTGTCAAGTGAAGGAAAGATCCTTGGATTTATTGTGTCCAAACAAGAATTCATATTGACCCAGACAGAATTAGAGAAATTTCTGAAATACCTTTACCCCATAACAAGAAATCAATGCAATTTTTCGTTGGTCAAATAAATTTTGTCAAAATATTTGTCCCTAACTTCTCAAGAATTGTATTACCCCTTCAAGCCATGATAAAGAAAAGTTCTGTATTTAAATGGGGTCATTTGGAACGTGAAGCTTTTAGCTTGATAAAACAAGCAATCATAAATGCCCCATATTTAGCAACGCCGAATTTTTGCAATCATTTCATTTTGTACACTTTCGCTTCCAAAAAATCATATGCAGCCATATTAACACAAGTAAATCAAGAAAAAGTTGAAGCCCCGATCTCTTTCTTTAGCTCAAATTTACAGGGAGCTGAATTGAACTACTCAGATGTTGAAAAACAAGCTTACACTATTTTCAAATCAATAAAACACTTCAGACCTTTTCTTCTTAAAACCCACACCAAGGTGATAGTACCATTCCCAGTAGTAAGAAACCTTCTAATACAAAGGGATGTAGGTGAAAAGAGAGAGAATTGGGTTACGGCTCTGCAAGAATATGACATCGAAATCAAACCAGCAAACATTTTAAAAGGTCAAGGTTTTTACAGGATGTTGGTAGGAGCATCAAATATATCAGAATTATAGCATTCAGGTGATGAGGTACAAGTCTATGAGGTAAGCCTTAACGACACTGAATCAAGATATGTTGATATTATATTCTACTTAAAAAATGGATATGCCCCTCCACATTTGAATTACACCAAGAAAAGAGCCTTGAGACTAAAAACTAAACAGTATTAAATTGTCAATAATATGTTGTTTAGAATGAATTATGATTCTGTTTTGCTTAGATGTCTTGAAAATTCTGAAGCAAAAAAAGTATTGCAAGAACTTCACGATGGACTAGCTGGTGGGCACTTTGGTGGAGATGCTACAGCGCATAAAATCCTGCATGTTGGCCATTATTGGCCAACTTTATTTAAAGATGCACACAGTTATGTAAGGAAATGTAAGATTTGTTAGAAAGCTATCAGAAGACAGAAGAAACTAGCATTACTGTTACAGCTAGTCAACATTGATCAACCATTCGAACAATGGGGATTGGACGTAATAGGTGAGATCATTCCTCAATCTTCTAAGAAACATAAATATATCCTTACAATCACCGACTATTTCACCAAATGGGTAGAAGCGATTCCACTCAAGGTAGCCAACTTCGAGAACATTTGATCCAAAATGGATCCAAAAAACCCTCTAAGTCTTCAAAATAAAAAACTATCGCATAAGGAAAAACCTTTACAAATGGCAGAAAACACTATTGGGAGCTAAAAAAATGAAGAAACAATGAAAAACAGAGCTATCGGAGGCTTGAACAATGATGCACAGGAGCTGTCGGATCTGGCCGATCAACGGTCCAGATCCAATCGGCATATCGCAATTGGCAAGGGCAAGCGGAGGCTATCGGAGTCTATCATGTGAAAGTTGCGATAACGATCAACGCAGGTCAATGAGGACCGTCGATCAAGCACGTAGATCGATGGCCTAGGTTAACTTGCAATATCACAATGGAAAAATACAAAGGAGCACTTATACAAAGGCCCGGGGACTATGCGATTGCGATATCGCAATATCGCATCAGAACGATACAAAAGAGTGGGGCCGATATACATGTGACTTGATATAAACCCGGACCCGATGGGGTTATGGATGAAATTTAATATGTTTTGAGTTCCGTAAAAAGGCGTTTTTTAATGTAAATTCGTGTTTTCATTAAATAAAGAAAACAAAGGAAATGTGAATTAGGCGATATAACAAACCCAAAAGGGCTTTTAGATGCAGCGAGATGTGTTTTGAGTTTCGAAACAAGTGGGATTTCGGGCGGGCCTTACGCATTAAGTGGTATTGGCTGGGCTCCGCCCAAGCCCATACACTAGCCACCATGTGTCCAAGTGCCGGAGAGAGAAAACCACCCTTTTCGAGTGGGTAATCCCCATGCACGTAAGCCACCCCAAATCAATAATAACCATTGATCAAAAATTACTTGCGATGGTGCCCAAAGACGGATCCGAAGGGACTATGGGGTGGAATTGATAATATTTCAGGTCTGATAGACCGCGTTTGGGTGGATGTTCCCGTGTTTTTGGATTTCTCTGTGTAACCAGAGAACGACTGTTTTGGGGATTTCTAAAGCGTCAATGGTTCCTTCCATTGCTGAACAGGTGGCCACCATCCCTGAAGACGTTACGCCATGATTGGTTAACGCTCAGAGGGGGTTTGAATGGATAGAGGTTGGAAGCCAAAGAGCCCCTGAAGGGGAAACGAACAAACAACGTCGATTGGCTTAAAAGCCATAGAATGATAGAGACAGAGGCAAGCAATACCGAGACAGAGAGAAAAAAGAGATAGAGAGCGAGAGGGAGAGTCTGTGTACTCAGAGAGACTTGAGGGATTCAAGTAAACTCCTACTATTTTGTATCTGTTATGTTGAGACTCAAATTGAGCTCATTTTTGTATAAAGACATAATAGAGAGGTCACCACTGAAGGCTGGACCATGAGATGTAGCCCAAGAGTTTTGGGTGAACTCCTTGATTATTTTGTTGTGTTATGTGTGTTTGTTATGCTTTTTTAACTGCTTCATTGTCTATATCATTCGTAATATTTTCGATCCGTTGCACTAAGTGATGTAGAAAAATCCATGCACATGAGTTTGTAATACCTTAATATTAGTCTAAGATCTCATTTTCAGATCCAGTGGTATCAGAGCTTTAGGTTTGCTAAGGTTAGACAAGCTTGTGCTAGATTGTTGAATGCAAACTAGGTCAAAGCTCAAACTAGGAGAAGGAGAACTTGTTAAGGCTAATACATAAATTGGAAGAGTCAATCCTAGGAGGAGAATGGTAGAACAATTCCCATTGGAATCAGAATCTCAATTCATAGACAGTTTCATGACCATGAGAGCCATGGTAGAAGAGATGTATCGAGAATTCAAGAAAGGTCTAGGTGAAAGCACTTCGACACCCAAACAAGACAAGGGAGCAGAGGAACCTTCTCTAGATGCCCTAGAGGGCAAAGGAAAAGGGGAAAAGCTTCCTCCATCATCTCCTCCACCATCACCTCCATCATCCTCATCTCCTAGCCTTGAAAAGAAAAAGAAGAGAACATCTTCAATTAAATTAGATGTGAAATTTGATTTGACAATCTATGATGGAGAATTAAATCCAAAGAAGCTAGATAACTGGATTAGATAGATTGATGTATATTGTAGGGTGCAGAACATTGATTCAGAAAGGAGAAAAATTCAGTTGGCTTGCCTTCGGCTTGGAGGAATTGCACTAGTGTGGTGGGAAGGCAAGACACAAGCTGATTTTAAGAAGCATGGTAAAATTCTTTCTACCTGGAATGAATTTGTTTCTTCCATTAAAAAACAATTCTATCCACTAGCTTATATGCAGCAAGAAATGATGAGTTGGCAAACTCTTCGCCAATTAAAGGGGCAAAGTGCACAAAGCTATACCCAGGAATTTAGAAAAAGAGCTTTAACTCTAGGCATTTCTCTAGACTCACCTGAAACTTTGTTGAAGTATATAGGTGGTCTACATAGCTATTTGAAGCACACCACTCTCATGTTTACCCACTAGCCTAGATGATGTATCAGTTCAGGCTACACATCTAGAGGCTAGAGGCAAGAATGTGAACCCAAAGATTGGGGGATCATCAAAACCCTTTGCAAACAAGAATAAGGAAAAGAAGAAGTAGAAATGGAAGGAAAGGAAGGCAAATGTTGTACAGAAAGAAAAACCTTCATGCACTCACTGCAAGAAGGATGGACACGATGATGAACACTGCTGGTCTTTGCATCTGGAGCTGAAACCCAAGAAGTTTGGTGGTAAGAAGAAGAAGATTGTTGCTGATATTCAGAAAGATTTGGGTTCAGACTCAGGTGATGAAACAAAAGTCACAACTGCAGGTATAAAAGGTAAAAATTCTAAAGCATCTACAAGTAATTCTGCACAATCTATTGATAATGAAGATAATGAGAGGAAAAGACATGAGCTTTTTCATATTCGATTTATTTCCAAGCATTAAAATATTGATACTTTATTCGATAGTGGATCACAAGTAAACTTGATTTCTGAAGCAATTGTAAAGAAGTTGGGATTACTAACAACACCTCACAAGAAGCCATATCCATTAGGTTGCTTATGTGATAAAGCAAAGCTACAAGTGACTAGACAATGTAAACCTAGGTTTGCTATTGGGTCAAAATTTGTAGATGAGATTGAGTTAGATATAGTTCCCTTGGATATATGTTGTATTGTTTTATGAAGTCCTTACTTGTATGATAGAAAAGCCATTTTCTATAGAGCTGAAAATAAGTATCAACTCACTAAAGATGGAATAGAATATATTGTAAGAGCTCATAAACTCAAAAATAACTACTCTCTCATAAACTCAGGGCATATGAAAAGAATTGTAAATTCATGCAAGCAATTTTTACTAATGGTTGTAAAGGAAAAGAACCTTGATAAAAACAATGTATTTGAAGGTTGTGATGCTAAACAAAAAACTGATTTAGAAAAATTTGTTTCAGAATATGATATCCTATTTCAAGAACCTAAAGTTCTGCCACCCAAAAGGGAAATATTACATGATATTCATTTGCAGCAAGATGCTCCATTGCCTAACATCGGAATGTACAGGTTATCCGCTTTAGAGAATGCAGAGATTAAGAAGTAGGTATAGGAGCTACTCGACAAAGGGTTCATAAGACCAAGCACATCACCATGTGGATCTCCAATCGTACTGGTGAGAAAGAAAGATGGTTCATGGAGGATGTGCATTGATTACAGAGCACTGAATCAAATAACGATCAAGAATCGTTATCCTTTTCCTCGCATTGATGATCTATTAGATCAGCTGAAAGAAGCAGTTTACTCTTCCATGTTAGACTTGCGTAGTGGCCACCATCAGGTCAGAGTTGCAGAACAAGATGCATGGAAGACTGCTTTCAAAACAAAGCAACAGTTGTATGAATGGCTGGTTATGCCTTTTGACTTAACTAATGCTCCTGCCACTTTCATGAGAGTTATGAATGATGTACTCTGACCTTTTATTAATGATTTTGTAATTGTATATTTAGATTACATTCTTGTTTTCAGTAAAACATGGGAAGAACACTCGAAGCATGTAAAGCATAATTTAGTTGTTTTGAAAAGAGAAAATCTCTATGTGAAGTTATCAAAATCTGAATTTGGCAAAACATCTTTAAATTATTTGGGTCATATTGTAGGGGGTGGTGAATTGAAGATAGATTCCTCTAAGGTTGAAGTCATTGTGAATTGGCCTAAACACAAATGTGCTACAGAAGTTAGGAGTTTCCTAGGAGAAGCACAATATTGGAGAAAGTTTATTGCTAACTTTTCCTTGATTGCAGCTCCCTTACATGCTTTAACAGGATTGAAAAAGGTGTTTCAATGGGGAGGCAAACAGCAAAAAGCCTTTAACACCTTAAAAGAAAAAATTAGTACAGCACCAGTACTAGCACTGCCAGATCTTCAATGACCATTCAAGATTGAAATGGATGCTAGTGACTATGCCATGGGAGTAGTGTTGATGCAACACGGTAAACCCATATGTTATCATTCTAAGACATTTACTTCTACAGTAGTTAATTATCCCACATATGATAAAGAATTGTATGCATTAGTACAGAGTGTTAAAAAGTGGAAACATTACCTAATGGGCAAAGAAACAATTATACATACAAATCATCAACCACTTCAATATTTACACTCACAAACTAAATTGCAACAATAAAGACACTATAGGTGGATGGGTTTTCCACAGCAGTTTCATTTTGTCATCAGATACAAGAAGGGCATACACAATAAGGTTGCAGATATTTTATCAAGACCAATCATAAATGCATCTACTGTACTTAAGCATAAATCAGTATTGCATGAAAGCTACATTCAACAATATGCTCAAGATGTAGATTTTAAAGATGTATATGCAACTTTAAGTCATGGAAAACAAGTAGAAGAATTGGATTATCATGTTAAAGTCCAAATATTATATCATTTTGGAAAGTTATGCATTCCTCAAACTGAAAGAGTTAACATAATCCGAGAAGCACATACTTCTCTAATATTAGGTCATTTTGGTGTAAGTAAAACAGTTGCACAACTGTGAAGGTTCTGTTATTGGCCAAGAATGCATGAAACAGTTTCTAGATATATTAAAGGGTGTACCATGTGTGCTAAAAGCAAGCCCAGTAATAGAAAATTAGGCTTGTACACTCCACTTCCAGTTCCTTCTCGTCCTTGGGAAAGTGTTTCCATGGACTTTGTTGGGGGATTGCCAAAATCTAGAAAAGATCATGATTATTTATATGTTATTGTGGATAGGTTCAGGAAAATGTGTATTTTAATACCTTGTAACAAGTAGATTACAGCTGAATAAATAGTGAAGTTTTTCTTTCAGCCTGTATGGGTTCATTTTTGGTTACCCACTTCTATTGTATCTGATCGAGATTCCTAATTTGTTGGGAAGTTTTGGTCAAGTCTATGGGAATTGATGGACACCAGATGGAAGAAGAGCACAACATTTCATCCACAAACAAATGGCCAAATAGAGGTGTTCAACAGGACAGTGATCCAGTTGGTGAGGGGCTATTGCAGCAAGAATCCCAAGCTTTGGGATGAGCATTTGTGTTATGTGCAACATGCTTACAACCATTCCAAGCACTCTTCTACACAGAGATCTCCTTTTGAGACTTGTTTTGGTTTTACACCAAAGTGTCCCTTGGATTTTATCTTTAGTAAAGACAAAGCAGTTGATGGACACAGTGATGTCGACAAAGCAACCAAGTTCATTAAACAAATCCAAGAAATTCACCAGGTAGTGCAGGAACAGTTGGAAAGAAGCCAGGCCAAGTACAAGGCAAGGCATGACAAGCATCGAATTGAGCATAGCTTCCAAGTTGGTGATCAAGTCTGGCTATACATCAACAAAGAGAGAATGCAAGGTGAAGGTAAGAAGCTGAAACCAATAAGGTATGGGCCTTTCAAGATAATTGAGAAAATTGGTGAAAATGCTTTTCGCCTTGATTTGCCAGCTTATATGCATATCTATTCAGTGATTAATGCAGAGAACTTGAGACTATATGAACCTTCACTGATTGAAGATCCTGAAGAGCAAAGTCAGTTGCCTTCTATTGATGATCTGTTGCCTAAATATCTCAATGAGTTGCAGGGAGACACAATTTTTGACAGGAAGGTGAGAACTATGCACAGAGGGGATATTGAGTACCTGAGAATTGGACTCAAAGGTTCAAAACCAAGCAGTGCAAGATGGATAGAAATTGGACAAGTGAGGAAGTTGTATCCTCACTTGATTGATGCTTAAAAACCAACTTTTGGTGGTTCAAAAGCTTTTTCAGTGGGAAGGCATGATCCAAAATGGATCCAAAATACCCTCTCAGTCTTCAAAATAAAAAACTATCGCATAAGGAAAAACCTTTACAAATGGAAAAAAAAACACTATCGGGAGCGAAAAACATGAAGAAACAATGAAAAACAGAGCTATCGGAGGCTTGAACAATGATGCACAGGAGCCGTTGGATCTGGATGATCAATGGTCCAAATCCGATTGGTATATCGCAATTGGCAAGGGCAAGCGGAGGCTATTGGAGTCTATCATGTGAAAGTTGCGACAGTGATCAACGCGGGTCAACGAGGACCACCGCTTAAGCACATAGATCGATGACCTAGGTCAACTTGCAATGGCACGACGACAAAATACAAAGGAACGCTTATACAAAGGCCCAGGGACTATGCGATTGTGATATCGCAATATCGCATCAAAACGATACAAAAGAGCGGGGCCGATATACATGTGACTAGCAATAAAGTCATACCTGACGGGGTTATGGATGAAATTTAATATGTTTGAGTTCCGTAAAAAAGGTATTTTTAATGTAAATTCGCATTTTCATTAAATAAACGAAAAATAAAGGAAATGCGAATTGGGCGATATAACGGACCTGAAAGGGTTTTTAGACGTAGCGAGATGTGTTTTGAGTTTTGAAACGAGCGGGATTTAGCGCGGGCCTTATGCAGTAAGTGGTATTGGCTGGGCTCCGCCTGAGCCCATACACTAGCCACCACATGTCCAGGTGTCGGAGAGAGAAAACAACCCTTTTTGGGCGGGTAATCCCCGTGTGCGTAAGCCACCCGAAATCAATAATAACCGTTGATCAACAATTACTTGTGATGGTGCCCAAAGTCAGATCCGAAGGGATTATGGGGTGGAATTGATAACATTTCAGGTCCAATAGACTGCGTTTGGGTGGATTTTCCTGTGTTTTGTGTATTTCTCTGTGTAAACAGAGAATGATTGTTTTGGGGATTTCTAAAGTGTCGATGGTTCCTTTTGTTGCTGAACAGGTGGCCACCATCCTTGAAGATGTTACACCACGATTGCTTAACACTCAAAGGGGGTTTGAACGGACAGAGGCCGGAAGCCAAAGAGCCCCTGAAGGGGAAACGAACAGATAGCGCTGATTGGCTTAAAAGCCATAGAATGACAGAGACAGAGGCAAGCAGTGCTGAGACAAAGAGAAAACAGAGACAGAAAGCGAGAGGGAGAGTCTATATACTAAGAGAGACTTGAGGGATTCAAGTAAACTCCTACTGTTTTGTATCTGTTGTGTTGAGACTCAATTTGAGCTCACTTTTGTAAAAATCTGCTCTTAAAGACATAATAGAGAGGTCACAACTGAAGGCTGGACCAGGAGATGTGGCCCAGGAGTTTTGGGTGAAATCCTTGATTATTTTGTTGTGTTATGTGTGTCTGTTATGTTTTTTTAACTTCTTCATTATCTATATCATTCACAATCTTTTCGATCCGTTGCATTAAGTGATGTAGGCAAATCCATGCACATGAGTCTGGAATACCTTAATATTAGTCTAAGATCTCATTTTCATATCAACATTATTAAATTTATAGATCAATTTATCATCACCAGGTTTGGCTTACCTTCTGCCTTAATGTTTGATAATGCATCTTATTTTTCAGGTAATGCTATGACAAAGTTTTCTCTTAAAATAGGATTTAAACTTAAATATTCTTCTAATTATTATCCGCAAGGAAATGGGTTAGCCGAATCCACAAATAAGAACCTTATCAGGATTATTAAACGAATTGTTTATCAAAGTCAAAAGAAATGGCATAAATATTTAGTGTTTGCTCTATGGGCAGATCGAATAACTCATAAAACCTCCATTGGCACTTCTCCTTTTAATCTGGTTTATGGGAAAGAAGTTGTCTTACCAAAAAACGTAGCTATTCCCTCATTTGCCTTAGTTCAATTCATCGAAGAAACTCCTTCCTCATCTATTCAACTTAGACAATTACAAATGCTTAAACTTGAAGAGGAACAATAGAAGGCTAGAATTACCCATGCACATCATCAACAGTTAGTCAAAGCCTCCTTTGATTCAAATTCTGTATCTTCAAAAAATTTCCAACTTGGAGACTTAGTATTAAAATGTAATAAAGCCCATGAAGAGAAAGGAAAGCATACCAAGTTCCAGCGAATGTGGCTTGGCCCATTCCAAATTGTCAAGTTAATAGGCCCATCAACTTTTTTGCTACAAGATTTATCAGGTAAGAGAGAATCTCTACCTGTTAATGGGCAAGTCCTAAACAAATACTTTCCATAGAAGATGATCTCTTCTGTTCACTATATATTATAGTATTTAGTTAATTTTCTTTTGAAAAAATAATACAAGATGAAATTATTTACTTTTAGTTTTACAAGGAATAAGTTTCTCTTCTTAATTTTGACTTTTCACTTGTATATTTAAAGTTTTTTGCGAAAGTAATCTTGACATATGAAATGTATAGTTAAGTTTGATTTCTTTTAAATTTGACTGTCTTCCCCCTTAAATTATCTGATTTTGATCAAACTTAACTTTGAAAGAGAAACTACTCATTTACATCAGTCTAGAAAAGTATCTATACAAAGCAAAGGCTCTCTCCAAGAAGGCATCCCCAAAAACTCTACAATTTTCGTCCAAAACCTCTTAAGGGGCCAATGGTCCTCTCCACTTAGTCAGTTTTCATTTTTAGAGTGTAATTCTAAAATATACCTAAACTTAAGGGATAAGAGGTCTCATCAAGAGCTGGCTTACCATGATCATAAGATTATAACTGAACTGACATTACCAAAACTGCATATCAAAATAGGGTAATGGCTTATGATTATAATAATCAAAAGACAAGGGGTCTCATCACGAGCCAGCTTGTTCAGTTAAGTTATGAATCAAGTGAATGGCATTGTTAATATTGGTCACCAAACCAAGACATTTTCCTTTAGGAAATGCAGATGAAAAGCTGAAGCAACAAATGAATAACTTTAGAAAGTAAAGAAAGCAATAAGTATACTTACAAACTTATCTTTAAATTGCATTCTGATTTAAGTGGAATACTGGGTCATTGCTAGTTAAAATGTAACCCTGTTGAGGCTATGAACGCCTGCTGGAAGCAAAGGCTTTACCTATGTGTTATAGACATTTTTGGGCACTGCAACCCCAATCATAAATGTCCATAAACTAAAGGCTCCTAAGTCCCTAAAGATGTTGTTCCAACCCCTAAAAGAACAAGGTCAACTGATTACAGCATCTCCCAGAAGTTCTCCATGAAAAACTACTCAGAACTGGTCAAAACTGGATCATTTCACCTGCTCCATGGTCAAAGTGCGATGCATCCCACCTAATACACACGGGAAGTGCGATGCATGTTGAAAAGACCTTCTATGGGGTGCGATGGACGAGAAAAGACAAGTGGCGGAGATAGTTTGCGAGGTGGATGATCATGGAATCTTCCAGAAACTTCTCCTGTGACACTTGCCTCTCAGAATCGTCCAAGGATGAGTAAGAGATCAATGAGATCTCCAAGTGGAATCGAGAAATAGCAGAGAGAAGAAACTAATCAAAAACTCAGAGCTGACTCACACCTCTGAAATTATCTATATATAGATCTCTCATCCTAGAGATCCAGGAGGTTGGAGGCTGGAATTTTGTATCTTGTAAGAAAGTGTTGTTGGTTTCTTGGTGCAACATCATAGTGTTGGGTGATCTAAGCTTTTCATGAGGTGAAGAAGGGCTTTCTTGCTGAGAGGATGATGCTGGGTCAGAACAATTGGTTGTAATCCTCTTTGCTCTTTCTTGATTATCAATAAAGCTATTCAAGTTTTCCTCCACATTCTTGTATGATTGATGATTTATGCATTTGTGTGGTCAGTATACATCTGGTCCTATATTGTTTATGATAATAGATCTATGTTCTCGGATAGTGTTATGCTGCTTTGATTCCACAGGTACTCTTTGAAGCTGGGTAGACAAGGAAGCGAGTGGCAAAGGCCTATCAGAAGAGAGAGGAATCGAGCAAGGAACCAAGCGCAAGACAGAGGTTGGTCTCCTTATTCTTCTCTTATCTATTTCTCATAAAGGAAAACGAAAGTAGTTTTTAGTTTGTTTGTTTCTAAGGTAGCTACCAGCCTTAGTGGGACTAGAAGCTCTGCATAGACACTAGTTTTCCCGATAACAAAATGGCAACTCCGCTGGGGAGCGAATAGATTGTTTGTTTATATACATTTGTTTACTTTATAAACTTACAGACGGAGCCTGAAGTCAAGCCAGCTAGCCTTCGAACTGCATTTGCTATGCAAGTGCAAAGTAGATCAATGTTGCTTCAGTCTATCTCTGGGTTTTGTTTATGAATTAAACAATTGATTTACAAGCTCTCTAATTGCCCTTGTGGTGGCTCTAGTAACCTCTTTAGATCTACCCCTGTGATTGATTTACTGATTACCACTTGCTCGGCCTGAATCCCTGAACTAAGCTGCAAACTGTGACCTGGAACCCAGCTAAAGTCTCGTCCCTGGTCCATCACACTGTGTCTTCTCTGAAACCTGAATGCATCGCACTTCCTGAGTGTAGTAGGTGCGTTGCATTTTAGTTTCCCTGTGCTATAGGTGCGTTGATCAGACCTCCTCTGCTCTTAGATTTTGGCTTTTGTGTTCATACTTTTCAGCTCTATTTAGGAGTTTTGTTGCCTGTAGTCAGTACACCTCTATTTGAAACCCCTTTACTTGTTATTCTGCCTCCATTGTGCAAAGAACTGTAAATATTTTTATGTATTTTTTAGTCATTTTCAGTTCTCCTTTACAAAGAAGTAGCATAATTGTACTGTCGTTTCTTGATTTGAAAGTGTCGCAAGTGTCGTTTTCAGTCATAGAAGAGAATCTGATTGTTCTTGATAGTCGATTACATTGTTACTCTTGTATTTGATTTGAATTAGTAGTTTTTCAAGTGTCGAAAGCAAGTTTTCAATTCCAAATAACAAAGTGTCGTCATTGTCCTCATTTTGTTTTGAAAAGAAACTTGTTAGTAATTGTCGCTTTGAAAAATAATTCAGATTTGCGCTTAGCTTTCTTTTTATCATTCACACATTAAGAAGGCTAAAAACAAATACATGCATGTGCATTTGCATTTAGACTGTTTATCGGTTTGATTTAGGACAGTGCATATAGTGTGTGCTCTCTACTCTTTGTTGAAAGAAAATCATCTCTCTTTCCTTAGTAGCTAAGATTTTCATTGCAAAAAGAAGATTAAACAACTGTTTATCATCTTAGATTACATTTTAGGAATTGTACATCTACATCACGCGGTGAACCTGAAAGGAAAATTTCTTAAGCAAGATCAACCATAAAATAAATTTAATGAATCTAAAAACTCTTTGGAACCTAACGCACAACATCTAGAAGTCTAGGCTAGAGACATATTCTGGAATCGTAAAGCCTGGTAACTGTTGTTTTCACTGTTGGTTGGGTGATTCCTCCACTTTGAGATGACAAGTGCCAGTACGGACTTGTGCTCCCACGTACCGTCGAGTATATTTTGGGAGACCACAATAGGCTATATCCTTTATCCATAGGAAGTCGTGTCTGCCGCCCTATCGATCGCAATGCACTGAACACAGCATTCGGGAAGATTCACTGCCATACAGTAAAAAGTATTCTGGAGTTTTGCAATTGGTTTGGTAATCTGACTGTCTAGATTTCCAGAGCAGTCACTTTCGTTCCTTTTCAGACTCCTTAAAGGAAAAGGTCCATCTCAGCACTTGTCACTTCAGGCTCATTAAAAATCAAAGGCGACTAGAGTCATCTTTTGTTTTTTCTTGACTCTTAAAAATTGAAAAAACAAGTTGTGTCAAAGCGTCTAAAATTCATCTAATTCGGAAACATACTTCCCCTTTGATTTTTAGTTGATCGAGTAATCCGCAATCGTGGAAGAAAGTCAATCGAAATCGCTAGAAAATCTTTTGGATAGACTAGATATGTCTGAACAACCGTCGACATCCAGGACTGTGTCATCCGACGCAGCAGCGGCAGAGTCTCCTGCTACTACTCCAACAATGTTCGCCGGTATACCATCTGTCCCGGCAAGTTATCAACAACAAGCCGGAGTCCAATCACGGACTGTTTCGACGACATCGTCAGTTCCTATTTCTTCATCCGGATTATCATCTGGTATTTCTTATGTTGAAACTCAACAAATTGATCCAATGTGTCTTCAAAGGCCAATCTACCCTTTAAGTACTGGGTTGCCACCATATGGAGGGTAGTATGCCTTTTCATTGTTCCCTCCCGAGAACAACCATATGGGAGTTTACAACAAAGTTCAGGTCAAACTGGAATTACATCCAGCGGTTGGGTACCAATACTGCCTCAGCAACCAAGGGTTGTATATTCAATGCAACCAGTCCACCCTGTGTCGAATATTCCCACTATACCTGCCATGGTGACTGCGTCGCAAGTACAAGCGCTACCTGTTGTATGTCAACCCCAAGTTTCTCAGGTCACAATACAACAGCCTCTTGTCTCAATGACTCAATCACAACATCAGGTTAGTGCCTCCTTATCTGGAGCGACTCAGGCTCAAACAAGTACTATGACTCCTCATCTTGGTCAATCATCCAGTATTGGGAAACAACAAATGGTCCAACAACCATGGCTGGTTCAATCTCAACAACCGCCATTCCAGCAATCATATCAAGGACCTGAGCAACAAGTCTTTGTAAGTAATGGGCAACCGCATTTCCAAAGCGGTTATCAACAACCATATTATAATGGTTATGCCCATCAACCTTATCAAAGTTACCAGCATCAAATACATTATGCTGGTATGCAAAGACCCACTGCTCAGGCGATTCCATCTTATCCTAGGTATGCTTCGCCTAACCTAAATCAACAGTTGCCCTTTGTAGAAACTCTAGAATTACCAGATCTAAACCGGCTGACGAATGATCCAATTGCTTATGCCCCTTGGTGGCCGGTGATTCCGCATAAACTTCCGTCAGATATTCCTAAATTTAATGGAAATCCGGGTGAAGACCCGTCGAATCATGTGATGACCTTTCATCTGTGGTGTTCATCTAACACTCTAAACGATGATTTGATTAGGCTTCGCTTTTTTCAGTGAACATTAACTGGTCCGGCAGAAAAATGGTATATCGAATTGCCTAGAGCTTCATTCAATAACTTCAGCACCCTAGCCACAACCTTTTTAACCCATTTTCAGTTACCAATAAGTTACAAAATAGGAACAGAGCTTATTACCAATTTCAAACAGGCAACGGCCACTCACATATCTGATCATATTCATGAGTGGTGACGTCGTCGCAGAATGGTAAAAACATATGTTCCTGATCAGCTGCTAGCTGAATGGTTTATTAAGTCATTATTACCTTCTATCACAGAAGATGTGGCAAAGGGAGGAGTCGTCACTGAAGAGCAAGTTATTGCTCGTGCACAATATCTAGACTTGATCTATACTTAGTCTGGCACGCTCTACGATAAAATACCTGATGCTCCTAGACCGGAATTTTCTGTTCCGCCTCCTCCTAAATCAAACAAAGACTCTCATGCTGGCGATGGCGTGATAGGTACGACAAGCACGAAATTGACAAAGGCTACATCTAAGAAAGCCCGTAAGATTTCTGATCAAAATGCAAATGAAGAACTTCTCGCCTCGGAGGTAAATGCCGTGTTGACTGACAAGGGCAAACAACTGAAGCAACTAGGGGGCAAGAAGAAAAAGAAAGGGAGAAAAAAGAAGCAAGATGAGTCATCTCTTGAAAAACCTTCTGCAAACCCTTATGGGCAAAGGAAACCCCCTGCGGGGTGTCAGATATGCGATGAGGATCATCGGACGAGAGATTGTCCACATAAAGTTGAAGTTAAGAAACTCTTTAAGAGTTCAAAAACCTCAGCAGTATTGATTGATCCGTTTCCAAACCCGGGAACCAAACTGGTTGCTAATCAAAATTCTTCCCGATCCCAAGTGCTTATGTTGTCTATCTCAAAGCGGCAAAATGATGCTTTGACAAGGAATAAAGATTACGGGAATCCACAGCTGTCGAATAACAAGGCTAATGAACAACCTAGTAGTTCGACAACAACTTTGACCAAAGTTGTGCCACCCATCATTCCTGAACCAATGATAAAGTCGCCAAAGGGAGTAGTACACAAATCGACATTTAATCCTCGTGCGAAAGTAGCACAGAATTATAATATAGTAGAGGACCTGGCCCAATCGCCATCTGCTATGTCGACACTTGAGGTACCGCAAAATTGCCCCTTCCAAAAGCAAGCTTTATTATCAGCAATAGGTGGGATTGACCCAATGGATTCCAATCTTGTGGCCTTTAATCACAAAGGATATGACCCTTAGTTACCAACTCAACTAGCTTTCCTTATTCAAGTGAAAGCCCTCAACAAAAATGTTCATCGAACAATTATTGATGAGGGGGCATCTACATGTATTATGTCGATGAGTTGCTGGAAAAATTTAGGCTCACCACCCTTGTCGTGATCATCAACAATGTTAAAAGCATTTGATGGACGATCATACACTCCATACGGGATTTTAAGTAACTTTCAAGTTGAACTAGGGGGCAAAACAATAGAAATTGATGTTGAAGTAATCGACGGAAACCTCGATTACAACATCCTACTGGGAAGGCCCTGGATATATGCCATGGCCGCAGTTGTGTCGACCTACTTCAGGAAGATTGCATTTCCCTTTCAAGGAGGAATTACAATCGTCGACCAACAAACATTTCTCCCCAATAGTTCACAAGTTACGGGAAGCATTCCAATGATCCATGGAAGCAATCATTCACTTCAAAATATCGGAGTAGGTCTCCTAAAAGACCCTGCCTTAATGGGTACTTTTTCCCTACCGCCTCCGAGTAATCTGGCGGAAGTGGCCACAGTGGAAACCTGCAATATGAAATCTTCTATATCTAATGGATTCGGAAGATTCCTAAACATTTTGTCAGCATGGATCATCGCCATTTTAGAAATATTGTAGCAATCAATTTTCTTGGCCTGGGGGACAAACCCAAATCAATGCTCATCGAGTGTTTGGATAGATAGGTCTAAGGAATATGATACCTCTTTAGATCCTTGGTCGCATGTACATTATACAGACAAAGGAATCATTCAGTCAATGATGTTAGGGGAGGCACCATGGGAAGATTACCACCATCGTTCCCATCTCCCGGATTACAACGAAGATTATTCCAATGACCTTAATCATCCTTCAGTTTTTGATTTTCTATCAAATACTGTAAATACGGTGGATTCTAAGGATAGTTCTTTTCCAGTGTCAACCTCATTAAAAAATGGAACAACTCCCTTTCCAAATCGAGTCTTTGACTACGATCTCGTAAAATCCAAGTCGAGACTTTCAAAGATCTCGGAGGCAAACCTTCATTCCAACCACCGTGTTGAATGCAATGAAGCTTGGGGGGCATGCACCTCGATTTGCGTTATTATGCTGGGGGCATGCAAACTTATCATGAGCAGTGTTACTGCAGGGTTCAAGCTCGTTAAAAAATAAACCCGCCACGAGCAGTTTTTATGTGGAGTTCAAGCTTGTTAAAAATTAAACATAAGCAACGAGCAATGTTTCCGCAAAGTTCAAGCTCATTAAACAATAAACCTAGCCACGAGCAATGTTACCACAGGGTTCAAGCTCGTTAAAAAATAAACCTGCCTCGAGCAGTTTTAACGCGGAATTCAAGCTCGTTAAAAAATAAACATAAGCAATGAGCAAGTGTTTCCCCCAGCGTTTAAGCTCATTAAAAAATGAACCAATTTCCTGTAAATAACCATCGTGAATGTATTACTTCATCCTTTAAAGCCTTGGTCGTGTTCTCATCATCACCTCCACTCTGTATTGGCCGATCATTCACCTCCACTTGATTGTTTACCCTTTTGAGGAACAGCTGCGAAGAGGGATCCTATTAGCCATCCTTGTGACACTGCCGTGATTGGAAAATTCCAAACCTTACCTGGAATCAGCTGCTACCTGAATCTATCACTCGTTCCTCAAAAAATGAGTCTCCCTTAAGCTCTTTTCAGCTGACTTGTAAAATATGAAAAGATTGCCGAGCCATTGGCCTCTCCAGCTCGTTAAAGGGACCGGAAGTGCTATCCCTCCTTTAGATTTTAATATTTTTGGACCTGAGGGATTATTACACAAAAAAGATCAAGCGCTTGTTTTGTTCGGCTCATTAAAATTACCAAAAATTCATCCCTTTTGTATTATTTTATACTTTTTCGTACTTAAGGGATTAGATGACGAAAAATGATTTTTGGAGTTTCCTTTACGTACCTTTTCAGACTCTCTAAAATTGAAAAGGACCGAGTTATCTTTGTCGTTAAACTCGTTAAAACCGAATAGCGACAAACTTGTCCATAACAGACAAGAATGAGTTTCACTATCGCTACGCTCGTTAAAACATAGCGATGGGTTTACCTAAAGGGAAAATTATAGAACAAGCATATGTTATCCTCCTCAAGCTTGACAAAAATAAAGAGGTACTGGTCAACAATGACTGGGGAAAAATTGGGAAGAAGATTTGAAGAAACTTTGTTGGTAGCAAGTCGCTCTTGAACATGACACTTTCACTCCGCATCCGAGTCGGGTTGGGTTGTTCCATTCACTGGTCACATCACCATGGTTCCATCACACCATACACATTTGGGGTTAATGATACCAATCCATCATGTCAGTGTCGCCAATATGTTCAAGAGAAGTCGCTCAGAGAATTCACCTGTGTCTCACCCACTGCAATACATTTATGCTCCATTCTTTCATGACCGCCACCCTGAACCTTATATTACCAGATCGTTTTCACCTCCATTAAAATCATTTACTCCATTCTGTGTCATTGATGTGGGATTCACTAAGGCCCTCCTGTGACAGATCGCTTATTGTCGACATCAGCTCATTATCCAAGAAGTTGATCTAGGAACAACCCTTTCAGTACTTTGAAGTTTGCATGCCTCAATGGCAAGTTTCTCACTTCCGGCGACAGGTTTACATCAATGGCCTTCGACCGAAAGATTTTGCGTGGTGTTCGACGCCAAGTCCCTTATTCACACCACATAAATTGTACTGTAGTACCTTGAGGGTCATCATCATTATCGGTGATTCCTCTCGCACCTGTTAACGGCTTACATCATTGGCTGGTAATCAGGCGATGTCTTTCCATGTTCGACTCTAGAACATCTCTCACATGGATCGACTTGTACTTTGGGTGAAGATCGAATGAGATTGAAGACCCCGGATCTAATTTCATCCATCCGGGCTGCGATATATATTCAGGAAAATAAAGACATCAAATGTACATCATTACTGCACAGATAATGATCCAATCTAAGGGTTGATGGCTCTACCAGAATCATCAGTCTACACTCAGACGATTGTTTGTCCTATGTACATGAAAATGAATTTATAAAGCTAAACATGGGAATGCCCGCCTCAGCTAGATCATGAAAATATTATGAAGATAATTTATTGTGTTGTATCTTATTACAGGTCGCCTTCCAGCTTGAAAAAACTTCGGATCCTCATGATAAAGCATTTCACCCGACATCAAAAGATTACCGACCTCATGCTTTAGGGGGCAACTGTTATAGACATTTTTGGGCACTGCAACCCCAATCATAAATGTCCATAAACTAAAGGCTTCTAAGTCCCTAAAGATGTTGTTCCAACCCCTAAAAGAACAAGGTCAACTGATTACATCATCTCCCAGAATTTCTCCATGAAAAACTACTCAAAACTGGTCAAAACTGGATCATTTCACCTGCTCCATGGTCAAAGTGTGATGCATCCCACCTAATACACACGAGAAGTGCAATTCATGTTGAAAATACCTTCTATGGGGTGCGATGGACGAGAAAAGACAAGTGGCGGAGATAGTTTGCAAGGTGGATGATCATGGAATCTTCCAGAAACTTCTCCTGTGACACTTGCCTCTCAGAATCGCCCACGGATGAGTAAGAGATCAATGAGATCTCCAAGTGGAATCAAGAACTATCAGAGAGAAGACACTAATCAAAAACCTAGAGCTGACTCACACCTCTGAAAATATCTATATATAGATCTCTCATCCTAGAGATCCAGGAGGTTGGAGGCTGGAATTTTGTATCTTGTAAGGAAGTGCTGTTGGTTTCTTGGTGCAACATCATAGTGTTGGGTGATCTAAGCTTTTCATGAGGTGAAGAAGGTCTTTCTTGCTGAGAGGATGATGCTGGGTCAGAAAAATTGGTTGTAATCCTCTTTGCTCTTTCTTGATTATCAATAAAGCTATTCAAGTTTTCCTCCACATTCTTGTATGATTGATGATTTATGCATTTGTGTGGTCAATATACATCTAGTCCTATATTGTTTATGATAATAGATCTATGTTCTCGGATAGTGTTATGCTGCTTTGATTCCACAGGTACTCTTTGAAGCTGGGTAGACAAGGAAGCGAGTGGCAAAGGCCTATCAGAAGAGAGAGGAATCGAGCAAGGAACCAAATGCAAGACAGAGGTTGGTCTCCTTATTCTTCTCTTATCTATTTCTCATAAAGGAAAACGAAAGTAGTTTTTAGTTTGTTTGTTTCTAAGGTAGCTACCAGCCTTAATGGGACTAGCAGCTCTGCATAGACACTAGTTTTCCCGATAACACTATGACAATGGAGTAAATAAAAAAACCAATATGGGGAGAGACTCATGGCTTTATCTTTAAAAAACCAAGTAAAGACCGATGTACACAATGTTACTTTTTATAAGAAAAGAATAGTCAAAAGAACGGTAGTTAGGCAGATGATTGTTTTATTATGAAAGCAATATTTCTTACCTTATATTCCATATAATCTATTTTATTTTCAAAACTATCTTTATTTTGGAAGTTTTAGAAATTTCAAAAAACTCTCAGAGATAAATGGTTCTTCCAAGTTAATCGCCAATTGTTGTGGTACTCAACAACCCCCCATTTAGTAATAATAGTAGTTAATGTTACATTAACTAAATGGAGACCCTTTAAAAATTTTATTCAAAAACCAAAACTTAGCATTTACTCATTTCTTTTATTTTTGAATAAAGAAAAATAATAATCAAGACCTTTTTGGGAACTACTAAAAACTCACATTTTCATATATAGCACATCTAAAAAACCTACTGAAGGAACTTTCTAAAAAACCTCCAAAGCCAAGCAAAACATTTAAGATAAGGGCTCGATGGTCTAAATTATCATAAAATACGACAAAAAAAACAGAAGTCCTTAAACTTTTTAGGCTTAAGTTTCACATCGCATAACACGACCCATGAAGAGTTTTATCTTAAATACGATATAGCAAAGTTTGTGAGTTGCAAAATTGCAATGGTGCTTTGGATTTTATCGCATCGCATTTCGAGTATTCAAGAAAACACATTGTACCTGCCATAAGCTGATATTGCGATATGTGATTTGCGCCCGGACCCACACTGTAGAGTATTAAAAGCAAATATTTCAAGTCCGTCAAATCTATTGCCTAAGATGAGCCTAGTAAGTAACCATACGTGAGACAACTAATGGACAACTTGCATCTCCCATTTCGCATCTCACAGACACACAACAGGAGGTAAGAATGTTGGAAGGCACACCTTATGATATTGCAATCTGAGATATTGCTTCGCAAATCGCACAATCTCTATCATTGCAATATAATGGCTCACTACCCTAAAAATATTTCATCCCATTTTTCGACGCAAACATTTATAAGCAATAAAGCTAAGGGACAACAAAACATTAGTGGGCATTAGTGGGTAATAACTGCATTTATGTATGAAAAACCATTTAGCTTGATACGATATCTTGTTACATGCTTTCAAATAATGCTTCTTTTACCACCTTTACAAGATATCTACATTATTTCATTTTTGCGTTCATCTTTGAGTGTCCGATAGCTTTTGTTCTTCATTTCAGGAAAAAACCCGTAGAGCAGAGCGTTGAGAAGAATGGGGAAGAAAAGCAAGGCTGAATCCTTTGAGAAGACAGGGATGACTCCCCTGTTCACAAACACCACATGCAGTAAAGAGGGAGGAACCTCTACATAGGAGACTATGTACAACATACTGGAGGAGGAACAACCGACGATTATGGAAACAAATATTACAGTTGATGGCCGAGATTCCTCAGATGCTTACATGCTAGAGACGACTTGCTCATTTTTGCACCGCATAGCTGCTCGACTGAAGACAATCCCTTATACTGATATGGTAAAATGGGTTATTGATGAAGCAGATATTTCAGACAGACAGTTGAGGACGAGAAGCCAAGGTGCCATCAGATCTTTCACCCGGACAATTTATGACTTATGTACCATCTACCAGAGCCACAGATCATCTACAATAGACAATTCATGGAAAATTTTGTTAAAGAGAACAACGACCCAGCAGATTGCACCTGTTCCTCGTCGAATAATGAAGAAAATATCAAGAAAGAAAAAAATGTTATGTACACTACTGTGTCTATTTGTCCCCCTTATAGTTTTGTTGCAGCTATGTTATTTCGACTATTTGGTAAACCTGATAGTACCAAGTTCTCCCCAGATTGGTTGTCATTAATTGAAGCAGTCATTAACACAACTATTATGAATTGGACCCGAATCCTACTAGATAATTTAGCAAAAACAATTATTGAGTATAAAAGAAGAAGAAGAATTGCTTAGAGGGTGAACCCTCCATTTTTTATGAGCGCCTATGTTATGGACACTATTTGTTTTAGTTCAAAGTTCCCCATCATGAAATGGAAATGGATTGTTCAGAATCCACTTCCCATTCACGTTTACCGCAAGGTCATGTGAGAATCCAATTTTCAACCACATTTTTTCAAGATTTAATATGGAGATATTCTCCCTATTTATAAGCGGCTGTATAATCGAGACACCCCCAGATTTTCCCAAGAAGCTAAAGTTGACATCCTCCTAGTGGCTAGATGGTTCGAGGAGGAGACATTTACATATATCAGAGTTTTGGTAGCATCACCTCCCCCACATCCTCCCATATTATGTTCCAGATAAATTGATGGCTAGGGAAATAGCCTACCAGACAGCTATTGAGGGAGGAATGAGCCATACATTAAAAGAGTCAAAGAAGGCCATTTGGCCTACATTCCCTGTATAGTGTAGAGCATGTACGCTACATGACCTAGAACACGCACTCAAAGAAGTAGAGAACATGCTATCTCTGCAATTACCCAAATTCCCTAGACGACAGTATGACTCGTTTGGAACAGGCAAGAATTTCACCACCATGGTGAAAATAAAAGTATTCACCAATGAGGAGGATGATTTTGATGATATATTTTTGCAGAAAAACACCTTTTCAGAGGTGAAACATATGGCCCATGTTGTGGAGGTAAATCCCCTCTGCGGACAAAGGCGATCCCTACTAGTCCAAATAGGGTCTAGCAACAATCAAACAATGCTAACACGCAGGTTCCTATTTGCAAATTAAAGACCGATGATGAAGGCCTACCTGGATTCCAATGCTAGTACTTGTAGAAGAGTCAACGCTCCCGTTCCTTTGCTTCGGCTGATCACAATCCCCACGATCCTCGTGCACGGACACCTGCACATGCAAAGAACGATACAAACACAAGCATAAAATCGAATGGATGCAACTATATATCAGTCAGAAAGGACATAACTCAAACACCATCATAAAGACAATAAGAGTGGAACCATAATGATAGTCATCTATTATTGATAAACAAAGAAGAATACAACCATAGTTCTGACGTCAAATCCTTCTCAAGAGGGTCTAGCCAGCAAGTTCCTCAAGCATTCACCCTTGAAAGTAGATCTCCCAAGACAAAAACTCTCTCACTCACAAGTTTACACAAGATCAAAACACTTCACAACCTTCCTTAATCTCTCTAACAATCCCACACTTGTCACACCAGCTACCTATCAAGCTCACACACTATCAGCAACACTCCAAGCACTATGAATTCCAAAAACTAGCAGCTCATAGCAATGGTGGAGGCTTAAATAGGAGGAGTCTCCATGAATGGTGGGAGGATGAGCTTATCTCCAAGGAAGGTGGCTCAAATGACGAAACAGACATGCCAGAGAAGGGAGGGCGACATATACAAGGCCAACAACCAGGTCTGGAGTCATCTGGAAGGCCGGCTGTTAGAACAAACTCACCCAGACTGGATCATCGTTGGTACATAACTGTGTTGGAGCGCTGACATCGCTACTGCATAACGGAGAAAGTCATGTCAGCACGATCAAATATAATAAACAGTCGCGCTGTCTCATGAAATTCTACCATCGCGGGAATCACGTGTACTTCCACTATGGCAGCGCGTTCTTTCTGTTTTGGAGCGCTCATCAGCACTCTTATTTTTACAACAGTCGCGATGATGGAAAAACTTTGGCAAAGTGGGTCATTTGGCAACATCAAAGAGCATGAGCATGAATGATTTGGACTCATGACACAGTAGGAAGACTGGTATGAAGGCAGTGACAAATTACTGCGTAACAGATGCCCCCTAAAGCATGAAGCCCGAGAGAGTGGGAGGGGTGAAATTCTTTACGAAACTGACTGAACTGGAACACCACCGGGAAGAACCTGCACGCAAGTACAACTGATATCTCTGATAATCAATTACATGTAGTCTAGGCATGGGCGCAGCCATCCGAAAGACATACAAAAGAGGTCTGTGGTATGGACACAGCCACCCAGCTAATGAGACCGTGATGAGAATAAAGGTATGGTCGCAGCCATTCATGAAGACTCAGGTATGGGCGCAGCCATCCATCAATGAGTCATGTAATGATCATAAAAATCCACAAAATCGCAACTTGGATCTCAACAGACAAAATCCAAGGTCTTGCGCTCCATCTCGACCCGAACAAAGTACAATTCCAAGCATGCGAATATAGGAGTTGAAGTTGAACATGCAAGAACATCGTCTGATTACCAGTCAATGATGAAAATTGTTAACAGACGCGAGAGGTACCACCAATAATGACAATGGTCCTCAAGGTACTATAGGTACAATCTACGGCATGCGAATCAATGAGCTGGCGTCGAATGCCCGCAGAATCATTCGATCGGAGGCCAATGATGAAAACCTTGCGTCGAACACGAAGAACCTGCCATTGAGGCATGCAGGCTCCAAGGCACCTGAAGGGAGTCTCTGGGTCAACTTCCTGGATAATGAGCTGAAGTCAACAGGAAGTGACCTTGATCGAAGGTGGGCCATAATGTTTCCCACATCATCGACACAAGATAGAGAAGGATAAGATATTTTGCGTGAGGTATCAGAGGGAGGTTGAGTATTCTGCAGAGGTCAACTTCTCTTGAACATATCGGCGACACAACAGTGGACTTGGCAGTATTTGACATTAAATGATCAGGGGTCATGGTGACAAGGCAATGAGCAAATGAGAGGTCAAACAGGATAACCCAAACCCATGGAGGCAAGTGTAAAAACAAGATGAGATGTCCCCACCCAGACGCGAATGCAGATGAGTGCCATGTTCAAGAGTGACATACTGCCGACACGACAATGATTGTGGTTCCATTTTCCCCACCATTGCTGGCGAGTACCCCGGTTATTTTTTGATGACAAGCTTGACGAGGATAGCATATGCTTGAAAGGCGTCATTTTGACAAAATCCGATGTCATTAAGTTTTAACGAGTCTGAAAAAGGAAGAACTCGGCGTCTTTTCTTGTTTAGAGAGTCTGAAAAGACAGCAGAAAAGGAAACTCTAGGGGGGCCCTTTTTCGTAAAGTTGTGTCTCGCGAGCCCGAAAAAGTATAAAACAATGCCCGAAAGAACCGCCCGACCAGTGTGATCGAGGAGTACTTTTCGTAAGTAGTGACTTCGACCCGAAAAAGTAAAAAAGCGGTCAGAAGCACGTCGCTTTGTAGCCAATAACGAGTTCGAAACGACAAAAACCCGGCGATCTTTTTAAGTTTAAACGGTCGAAAAAAGAGCTTAAAGGCGACCACCTCTCACTTCTTTTAACGAGTTGAGAGGGAGACTCGACTATCTTTTCTTGTTTCACGTTGAAAAAGAGCTTAAAGACGACGTTTTCGGGACCAAGTGCGTATAGAACTGTTGTAATTCCAACAGCTAAGATCCTACACAAGGAACACCGCATGCGTAAACCCGTTCGAGATAATATAAACAATGTGCATAAAAACATAGTAAAAACTATATCGGAACCAAGCATATAGTGAAAACCATAATAAAAACCCATATTTATGGAAAATAATATTTAATTTATATAAAAATTACCATAAATAGGGGGGGTAAACAAATTTTTTTACCATTGTTACCATTGGAGCTTTGTGGAGCGACTTGGAGCATTGAGGTTGGCGAGCGAAATTTGACCTCGTACGTGCATCATCCATCCTGAAATCAGTTCCAGGTAGATACATCTTGCCCTACGCTCTGTTTTGAAGTCTTTTTTCTGCATTTTAACGGTGGAAAGTGGTTGTTTGAGCGGATTTTTTGAAACGCATTCCGCTCTCGGTCAAAGCGGGTTTCCCTATCGGGTCCGCGCTGACTGATAAAAACTTCCACAAGCCACTCCCGGATCAGCGCGGAAGAGTGACGTACTTCCGCGCTGACCCGGAAAAAATAACAAAGGCGCCCATTATCAGCGCGATTGTTTTAAAAACAGTCGCGCTGATGCCGCGCAACAAGTTTTTTAATAAAATGAACGTATAAAACTTTGCATGCAGGGCGCTAATGAAATTTTTTGATTATGCAGGGTATAATGGCGTTCGTTTGGCAGGAACGTGCCCACGATAACGATGATATAGTGGCTTTTGCTGATGCCGGGTGTCGAAATGCATTGCGGGGGTGCGGGTTGCTTAAATTTTTCATAACTCCACGCTTGTGGGCACAGCCTGACCTTCTGGAACTCTTGATCAGGGCCTGGAATCCCACAGATGGGAGGTTCGTGATCCGAGGCCGAGACATTGAGTTTTATTACACAGACATCTATTTTTTGACTGGGTTGTCTCGTCGAAGTGAGATGCCTATTCTGGAGGGGCAGCGACCCGGTGGTGATACTTTAGATATGCTGATGGCTCAGGTGTGTCCACGGGCACGCAAGTCGTGGAGCGGAAAGGTGGCAATTCCTACGGTGGAGGACATAATCCTTCAAGCTATGCTCTTCATGGTGACATGGGTAGTGGGCTCCCAGGCCCAACACGAGGCCTCGAAGACCCATCTCCGACTGGCCCTTGAATGTCTAAATCCCACCATGTTTAACTGGGCAGGGGCAGTAGCGGCAAACATGAAGAGGCAACTGACCAACTGTTGTCGCGGTGAGACGAAGCAGTTTGGCTATGGATCGATATTACTCCCGCTCATGCTGGAGCGGGTGCCTGCACTGCAGCTGCAGGACATGGTTTTGGATCCACCTAGGCCACACGAGATGAGGGCCACATGATGGGCCCATGTCATGCCACAAGGAGGTGGCGGCTAACCAGTGGCATGGGGGGCATATTTCCGAGAGTGGTTGGAGCAGCAGACGATCTTCGTGGAAGATTGGCCATATGCCAGCCTAGACTTCCGCGGAGACCCTGACATGCAGTTTCCCACTGGAGAGCAGTGGGATGACGGTGGTAAGACACTTGATCTCATTTTTTGATTTTTTATTTTTATGATGTTTTTTATTTTTCTATGTACATGTCCTAATGATGAATCCTATGGTATGCAGATGTAGGACCGGCGAGACCTCTCGGCCTGGCTCCAGAGGCGCGGAGGGACGCGCAAAGCATTGGAGCTCTAGCCCTGGCTCCTCTGATAGATGATGCGATGGAGACAGTGATACGGAACCTTGAGGGCTTGCTGACAGGGATTCTAGATTACATGGGGATAGAGGACGTCCCCATAGCATCCCAGATCCATAGGAGTAGAACCTAGGATGCACTGTCTGTTGAGGCGGGTGGCACGAGCGGCTGTGCAATGTAGGGAGCACAACCCGCCACAGTAGATATCTAGGTCTTTATTTCCTACTGGTGATTTTTTGAGAGATATGTGTCTCAGATGTACAGAGAACACAGGCCCTATTTAGACATGTACACTTATTTTTGAGCACCTTGGTGCGCCACACGATATATATATATATCGCTATGTCTATTATTGAGAGATATGTGCTCGCTTGTATGATGTTTTGATTATATGTTACGCAAATGTCTGTCCAATACATGATTAGCCAATGCATCAGATAATGTGTTTAATCGTCGTGGAATATGCTGATATGTAATGAAATCAAAATTCCTCTCTAACAATTTAACATGTAAATACAACCTTAAAATGCGATGGTCTCTGACGGAATATCGCCCATTGAGCTGATGGACGACAAGTTGGGAGTCCAAGTTGACAACCAATGTACGAATATTGAGATTAATTTCCTCGGCCAATATTTCAATCACAGCACTATATTTAGCGACATTGTTTGTGGTACAGCCTAAACACACACCTTGAAGATCTATCAACTCACCGTGAGGATCGTAGATCACCCACGCCGCAGAAGACAAATTGCGAGTGCTGCGGCAGGCACCGTCAGCAAAACCAACGTAAGGTGCACCAGACAACTACACAAGAAGCAAAAGACACAATAAGCGGCAATCACGCCTTCACACCAAGCCAAAAACATGAAAACACACACACACAACACACCTGCTAAAACACACGCATGTACAAACTGAAGTGCATGGAATTCACGCATAGTACTTTTTCAAGTACAACCCGTTGCGGGGCTTATCAAGAGGATTACCTTCGTAGTCAATTAGCTCATATGCCCCTTTCTGCAAAACTCTCTTTACAATATAAGGGCCTAGCCACATGGGTTCAAGTTTGCTTGCCCCCAGCTTATCATTCGCTTGATCATATAGCAGGACTAAATCTCCCTCAACAAAGGAACAAGGATGGATGGTATAGTCGAAGTGAGTTTTAACTCTCTTCTTCTGTGCTTCGATAGCTAGAGAGGCTAGCCGACGGGTCTCGTCTAGCCGTTCTAGGTAAAGAAGACGTTCCTCTACCGGAGTAGTGTTGGGAAGCAACCCGACGGCCAATTTTAACAAAGGGATTTTGCATTTGATAGGAAGGGTAGACTCCAGTCCGTAAACTAATTGAAATGGAGTGAAACCGGTGGCATCCTTCACAGAGGTTCGGTAGGCCCATAAGGCGGGGAACAACATCAAATGCCAATTAGACTTATGCATGCCAACGGTTCGTTGAAGCATCGTAACCAAAATCTTGTTAACGGCTTCAACATGGCCATTGGACTGAGGATAGTATGGAGTTGAACTATCATGTCGTAAGCCTAGTTGGGTTGTTAGTTCGGTCATCATGTGATTATGGAAATGCTTCCCGTGATCCGTGACGATGGCCTGAGGAACTCCGAACCGTGAAATAACATGGTTGAACAAAAATTGCGCCGCTGTGTGACCGTCTTCGGTTAATGTGGGCATCGCCTCGGCCCATTTTGTAAAGTAATCGACGACAACGATAATATACCCATGCCCCCCGGCCAAGCGAGGGTTACAGGTTGTATAATCAATGCCCCATTTTGCAAAAGGGCCAACGGTGACAACAGGGTGCAACGGAGCTAGTGGCGCACGCATCTTCTACTGGTATATCTGGCATTCGTGACACGAACGGACGACAAGAATGCAATCCTTAAAGATGGAGGGCCAGAAATAACCGGCACGGAGGATTTTTTGAGCCGTGGCATATCCGGACATGTGACCACCACAGGCGCCAGAATGGCAGTCATTCAGGACTCGCTCAGCTTCCTCGAGAGTTAGACATCGGCGGAGGATGGAGTCAGCGCCGAGATAGTACAGGGTGTCCCCGATAATGCGGTAGGGTTGAGACTGATGACGGATCCGTCGCCGAGCATCCTTGGACACAGCGAACGGAAAGAGGACGTCTGCAGATATACAATGATATCCCCGTACCAGGGATCGAGGGTGCTGATTAGGAATAGAGTTTCGTTCGGGATATGGTCCTCTGAGTGAGAGGATGCGGTAGGAGATGGCAAAGAGCAAAGTAATTCAACAAAGACCATGGACTTCTTAGACTTGGCAGCGGTGAATTCCAAGTCAAACTCTTGGAGGATGACGATCCACTTTAAGTACTTGCCCCCCAGCAACTAACGTGACAAAATGTACATCATCGGGTTGCAATCAGAAATCACGGTCGTAGTACGCAACAAGATATAGTGCCGAAAACGTTGGACGGCACAAACGGCGGCCAATGCAAACTTCTCAACGTAAGCATATCGAGTTTCCGTGTCTAAAAGGTTGCGGCTGAGGTAATATATGACATGCTCAGTGTCATCATCGTCGTCTTGCACGAGAACCATGCCGATAGTGGTATCGGCGGTGGCCAAATACAGAGTATAATCGCGATGGTAATTCGGAGGTCACAATAATGGAGCAGAAACAAGGAGACCCTTGAGACGCTCGAAAGACTCTTGAGCGATAGCATCCCAATGAAAAGGGGTGTCTCGCTTCAATAACCGTGTAAAGCCTTTAGCCACTTCGGCATAGTTCGGAACGAATCGTCTTAAGAAATTTTCTTTGCCCTGCAAGCTCTGCAATTGCTGCAAAGAAGCAGGGGGAGGAAGATTCAGAATAGCTTCGACTTTAAGGGGATCCAGACGGATGCCCTCTCAGGAGACGATAAACCCAAGCAGTCTGTCTGATTCAACGCAGAAGACACATTTATGAGGATTAAGCCTGATGTGGTAGTGTCGACAGCGGAGAAAGATTTCACGAAGATGGGTGGGGTGGTCCTAGTGTTTAACTGAATGAGCTGGTAGATCATCCAAGTACAGTTGTACAATGTGACGGATGTCATGAAAAGCATAGGACATTGCACGTTGGAAGGTAGCACCGGCATTTTTCAAACCAAAAGGGAGCTTTTTGTAAGCAAAAGTGCCCCAAGGATAGATAAAGGCAGTCTTATGCTGATCGGCGGGCGCAATATTGATATGGTTATACCCAGAAAAACTGTCCATAAATGAATACATTTCGCTCCCCGCACACTCATCAATGAGCTGATCAATGAAGGGTGTGGGGAAGTTATCCTTAGGACAGGCCCGGTTAATGTCACGGTAATCAACACAGACTCGAATGGTACCCTGTTTTTTGTTCACAGGGACGATATTGGAAACCTAATCTTTGAGTAGAATGGGGTAAATGAAACCAACCTTGAGAAGCTTTTCAACTTCTGCTTTAATGGCTACAGCCTTGTTGGTACCATCCCATGACCTCCCTTTTCCTCTTAAAACATATCATTTTCCTACTTCTTTCCATCGTACATCTCTTAGATTCCTTGAAAATTGATTAGTTAATAGTCCTATAGTTATTAAAAGGCATTAAAATTGATTTAGGAGTTTTGTGTTAAAGAATTAGGAAATTTTTGGTAAAATGACTACAGGAAGTTCCAACATCCTGTAATTGGTTCATTGTTGGACATGTGGCATGACAGCTAGGCTAGAGCGAAGGGTAGGGATGAAAAGTAGAATGTCCAAGCATGGACGAATACCTATCCTACAGCAGAATCGACCCTCCTACATGCGCGGTCAACGATGGTCAAAGTATAGCATGTTGGCGACAAAGGCAGCAACAGCAAAGCATTCTAAATTGATTTAGTTTTGTTCCTTTTTGAAATCAGTTTAGGATAGAAACATTTTAAAAATCTCAACATGATAAAAGCGGCAACAGCCACATCATGAATGTACATTCGGTTTCGAAATGTAAGGGTTGTAAAAACATATGTAAACACAGTTCTGTGTAGTCAGTTGGTTGGTTATCATTGTATTGTTTGAAAACGGAGTTTGAACTTAATATCAAGAATACAGTTGCAGTCACGATCCTTGTCTTGTTGCGTTGATTTTATAATCGATTGATTACAGTCCAGTATACCTCTGAACGCGGACGGGCCCTGCGTTAAGCTGGTATACTGTCATTCCTTTTTATTCGCAACTTAGGGTATTAAATGATATGCACAGCAATTAAGATTGGTTTTCGATTTCAATAGAATGCGTATGGTTTATGTTTGTGATAGTGCTTGAATCGTTCATCACTGAGATCGTGAATCGTATCCTATAAGGGATTCGATCCTTTGTTGTCTTTTAAAGCAATGTCATGAACTCTGTTATCATTTCAAAGTATGCTTATGATTTCCATATGTCTTTATCTTGCATGAATATTAGTGAATGCTGAGTATTTGCTGAACAGGGGTTTTATGCATAGTGTCTCTGTAAGGAGATTGAAATCTTGGTTTGAAGTGATACACAGTGTTTTAATTTGGTAAATGAATTGAATGACAGTGTTGTAATTAGGTAGATTAACTGAGTGACCTAAGTGTTTGGGTGATAGGTAACATACCTCAATCTTCCGTAAAGAAGTCCTGTGACCTACCATCATAACCACTTAGCTAATAATCCTTTATGTCTATATATTTTAGACGCATGCCTCTAAGTATACGCATCCTGGTCGATAATAAATATAGCCTAGTCTAGCACCCTAGATAGGACACTACATTTTGGTGCCGTTGCCGGGGAGGCGTACTTAAAGGATTTAAAAAGAAAAAAAATTCAATAAACAAAAACAAGCAAAAACACAGTTAGAAATCATGTTCATTATGCCTAGATTTAGAGACAGTCAGGGTAGATTTGTAAAAACCCACCACCATCTAAAAACTAACCCATCATCATTAGGAGCAGACTCTTTAGGGAATACAACACCAGCTGAGGAAGTCATCCAAGCATTAGAAGAAAAACAAAAGTCAGGACAGAGACTTACTCTCATCGAAAGGCAAACTTTATTCACACATAAATCGCAGAAGAAGCACTTTCCTAGATCTTCCACACAAGGAGAAAGTAGCACAGTGACCGAACAATCTTTCTTTAATCTCCTCTTTCAAACAAGTGAAACTGACACAGAGAGACCTATTAGAATGGCTGAGGAAGGAGCTGGGTCAGTACCAAATCATGGACAGGGAGACGAAGAAGAGTCAACTTTTAAATTTCCTATACATGAACCACAAGAAGATGATGACATCAAAATGAAAAACATACCCCCATCCGTGCTACCAAACTTTTATGGTATGGCTTCAGAAGATCCGGACTCATTCTTGTTCGAGTTTGACATTGTATGTCGAACATATGGCTATACAGATGATGCCCATAGGCTTAGACTCTTCCCAGCGACATTAAAGGCATCAGCCTTAAGATGGTTCATGAGGCTTGGTGAGCATGCTATAGTTGATTGGGATGGCATGAGAAGAATATTTCTAAGGAAATATCAACCTTACTGTAGATCCAAAGATTCTAAAGATGATATCTTTAGAATGAGCCAGCAAGAGGATGAAACCTTAGAGGAATACTTAGAACGGTTTGTCTACAACTTACAAAAATCCAAACACCGAACTATGCCTCTTGATCTGATCCGCACAATATTCTTGAAAGGTATCCGAGAGGAATACATGGATGATCTTAACTTGATGGGCAAAGGTGACATTTCTGCCTTACCCTTTGAAGAAATCGCTGAGTTATGCGAAAAGTATTCAAGGAGCAAGGCTAAAATGGGAAAAAGAACTCTGCCATCCAAAGTCACAAAATCTGCCTCCGCAAGTGTCACAAGGGCTGAAATAGGGAATCTATTAGAAGAATTTAAAACAGATCTGTTAAGCACCCTAGGGAACCAAATTGACACTTTAAAAGCCAAGAAGAAATTGGAAGATGAAGATCAGATAATGGCTATCTTCTGCCCAAAATGCCGGAAGAAACATGCATTAAAAGACTGCCCACTAGAAAACATCCAAGTTTGTGCTTTATGTACTGAACGTCATGATATGTTTAACTGTCCTAAAGTTAAGGTTTTGCATAACTGTAATATGGCAGCTAATGCAGAGATGGAAAACGTGTATTACATGGGCGCAAAGAGACCATGGCAGCCAAGGCCAGCACCTCAAGGTATGATTCCAAATCAAAATTTGCAATTTCCTGTAAATGATCAAATGTATGCACAAAATTCATGGAATGTACCCATGCCATGGCAGCACCAAAACCACCCACAGCAACAATGTAGAACATCTCAACAGTACTCCCAATCCTATCATACATATCCTCAATCATACCCACCATATTCGCAACCATATCAACAATACTATTAGCCATATTCATCACATTCTCAACCATATCAGCAGTATCCTCAGCAAGTTGTTTATCAGCCTCAACCTACTCAACAAGCACTGCCTGCTCCTCCACCAATAAATCCACCACAATTGCAATTTCCAGCTAACTCACAACCTCCCAGACCCACTCAAATTCCTGCTCAAACTGTCCCAAATCCAAATAATAGAGCAGAGAGGCCAGCCTACAATGTAGAAGAGGCAACCTCATATCCCACACTACCCTTGCAAAATATCAACTTGAGGTCTGGTAGGGTACTCCACAAAGATTCTCCAATAACAGATAAGCAAGAAGAAAACACAAAAAATGAAAATGAAATAACAAATCAAAGAAAACCAAACGATGATACCAAAGATAAGCAGATGCAACCATTGCATCCACCTTTTCCAGACCGATTGGTCCAAATAAAACCTCCACTGTCTATACCACAGTTTGATGTCTTAGATGAACTCAAGAATGTCTACATAAAAATTCCACTGCTGCAAGCTATAAAAGACATTCCCATATATACCAAAGCCATCAGAGACATGTGCCTCAAGAAGCCTGCTAGAAAAAAGGATTGATCCTCAAACCATTCATGTTATAGGACATTTAGCAGGCCTTATGACCAATACCATCTCCATAGAGAAGTATGTTGATCCTGGCATTCCCAAAGTGACCACCATTATTAACAACATACAGATTCCAAACACTCTGATAGATCTTGGGGCCGCAATCAATGTCATGACTCTTGAAACCATGAGAACACTCCAGCTCATAAATTTGCAACATACAACGATTGTTCTAGAACTAGCTGATAGGTCTAAAGTGATTCCTGAGGGGATCTTGGAGGACATAATTGTCTCACTGGACTCTTGGGAGTATCCAGTGGATTTCTTAGTTCTTCAACCCAAATCCAATTTAGGAGGGCACCCTATCATCCTTGGTAGACCATGGTTAGCGACTACTGATGCATTCATAGGATGTCGATCGGGCAACATGATCATTTCAATAGGGACCGAAAGAAAACAACTCACTCTTTATCCATCGGCACAATCACCAGCAGTAACACACAATTTTTGGCTTGATGATAAATTCAATGATAAAGAAGAAGTACAATCTGTTTTTAGCATTGACCAAATCTATGATTTCCAAGAACAAAACAATAATGATTTGGTAGAATTATTCCTTTCTCAACCTGATATTTCCGAAAATTTGAGAAATGACCAATATCATGCTGCAGATGTACTTTTAGCCCAAAACTTTCAGGAAACATGCACCATTCAATCTTTGCAAACCACATTTCACGACGTTTTTCCAGTTCAATCCATCACCAACACATAGAGTCAGATCATAGAGATTAGTCTAGGGAAAACTCTGAACATAGGCAATCACCTAGACTCATCTCAACAAGAGAAATTGATTCGACTATTGAGAAAATACCATAAAGCCTTTGCTTTGGACTACACCGATATGCATGGGATTCACCCCGACACATGCACTCACCATATTTATACAGACAGTACCATAAAACCAGTGAGGCAACCGCAGAGAAGAATGAACCCCATGCTCCAGGATATTGTCAGAGAAGAATTGCAAAAACTGTTAAGAGTTAATTTTATATATCCTATTTCTGACAGTCAGTGGGTATCCCCATTGGTTATAGTGCCCAAGAAAAATGGTAAGTGGCGCATTTTTGTTGATTACAGACAACTGAACAAAGCAACGCTCAAAGATTATTTCCCACTACCATTTATTGACCAAGTGTTAGACACCCTAGCTGGGAAATCATCATTTTCTTTTCTTGATGGTTTCAGTGGCTACAACCAGATTAGGATAGCCTCAGAAGACCAGGACAAAACCACATTCACCTGTCCTTGGGGCACTTATGCTTACAATGTTTTTCCATTTGGACTTTGTAATGCTCCAGCTACATTTCAGAGAGTTGTGTTAGCTATTTTTGCTGATTTAATTCATGATTGTGTTGAGGTTTATATGGATGATTTTTCAGTGTACGGCAATTCATTTGAACATGCATTAGAGAACCTTGAGAGAGTTTTGAAAAGATGTATTAAAGCTAATCTGTCCCTCAGCAATGAAAAGTGCTTTATGATGTTAAACAAAGGGATAGTCTTAGGCCACTATATTTCTTTTCAAGGCATCAAGGTTGACCCAGCAAAGATCCAAATCATTGTTGATTTGCCAATTCCACAGAATCAAAGAGAGGTAAGAAGTTTCCTTGGGTATGCAAGCTATTACAGAAGGTTTATTGAACATTTTAGTAAAATAGCTTTACCTTTGTTTAAACTTCTAACAAAAGATGTACTTTTCAACTGGAATGAGAACTGCCAACAAGCATTCCAACTACTCAAAAAGAAGTTATCAACCGCACCAGTCTTGAGAGGGCCTAATTGGAGCCTACCATTTCATATCTTTACAGATGCATCTGACACTGCAGTGGGTGCATCATTAGGCCAAAAAGAGGAATCTTGTAATTATGCCATTTATTTCATTAGCAAAAATCTAACACCTGCAGAGTTAAATTACACAGTCACAGAAAAGGAAACACTTGCCATCATATATGCTGTGAATAAATTCCGACATTATATAACTGGTTATGAAGTCTTTGTACATACTGATCATTCTGCCATTAGACATTTAATGAATAAACCGATAACTAGTGGCAGAGTTACCAGATGGTTATTATTGTTACAGGAATTTAACATCACAGTGTTAGATAGACCAGGTAAAGAGAATCAGGTGGCAGATTTTCTTTCTAGACTGCAAAATCCAGGTAAGGTTGTTTCGGTTGAAGATTCTTTTCCAGTTGAGAATTTATTTGCAATTTCCATAGTAAATCCTTGGTATGCTGATTTGGCCAATTATTTAGACAGGACACCTCCACACTTTACTGCAAAGGAAAAGAAGAGACTAGTCAAACAAAGTGCTAGATATTCATGGCTTAATGGCGATTTATTTTACACTGGTTATGATATGATCATTAGAAGATGTGTAAGAAATGATGAGGTAATTGATATTTTAAAATCTTGCCATAATGAACCGTGTGGTGGGCATTTTGCAGCTAAGCGGACAGCATTCAAAGTTCTTACTCTTGGATACTACTGGCCATCCATTTTCAAGGATGCCAAGAAGTATGTGAAGAGTTGTGACAGCTGCCAAAGAATGGGCAGGCCAACAGCTACCAACGAGATGCCCCTTCAGCCCCAAGTTCACCTAGAGCCATTTGACAAATGGGCTCTAGACTTTATAGGACCCATTAACCCAACCTCCAATGGTAAGAAGTACATCTTAGTATGTACTGATTACGTCACAAAGTGGGCTGAAGCAAAAGCACTGGTTAGAGCCATCGAACACACAGTGGTAAATTTCCTTTTTGAAGAGATTTTTGTAAGGTATGGAGTACCAAGGGAGATAGTGACTGATCAAGGTACTCAATTCACCTCAAAGCTAGTGAAGGACATCACAGACAAATACCAAATCAAGCACAGAAAGAGTACCCCTTACCATCCATAGGCCAATGGGCAGGTGGAATCCACAAACAAAACTTTGGAAGGGATCATTACTAAAACTGTGGCAATGAACAGGACGAATTGGGAAGAGAAGCTCAAAGATGCACTCTGGGCTTACAGAATTACGTGGAAGGATACTACAGGATTTACACCATATCAGTTGGTGTACGGAAAAGAGGTAATGCTTCCTATTGAGTTTCAAATATATACTTTTAAACTGGCTGCAGATTTGCAAATTGACTTGGACCAAGCACAACAAGAAAGAATTCAGCAGTTGAACCAGCTGGATGAAATGAGGCAGCAAGCAGAGGAAACCACAATCCTCATGCAAAAACAAAGGAAGCAGTGGCATGATGCACATATCAAGAAGAAGCAGTTCAAGGAAGGTGACTGGGCTTTACTTTTTGACTCTAAATTCAGAGATCATAAAGCCAAGTTCACCACCCATTGGATGGGTCCATACCAAATTATTCAGGCTTACGACAATGGTTCATTCAAGCTCAAAACTATTGATGGAGAAGGTCATTCCTTTACTGTCAATGGTCATCGCCTGAAACTATACACTAATCCCATCAGCAAGCAAGATTTTCTCCAAACAGTATCTCAACAAAGAGAGGTTGAGATATTGCAGCCCTCAGCTGCAGTATCCCTGCCTTAGTTCATTTCCTTTCAATTTATAAATTCAAAAAGAAATAATAAAAAAAAAAAAACAAAACAAAACAAAAACTAAAAAAAATATATATATATAAAATATATATATATATATATATATATATATATATAATAATGGGTTAGATGTGAAAACCAGCCTCTGGCACACTCTAACCCCGAATTCTTACTTGAAAACCAATTCGTTGGCGGGTAAGAATTCTCTTTCTTTTGTTCACTGTTTGATTTATCACCTGAATAATGACTTGAGGACAAGTCAAAACTTTAGTGGGGGAGAGAAGCATCAGCATTCTGTTCTCTTATCTCTCCATTGTAAATTCTTAAATATTTCTTATCTCATCTCCTCACTGTAAATTTCCAAAGCAGTTTGTTCCAGCATTCCAGATTTCAATAAATAAGTTGTTTTGTCATTGTTTTATCTCAGAGGGACCTGGTTATAAACATTATGCAGGGGGACCTGTTCTGTCCAGAAGACCATACTACCAACACCAGCAGTATTGGGACCTATTTAAGACACATAAAAGGGACCTGTTAAGAGACTATTACTTCAGGGTTACTTCAACAAAGCTTCATCAATTTTCTACAAGGATTCACAGGTTGTTGGGCACCAAGACTCCATCAAATACCCAAGCTCAAGGAACCTGTATACATATAAGGAGCTGCATGAACATCTTCAAGATTTCAGAGGAACCTGTTGCATTCGAATCTATCTCAGGGGACCTGTTATGAACAGTAAAGAATAGTCAGAATGCCAATGCCAATGCTAATCCTACTCAGCATGCCAATGCAACAATAACCAACAAAAGTGTAATATGTTCCTTATTCTTAACATTTAATTTCTTAGATTAAATTTTAATGTTAAATTTAATGACTGTGACTGTTATGATCGATTTCAAGGGCACTACATTTTCCATCATCCCTTATCTCACTGTTAATTCCTATCATCTTTCATACCCCAACCTATTTCATACTTCTAAATCCATTACCCCTTTTCATATCAGCCTTGTTATGCCAACCGCACCCTACAGTCATACCAACATCTTCCATTTGGCCGAGTACCAATAGAAACAGGACACGTGGTGGATTGTGTTTTAAAAAAAAAAAAGGAAAGAAACAAATGTTAAAGCGGGCCTATTCATTGTATTCCACACGGTCGAATTATGATTCCACCACCCGACGTAGCCAAATGATTCAAAGGAATCCCTGAAATCATACCCCAGTATTGCATATACGCTTCCAGCGCTCCTATGATGGCATTTATACAAGCGGTACAGCCATTCCTCTGTTTGGAAAGATGAATACGCTATGAAGTAAGTGTAGTGGTTATCCCACCATCATTCTCAGTTATTTCACGCTAGCATTTGACTCCCGTGACTTCCATAGTAAGGATTGAAAGCAGTGAGCGCCACAAGAGGGAAATATCACCATTCGGGTTCGACTCCCACCAAAGTCACAAGACAGTCAACCGAGAATCATACTGGATATTAAGGGAGCGACACCACCAGGTAACAAATTGAAATTTCTTTGTTGAAATTGCAAAACATAAACAGAGAAGAGTTAGAGCACGACCCTCTGCCAAAATGACCAATAGGGTCGAGCCGAATATGTTCGACAGTTCTCAATATCATGAAGATTGCATAGAAATTCTCAAAGAGATACAGTGGTTGCCCTTTTTAGAGAAATTTCATGGAAGTAATGAAGAGGTTACCAAACAATTTGCTTTCACATTCAATGGAGAGAAAGCCCTGATAGGTAACTTCTCATTCAGGGTTTCGGAGGACACCATAGCCCAGCCAATAGGGATCAGCCCAGAAGGGGAGAAGTACTTTAAGACAAAGCAATTTAAAGAGAAGGCATGGACTCAATTTATGTCCAGATCCAGAGTCTCATCAGTTAACTGGAAGAAAGGTGTCCCAAGGAGTTGGTTGGTGCATCCCTGGGACGAGATGGTCTATATTCTCCAAAAATTTGTAACCTGCGAAGGCCGATACAGTATTGTCTATCTATACCATATTAAATTACTACTACACTTGAAAAGACAGTGTGTCATCAGTCTACCATATTTTCTATTACAAAGCCTGACCAAGATGTCAAAGACCATCCAAAAGTAGAAGGGAAACGAAGACAAGAGCCTATATCACTTTGGCTTAATTAAAATTCTTATTGAGCATGAATTGCAGAGAAGAGGGAAACTGTGGAAGGAGTTCTTAGCTGCTAACCAAATTAAAGATGAGGAAGACAAAGAAGAACTATAGGAGAACTCAGGTTTCATGAAGGATATCGATGAAGAGATCCCATTATCCAAAGCAAGCAAGGTACCTCCACCTGTGAGCAGCATAAGGACTAGGAAAATGAGAAAAGAGGATGCTTAGAAGGCAGAACAAGATAAAATTTTCACCACTTATTCAAGAAGAACAAGGAGAGCACCAAAAGCCCAGTTACAAGAAGACCAACTTGAATCCAATGCACCCATACAGATGGATATTGAGAGTAGTGACCACTCACCACCAAGACCAGGAGCTGATATAGAGGTTGAAAGCCATAACAGGCAGGAAAAAGGTTCACCACCTCCCATTAAGAAACAGAAGAAATTGGAGAAACGAATTGAGAAATTAAAGGAAGAACTCATGGAGGCTAATATGTTACAAAAGGTTATCAAGAAAGAAAATGAGATGCTCCGAGCGCAGAGTAAAGAGACTCAACAGAAGAATGAAAAGTTAAGGGAGCGAATCAGTGAACTTGAGGCTGAGCAAACGGATATTTGTAAATGGGCAACTAAGTGGTACAACCAGAAGAAGACCCTCAAAGAAAAATACAAAAGATTAAAGCAGGAGCTCCATGATCAGAAAGATGCCCACGTGAAAAAGAATGTGGATACATTGCTAAAGGCAGCAGAGGTCCAGGCAAGGACAGAGTTCAAGGGAAGCACTTCGGGGTTAGCATGAGGACATGCTAATTCATTAAGTCGGGGAGAGATGTTGGTACCATCCCATGACCTCCTTTTTCCTCTTAAAACATATCATTTGCCTACTTCTTTCCATCATACATCTCTTAGATTCCTTGAAAATTGATTAGTTAATAGTCCTATAGTTATTAAAAGGCATTAAAATTGATTTAGGAGTTTTGTGTTAAATAATTAGGAATTTTTGGTAAAATGACTACAGGAAGTTCCAACATCCTGTAATTGGTTCATTGTTGGACATGTGGCATGACAGCTAGGCTAGAGCGAAGGGTAGGGATGAAAAGTAGAATGTCCAAGCATGGACGAATACCTATCCTACAGCAGAATCGACCCTCCTACATGCGCGGTCAACGATGGTCAAAGTATAGCATGTTGGCGACAAAGGCAGCAACAGAAAAGCATTCTAAATTGATTTAGTTTTTTTCCTTTTTGAAATTAGTTTAGGATAGAAACATTTTAAAAATCTCGACATGATAAAAGCGGCAACATCCACATCCTGAATGTACATTCGGTTTCGAAATGTAAGGGTTGTAAAAACTATGTAAACGTAGTTCTGTGTAGTCAGTTGGTTGGTTATCATTGTATCGTTTGAAAACAGAGTTTGAACTTAATATCAAGAATACAGTTGCAGTCACGATCCTTGTCTTGTTGCATTGATTTTATAATCGATTGATTACAGTCCAGTATACCTCTGAATGCGGACGGGCCCTGCGTTAAGCTAGTATACTGTCATTCCTTTTTATTCGCAACTTAGGGTATTAAATGATATGCACATCAATTAAAATTGGTTTTCGATTTCAATAGAATGCGTATGGTTTATGTTTGTGATAGTGCTTGAATCGTTCATCACTGAGATCGTGAATCGTATCCTGTAAGGGATTCGATCCTTTGTTGTCTTTTAAAGCAATGTCATGAACTCTGTTATCATTTCAAAGTATGCTTATGATTTCCATATGTCTTTATCTTGCATGAATATTAGTGAATGCTGAGTATTTGCTGAACAGGGGTTTTATGCATAGTGTCTCTGTAAGGAGATTGAAATCTTGGTTTGAAGTGATACACAGTGTTTTAATTTGGTAAATGAATTGAATGACAGTGTTGTAATTAGGTAGATTAACTGAGCGACCTAAGTGTTTGGGTGATAGGTAACATACCTCAATCTTCCGTAAAGAAGTCCTGTGACCTACCATCATAACCACTTAGCTAATAATCCTTTATGTCTATATATTTTAGATGCATGCCTCTAAGTATACGCATCCTGGTCGATAATAAATATAGCCTAGTCTAGCACCCTAGATAGGACACTACAAGCCTTTCGGGGGTGCACGGGGCGTAGACGCTGGCGAACAGGCTTAGCACCCGGATACGTAGGTATCTCATGCACCACTATGCTAGGGTCAATGTCGGGCATTTATTCGTAGGACCAAACGAAGACATCACGAAATTCGCAAAAAAGATTGGTATAGAGCTGAATTTCCTCTGGAGTGCAAGTGACTCCAATGTGAATGTGCTCGACAATCCCTAGTTTCACAGAGATGTCGATGGGTTGGGTCTGCGTGATGTTTCCCATATTTCCTTCAGAGGACACTTGATAAACTTGGATAGTTGTTTGAAGGGGTTGAGATGGAAGACAAGGAGCAAACCGCTCGAGACAGATGATCATTTCCTGATGTGCAGGGAGGAACGAGGAACGATGGTGATGATCAGACCAAGGAGGTTCCTCAAGAGACATGGTCTCGATAATGGCTTCATCGGAAGGAAATATTTCCTTTAAAGGATCAGAAGTAGTGTCATCTTCAAGCCAAGGGGAATGAACATACGAGTCGAGAGCTCTGATCAAAAGAGAAGGTTCAAGAGGGGGAGCCGATGCAGCAACGATTTCAATGTAGTTGAGCTCGGCAGGACTCAACGGCATCATATCGCCGCAAGATTCTATCTGATTAGCGGGGGGAAGAACCCACGGATCAGAGCGTACGGAAATCATATTAATCGGAGCGAGATTAGGAGGTGGGAGGGAAAAGACACCCATCAGGGCGGGATCTTTAAAAAGTCCGGCTCCCACACTCTCACATGATTTGGAGGTATGCTCCACAAAAGGCACGTTGCCCTCGAAAGAGGAGGCGAAGAAGGAGAGCTGGTCTATGGTGACAATCTTCCCCTGATGAGGGTAACGAATGACACGAAAAAGAGACGAAGCCACGGCTTGCATGGCGTATGTCCAGCTACGTCCAAGGAGGAGGTTGTAGGTAAGATTAGCATCAACCACTTCAACTTCCACTTCGACCGTTTTCCCTTCCAAAGAAATGGGCAACCATTGGAGGATACCATAAGGATGAGACTCTCTTCCGTCGAAGGCTTCCAAGGTTGTAGGAGACTGGCTCAGCATCGGAGAACCAATAGCCTTCCAACAGGCGACAGACATGATGCAAGTTGAAGCACCTTCATCAATGACTGTACGATGAACCGTTTTAGTGTTGATAATGACCTGTATGAGGAAGGCGATCTGGTGAGGCAGTCTCGGCATATGGCCCTCGAGGTAAAAAGTAATCAGATCCGAGTCGGCCGGGTCTATGCCACCGATGGCCGATAGCAAGGACTTCCTCTGGGAGGGGTAGCTCTGGAGCACTTCTAAGGTAGACATAGCAGACGGAGCCTGAGCTAAGTCCTCAACAATGCTGTAGTGCTGAGCAGCACGAGCATTAGGGTTTTAAGAAGATTTCTGGAGTACACCTTTTGGAGGGGGTCAGATGGGCGTCTCAGTGCTAGGTCTCGCGATATGGAGTGGACCAGAACTGGATGGAGGAACGCTGGAGGGGACCTCAGGCTCTTTCCCGGCATGCGACGGATATTCTTTTGCCTGACTACTGATGTGGACAGGGATCGTCCCAGCCATAAATACTTGGGAGCCAAATGAAGAAGAGGGTTGCGATGGATCAGCCACCATTTAAGTTTGTTGTGAGGGGAAAGGTTCTTTGAGCACAGCAGGAGTCCCGGGAGCACCTTTCAACAATCAACTAACTTCGGACCACCTAGGGCAGTCTTTAGTATAGTGATCCTCGTCACAGATAAGACAAGGATACTTGGGTTTACGTTTGGCTCCTTCCTCGGGTGGAGGTTTAGGGGAGTCCTGTCTAGGCTGCTCAGATTTATTCTTAGCTTTCCCCTTCTTTTTTCCTTTCGAGGCTTTATCCGCCGTGGTGGACTGGACAGCGTTAACCTCGGAAGTATTTCCAGAATTAGATTGACCCTGAGAAGTGTTTTCGTTTGAAGCATTCGATTTTTTCTTCCCAGGGTTCGCGGATGATTTCTTCGAAGACGAATTTACAGAGCCGATAACACCGTCAACAGATGGCTTTGGTGGAGCCTTGGATGTTCCGGGTCTCGAGGCATCAGGCAAATAATCATATAAGGTACCTGACTGAGAATAAACTAAGTCGAGGTACTGAGCACGCGCGATAGCTTGCTCTTCAATTACACAAGCTCCCATAGCAATGTCTTGCGCAATTGCAGGGACAAAGGAGGTTGTAAACCAATCAATCAGGAGCTGATCAGGAATCCAGAACTTGATCAAACGACGACGCCATCTCCATTCATGTATATGATCAGATATATGCGTGGCTGTATCCTGTTTAAGAGACGTGATGAGATGCGTTCCTGTCTCATACCGAATGGGCAATTGAAAGTGAGGTAGAAATGCCATTGCCAACGAGTTGAAATCTTGAAAGGATCCACGATTCAACTCAATGTACCACTTAGCAGCCGAGCCGGTGAGAGTCCTTTGGAAAAGGCGAAGTCGGATGGAACCGTCAAGCCACAAATTTGACAAACACCAAAGGTGATAAGTCATGACGTGGGCTTGAGGGTCCTCTCTAGCTTTGCCATCGAATTCGGGACAATCACTGGGTATCTTGGTTGGAACTGGTGGCCAGTATGGATTATGAAGAATAGGATCATTAGTCAATTTGGACACATCTGGCAGTTCCAATGTTGCTAAGAAAGGTAACTGAGGATTGAAGGACATTTGTGGCCGTGGATAAGAGGTGATACCAGAGTTCCAACCAGGTGGAGGTTGCCCCCATGGACTTTGTCCAGACGGGCCTAGCCCACAAGGGTTCTGTTCGTAGGTATTCTGTCCATAGGGGTTCTGTCCATAACCGGACGGTTGACTCTGGATCTACCCCCCAGCACCCCATGGATTACCAACTTGACCTGCAGGAGCAACATACTGTTGCTGGTAATTCTGCTAAGGAGTAACCTGCATTTGTTGATAATTTTGATACGGGGCCAACTGAGTTTGCCCCTGGGGTTGCTGATAACCGTACAGTTGTTGAGCTCCATACTGAGCCTGGTGACCAGGCTGTGCTTGGTAAGAAGGTTGGGATTGCAACCCACCTTGCATCTGAAGACCAGTTTGAGTCTGGGGCCCAGAAGGATGTCCTTGAAAAGGTTGGGCTTGGGCCACCTGGCCGGAAGGTTGTCCTGGTTGAGTTTGGGACAGACCCGTTTGCCCAGAAGGATGAGCTTGCTGGGTATTAGGTTGTCCTTATACAACCGAGGGTTGTCCTTGCGGAACAGATGGCTGAGCGGGCTGGACGACCGGTTGACCCTGAGGCCAACCAACTTGTCCAGAAGGATGACTAGGCTGAGCAGTGGGTTAGCCTTGCTGCACGTAAGGCTGACCACCCTGCCCGGAAGGGTACCCTTGCTAGGTTCCAGGTTGTCCTTGTTGCATATAAGGTTGTCATTCTTGCCCAGATGGATACCCTTGCTGGACACCAGGTTGACCTTGTTGGATGTAAGGTTGTCCCGGTTGCCCAGACGGGTAACCTTGCTGAATACCAGGTTGCCCCGGATTACCAGAAGGTTGAGTAATATAAGTGAAAGACGGACCACCAGAGGCCGAAGGTTGTCCCTGAAAGGGTTGTCCTTGTGGGCCCCCAGGTTGCCCTGGGTGAGACTGGTCGTAATACTGCTGCCCTTGGGGGGTTTGCACGTAAGACGGCTGGCCTTGGTTAGGCGGTCCCTGAGGCTGTGCAGGCGTTGCTTGGCCACCATGGTAAGTGGTGGTGCCCCAAGCAACGGATAATGGTACCGAGACCTCAACAACAGGCTGAGTTGGCAAGGGCCTGGAAAGATAAAGGTACTAACCAGTGGAATCGTAGTAATAGAACGGACCTTGCGAGCTCGGATCCTGGACAGCTTGCAAATATTGATCATATGGCCCCCCTCCTGGAGTGGGACCAGAAGAGGGCAGTGCACTTTGTGCAGGATGAACAACTCTAGGTGTATGTGCCAGCTGGCCACTACTTACTAGGTCGTGAGACGGACCAGCAACAGTAGTCGCAGCTGAAGATATCATAACAGCACTAACAATCGGTGTTGAATATGCTACACAAACAGTCGGAACAGTTGGAACTGAAGTGACGGGTGTATTGTGAACTTGTGAAACAAAATATCCCGTAGTGGGAGTGATGTGGTGATCCCACATGGTACTTGAAGAGGGGATCCTAGTACCCATATTGTTAGGATATTCCGACACATAGGATATAGTTAAGTTCAACTTGGTCTAGCATAGAGTTAGGTTAGAGTTAGCTAAAGTGTGTTTCTTTACCGTTGTACATTTTGTAACTTACAATCCGACGGTCACGATATGTAGTGATCCGACGGTTCACTCTCACCTCGGTATTACCGACACTTGATCCGTGGCTTGACACCCGATTGGTCCATGAGTTCTATTTAAAGCGCATGGAGGGTCATTGTTCGGGCAATCCGTGCATGAGAGAAGCTTATGTAAATTTTCATTCTTTGATTAATAAATTGTCTGTACCCACGTTGGGACAGGCCGTGGACTGTTTCCCTCCTTGCACTCTGAGGGTTTTAACCACGTCAAAAATACTGGTGTATTGATTTGAGATCTGGTTGTGAGCGGTGTCCTTTTGGTATTCTTTCTGAGGAACTTACCCTGTAAATTCCTACATGGTATCAGAGCTATTTGAGGGCCGCGTCCGTTGGTGATCCAAATCTGAAGCCGGTAGAACTGCATGCGGCTGTCATTTCCTAGATCTGCTGTTTCTGACTACTTTCGGGCCGAGAGGACTGCTCTGTTGCGTTCGGAGCATCTGTTTCAGTGAGGAACCCCTTTCGTTTCACGCGAAAAGGTTTCCGGTAGCCCTAGCTGCGTCATTTTTCAGATCGGGAGGTATACAGTGTTTTTTTTTGCAGTTTACTGTCATTTTCTCTCTGCTTATTTCGGTTTCGGTTTATTTAGCCTTTTTTTTCCCAGATCTATACCTTTCATTTCTGCGTATGCTCTTTGCCCTGCGACTCTGTGCGATCTGGGCAAATCAGAAACAGAAAGAAAGGATTTTTCTCATGCGTATGCTCTTTTCCCTGCACCTTAGTGTGATCTTGGAAAATCAGAAACATTGAGAAAAATATTTAGTTTTTCGGTTAAAAGCTAACTTTGAGATTTTTTTTTAAAATTCTAGTTTTTTGGCTAAAGCTAACTTTGAGCCGTAAGGTTCGTTTTTCTTTGCATATTCGTGTTGGGTTTTGTGTTTTGTGTTTTGTAGGGGAAAAGAGCCTTCCCAAGGCAAGCACGCAAATCGAGGCCCCCCCCCCCCCCCTCTCTCTCTCTCTCTCTCTCTCTCTCTCTCTCTCTCAAATATTTTGTATAGATCAATTGGTTCAAAGACTTTTTAAGAGAGTAGAGGTCTTGGGTTCAAGTCTCCATTTTGTGGGGGCGGATTTTTTCATTCCCGCACATTCGCGCACTTTGTCGGCAACGTCAACAATTTTTTTTCAAAAAGCCATATCTTCTTCATCCGGAAGCCTTTTTCAGAGCCGTTTTTTTTAAAACCACCTATTTTTTCGAGATCTATCCATTGGACCACTTACTTTCAGCATCTTCAGCTTCAGGATTTTTTTTTTCAAAAAATGGAAAGTCCATGCCAAGTCATTCTTGACAGCACTAACTACTTCCAATGGGTAGCCTACATGGGAGATTTACTTAGAAGTAAAGGTCTCTTCAGAATAGCCACAGACCAAGAGAAGAAACCCAAAGATGAAGACAAGGCCGAAAAATGGGAAAATAGACAAGATCAAGCACGTGGTTTGATAGGAATGTCTGTTTCTCCTGATCTTAGATTCCACATTGCAGAAATTGAAACTCCTCATGAAGCATTAGAAAAACTTGCTAAAGTTTTTGGGATTAAAAATGAAATTAGAGCCCATCAACTTGAGAATGAGTTGCTTACTTTGGATCCTAATAATTTTTCTTGCATTGAAGATTTCTTGTCCAAATTCAAGACCCTTAGATATCTCTTGGAAGGTGTTAAAGTTAAGAAAGAAGATGGTAACCTTATTTATTCCATCCTTACTAAGTTGGGACCAGCCTACTCTGTATTTGTTTCCACTTTCCATTCTACAAGGGAAGCTTTCATTTGTCAAGGCAAAGACTACAAACCCCCTTCCTTTGACTCCTTTTGTGATTCCTTAATAAGAGAACAAGAAAAACTCTTACACCTTGGTCTTCTTAATCTTGGAAACTCTTCCTCGAAAGCGTTAGCCGCCCAGCAGCAACCAAATTCAAAGAATCCTAAGAAGTCTTATCCTCAAAGGAATGGTCCTAAACCAACTCAGCCTCAAGATGAAAGATCATTTCAGCAAAATGACAAGACCAATAAAAACAAATGGAAGAGGACTGACAGACATTGTAACTTTTGTAATCGAGATGGCCACTTAGAATCTAAATGCTTTAAGAAGATGGAAGCCTTGGAAGCCGCAATGAAGAAACATAACATCCATCTGGAGCCTACTTCAACTTCAACTTCCGGAACGGCACTTTCTGCATGTCATCGTCAATCATCTCAGTCTGGTTATGCATTAAATGTATCTTCTTCTTCTTCTCATTCTCATGAGTGGCTCATTGATTCTGGAGCCTCTTGTCACATGGCCAAAAACCAAGCCATGTTTTCTTCTTTAAATGATTGTAACACCAAAAATATATATGTTGGTGATGATAGATCTCTTAATGTTGTAGGGACTGGAACTGTTCATCTAGACAATGGTCAGTTCAATGATGTATTATGTGTTCCAAACTTATCCTGCAACCTTCTATCTGTCTATCAGATAACTCATTCAGGTGAAGGTAAAATTGTTGAATTTTCACCTCATGATGTTGTAATCAAGGATCTAAAAGATCCTAAACAGATTCTAGCTACTGGTCTTGCTGATGATTCCAAAAGGTTGTATAAGTTTCACAACTTTGGGTCATCCCATCTTCCCTCAGTGTTTGTTGCTCATAATGATGAAGTGAGCAAACTTTGGCATGAGCGGTTTGGTCACTTAAACTATCGCTCCCTTCAGCATCTATGTAAAGAAAATATGGTGACAGGTCTTCCTATGGTATCTTGCAAAGATGGTGTTTGTTCCGGATGTGTACTCGGAAAACATCATCGGGACAGTTTTGACAAACGTGCCTCTTGGCACGCCTCAGCCCCTTTACAGCTTGTGCACAGTGATTTATGTGGTCCTCTTCCTGTTGCTTCATTCTCTGGCTGCAAGTACTTCTTAACTTTCATTGATGATTTCTCTAGACGCACTTGGGTATACTTCTTAAAACTCAAGAGCGAAGTATTTAGCACTTTTTTGGCCTTCAAAGCATTTGTTGAAAAACAATCTGGACATCAAATTCTTAAGCTAAGAACTGATAATGGTGGAGAATATGTTAAAAACGCATTCATCAACTTTTGCACCGAAAATGGAATTCAAATGCAACATACTGTTCCATACACTCCACAACAAAATGGTGTAGCTGAAAGGAAAAATCGCACCTTAAAGGAAATGGCTAATTGTATGCTGCAATCTAAAGGACTCAGTCTTAGTTTTTGGGCCGAAGCAATTAATTGTGCAAATTATATAATCAATCGCACTCCTACTAAGGTTCTAGAGAATATCACTCCAGAAGAAGCTTGGAGTTCCATTAAACCAGATGTAAGTCACTTTCGTGTGTTTGGAAGTGAAGCATGGGCCCATATTCCAGATGAAAAGCATAAAGCTTTAGAACCTAAGAGTGAGAAATGTACTTTTGTTGGATATTCTGAAGATGTAAAAGGTTATAGACTTATTCCATTTAAGTCCAAAAATGTTATCATTAGAAGAGATGTAAAATTTGATGAAAATAAATCGGCCTGCGAGCCTAGTCCGGCGGATGTGCCACCTCTTCCTATCTCTTCTATCTTTGAAAACATTTCTTCTTCTGATGATGAAAGCGAGGATGATAATCCTCCCCCACCTTCTCAGGATCCTCAACTTCCAAGATGGGTCCGTGCTACTCGGGATGCAGCAGGTGATCTTGCCGGTGATCCTACAGATCAGCGACGTACACGTTCTCAGTTTGAAAGAGCCTCTTCTTTACTGGCTCAAGCTCCAGTAAATCATGATCCTGACACTTTTGCAGAAGCTTCAGGCCATCCACATTGGGAAGCAGCTATGAATGAAGAATATCATTCATTGATGACAAATGATACATGGGATCTTGTTCCTCTACCAAAGGGACGCAAACTTGTTAGATGCAAATGGGTTTACAGAACCAAGTATGGACCAGATGGGAAAGTTGATAAACATAAGGCTCGTCTAGTTGCTAAGGGCTTTTCACAGGTTGAAGGCATTGACTACACTGAAACCTTCTCTCCAGTTGCCAAAATGAACTCTATCCGCCTTGTTCTTTCCCTTGCTGCCTCTTTAAAATGGGAAGTCCATCAAATGGATGTTAAATCTGCCTTCTTGCATGGGGACTTGCAGGAAGAAATCTATATGGAACAACCCATTGGCTTCATACAAACAGACTCCAGCCTCGTTTGTCGACTTAAGAAATCCCTTTATGGCCTCAAACAAGCTCCTCGGGCTTGGTATGCCAAAATGGATAGCTTTCTTTTAGAATCTGGCTTTTCTAGGTGTCATTCTGACAATACTGTCTACACCAAGAAAGTGGGCAACTCTCTTATCATCCTTGTTCTTTATGTTGATGATCTTATTCTTACTGGTAGTGATCCCAACCTTATAAACCATGTGAAGTCCAGCCTTAAAAAGAAATTTGAAATGACAGACTTAGGACACTTACACTATTTTCTCGGTCTTCAAGTCTTGCAATCCCAAGAAGGTATTTTCCTTTCCCAGTCCAAGTATGCTTGTGATATTCTTCGTCATTTTCACATGGAAGACTGTAAGCCAGCCCCTTCTCCCTTTCAGTCTGGAGTCAAACTTTCAGTCTCTTGTACTTCTCCTGAAGTTGATGCTACCTTATACCGTCAACTTGTCGGAAAACTCTTGTATTTAACCCATACTCGTCCTGATCTTTCCTTTGCTGTTGGCCTTGTTGCTCATTTTATGCAAAACCCCCGTGAAAGTCATTGGAAAGCAGCTCCTCTGTTAGTTGGTTTCACTGATTCTGATTGGGCTGGTGACCTTGATGATCGGAAGTCTACTGCCGGTTATGTCTTCACTCTTGGTTCAGGACCTATTACATGGGCTTGTAAGAAACAGGTTGCCATTTCTCTTTCGTCAGCAGAAGCAGAGTATCGTGGTGCCGTGGAAGCTAGTAAGGAAGCCTTGTGGCTTCGTCAGATCCTATCCGAATTTGGCTTTGAGCAGCAGCATCCAACCACACTTTGGTTTGATAATCAAAGTGCCATTCAGCTATGCAAAGATCCAGTCCAGCATCAGCGCAGCAAACACATTGAACTACACATGCACTTCATCAGAAAGCTCATTCATGACCATGTTCTTGAAGTGCAATATTGTCCAACGGATGATCAGGTTGCAGACATCTTCACAAAGGCTCTCACAGAGGCGAAGTTCACTAAACTTCGATATATGCTTGGAGTTCAGGAAGTTGTCACTAAGGGGGGATAGGCTCTAGTGCCTCCTTCCTTCTCCTATTGTGTCATATTTGTAAATCCTTCAATCCTATCCCAAGTTGTTCTTAAGGGGGGATGTTAGGATATTCCGACACATAGGATATAGTTAAGTTCAACTTGGTCTAGCATAGAGTTAGGTTAGAGTTAGGTAAAGTGTGTTTCTTTACCGTTGTACATTTTGTAACTTACAATCCGACGGTCACGATATGTAGTGATCCGACGGTTCACTCTCACCTCGGTATTACCGACACTTGATCCGTGGCTTGACACCCGATTGGTCCATGAGTTCTATTTAAAGCGCATGGAGGGTCATTGTTCGGGCAATCCGTGCATGAGAGAAGCTTATGTAAATTTTCATTCTTTGATTAATAAATTGTCTGTACCCACGTTGGGACAGGCCGTGGACTGTTTCCCTCCTTGCACTCTGAGGGTTTTAACCACGTCAAAAATACTGGTGTATTGATTTGAGATCTGGTTGTGAGCGGTGTCCTTTTGGTATTCTTTCTGAGGAACTTACCCTGTAAATTCCTACACATATTATCCCTCAAAGACTTATAGCGTGAGGGTACCGGAGATGTGGTTGGGATAGGAGTTTCGATACTTGACAAAACAGGTGTCTCACTCACTCTAGGAGATGTATCATCCATGTCAGAGGAAGACATTGGGGTCAAAACACCAAGAGGGGTAAAAGGAATATCGTCTTCGTAAGGCTCCCAAATGGGGTTCCAATGAAATTCGTAAGCCTCGTCGTCTGGGAACAGGAGGCGAGATCAATGATTCCGCCAGGATGACAAACTTCAAAAAAACCTAGGGAAACTAACGAGAAAGGACCCTACTCAAACTAACGCAAACAATATCTAACCAGGTAAATGTTAATCGTGGCCGAATAAATTTTAAGACGCAAGGACATAACTTGACCTTTTCATTTTTTTAAAGTCCAGAAAAGGACAAAAAGATGACTCTAGTCGCCTTTGAATGTTTAATGAGCCCGAAGTGACAAATGCTCAGATGAGCCTTTTATTTTAGGGAGTCTGAAAAGGATCAAAAGTGACTACTCTGGAGAGCTAGGCAAAAGGGTTTACCAAACAAATTCGTAAAACTGCATATACACCTTGGCAATCATATGAAAACCAAGGACTTTCTGTACGGCAGTCAATCTTCCCGAATGCTGTGTTCGATGCATTACGGCTTGTAAGGCGGCAGACACGACTTCCTATGGATAAAGGATGATAACCTAGTGGGGTCTCCCCATATACTCGACGGTACGTGGGAGCTCAAATCCGTGCTAGACTACTATTGCGTCACGAAAGGAGGAATCACCCAACCTTAAGTGAAACAAAAGTGAGTAGGTTTAACGATGCCAGAGCACGTCTCTAGCCTAGACCTCTAAACAGTGAGCGTTATGTTCCAATGCGTTTTTAGGTTCATTCAGTTCATTTTAAGGTTGATCTTGTATTAGGTTTCAGTTTTCAGGCCTTACCGTATGAAATCTCTCAAAATTACCATGCAAACTATATGCCAAAATATGTCATTCCATTCGATGAATGCTAGTTACGAGAGGGTTTGAGGGCTTTCATGCAAACGAAATGATCACAAAACAACAAATAGCTTCCCTAATGCAGCTAATGGAAATTCACAAACTTTTCTTCAAGATCACTAATCACTAATCAAAATGAAAAGCTTCTAATTCTCATTAACTAATACAAAGCAAAAGAGATTTTTCTTTTTGTTGATGGCAAAGTGCATTAAACAAACTTTGAGAAATAATAACAGACAAATGTGAAAAAAACCGGTTGACCCCAAACAACTGTGATCCGTGTCTGGGTAGTGAAAAGAAATCAAAACAATGTCAAGGTTGGTTCAACAACGATCACTTAAACAACCAAGCAAAAGCAAGCAAAGAGGAAGGCTCAATCAAACCAACAGCAAGCAGCAAACAAACCTTTGCAAACAAGTAACCAAGCAAAGTTGATCCAGCAAACTTGGGACAATAAAACTAGGTCACAAAGCAAAAAAGGCAAGATTCGCTCAACAAAACTCACAAGAGAGTGCTTCAACTTTCAGACAGTGAAAAACAAGTCATAAACCAAGTGAGAACAGCAGAGGATAGCAAGACTAACAGGTTCATGAGGCAGAATTGAAGAAATTCAATTCTACAGGAATTAGCGCGGGTGATACACAGCAACAAAGCGTTGATGAAGAACTACGCGTAGCAACAATGCAATGTCAGCACGGAAGTACACGTCTTTCCCGCGATGGTTCGATTTACAAAACCATCGCGTCTGTTAGGTGTGATAACGCGATGAACAGGAGTTCACAGAAAGGGTTGCGGAATGACAGCGCGACTGTTTAATTATAAAACGCGATGAGGTTCAAAGACAGCCACAATCAAGCCAAAAAACTCCCAAACCAAGACAGTCAATCTTTAAACAAACAAAGCATCTCCCAGACCAAACCAGGATACCAAGAAACAGACAACTAATCCCCAAATTTTGAAGAGAGACCGAAACAAAAACTCAAGGCAAGAATGAATCAAAAAGGGACAAAGGCCAGCTCCCCAGCGGACTCGCAAATTTTTTGTGGAGGTAAATCCCCTCTGCGGACAGAGGCGATCCCTACTAGTCCAAATAGGGTCTAGCAACAATAAAACAACGCTAACACGCAGGTTCCTAATTCCAAATTAAAGACCGATGATGAAGGCCTACCTGGATTCCAACGCTAGTACTTGTAGAAGAGTCGATGCTCTCGTTCCTTTGCTCCAGCTGGTCACAATCCCCACGATCCTCGTGCACGGACACCTGCACATGCAAGGAATGATACAAACACAAGCATAAAATCCAATGAATGCAACTATATATCAGTCAGAAAGGATATAACTCAAACACCATCATAAAGACAATAAGAGTGGAACCATAATGATAGTCGTCTATTATTGATAAACAAAGAAGAATACAACCATAGTTCTGACGTCAAATCCTTCTCAAGGGGGTCCAGCCAGCAAGTTCCTCAAGCATTCACCCTTGAAAGTAGATCTCCCAAGACAAAAACTCTCTCACTCACAAGTTTACACAAGATCAAAACACTTCACAACCTTCCTTAAGCTCTCTAACAATCCCACACTTGTCACACCAGCTACCTATCAAGCTCACACACTATCAGCAACACTCCAAGTACTATGAATTCCAAAAACTAGTAGCTCATAGCAATGGTGGAGGCTTAAATAGGAGAAGGAGTCTCCATGAATGGTGGGAGGATGATCTTATCTCCAAGGAAGGTGGCTCAAATGACGAAACAGACATGCCAGAGAAGGGAGGGCGACATATACAAGGCCAACAACCAGGTCTGGAGTCATCTGGAAGGCCGGCTGTTAGAACAAACTCGCCCAGACTGGATCATTGCTGGTACATAACTGTGCTGGAGTGCTGACATCGCTACTGCATAACGGAGAAAGTCATGTCAGCGCGATCAAATATAAAAAACAGTCACGCTGTCTCATGAAATTCGACCATCGCGGGAATCACGTGTACTTCCGCGATGGCAGCGCGTTCTTTCTATTTTGGAGCGCTCATCAACGCTCTTGTTTTTACAACGCGATGATGGAAAAACTTTGGCAAAGTGGGTCATTTGGCAACATCAGAGAGCATGAGCATGAATGATTTGGACTCATGACACAGTAGGAAGATTGGTATGAAGGTAGTGACAAATTACTGCGTAACAGCCCAACTACTTTTTGACCATGAAGATCAGGAAAAGTTTTACAGTCACAGAGAAAGAAGGCTCACAACGGTCCCATTGGACCAATTGTTAATTGAACCAGTAAGGAAGCCTACTCCCAGCGTGACTATAGAATGTGACTCCAAAGAAAACTCCAAATCTGATTCTGGAGCAGAGTCTCAAGAAAAATCTATCGGAGAATCGTGACATTCATCACAAGAAGGAAAAAACAGGAGCATTGAGGATACAACCCAATCTACACAGAAGATAGTTGAACATGCTTCAGCTAGCAAGCAAGTTGAAATCGATACTGCCCCTGCACAACCAATAAAAACCATGGTAATTGATTTAGAGGAAGAGTGGGATAATTTTAATAAAAGCCTTAATATAGAGGAATAGGTGCCATAGCTACAAACGCTACAACGCAAGACAACTCTAGAAATTACAATGGAAGAAACTGCAAATGAACCAGAAGTAGGGCATACCCTTGTCACCCCCACCTCTGAGATAATTATAAAAATTGAATAAATTCCCCCTCTGGATGTATTATATAGCCCACAGCATAAGGCCATGGTGAAAAGGCAAAGAAAGAAAAGAAAATTGGACTCTACAGCTACTACTACCCCCGAAAACGAACTAATGGATGTTCTATGGAAGGAATCGCCAGTTGATCCATCCGCCAACTTAACTAGACTCACAGTATGCAGGCTCTTATGCTACAACAACCATAGATAAAGCAACAGAAGTCCAAACATTGCTTAGAGATAGGGAAAACAAAATAACGTCGCTTAAGCAACAGTTACAGCAAGTTAAATCCGACCAGCAGGCAGGGATACAGTTGGCCAATCTTCAACAGGAATTTGAAAAGATGTAAATAGAACATTGAATCAGCTTAGCTGAGAAGGAAGCATAGGTGCAGGTGACAATTGATCTTCATAAATACGATCCAAAACCTGATCAATTTATCATTGAAGCACTCGCACTTAATTCCCAGTTGACACATCAGAAAGAATTACTGTGCCAGAAGATTTCACACTGGAAATATTATTGCGAAACAAGCGATAAACTGACAAGTCAAGTTGTAGAAATGCGACTTGAATATGATGAGATATTTAAAAAGGTCTCTGATCACATTTTTTGGCAAAATACAGAGGAGAGGAGAAAAGACAACCTGCGCAAACTAGAATAATCACATAAGGAAATTATGTTTGCAAGCTGGGATTCTTAGCTAAAAGAAGCGAAAAAGGGCGGAAGCAGCAAACATTGTCATAGAAAATATAAATGAGAATTTGCATGGTGCCAATCTAGTAGTAGAGTCCATTCCAGGGTTCCTTCCAGATGCAAAAAAACTCGATCAACAATGGAAACAGGCAGCGAAATACAAAGCAAAAATGATAAGGCAGACGATCAGGCTAGACTGGGAGGCATATTGGCAACATTTGGTCAAGCCTCACATCCAATGGATGTCCCTACGATGCCTAACCACCTCTGCCGAGAAAATGGCACCAGCTCTAACCGATGTCGTATTCGATGGACAGTTGAAAGCTGAAGTCGGTCGGCCTACACAACTGAAGCCTATGGTGGATATCTGCGACCTGAAGGATCGAATGGAGCATAGTTAGTCACCCTGTTTGCTTTAATTTTGATTTTATTTTTGCATAAATTGAGGCAGGTCATTTAAACCTCCTCAACTATTTTTGTAATAATCTATTTTTAGCATTATAGTTTTAGTATTTAAACCCCTCTCATGCATTTAGAGAGGGGTCCAGAAATTTTATCAGAAACATTCTTCAGAACATACACTTATGCCCCTTTGAGGAAGTTCTGGTGGAATTAATGGAACATGATTTATTTTCTACTTGATTTAACATCTTCTACTAAAATTGCACTTCTGTACTCTTAGATGATGTTGGGTGACTTGAAAGTAGATCAATATTGTTGGAGCATATGAGTAGAACATATTATTAATGGTACTTTTATCTCTTAATTACTTTTACTTATAGGTCAAGCAATAACTTATCTTCAAGTTGTTTATGTATGAAAATTTGAATTGTTGATTGCCATTATTGCACTTTTGTATAATGATGATCTATAGTTTATCCTGAGTACATGAATGATTTTTATGTGATATATCTCTCACAATCGTTTCATCTAACTTTTTATACGAAACGATTATTATTAAATGGATTCACTTCTCATCGCAATTGAGTAATCTTTATTATCAATTTTTTTCAGACATTATTGTAGATCGCGTATATTACATTACTCCCAGGATAGTTATATTTACATAATGCTTTAGATTAGCATAAACTGCACATGATTGTTAGTTTAAATTACATAGTTTTAGGATAAGAATTATTCCAAATCTCAGACATCACCCCATTTGCACAATCATAAAAACAGATTGGGACACTAGTCCCATCATCCCCACTCGGATCCACTACTCCAAACGGAAAAGGAGCTGCCAACCAAGGTCCGGACTGGGTGGTTATCCCCCATTGTTGAGGAAATGATTTTCAGGCCTTCAACACAACCATAGCGCAGATCATCCTGTCACACTCCTGTCTTTCGTCGCATAGCCTTCCTACTATGTTTTTCTCTACTTCAGGAAGCATAGGTTATAGTCCCATAATCCCTTGTAGTTGCCTAGATTACTAAGACTGCCTGCTACAATGTATTCATTGCGCAGGGGTAGGATCCACTGTATACAGGTTCAACCTACTTCCATTTAGTTTTCCAGGGAATGTGTTATGCTCTTAACCTGCAAAGTAATACCAAACATAGAATATGCGAAGAAAAGATACCCAGAACACAGAATATGCGAATAAAATATACCCAGAACACAGAATATCAATGATTTTATTACTCAGAGAGAAATGTTCATAGGCCTCTTCGAGGGGGCAACCTCCAATAGAGCAGAGCTCGATTATAAAACAAGACACGATACTCCTCGCAGGGAGTCTCTAACCTTTATATATGACTCATACATGCAATACCACGAGCCAATACCGTGGGTTTTATTAATACCATCTATCTAATACTACCGCCCATTTACCATCTATCTAATACTACCTCCCATTTGCAACTAACTGTGGTCCCGTCATTAATTGCGGGTTAACCACTTACAAATATTAATATGGGCTTTATTGACTCTTGACTATGACGTGATCCCATGACCTAAATAAGGGGGTTAGGGTGGGACCCTAACATGCCCTCCCCCTTAAGACTAGCCTTGTCCTCAAGGCTGAAGCTGCGGAAACTGCTGAAGAATAGTGGCTGGTTCCCAAGTTGCATCTTCCGGAGAGGTGTCTTTCCATTTGACGAGGACCTCCTTAATCATGCGGCCGCGCAGGTGCTTGTCTCGTGTGTCTAGAACCTGTTCAGGTTGAAGCCAGATTGACCCTTCTTCGTCCAATTCAAGTAGATTGGTTTGAACTGGGCAATTGTTCCCAATCACTTTCTTGAGGCACGATACATGGAAAACTGGGTGGATTTTTGCTATAGGTGGCAAAGCCAACTTGTAAGCCACTTCTCCAATGCGCTGAAGTACTTGGTATGGTCCGTAGATTTTTGGAGAGAGCTTTTGACAACCCTTGTCTTTGAGTGATGTTTGCTTATATGGTTTCAGCCTCAAAAAGACCTGATCCCCTTCTTCAAATTGGTGCTCTGAGCGATGTTGGTCAGCCTGTTGCTTCATACGGTTCTGAGCTTGATGAAGATTCTCGCGCAGATGGGCGAGCATGGTTGCGCGGTGTTGTAGGAGTTGATCCACGGCTTGTACTTTGGAGCACCCCATGAGATAAGAAGTAGGGGAAGGCGGAAGTTGACCATAGACTGCTTCATAGGGAGTCATTTTGGTGGTGGCATGATAGTTGGTGTTATACCACCATTCCGCCAGAGGTAACCACTGTACCCAAAGGTGTTGCTTTTCTGAAGTGAAACACCAAAGGTAGGTTTCTAAACATTTGTTGACGGCTTCGGTTTGACCATCTGTTTGCGGATGATATGAAGTACTAAGTTTGAGTTGAGTGCCTTGTATTCTGAAGAGCTCCTACCAAAAATTACTGGTGAATATTGGGTCGCGGTCGGACACAATAGAAGTGGGCATGCCATGCAATTTGAAGATCTGATCCATAAAAGTTTGAGAAACCAAAGTTGGTGTAAATGGTTGGGGTAGGGCGCAAAAATGAGCATACTTCGACAGTCGTTCCACAACCACCATGATGACTGACTTGTTCCCAGACTTTGGAAGACCTGTAATGAAATCCATGGAGACCTCCATCCAAATTGACGCCGGAATGGGCAATGGTTGTAATGTGCCTGGTGTGTTGACGGTTTCCCCTTTGTGGCGTTGACAGACGTCACATTCTGCTATGAAAGTAAGGATGTCCTTTTTCATGCCGGTCCAAAAAAATGATCTTCTGGTGCGAGCATACGTCTTCTGAAAGCCCGAATGTCCTACAATGGGAGATGAGTGCAATTCTGCCAAAATGCGACTTTTGAGTGTGGATGTTGGTGATATTACGACTCTGTCCTTGTAGCGAAGAATATCATTCTGCCACGAGTAGCCCTTGCTGGAATTAGGATCTACCTGCAATTGAGAAATGAGTTGGGAGAGCCCGAGATGTGAAAACCATTCCCTGCGAGCCTCTTCAATCCAGTCTGGAATGGGGAGGGAAATTGCGAGCAGAGTACTTTCCTCCTCAAATTGGTGCGACAATGCATCTGCTACACGGTTGTCTTTTCCTTTCTTGTAAATGATCTCATAATCATATCCCAGCATTTTGGCTAACCATTTGTTTTGTTGTGGGGAAGATAGGTGTTGCTCCCAAAAATATTTAAGACTGTGATGATCTGTGCGGATTTGGAAACGTCGCCCCAACAAGTAAGGTCGTCAGGTCTCGACTGCATGTAAGATGGCCATCATTTCCTTCTCGTAGGTAGATTGGCCCAGATTCCTCCCACTTAGTTGTTGGCTGATGAAGGCCAATGGTCGCCCTTCCTGCATTAAGACCGCTCCAATACCTGTTCCCGAAGCATCACATTCAATGACAAATGATTTGGTGAAGTCCGGTAGCGCTAAGACGAGAGTGGAACACATGGCGGTTTTGAGAGTGGTAAATGCCTGTTGTGCTTCCTCGTTCCAGAAGAAGGAATTTTTCTTTAGGAGTTGCGTTAGGGGCTTCGCTATGTGGCCATAGTTGCGGACAAATTTACGATAATAGCCTGTGAGACCCAAAAATCCTCTCAAGATTTTCAAGGTCTTAGGTTGAGGCCATTCTTGCATTGCCTGTATCTTTTTGGGGTCCACCTTGACACCTTCACGCCCCACAAAGTGGCCCAAATACTCAACTTCTTCCATGCCAAACGAACACTTCGACCTCTTGACAAATAATTTATGCATGCGAAGCAGTTGCAAGAGTAGATCTACATGCTGAAGATGTGCCGCCCAAGTGCCACTATAGATGAGGATGTCATCGAAGAAGACAAGGACAAATTTTCTGAGATATGGTTTGAGGAGGTGATTCATAAGGCTCTGAAAAGTAGAGGGGGCATTACAGAGAGAACTCATAATGGCCTTCATGAGTTCTGAAAGCCGTCTTGGGAATGTCAACTTCCTTCATGCGAATTTGGTGATAGCCTGAGCGAAGATCCAACTTAGTGAAGAATTGAGCCCCATTGAGTTCGTCCAGCAAATCGTCAACCACCGGGATGGGAAATTTATCTTTGACTGTTAACTTATTGAGGGCCCTGAAGTCGGGACACATCCGCCACTCCCCATCTTTCTTGAGGACCATGACCACTGGGGATGAATAAGGACTAATGCTGGGAAGAATGACACCTGCTTCCAACAATTCCTTGATGATTTTTTCTATTTCATTCTTTTGGGTGAACGGATATCTGTATGGCCGCACATTTGGGGGTTGGGCCCCTGGAACCAATGTGATGCTATGATCATGTTCCTCTCGCGAGGGTGGAAGCTCATGAGGCTTGTCAAAGACCGTCCGATGTTTATTTAAAATCTGTTGCATCTCAGGATGAATTGGCAGAGACATGGTGTCGACTACCTGGATGGCATTAAATTGAGCTACCACTCCATGATGGCCCTTTTTTAACAATTTTTCCATCCTATGCGAGCTGATGATAGAGGGGGCTCCCGCCTGTAGTCCACGGAGGGTATGTGTGGAGTCGTTCTGCTTAAAACTCATATATAACTCCTGAAAATCCATTGTGATTGGCCCAAGAGTGCGGAGCCATTCCGCACCTAGGACAATGTCGCAACCCCCCATGTGTATTTCAAACATGTGGGTTTTCAATTGATAATCCCCCATTTGAAGTTTGACATTTTCACAACGACCTTCACATTTCAATGTGCCCCCATCTGCAATCTGGACTTGGAAGTTAGAAACTGCCCGGACGAAACAATGTGCTGCTTCAGCGATCTTTTGATGGATGAAATTATGGGTACTTCCACTATCAATCAAGGCTACTACTGGGCGATGTTTAAGAAAACCCCTGATTTTGAGAGTTTGAGGAGAAGAAATTCCTGCCAATGCATTTAGCGAAATAATTGGTTCATCAGACACAATATCCTTTTGGTTATCTTCTTCGATCGCCTCCGGTTCCTCAAGTGGTGGATCTTCCTCGGTGGAGCTGTAGTCAGTGGCATATATTTGAAAAAACTTGGGCTCTTTGCATTTATGACCCGGGGAATATTTTTCATCACAGTAGTAACATAGTCCTTGCTTCCTTCTTTCGTCCATTTCCGCAGGTGACACCTTTTGAATCTTAAGTGTCTGAGTCGTATTGGGAGCCTGTGAGGGACGCCCTTTAGCGATGAAGTTGGGGCGGCTGGATTGGGTTGTTAATGCACGTTCCACCTTACGAGCTACCTGGCAAGCCTCTGTCCATGTGGGAGGGTGGTGGAGTAGAACCTGAGCTTTGATGGCTTCTTTAAGACCGCTGATAAAGAATTCCATGTAGAACTCATCTGTGAGACCCCTAGTGCGGAAGGCTAAGGCTTCAAAAGCAGTAATATATTCCTCCACTGTACCCGTCTATCGGAGCTTAGTGAGACGCCCCAAAAAAGAGTCTTCCTGTTCAAAGCGACTTCGAAGAGTTTTGGCAAATTGGGCCCAATTCTGAAAATGTCCATTGCAACGCTGATGCCATTCCTTCCATTGCCATCGTTCATTGTCCAAGTACATGGTGCCCACCATAAGCTTAGTCCCCTCATCTATGATATGATTCAATTGGAAATACTGCTCCATTTGTGCTAGCCATGCAGACGTGTGAGAACCGTCAAATTTATGCATATCCAACTTGGGAGGTCGCTAACTGGGTGGTGGATGGGTGTGCCAGACATGATGAGAGTGGCTAGACTCACCCTCATGGTATTCATGGCCATTATACACCTTCTCGTGGGCTGGCTCCTTGCCCTTTGGGAGTGCATCATGTATCTGATGACTTATTCCTTTAAGCTCAAGTTCAATATTCTTCACCGCAGTTTGGAGGGAGTTCACATGGTCTTCAATTTTGTCTATCCTTTCATTGGCCATCGCTTGAGCGCGAGTTTCTACCATACACCAACCTGATGAAAAATTGGGACCGCCTAAAAATTTTTTACTAAGAATTGAATGGTACCACCTTGCTCAGCTCGTCGTCCTGATTCTGATGGGCTAGGTCACCAATAAGCGCCCCAGAAGATCTCAGGAGTTTTACTCCTTCCTGATCAATACTGCAATCGCCAAATCCTCAGAATGTTAATGCCGCCAAAAGTCCTGCGAAAATTATATCCAGGGACAGGAACCCTTCACAACTACTCCGATCTGGTGGATCTGAGAGATCTGAATGGTGGAACAACTGTTGTTGCTGATCTGATGGAGCTGCGGGACTGATGTCAGCTGCTGCTGCACTTGCTGATCTGGAATAGGTGATGTGTGATCCCCCGATAGAAAGGGAACTATGGTCTTGAGGAGTGTCAGGTGCTACAGATCGCAATATACATAAGGGTCTGACAGTAGTACTCGGCCCAATGTTTCAGGGCTCTAACTAAGGAGGATCGACCGTACCCTTAGCCGTACAACCCGACTACCCTATCGTACGGGCGAGTAATCTCTCCGAGTGCTGTTCTCGGTGTACTGTAGCCACAAGACGGCCGAAGGTTTATCTATGGCGAGGTTTCAAGGGAGCTAGGGGGCTTCCTATATACCCAGAGGGTACGTGGAAGATAGTCCGTGCGTGGTTCTGTCTAATGCGCTACTACTCGAAGGGGTACCCACAGGGGTTACAAGGGAGTCCAACAGACGTGACCACCTCTTGTATTTCCTGCGTGCATACCTCCCCAAATCCGCAGGTTTATGCGCTTAACGACAGATCCCGTGGTTTAAAGACGCCGGAACACGTCTCTAGCCAAAAAAAAAATTGCTAAAATTTGGAGATCCCACCAAGCCCTGGAAAGTGCTCTGATACCACTTGTTATGCTCCTAACCTGAAAAGTAATACCGAACAGAGAATATGCGAAGAAAAGATACCCAGAACACAGAATATGGAAAGAAAATATACCCAGAACACAGAATAGCAATGATTTTATTACTCAGAGAGAAATGTTCACAGGCCTCTTCGAGGGGGCAACCTCCAATAGAGCAGAGCTCGATTACAAAACAAGACACGATACTCCTCGCAGGGAGTCTCTATCCTTTATATATGACTCAAACATGCAATACCACGGGCCAATACCGTGGGTTTTATTAATACCATCTATCTAATACTACCGCCCATTTACCATCTATCTAATACTACCGCCCATTTGCAACTAACTGTGGTCCCGTCATTAATTGCGGTTTAACCACTTACAAATATTAATATGGGCTTTATTGACTCTTGACTATGACGTGATCCCATGACCTAAATAAGGGGGTTAGGGTGGGGCCCTAACAGAATGGTTCCCCATTCAGCTTCGCAAGCTAAACTGCACCACCATCCATGATCTCCTTAACAACATATGGCCCCAACCAGTGCATTTGAAATTTCCCTAGAAATTTTGTGAACTTGCTGTCATATAGAAACACTAAATCATCTATCTTAAAAGTGTGCAACTTAATATGCCTATCGTGCCATGATTTCTTATGTTCCTTTTGCACTTGCTGGTGAAAGCCCGCAAGAAGGCGGTCCTCTTCTAACTCCATTAAGTGCACGATCTGGTCCTCCAAGGTGTCCTGATCCGCCATCTCTGCAAAGTTGCAATATGAAAACTTGGCACAATATACTCCATAGGAATCACTGCTTCAATCCCATAGACCAACCTAAATGGTGTTTGGCCTATCAATTTCTTGTAGGTCATCCTATATGCCCACAACATTGCTGGTACGTGCATATCCCAGTCATTTCTCTGCGCATTGTAGACCTTCATCAATGAATTCTCCAAAACTTTGTTAAATGATTCCATCGCTCCATTTTCCTATGGGTGATAGGGCGTGCTCATTTGCTGATACACCTGGAATTCCTCAAGAATCACATTGATCGTTTCATTCAATAAATGTGTACCCCTATCACTCATCATTATGTTAGGGAATCTAAACCGCATTAAGATATATTCAAACAAAAACTTCATGGTGGTGGCAGCTGTATAATCCTTCACTTTCTGCGTTTCTGCCCATCTGGTTAAATACTCATTTGCAGTAATGATATACTGCGCGCTCGTCTTCTTACCTAGTGATTGTATTGGACCTATGAAATCAATGGCCCACTTATCAAATACCTGTAGCGAAACCTAGGGATTTAAAGGCAATTCATCTCTTTGTGAAGGCTTCCCCGTCCTTTGCCAAGCATCGTACGCCTTGCAGTATGCCTTAGAATCCTTGTGTAATGTCGGCCACCATAACCCAGCACACAAAATCTTCTGCGTGGTCACTTTTCCTGCGTAGTGACCTCCTGCCACTCCTCCATGTTGTTCAACGAGGATGCTAGCACGTTCAAACTCAGGAACATATCTTCGCAGTATCTCATCCATTCCCATCTTATACAAGTGACCTGCAATTACTAAAAAATCTGTAGCGTGGACTACTAATTCCTTCTTTTGCTGAGTAGAATATCCTTCTATAGTTGTACCCGTGGTTAAAAACTGAATGATATAGAAAAACGGTCATCCGCGTCACGCACCACAAAGAGTTGTGCATCCGAAAGTCCTTCCTCCAAACTATTTGGTTCTTCACCCGTTTCAATCCTTGACAGATGGTCTGGTCATGCATTCAGCCTTCCAGACTTCACAATTACTCCAAAGTCATATTCTTGAAACAACAGTAACCAATGAAAGATATTCCCCCCAACACAGGCTTATTGACTAGGTACGTCAACGCAGAATGGTCAGTATACATTTTAAAGTGTTCACTCAACAAATAATGCCTAAATTTTTGCAGCGCGTAGACGATCGCCAGCCCTTGGTGCTCTGTAGTGGAATAATTCTTCTCATCCTTGGATAACTTTCTGCTCGCAACGGCTATCGGATGATCAATTTCGCCTTCTCCTTCCTGTGTTAATACCGTACCTAGCGCAATACAAGAGGCATATACATGCACATGGAATTCTTTCTTCTAGTTTGGGAACACCAAAATAGGCACAATTACAATCTTTTCCTTTAAGACTCCAGATTGTGTTGATAGTCTTCATCCCAGCAAAACATCACATCTTTCTTCAATAATTTTTCCATCAATGCAGTTGTCTGATCATATGCCTTAATAAATTTTTCTATAATATCCAGTGTGCCCCAATGTTGCGCGCAATTGTTTTACATTCCTAGGAGCTTCCAAATTCACAATCACAATGATCTTCGCAGGGTCCACCATCAATCCATGCTTACATACGACATGGCTGAGAAAAATTCCAAAGGGCATATTGAATATGCACTTCTTCAAATTTAGCGCAATCTGATACCTTCGACATGTATCCAGCATAAGGCGCAGGCTCACAACATGGCACTTCACCAACCCAACACTATCCAATCATCAAAATAGACTTCCAAAAATTTATGGATAAACTCCTTGAACACCGCAATCACTACCTAGGAAAAGATTGTAGGCGTGTTCTTCAATCTAAATGGCATTACTGTATATTGAAAGCAACCCCACTCTGTCGTGAAGGTTGTCTTGCTTCGATCTTCTGGCATGATCTTTATTTGATGATATCCTAAAAATTCATCAGTAAACGAATAAGCCTCCTGTTCGCCAACTTTCTATAATACTTCATCTGTAAATGGAATTGGAAACGGATCGTGCACACATGCATCATTCAACTTCCTTAGATCTACCATATCTGGATTTTTGTTATATACCTAGGGGGGATAATATGGGGTACCAAGGGAGGTACCCAAGGTAATAATGTAATAATGGGATGGGCCATAGTAATAAATAAGGTGGTTAACCCATGTCATGTAAGGGACCACAAGTAGTTAATAATAATGTAATGGGCCCATGGTATTAGTTGATGGTATGAGGGAACCATGGTAATGACCCATGGTATTGTATGTATGAGGCCTATATAGAGGCTAGAGACTCCACATGGAGAGATATGAAGTGAAGGATTATTGTATGAACATGCATATGGCTTGTGGAGTGTTCTCCTTCCTTAAGGAGTGAATGTATGGTGTTGCCCTACCTTAAGGGTGTTGATCAATAAAGAATCATTTCATATTATTGCTGGGTTCATTTTCATTATCTTATATTTTTATATCAGATCTATAGTATTTCCGGGTTAGATCTACAACAATTGGTATCAGAGCTCTTTCTTGGGCAAACCGTGGAGAAATTTTTTTTTTCATTTTTTGCAAGGATTTTTGGGTGGCAAATTTTCAGATCCGATCTGTACGTTTTGGTGAAAGATCTGCAAAATCTAATTGCAGATCGATATTCCGGGTGAAAAAATAGCCGATTTCAAAAAAAAAATCGGTCGAATCGGAGTCCGGATGAAGGAGATATCGCTGATTTAAAAATCAGTAGGGTTGCAGACAATTTTCGAGGCAGCGAATTTGCGGCACAGATCTAGACATCTTGGCACCAGATCTGCAAAATCTAATTGTAGATCTGGAATCTTTGTGAAAAAACACATGATTTCAAAAAAAAAAAATCAGTCGAATCGGAGTCCGGATGAGGGAGATATCGTTGAATTAAAATCAGCTCTTTTTTGTAGAAATTTTGGTGATGGCGGGAGAGTTGCAGCGCAGATCTCGAATTCTAGTGCCTGGATCAGGATTTCTATCACATGGGCAGATGCAGAATGGTCATTCCATTTCCGAAAATAGGTCATAATAAAGATTCTAAGCAATATTGACTAAACTGTGGCCACTTTAAATTTTCGCCAAGTGAGGAATTTTTCTCAAACCCTCTTCATGGAGACGCTATATTTTACAGGGAAAGATGATGGTCCTACTATTGAAGAATACATAAAATACAAAAAGTTAGCATGGGCAAAACATTGGAGGGATTCAGTGTGGTTTGGTTTCAAAGATGAGGCTTACAAATGGTATTTCTCACTTTATGACAAACAGTTGACCAAACTCTCAGATGCAGAATTTGAAAAAGTCCTTTTAGACAAATGGTCCCATGCTAGAAAAAAGGAGAATGAGCCACGTAAAGGGTTATCTTCTACTGGTGTCTCCTATTGTTGTAGCTCTGATACCAATTGTTGTATCTCTGATACCAATTGTTGTAGCTCTAACCCAGAATATATGAGAAATAACAAATATACCCAATAATAACAAGATCAAAATAAATGGAAATGCTTCTTTATTAATCAAACCCTTTGTTAGGATATTCCGACACATAGGATATAGTTAAGTTCAACTTGGTCTAGTATAGAGTTAGGTTAGAGTTAGGTAAAGTGTGTTTCTTTACCGTTGTACATTTTGTAACTTACAATCCGACGGTCACGATATGTAGTGATCCGACGATTCACTCTCACCTCGGTATTACCGACACTTGATCCGTGGCTTGACACCCGATTGGTCCATGAGTTCTATTTAAAGCGCATGGAGGGTCATTGTTCGGGTAATCCGTGCATGAGAGAAGCTTATGTAAATTTTCATTCTTTGATTAATAAATTGCCTGTAGTACCCACGTTGGGACAGGCCGTGGACTGTTTCCCTCCTTGCACTCTGAGGGTTTTAACCACGTCAAAAATACTGGTGTATTGATTTGAGATCTGGTTGTGAGCGGTGTCCTTTTGGTATTCTTTCTGTGGAACTTACCCTGTAAATTCCTACATGGTATCAAAGCTATTTGAGGGCCGCGTCCGTTGGTGATCCAAATCTGAAGCCGGTAGAACTGCATGCGGCTGTCGTTTCCTAGATCTGCTGTTTCTGACTGCTTTCGGGCCGAGAGGACTGCTTTGTTGCGTTCGGAGCATCTGTTCCAGTGAGGAACCCCTTTCGTTTCACGCGAAAAGGTTTCCGGTAGCCCTAGCTGCGTCATTTTTTAGATCGGGAGGTATACAGTGTTTTTTTTGCAGTTTACTGTTATTTTCTCTCTGCTTATTTCGGTCTCAGTTTATTTAGCTTTTTTTTAACCGGATCTATACCTTTCATTTCTGCGTATGCTCTTTGCCCTGCGACTCTGTGCGATCTGGGCAAATCAGAAACAGAAAGGAAGGATTTTTCTCATGCGTATGCTCTTTTCCCTACACCTTAGTGTGATCTCGGAAAATCAGAAACATTGAGAAAAATATTTAGATTTTCGGCTAAAGCTAACTTTGAGATTTTTTTTTAAAATTTCTAGTTTTTTTTGGCTAAAGCTAACTTCGAGCCGTAAGGTTCGTTTTTCTTTGCATATTCGTGTTGGGTTTTGTGTTTTGTGTTTTGTAGGGAAAAAGAGCTTTCTCAAGGCAAGCACGCAAACCAAGGCCCCCCCCCCCCCCCTCTCTCTCTCTCTCTCTCTCTCTCTCTCAAATTTTTTGTATAGATCAATTGGTTCAAAGCTATTTTAAGAGAGTAGAGGTCTTGGGTTCAAGTATCCATTTTGTGGGGGCGGATTTTTTTCATTCCCGCACATTCGCGCACTTTGCCGGCAACGTCAACAATTTTTTTTTCAAAAAGCCATAACTTCTTCATCCGGAAGCCTTTTTTAGAGCCGTTTTTTTTAAAACCGCCTATTTTTTCGAGATCTAATCATTGGAACACTTACTTTCAGCATCTTCAGCTTCAGTTTTTTTTTAAATGGAAAGTCCATGCCAAGTCATTCTTGACAACACTAACTACTTCCAATGGGTAGCCTACATGGGAGATTTACTTAGAAGTAAAGGTCTCTACAGAATAGCCACAGACCAAGAGAAGAAACCAAAAGATGAAGACAAGGCGGCAAAATGGGAAAATAGACAAGATCAAGCACGTGGTTTGATAGGGATGTCTGTTTCTCCTGATCTTAGATTCCACATTGCAGAACTTGAGACTCCTCATGAAGCATTAGAAAAACTTGCTAAAGTTTTTGGAATTAAAAATGAAATTAGAGCCCATCAACTTAAAAATGAGCTGCTTACTTTGGATCCTAATAATTTTTCTTGCATTGAAGATTTCTTGTCCAAATTCAAGACCCTTAGATATCTCTTGGAAGGTGTTAAAGTTAAGAAAGAAGATGGTAACCTCATTTATTCCATCCTTACTAAGTTGGGACCAGCCTACTCTGTATTTGTTTCCACTTTCCATTCTACAAGGGAAGCTTTCATTTGTCAAGGACAAGAATACAAGGCCCCTTCCTTTGACTCCTTTTGTGATTCCTTAATAAGAGAACAAGAAAAACTCTTACACCTTGGTCTTCTTAATCTTGGAAACTCTTCCACGAAAGCGTTAGCCGCCCAGCAGCAACCAAATTCAAAGAATCCTAAGAAGTCATATCCTCAAAAGAATGGTCCTAAACCATCTCAGCCTCAAAATGAAAGATCATTTCAGCAAAATGATAAGACCAATAAAAACAAATGGAAGAAGTCTGATAGACATTGTAACTTTTGTAATCGAGATGGCCACTTAGAATCTAAATGCTTTAAGAAGATGGAAGCCTTGGAAGCCGCAATGAAGAAACATAACATCCATGTGGAGCCTACTTCAACTTCAATTTCCGGAATGGCACTTTCTGCATGTCATTATCAATCATCTCAGTCTGGTTATGCATTAAATGTATCTTCTTCTTCTTCTCATTCTCATGAGTGGCTCATTGATTCTGGAGCCTCTTGTCACATGGCCAAAAATCAAGCCATGTTTTCTTCTTTAAATGATTGTAACACCAAAAATATATATATTGGTGATGATAGATCTCTTAATGTTGTAGGGACTGGAACTGTTCATCTAGACAATGGTCAGTTTAATGATGTATTATGTGTTCCAACCTTATCCTGCAACCTTCTATCTGTCTATCAGATAACTCATTCAGGTGAAGGTAAAATTGTTGAATTTTCACCTCATGATGTTGTAATCAAGGATCTAAAAGATCCTAAACAGATTCTAGCTACTGGTCTTGCTGATGATTCCAAAAGGTTGTATAAGTTTCACAACTTTGGGTCATCCAATCTTCCCTCAGTATTTGTTGCTCATAATGATGAAGTGAGCAAACTTTGGCATGAGCGATTTGGTCACTTAAACTATCGCTCCCTTCAGCATCTATGTAAAGAAAATATGGTGACAGGTCTTCCTATGGTATCTTGCAGAGATGGTGTTTGTTCCGGATGTGTACTCGGAAAACATCATCGGGACAGTTTTGACAAACGTGCCTCTTGGCACGCCTCAGCCCCTTTACAGCTTGTGCACAGTGATTTATGTGGTCCTCTTCCTGTTGCTTCATTCTCTGGCTGCAAGTACTTCTTAACTTTCATTGATGATTTCTCCAGACGCACTTGGGTATACTTCTTAAAACTCAAGAGTGAAGTATTTAACACTTTTTTGGCCTTCAAAGCCTTTGTTGAAAAACAATCTGGACATCAAATTCTTAAGCTAAGAACTGATAATGGTGGAGAATATGTTAAAAACACATTCATCAACTTTTGCACCGAAAATGGAATTCAAATGCAACATACTGTTCCATACACTCCACAACAAAATGGTGTAGCTGAAAGGAAAAATCGCACCTTAAAGGAAATGGCTAATTGTATGCTGCAATCTAAAGGACTCAGTCTTAGTTTTTGGGCCGAAGCAATTAATTGTGCAAATTATATAATCAATCGCACTCCTACTAAGGTTCTAGAGAATATCACTCAAGAAGAAGCTTGGAGTTCCATTAAACCAGATGTAAGTCACTTTCGTGTGTTTGGAAGTGAAGCATGGGCCCATATTCCAGATGAAAAGCATAAAGCTTTAGAACCTAAGAGTGAGAAATGTACTTTTGTTGGATATTCTGAAGATGTAAAAGGTTATAGACTTATTCCATTTAAGTCCAAAAATGTTATCATTAGAAGAGATGTAAAATTTGATGAAAATAAATCGGCCTGCGAGCCTAGTCCGGCGGATGTGCCACCTCTTCCTATCTCTTCTACTTTTGAAAACATTTCTTCTTCAGATGATGAAAGCGAGGATGATAATCCTCCCCCACCTTCTCAGGATCCTCAACTTCCAAGATGGGTCTGTGCTACTCGGGATGCAGCAGGTGATCTTGCCGGTGATCCTACAGATCAGCGACGTACACGTTCTCAGTTTGAAAGAGCCTCTTCTTTACTGGCTCAAGCTCCAGTAAATCATGATCCTGACACTTTTGCAGAAGCTTCAGGCCATCCACATTGGGAAGCAGCTATGAATGAAGAATATCATTCATTGATGACAAATGATACATGGGATCTTGTTCCTCTACCAAAGGGACGCAAACTTGTTAGATGTAAATGGGTTTACAGAACCAAGTATGGACCAGATGGGAAAGTTGATAAACATAAAGCTCGTTTCGTTGCTAAGGGCTTTTCACAGGTTGAAGGCATTGACTACACTGAAACCTTCTCCCCTGTTGCCAAAATGAACTCTATCCGCCTTGTTCTTTCCCTTGCTGCCTCTTTAAAATGGGAAGTCCATCAGATGGATGTTAAATCTGCCTTCTTGCATGGGGACTTGCAGGAAGAAATCTATATGGAACAACCCATTGGCTTCATACAAACAGACTCCAGCCTTGTTTGTCGACTTAAGAAATCCCTTTATGGCCTCAAGCAAGCTCCTCGGGCTTGGTATGCCAAAATGGATAGCTTTCTTTTAGAATCTGGCTTTTCTAGGTGTCATTCTGACAATACTGTCTACACCAAGAAAGTGGGCAACTCTCTTATCATCCTTGTTCTTTATGTTGATGATCTTATTCTTACTGGTAGTGATCCCAACCTTATAAACCATGTGAAGTCAAGCCTTAAAAAGAAATTTGAAATGACAGACTTAGGCCACTTACACTATTTTCTCGGTCTTCAAGTCTTGCAATCCCAAGAGGGTATTTTCCTTTCCCAGTCCAAGTATGCTTGTGATATTCTTCGTCATTTTCACATGGAAGACTGTAAGCCAGCCCCTTCTCCCTTTCAGTCTGGAGTCAAACTTTCAGTCTCTTGTACTTCTCCTGAAGTTGATGCTACCTTATACCGTCAACTTGTCGGAAAACTCTTGTATTTAACCCATACTCGTCCTGATCTTTCCTTTGCTGTTGGCCTTGTTGCTTGTTTTATGCAAAACCCCCGTGAAAGTCATTGGAAAGCAGCTAAAAGAATACTTCGTTATGTTCGAGGTACAGTACAGTTTGGGATTCATTACAGTGCCAAAGCAGCTCCTCTGTTAGTTGGTTTCACTGATTCTGATTGGGCTGGTGACCCTGATGATCGGAAGTCTACTGCCGGTTATGTCTTCACTCTTGGTTCAGGACCTATTACATGGGCTTGTAAGAAACAGGCTGCAATTTCTCTTTCGTCAGCAGAAGCAGAGTATCGTGGTGCCGTGGAAGCTAGTAAGGAAGCCTTGTGGCTTCGTCAGATCCTATCAGAGTTTGGCTTTGAGCAGCAGCATCCAACCACACTTTGGTGTGATAATCAAAGTGCCATTCAGCTATGCAAAGATCCAGTCCAGCATCAGCGCAGCAAACACATTGAACTACACATGCACTTCATCAGAAAGCTCATTCATGACCATGTTCTTGAAGTGCAATATTGTCCAACAGATGATCAGGTTGCAGACATCTTCACAAAGGCTCTCACAGAGGCGAAGTTCACTAAACTTCGATATATGCTTGGAGTTCAGGAAGTTGTCACTAAGGGGGGATAGGCTCTAGTGCCTCCTTCCTTCTCCTATTGTGTCATATTTGTAAATCCTTCAATCCTATCCCAAGTTGTTCTTAAGGGGGGATGTTAGGATATTCCGACACATAGGATATAGTTAAGTTCAACTTGGTCTAGTATAGAGTTAGGTAAAGTGTGTTTCTTTACCGTTGTACATTTTGTAACTTACAATCCGACGGTCACGATATGTAGTGATCCGACGATTCACTCTCACCTCGGTATTACCGACACTTGATCCGTGGCTTGACACCCGATTGGTCCATGAGTTCTATTTAAAGCGCATGGAGGGTCATTGTTCGGGTAATCCGTGCATGAGAGAAGCTTATGTAAATTTTCATTCTTTGATTAATAAATTGCCTGTAGTACCCACGTTGGGACAGGCCGTGGACTGTTTCCCTCCTTGCACTCTGAGGGTTTTAACCACGTCAAAAATACTGGTGTATTGATTTGAGATCTGGTTGTGAGCGGTGTCCTTTTGGTATTCTTTCTGTGGAACTTACCCTGTAAATTCCTACACCCTTAAGGTAGGGCAACACCATACATTCACTCCTTAAGGAAGGAGAACACTCCACAAGCCATATGCTTGTTCATACAATAATACTTCTCTTCATATCTCTCCATGTGGAGTCTCTAGCCTCTATATAGGCCTCATACATACAATATCATGGGTCATTACCATGGTTCCCTTATACCATCAACTAATACCATGGGCCCATTACATTATTATTAACTACTTGTGGTCCCTTACATGACATGGGTTAACCACCTTATTTATTACTATGGCCCATCCCATTATTACATTATTACCTTGGGTACCTCCCTTGGTACCCCATATTATCCCCCCTAGGTATATAACAATTTTTCCTTTCTATTTCTTCTCTTGGACCATCATTGGGCTTACCCAATCGGATTCCTCTACTAGGTCAATAATACTGATCCGAATTGGATCCATAAAGAACTGTCAAAAGAACCATGACTGTGTCAGGTCAGGACAAACATCAAAGAATTCAAAATAGCGATCAAAAAAACCTCTGAACCAGTGGCAGTTGGCAGCTACTGTGGAACGACTAGGACCTCGGTTAAAGCGCACTAACCGAGGCCCATGGAGACTGTGTGGGAGGCGAAATTAGCCCCTGGGAGGCCCGGATCGGGAAACAGAGGAGGTTTTTGATGCGTGATAATTGCACATCACTGGGTGAAAAGACTCGAAATGGATAAGCCCTAAGCACTTGGTCGCGTGCAGAGCCGGAGAACCGTAGGGCGAAAGGAGAAAAATGGCTAAAAGCTAAAAGGAGGGACCCACTCCGAAAAACCGACAGTATTGATTGGGGCTCCTTGAATGGCAAGAGGTTTTGGATGAAAGTGAAGCAATCCCACTCAGCGATCGACGCGTGGCAAGAAGAGGAGAGAGAAAACCACAGCTGGTCGTGTGCTAACAGTCGAGCAAGTCAATCGCGCGAAACGTGCATATGGCATCGAATCTGGAGGCCCCAGATCTAATGGTTGAGATCACCCCAGATGGGGAAGCGGAATCAATGAGGGATTAAGCCGCAGTTTGTAAAGAATTTGAGGTCCATTTTGATCGCCACAGTGGAGGAAGACTCATTCCATGAATGTAGCCGAAAAATTGAACCAACGAAGTAGGCTGGCACCATTTACAGGAGGATATGTGGCCACTCCCTGTGAGCCTAATGATGACGCTGAACAAGGAAATCCAAGCACAGTTGCAGAAGGCGATTTGACGGAGGTGGAAGAGGAATTGAAAAAACATGGGAACGAATGGCCTAAAAGCCATGAACAGAAGATAGAGACAAAAAAAAGAGGAACCATAACCCAGAGAGGAGGACGAAACACAGAGAGAAGAAGACAGTGAAGAAAAAGTAGAGCGGAAGACAGAGGGCCGAGCTAACCAAAAGCATCATCGAGCACCAGAGAGCTTGAGAGATTCAAGCCATCCTAGAGAGGATCTGTCCGGAATGAGCACCACATTGGGCTCTCTCCATTGTAGACTAGAAGGTCACAGAGCTAGCAAGGAAAAGTGTCTATGTACTCTAGTGGCTTGGGGCATCCAAGAACCACCCTACCAAGTAAATTTCCACATTCAAGAGACTTATATTTAGCTCTTGCATTGTAATTCTCTGCTTAAGACACAATAAAAGAAGGCCGCCACTGAGAGCTGGACCAGAGATGTAGCCCTGGAGGATAGGGTGAACTCCTTATTAATTTCTTATTTTCTTGTATTTGCTTACTGTATTTCTCTTTTGTCTTTCCATTTCAAGTGTCTGTGTATTTGCAATCTGATCAATCCATTGCGTAAATAACATAGACACGCACACCAGCACATGAGTCTGTAATACCTTTATTCAATAAATCTTTAACTGAGGTCACTCATAAGTTGATTATCAGATCAAGTGGTATCAGAGCTTTAGGCTGTAAGGTTAGACAAGCTTGTTTTGGTTTAGGTGTTGAATGCTCACTAGATCAAAGCTCAAATTAGGAGAAGGAGAGTCAGTGGAGACTAATCCTGAAAATGGGAGAGTCTATCCTCAGAAGACAATGTCAGAGGAAGGTTCTGTGGGGCCAGACCCTCAATTCATAGAAAGTTTCCTAGCTATAAATTCTATGGTAGAAGAAATGTATAAGGACTTTAGAAAGCATAAGGATGAAGACTCCTCAGGTTCTAAACAAGATAAAGAAGAAGATGAGTCTCACTTCCATGACCACTCCAAGGGAAAAGGGAAAGAGGAAAGCTTTTTCACACCTCCTAATAGCCCTGTGCATAATAAGAAATCATCTTTGATAAAGCTAGATGTTAAATTTGACTTGCCTATTTATGATGGAGAGCTAAATGCTAAAAAGTTGGACAATTGGATTAGATAAATTTATGTGTATTGCAGAGTACAGAACATAGACTCAGACAAGAGTAAGATTCAGCTGGCAAGCCTACACCTAGGAGGCACTGCCTTGGTTTGGTGGGAAGGCAGAACCCAAGATGATATGAAAAGACATGGTAAGATTATCTCTGTCTGGAATGAATTTGTTTCTGCAATCAAAAAGCAGTTCTATCCATTGGCCTCCATGCAACAAGCCATGATGAGTTGGCAAACTCTTCGACAGTTGAAAGGGCAAAGTGTGCAAGGGTATACTCAAAATTTAGAAAGAGAGCATTGATGCTGGGTATCTCATTAGACTCACCAGAGACTCTTTTGAAGTACATTGGTGGTCTACACAGTGACATGAGGCATACCATCCACATGTTCAATCCCACTAGTATAGATGAGGTATCTGTACAAGCTACTCATCTAGAAGTTAGAGGAAAGAATGGAAATACAGAAGTTGGGTGACCATCCCAACCCACTGTAAGCAAGAGCAAGGAGAAAAGAAAGCATAAGTGGAAAGCAAGGAAGGCTAACACTGCACAGAAAATCAAAGCTTCATGCATGCATTGTAAAAAGGATGGGCATGATGATGAGCATTGTTGGATTCTGCATCCAGAGCTGAGACCTAAGAAGTCTGAGGGCAACAAGAAGAATACTACTACAGCTATTCAGAAAGATTTGGGGTCAGACTCAGGAGATGAAACAACTATTGCAGCCACAGGTATAAAAGATAAGAATTCTGAAGCATCTACTAGTAATTCTGCTCAATTTGTTATTGATGAAGAAAATGAGAGAAAAAGAAATGAGCTTTTCCATATTCGAGTTGTTTCCAAAAGTCAAAAGATTGATACTTTTTTTTATAGTGGCTCACAAGTAAATCTAATTTCTGAAGAAATTGTAAAGAAATTGGGATTAGAAACTACACCTCACAAGAAACCATACCCATTAGGATTGTTGAATGATAAGGCACAACTACAAGTGACTAGACAGTGCAAACACAAGTTTTCTTTTGGGTCAGCATTTGTAGATGAGGTTGAGTTAGACATAATTACTTTGGATATATGTGGAATTGTTTTAGGAAGCCCTTACTTGTGTGATAGAAAGGATATTTTCTATAGAGCTGAGAACAAGTATCTACTTGTTAAAGAAGGAATCGAATACTTTGTAAGAGCTCATAAGCTCAAGAATAATTATACTATCATAAACTTAGGGCAGATGAAAAGAATGATAAATTCATGCAAACAATTCTTACTGATGGTTGTAAAGGAAAAGAAGCCTGATAAAACCAATTTATTTGAGGGCTGTAACGCTGAATAGCAAGCTGATATAGAAAAAGTTGTTTCAGAGTATGATGTCTTATTTCAAGAACCTAAAGGCCTGCCACCCAAAAAGGGAATAGTACATGACATTATTTTGCAGCAAAATGTTCCATTGCCTAACATTGGAATGTACATGTTGTCTGCTTTAGAGAATGCTGAAATCAAGAGCAGGTGCAGGATTTGATCGAGAAGGTATTCATCAGGCCTAGCACATCACCATGTGGGTCACCAATCGTTTTGGTGAGAAAGAAAGATGGCTCGTGGAGAATGTGCATTAACTACTGAGCACTGAATAAGATAACAATCAAAAATCGTTATCCCCTTCCTCGCATAGATGATCTTTTAGATCAATTAAAGGAAGCTGTTTATTTCACCAAGCTGGATTTGCACAGTGGATACCATCAGGTCAGGGTTGTAGAGAAAGATGCATGGAAGACTAATTTCAAAACAAAGCACGGATTGTATGAGTGGCTGGTTATGACTTTTGGCTTAACTAATGCTCCTACTACTTTCGTGAGATTAATGAATGATGTACTCAGACCTTTTCTTGATGATTTTGTTATTGTGTACCTGGATGACATTCTGATTTTTAGTAAAACGTTGGAAGAACATTTAAAGCATGTTAAGCATACACTAGATGTTTTGAAAAGAGAAAAAATTTATGCTAAACTCTCAAAATGTGAATTTGGCAAAACATCTCTAAACTACTTAGGTCATATAGTAGGGGGAGGTGAATTGAAAATAGATCCCTCTAAAGTGGCAGTCATTGTAAACTTGCCTAAACCCAAGTCTACTACAGAAGTGAGAAGCTTCTTAGGAGCAGCACAATATTGGAGGAAGTTCATTTCTAAATTTTCCTCAATTGCAGCTCCCTTACATGCTTTAACAGGATTGAACAAGGTGTTTCAGTGGGGAAGAAAACATCAGAAAGCCTTCGACACCTTGAAAGAAAAGATTAGTACATCACCTGTATTAGCACTGCCTAATCTACAAAGACCATTTGAGATCCAAACTGATGCCAATGACTATGCCATGGGAGCAGTGTTGACACAGCATGGTAAACCCATATGTTATCATTCTGAGACTTTTAATCCTGCAGTAGTTAACTATCCTACATATGATAAAGAATTGTATGCATTAGTTTAGAGTGTGAAAAAGTGGAAACATTACTTAATGGGAAAAGAGACAGTAATACATACTGATCATCAACCACTTCAATATCTACACTCCCAAACTAAGTTGCAGCAATCAAGACATTACAGATGGATGGGTTTTCTACAAAAGTTTCATTTAGTCATCAGATATAAAAAGGGCATACATAACAAAGTTGCAGACATGTTATCTAGACCCATTATAAATACATCTACCATACTTAAGCATAATTTTGTACTACATGAAAGCTACATTGAACAATATGCTCAGGATATGGACTTTAAAGATGTATATGCAACTTTAAGTCAAGGCAAAAGAGTAGAAGAATTGGACTATCATGTGAAGGACCGACTCTTATATCATTGTGGGAAACTCTGCATTCCACAAACTGAGAGAGTAAAGATAATTAGGGAAGCACACACTTCTCTGATATCAGGTCACTTTGGGGTAAGTAAAACAGTTGCACAATTGCAAAGATTTTGTTATTGGCCGAAAATGAATGAGACAGTTTTTAGATATGTAAGAGGGTGTGCTATGTGTGCTAAAAGCAAGCCCAGCAATAGAAAACTAGGTTTGTACACTCCATTGCCAGTTCCTTCTCACCCTTGGGAAAGTGTTTCCATGGATTTTGTTGGAGGACTGCCTAAGTCTAGGAAAAGTCATGATTATCTATATGTTGTTGTGGATAGGTTCAACAAAATGTGTATTTTGATACCTTGTAATAAACAGATTACAACTGAGCAGACTGCAAAACTGTTATTTGAACATGTATGGGTTCATTTTAGATTACCCACTTCCATTGTATCTGATCGAGACACCCGATTTGTGGGGAAGTTTTGGTCCAGCCTATGGGAACTGATGGACACCAAACTGAAGAAAAGCACAGCTTTTCATCCACAAATAGATGGTCATACAGAAGTAGTTAACAGGACAGTGATCCAGTTACTGAGAGGATATTGCAGCAAACATCCAAGGCTTTGGGATGAACACTTGTGTTATGTGCAACATGCTTACAACAAATAAAAACACTCTTCTACACAGAGATCTCCTTTTCAAACCTGTTTTGGTTTCACACCAAGGTCTCCTTTGGATTTTGCCTTTGGTAAAGATACCATGGTTGATGGACATAGTGATGTGGACAAGGCAACTAGGTTCATTGAACAGATACAGGAGATCCACCAGGCAGTACAGGAAGAGCTAGAAAGGAGCCAAGCCAAATATAAGGCTAGGCATGATAAGCATTGGATGGAGCATAGTTTTCAAGTTGGTGACCAACAAGGACAGGATGCAAGGTGAAGGTAAAAATCTAAAGCCTATCAGGTATGGACCCTTTAGGATACTTGAGAATATTGGTGAAAATGCTTTTCACCTTGATCTATCAGCTTACATGCACATCTACTGAGTCATAAATGCAGATTGCTTGATATTGTTTAAACCTTCAATGATTGAGGACCCTGAAGAGCAGAGTCAATTGTCTTCTATTGATGACTTGCTACCTGAATATCTTAATGAATTGCAGGAAGACACAGTGCTGGACAGGAAGGTGAGGACAACGTGCAGGGGAGATGTTGAGTACCTCAGAATTAGGCTCAAAGGTTCGAAGCCAAGTAGTACAAAGTGGATTGAGACTGGACAAGTGAGAAAATAATACCCTCACTTAGTCGATGCTTGAAAACCAACTTTTGGTGGTCCAAAATCTTTTTCAGTGGGAAGGTCGTGATCCGAATTGGATCCATAAAGAACTGTCAAAAGAACCATCACTGTATCGGGTCGGGACAAACATCAAAAAAACCTCTGAACCAGTGGCAGTTGATAGCCAACGTGGAATGACGAGGACCTTGGTCAAAGTGCGCTGACTGGGGCCCATGGAGACTGTGCGGGAGGTGAAATTAGCCCCTGGGAGGCCTGGATCGGGAAACAGAGGAGGTTTTTGATGCGCGATCGCTCGGCGAAAAGGCTCGAAATGGAGAAGCCCCGAGCACTTGGTCGCATGGAGAGCCGGAGAACCGTAGGGCGAAAGGCTAAAAAGGGCTAAACGCTAAAAGGCGGGACCCACTCCGAAAAACCAGCGGTATTGATCGGGGGCTCCTTGAATGGTAAGAGGTTTTTGATGAAAGCGGAGCGATCCCACTCAACGATCGACGCGTGGCAAGCGGAGGAGAGAGAAAACCACCGCTGATCGCACGCTAACGGTCAAGCAAGTCAACCGTGAGAAACGTGTGTATGGCATCAGATCTGGAGGCCCCAGATCTAACGGCTGAGATCGCGCCCGATGGGGAAGCAGAACCAACGAGGGATTAAGCCATAGTTTGTAAAGAATTTGAGGTCTGTTTTGACCGCCATGGTGGAGGAAGACTCATTCCACGAATGTAACCAAAGAATTGAACCAACGAAGCAGGCTAGTGCCATTTACAGGAGGACATGTGGCCACTCCCTGTGAGCCTGATGATGACGCCGAACAGGGAACTCCAAGCATAGCTGCAGAAGGCGATTCGATGGAGGTGGAAGAGGAACTAAACAAACATGGGAACGAATGGCCTAAAAGCCATGATCAAAAGACAAAGACAAAAAAAAGAGGAACCAAAACCTTGAGAGGAGGACGGAACACAGAGAGAAAAAGACAGTGAATCAAAAGCAGAGCAGAAGACAGAGGGCCGAGCTGACCAAAAGTAGCATCGAGGACCAGAGAGCTTGAGAGATTCAAGCCATCCCAAAGAGGATCTATCTGGACTGAGCACCACATTGGGCTCTCTCCATTGTAGACCATAAGGTCACAGAGCTGGCAAGGAAAACAGTCTGTGTACTCTAGTGGCTTGGGGCATCCAAGAACCACCCTGCCAAGTAAATTTCCACATTCAGGAGACTTATATTTAGCTCCTGCAATGTAATTCTCTGCTTAAGACACAATATAAGGCTACCACTGAGAGCTGGACCGGAGATGTAGCCCTGGAGGATAGGGTGAACTCCTTATTAATTTCTTGTGTTCTTGTATTTGCTTACTGTATTTCTCTGTTGTCTTTCCATTTCAATTGTCTGTGTATTTGCAATCTGATCGATCTGTTGCTTAAATAACATAGAAACACACACCATCACATGAGTCTGTAATACCTTTATTCAATAAATCTTTAACTGAGGTCACTCATAGGGTGATTATCAGATCAAATAGCGACATCCAACATCTTATCCAGGTCTTGGCGCACCATTTATTTATACTTAGGGTATAGGTGATAAGGTCTCTGCTTAATAGGCTTCACATCCGGCTTCAATTTAATCTTCATGACACCTAAATCTCTGATGATCCCTTTCAAACCTGAAAACTTAGTGGGGAAGAGATCCTAATATTCGTGCAACATCTCAACTACCTTATCAACCCTATCTTTGTGGAATGGTATCCGCTGCACAAAACATAGCAAAAGAGTTGTTTCCATAGACCTTTCTTTCTCAAGGGTCAAAGGGACCCTTTCACCTTCTCTGGGTAATCTCTCTTTACTGTGCACGTTGGAACGCAATGGCAATAAATTGAGAGGGAGAATTCCGGCAGAGTTTAGGCAACTTAAAGCCCTCCAAAAACTTTACTTGGAAGGAAATATTTTATCAAGTTCTGTTCCAGGAGAATTGGGGTTGCTACAAAAATTTGAGTACTTGTACATATACCCCAACAATTTGGAGAGTATTATTCCTCCGTCTCTTGGAAACTTCTCTTCCCTTACGAAATTGTTCATGGGTGGGTATTCTAGTAAAATAGCAGGTTCTATTGCTGTAGAATTAGGAAACCACAACCATCTTAGAACTTTAAGATTAGTTAAATTTAGATTAAAAGGTTTTGTATCGGATATCTCATTCCACCTTCCCCTTTCCTATCTAGAGCTTAGATTCAATAACCGTACAGGGAAGTTACCTAAATTTATTTCTAATTTGAGTCACTTAACTTCACTGGACCTTAGTTCGAATAAATTTGTAGGAAGTATTCCCAAATTTATTGTCAATTTGACTCAATTAACTTTCATCAGTCTTGGTTGTAATAACTTTAGAGGAAGTATTCCCGAATTCATTAGAAATATGAGTCAATTAACTTATTTATGGATTTATATTGATAATTTTATAGGAAGTATCCCTAAAGCCATTACCCATTTAAAAATATTGCAATCCCTTGATTTATCAAATAACTATTTAACATGTATAATTCCAAAAGGGGTAGGAAAACTTCATTCCTTGAAATACTTATATTTTGAATCCAATAATTTAATCAGAAGTATATTTTATAGTATAAATGGTTTGTTTTCACTTAAGGTTTTGGCTCTATCACAAAATAATCTGGAGGGAACAATCCTTAAAGGTATTGGTAATTTCACTTCTATGAAAGTTTTCTCTGCTCACTCCAACAAAATTTCTAGGACTTTGCTCACATCATTGGCAAATTGTACCCAACTTAGACTTCTAGATTTAAGAAAAAATAGATTGATGGGTGAAATTCCTTCTTACCTTGCATATTTTCATGACTTGAAAATTTTAAATCTTACTTATAATAATCTTCATGGTGCTATTCCTCAATGTATTACAAATCTCAGGAAGTTGCATGTGTTGGATTTATCCAACAATAGATTCAATGGAAAAATTCCGTCTCAGCTGGGAGACTCTCTGGATTTACAATCAATGAATTTGCTCCTGTTAATGGAGTAATTTAAACAACTCAATTCAGAATTGTGTTCAATACAAATTTTTCGGATGAAACACTATTTTTTTAGAAAATGGTATTAGACATAAAAGGAGGTGAATACACATTGTCATATATGTTTCCCATAGACACTATATTTGATCTATCTAGCAATTCTCTTAATGGAGAAATACCCACAAGCATTCGAGGTATGAGCAGCTTGCAATTATTGAATCTATCAAGGAAACAACTGGAAGGGTTAATCCCTACATCTCTTAGTAACATATCTTCTTTGGAGAAGTTAGATTTGGCTAAGAATAATTTAAGTGGAGAGATTCCTCAAGAGCTCTCTAAATTGTATGAGTTGGGTGTTTTTTATGTTTCATCTAACTTCATTTCAAAGGAATAAGTGCTTCTATGGGTGTCCTTTAGATACATGCAATGAAAATAAAATACCAAAGAGAGAAGAAATAGTACTGTGAGTGGTAAGCCTATAGTGGGGTGGCTTAGTAGAGTGGATGAAAATATGTCATTGATGGCTTTCGCAATAGGTTTGTGAATTTGATTTGGAGGAGTGGTTTTTGTTTTTGTACTGTGGGAGAAAGCCAAACATTGGTTGTTGTCTCCCAAAAGGCCACAACCCTTTTATGGAGTGTATCGATTCCCTAAATAATGGGACTTTGTAAATCATAAATTGTATCCATAAAATTTATTGTGAATAAAACAAATTGTTATATTAATAGAGATTTTTTCTCTTTACAAAGAAAAAAAATATTGATAAAATATATAAATATGTCAATACCATTGCATAATATTGTGAACATAACTAATGTTAACTATTAATATTTAGTTATATATTAATATTGATATTACTTAGAATAATAAGTTATTTTTTTGACAATTGTCTGAATAACAAGTCTTTTGTAGCGAAGCAATGGAGAGTCAAACGAAGGTTTTCCTATTTGTTTCTGCCAGGTTTGAATCCATCAACGTGTATGAGGCCTCCTCCTTTATGGCCTATGTCTCTGCATGCGGCTTTACAGAGTTTTCACAAGCTCGGACTGCAATCCGTACGAATTTTGACACATTTGGGGGATTATCACTTGCAATGCCTTTGTGAGAAGCTCGCAGAAAATGGAAAATGTAGGATCAAAGAAATGGGTTTCCCAAGTTTTGCAGAAACACCTTGGATATTTCGATGCCTCTTCTTCACATCAAGATACCCTTCTACCTTGGATAATTCTAGGCCATGGAAGATCCGAAAAATCACTAAGCAAAGAGCCATGGTCTCACCTCACACTCCCTTTGTGCGGACAACTTCCGGTGGTCCCAAAAACCATAAGCTTGGCTCCACTTGGTTCAGTATGGTTTGTTTTGCGATGTCGAGAGTAGGAACCTCCTATCCTTTGCTGAAACTAGGGTTGCAAAGAAGATTGGAGTTGGAAACCCAATCAGATCTGTTGCATGTAGGTTTTCCTCAGTCAGAGTTCTCAGATGGAAAATATCTGATTGGATTGAATGGGTTGAATCTACCATTGAGGTGCTGGCAAATCGAGCCCTTGAATTTTTTCTTTGTGGCAGCGATGGATGGAGAAGAAAACGCTGCCCTTTTGGGGTTAGAAAAGGCATTCGCAGGTTTTTGTAGGGAAATATCCTAGTTTGATTATCTGTTTATCATATCTATTCAATGTTATTTTCAATATTTTGAACAGGAAGATGTTAAACAAGGACAAAATTCCAAAGCAGGCAGTAGAGGGGCAGATCCAAATCCAGAGGATTCATATCATATTTTTATCAAGATGGGAAGATCCAAATTCAGATGATTCATATCATATTTTTATCAAGACTATCTCTAGGAAATTGATAGTGTTATGGGTCTGAAGTACGGATCAAGTGATAGATCTGAAGCAAAATGTTTATAATGTTACATGTATTTCTTCCTCATTAAAAAGTCTGATCTTTTATGGGAAAGTGTTACAGGAAGAGATCCCTTTGAAAGACTATGGAATTCAAAGGAACTATACTATTATCTAGAATGTATGGCGAAAAGGAGGAGCCCCAGAAGCAAGCATATCTTCCATATCAGTACCAACAGTCAAGGGCCATGCTTCTTTTAAAGATGTATTAAGAGGGAAAGTTGGTACTCAGGACAAACAAAATCCAAATCTAACAATTCCAGGGCCATACATAGTAGAAAAAATGGATCACGCTCCAGATCTAACCATAGAATTATCATAAGTAAGTGGTATTTTCGAAATCTTACAAGAAAAACCTATCATTTGTCATTTTAATGGTTTTTGGCCTAAAGCTGAAGATCTAACTGAATGGATCCATCTCAACTGGACCACAAACTGTGATATTTATATGTGCGCAAAAGTTTTTTTGTGGTACAATTTGATAATGAAAAAGACTACATTCATGTCAGAAACGATGGACCATGGTTCTCGGGAAGGGTAGGGCTCTTCGTAACCCCATGGTTCCCTAGTTTTGATGAAAATTCAATGGTGGGCTCTAAAATTCTGGTTTGGGTTAGACTCCACAATCTTCCACTACCTTTTTGGCATCATCTAGCCTTAGAAGGCATAGGAAACTCCTTGGGAATATTCATAAAGTTGGATCAAGAAAGAATGGAAAAGGGGGTCGTCACCTTTGCTCGTATCTATGTAGAGATGGATTTAAGCAAAGGCCTTCCAAATTGTGTTCATATGACACACAAAGATTTCAAGTGGACACAATGGTTAGATTTTGAAAACACTGCATTTAGATGCAGGGTGTGCCACCAAAAAAGGCACTTGCAAAACACATGCATCCAAGCAACGAAAAAAAACAAAAAAGAGACCGCAAAAACCAAAAGGATGGCAATTTCCAAAACCCCCGTCGTCAGATGAGGATAATGAAGAAATGGAGGGAGCTCAGCAACAACGGGAGATTAAAAAACATCAAGAGAAGGGAGAAGAAGAGGAGGAAGAACAAAAATACCAAGCAAAGAATTCAAATAGATTTACAACTGATCAAACCCTTGAAAACCCATTAGAGGAAAAAAACAACAATCAAGGCATAGGTGGAATTAAGCGAACTCATGTATCTGAAAGTCCCGATTCAGATATAGAAGTCCCAAACATTTCTAGAAATAATGAATTGGGAATTGTCACTACTACCCCATCACCCAGGGTTTGGTAAAAGTTCAAAAGAAAAAAGGAAAAAAAGAAAAGTCCAACACATTTTGGCAATCTGTAATTTTATTTTTATTTTTATTTTTTTCTTGGTAGCTTGACTACAATGTGTGTGTATGGTTCACACACGGGTCCCTCGGGATGAATCATGAATGCTTTATGCATATACTCAATGTAACTTTTCATTTTTACTAATAGAAAGTTATTGATTTTTTCTTTGGAAAAAAAAAAATATATATATATATATATATATATGCAAACAACGTTTATAGTTTTTTTTATACAATTTCATATATATTGTTGTTTTATATAAATTATCATATAAATGTAGATAGAATTAGATGAAATTAATAAATAAATAATTTTTTTTTATGAAAGAATGTAATTTCAAAAAAAATCAATTATATATTTAATATAATATATATTATCAAGCAGCTTAGATCTATCTTAAGTACGGATCTAACATATGCCGAGAGGGATCAAATTTCTTCACGTGTAAACCTCTTTAGAGTGCAAAATACACTGTTTTATTTTTCATTATTTAAATTGTATTTTTAAATGCTAAATAGAATATATATAAGACCAAATAAATGTTTTAACCATAAAAGCTTAATTTTTCCATGATATATACACAACTTTTTAAAAATGATATATAATATATACATAATTTACAATAAATATTTTACATTACATGTAAATAAAGCAATTTTATCACACAAATTAAAACAATTTTTTATTATTAATATATTTTAAGTATATGTCAATATTAATTATTATTAAAATATTTTATTGATAACCCACATTGAATAATTCTTTATATACAACATTAAAATGTTTTATTTTAACAATTTTTATTACATTATGAAGATCAAAACTCGTTACATTTTTCAACAATGTTTTCATTCTTGCTTGATTGTTTGTACTTGGTTTCTCTAAAATTTAGCCTTACCTATTACAATATTCCAAAAGGATTGACCCGCCTTTTTAGTTCCATTCAATTAAAGCTCATGTCCAGCAAAATGGAGAGTATGTAAGACTTTCCATTGTTGAAAACAAATTGTTCCAGGGTTGCCAGATATTTGAGTCATCTTCTCCCATCATCATCCTATCATGGAAGAATCAAGATGGATTGATTCGGTACACATCATCATGTCATTATTCATCTCATCATTAATGTAAATGGATTGATTCATTACCCATCATCATGTCATTAATGTAAATTTGGTTCATGTGTTTGATTCTATGTCACGATTGGCCATTCTGACAATAGATTGCGAGAATTATTGACTACTAGATATGATGAAGACATGAAGATGGCATTAGAGGATAGCGGTTGGAGTTGCATCAGAGATTAAAAGATGATGGATAACTAAGTGTGAGTTTGTGAATAGGCTCACGAGCATGGTGTATTATGTGTCACATACATGTATTAGTAAGCAAGTCTATGATGTTTTGTAGTGATCCTTGATAAAATTTTATAATAAAGAACCAATCAATGAATAGATTAGCATAATTTAAATTAGTGTTTCTCGATGTTCTTCAATGCCAAAAGAACATATTGCTAACTCGTTTATGTGAGTCTATAATATGTTGATTGGTCTTGTTGTTCTTCGGTGCTTCAAGAGAATCAACTACAAGTGATTTTGTAAGTATGTAAGTGTGTATGTCAAAAGAGGTCATATTGTATGATTGACTACTTAATACACTCAGTATCCAAAAAACTTACCTATATAACTGGCAAAGGTGTAGTTCGTTGAATTTTGATAGATGGAAGTTAGTCCATAGAGTTGTTCAGTATTGATATTTTCCTTTGAGAGGTCAAGAAGCATCAATTCTGCAAGTTCGTCAATGATGGTCAGAGGCAGTTATGTTTTAAATGAAGGTAAAGTGGTAGCTTAAAGTTGTGGTGGTGAAGAAAGAGTGAAGTCTATGAGATTCCAGAGTGAGTGTAAGTGTTGATGAGGACCAGCCAAACAAACGCTCAATATTGTAATTTGTGTTATTTGTATATTTGGCATGTAAGAATTAAGGGAGGGACTTGGAAGATAATGGTTCCATGTTGAGTTTGGAGTTGGTTTGATATTTGTAGGTGGTTGTTGAGAGATCTTCTTAACCCCTATCTCTAATGTTAAAATTAGTTGAACTCAATCCAACTATATATATGTATCATATTTTTGAATGAATGAATGATAAAAAAAAATTATGTGTGTAAATTAATTTCCTTTTATAGAAAATATGGTTCAAGTTTATGGTGAGAATTAATGATGTAAATTTTTGAGGGTGTAATTGTTAATAATAAGGGTTTTACAACACTATTTCGCAATTAGAGGAGGAATCAGAACATCGCGAATCGTGATATTTAAGAATTATCAATTTTCTTTAGTTTGAAAGACCATGGTAGCATTGACCATGACCTTTATTTTTTCTTTGTGGAGTACCTTTGTAAAGAGAGTGGAAGTTTACAGAAGACTTAAAAAGTAGAGGGAAGACTTTAAAATATAGTGGAGGAATGAAGAAATTGTGATATTTCACAATTGCCATTTTTCTTTAGTTTGAAAGATCATTTTATCACTAATCATGAATTCTATTTTGTCTTGTGAAATATCTTCCAAAAGTAGAGTTGTAAAGAGAGTGAAAGTTAACATAAACTTTAAAAGATAGAAAGTGGAGAGAAGACTTTAAAATATAGTGGAGGCATAAGAACATCGTGATATTTCACAATCGTCATTTTTCTTGACTTTGAAAGATAATATTGACACCAACCATGATTTTTATTTTGTCATTTGAAATTCATCCTAATTGTGATAGTTTGAAAGATCATATTGTCTCGAGCCGCGATTTTATTTTGTCTTTTTAAATACCTTCTAAAAATAGAGTTGTAAAGAGAGTGAAAATGTATAGAAACTTGAAAAGATATAAAGTGAAGAGAAGACTTTAAAAGATAGTGGAGTCATAAGATCATCATGATATTTCACAATTGACATTTTTCTTTAGTTTGAAAGATCATATTGACACAAACCATGAATTTTATTTTGTCTCATGAAATATATCCTAATTGTGATAGTTTGAAAGATCATATTGTCACCAATGGTGACTTTTATTTTGTCTTGTGAAATACCTTCTAAAAGTAGAGTTGTAGAGAGAGTGAAAGTTTACATAAACTTCAAAAGATAGAAAGTGAAGGGAAGACTTTAAAACATAGCGGAGTGATAAGAACATCGTGATATTTCACGATCTTCATTTCTCTTTATTTTGAAAGATCATATTGACACCAACCATGAATTTTATTTTGTCTAGTGAAATGCATCCTAATTGTGAGAGTTTGAAAGATCATATTGTCACCAACAGTGACTTTTATTTTGTTTTTTGAAAGCTTTGAAAGTAGAGTTCTAAAGAGAGTGAAAGTTTATAGAAACTTCAAAAGATAGAAAGTGGAGGGAAGAATTTAAAAGATAATGAGATAAAAAGTGGAGAGAAGACTTTAAAATATAGTGGAGCCATAATAACATCGTGATATTTCACAATCCTCATTTTTCTTTAGTTTGAAAGATTATATTGATGCCAACCATGACTATTATTTTGTCTAGTGAAATACATCCTAATTTTGATAGTTTGAAAGATCATATTGTCACCGACCATGAATTTTATTATATCCTGTGAACTACCTTCTAAAAATAGAGTTGTAAAGAGAGTGAAAATTGAAAGATCATATTGTCACCAACCATGACTTTTTTTTGTCTTGTGAATACTTCTAAAAATAGAGTTGTAAAGAGAATATGTTAGGTCCCTATAATACTAGTGATTCGCCCATTACTATTGTCATTGTATCGCTTATTGGTATTATTGTGCCCCTATTGTCCCCATATTGTTATTAGTGTTCCCCATAGAAAGCCACTATTGTTATTGTTGTGCCCTTATGTTATTACTGTTAGGTTGGCTTGATTATATTGTGACCCCTTAGACTCCTATATATAGAAGGGAGGTTTAGTCATTTGTATCATCCAAGAATTGTTCATTTGTGTAATGTAAAGGAGGTTTCCCCCTCAAAGAGGCTGAATTATAAGGTGTTGATCTATCTTTTCTATCTTTTGTGATTTGTTTCCTAACATTTGGTATTAGAGCTTTGGATTCTAGGGTTTCATTGCTCCAAAAAGGTCATCGTGGCATTTTCGCTATCACTTTTTTTCTTGCGGCATTTCAGAAGCTAAAAAAAAAAATCATTTGAGCTGAAATTGTTTTGAACTTCAAGTCCAAATTTCAGAGCTTGTCTCACTATATTTTTGGAGATATGATCTGAGGAAGTTAGGGTTTTTGCAGACTCCAGAATTACATTCCAAACAAGTGACCTGGGGAAAATTATCATAACTTTTTTTTCTGAGCATCAGATTGAAATTTCATAAGAAGTTTCAGAAAGAGGATGGTCTGTAGTTTTCTGTATATCTGTTTTAGATACTAAGGTTGAAACAGTGACACGTGGCACTTCATACAAGTTCACTCTACTGAACTAATCTATAATCAGGTCATCGTGGGATATTTGGCATAACTCTTCCTTGGAGAATCCAATCTTGATCAGACTTGCAAGGTTAGAAAGACTACTCAAAGGGATATTTTAGAATGTGATTTCAGATATTCGAGATCTACAGTTACAGAGATACAACAGATTCAATATCGAGCTCTTACAAAGTGAAAAAAAGGTGTGTTGTTTTTTTCAAATTTTGCATAAGATTGGTTTGAAAAATTGGCTTGAAGGAATTCAAAGGGAATAATGAAGAATTATTACCATTAATTGATTCCCCAAAGAAAGAAAATGGAAACACCTAGTAAGAAACCTGAAAGCTCTAGCATGACTCGTGAAGAAGAGGAAGAAATGCAACATGATATATCAAAATTAGAAGACCAAATATAACAAATTTCACTCTCACAAAAGGTAACTGAAGCCAAGATGAATGGCGTGGAAGCTAATATGAATGGCATGCAAGTTAAGATGGATGGCATGGATGCTAAGATGAATGGCACGAATGCTAAGATGGAAGAATTGAAGATAAATTTGAATAAGTTGCTACAAGAAATGGGTACTAATGGCGAAAGGGTAGTAAAGGAAACTCATGATGAGAAAAAAAGAAATGTTAATCATGATTTCATAGACTCTAATGTTGGATTAAATACCCACCATGTTCCAAAAATTGATATGAGGAAGTTTGATGGCAAGGATCCTGGAACATGGATACTATAGATGGAGCAATTTTTCGATCTCCATAATGTGCAAAACACACAAAAGGTACATATTGCAACTTTATATTTGGAACCAAATCAATTTGTATGGTATCAATGGATTTTCTCTCGTAAACAAATTGTCACTTGGGCAATTTTTACGGAAGAAATGATAGCACATTATGAGGATACAAAAAACAACACCTTTTTTAGCCAATTGATAAATCTCAAGCAAAAGGGTTCAATGATGGAGCACATTGAGGACTTCCAAAAATTGAACAGAAGGGTAAAATATATTCCAGAGGAGCATAGGATTGATGTGTTCATAGGGACTTTAAAGGATAATATCCAACATGAGGTTCGCCTTTGGGAACCTGATTCATTGGAGAAGGCATTCAGGTTAGCAATAAAAATGGAAAGAAAAATTATGGCAACTAGGAAGCCTACCACTCACAACTATAAAGATGGAAGTGTTGTTGCCCCTAGCCTTCCACAACCTACAAGGTTGACACCACAATAATTGGAAGAAAAAAGAGCAAAAGGGCTTTGTTACAGTTGTGATAGCAAATACACTAAAGTTCATAAGTGTGCTGAGAAGAAATTATTCTACATAGATTGTGAAGAGGACGAAGAAAAGAAACAAGAAATGTCAAAAGAAGAGGATATACTCTAGGAACAAACCCTAGATAAGGAAGAAATGAATCCGACCATATATTGTAATGCATTGGCTGGAATTACCACTCCTCAAACTATCAAGATAGAAGGACATATCAAGAAGAAAAAGGTAATAGTGTTGATTGATTCAGGAAGTACCCATAATTTTATTCATTGTAAGATAGCCAAGGAATTGAATTGCTTCCTATATCCAGCACCAGAGTGTCAAGTGATGGTTGCAAGTGGAGGAACCATAAATTGCTCTAGAAAGCGCCATAATATCAAGCTATCCATGGGAGAATATGTATTGAATAGCCCAATGCTTTCCATTCCAATGGGTGGTGCTGATGTTGTTCAAGGAATCCAATGGCTACAATCCTTGGGTACAATAGCTTTTAATTTTTAAGAACTTTTCATGAAATTTTGTGCAGAAGGAAAGGAAGTTGAATTAAGAGGTATTGCAGGGAAACCAGGAAAGATAATCAGCTCTAATGGTATGACAAAGCTTCTAAAGAAGGAACAACGAGGTGTAATTGCACAATTATGTTCACTAGAGGTTCCCACATCGAAATCATCTATTTCTCCAGATCTCCAAAAAGTCTTGGACAATCATTCGAAGGTATTGAGACTCCCAAAGGCCTCCCACCTATTCGTGATCATGATCATGCTATTCATTTGATTCCAGGGAGTGTTCCTCCAAACATCAGGCCGTGCAAATATCGCTATGCCCAAAAGAGTGAAATTGAACGTATGGTTGCAGAAATGCTAGAGGCTGGTATAATTCAACCTAGTCAAAGTTCTTTCTATGCTCCAATATTATTGGTGCACAAGAAGAATGGATCATGGCGCATGTGTTCGGATTATAGGGAGCTCAACAAGCTCACTATTAAATATAAATTTCCCATTCATGTCATTGATGAATTATTGGATGAATTGCATGGATCAATTTACTTCACCAAATTGGATCTTCATTCAGGATATCATCAAATCAAAATGAAGACTGAAGACATTCCGAAAACAACATTTAGAACTCATGAGGGTCATTATGAATTTTTGGTCATTCCTTTTGGCCTTACCAATGCACCTTCTACATTTCAAGGTTTGATGAATTCCATTTTCAAAACCTTCCTTAAAAAATTTGTGTTAGTATTTTTTGCTGATATACTAATCTACAACAAGTCTGGGAAGGATCATGTTGAACATGTTGACAGGGTGCTCAAACTATTGAAGGAGAAACAATTATATGCAAAAAGCTCCAAATGTTTCTTTGGAGTATAAGAGGTGGAATATCTAGGTCGTATTGTATCTCATGAAGGTGTTAAGGTAGACTCTAGAAAAAATAAAGCCATTAAGGAATGGAAAATTCACACATCCATAAAGCATCTGCGAGGATTTCTCGGGTTGATAGGGTATTATCACAAGTTTGTTAAGAATTATGGGAGAATAGCAACACCTCTAACAACATTATTGAAGAAAGATGCATTTTCATGGACTCCAGAAGCAACAAAGGCCTTCAAACATCTTAAAGAGGCAATGTGCCAAGCACCGATCTTAGCTACATCGTACTTCACAAAAACCTTTATTGTGGAATGTGATGCTTCAGGAAATGGAATTGGTGTTGTTTTAATGCAAGATGAAAGACCCATTGCTTTCGAAAGTCGTCCAATAAAAGGAAAGTATATACACAAAGTTATTTATGAGAAGGAAATGTTGGCAATACTACATGCACTTAAGAAATGGCGACCCTACCTAATGGGAAGACACTTCGAGGTAAAAACGGATCATGATAGTATTAAATACTTTTTAGAACAAAGATTATCCTATGAAGAGAAACAAAAATGGGTCACAAAGATGTTGAGTTATGACTTGAAATCATCTAAAAAAGAGGAAAAAAAATGTTGTGGCAGATGCACTCTCAAGAAAGGATGAGGATGTGGAAGCATTGTATATTAAATATGAATATAATTAAATAATTATATACTATTCGTTTTATATTTATTAAAAAATATATTTGTAATATTTTTAAATTAAGTGAATAATTTTTTTATATATTTAATATTAAAATTTAAATAAAAATACTATATTATATTATCCATTATATTATTAAAAATATTAATGAATTTTATGTTTATAAAAATATGTATATTTTTAATATTTGCAAAATAAAGTTGTTGATTCTTGATTTCTAATATTTATAAAGTAAAGTTTTTAATTGTTCACAAAAATTATATGTTTATGAGTAAAAATTTAACGAGTATGAAAGTTTTTGATGGTTGACAAGAATGGTTGACAAAAATTATATGTTTATGAGTAAAAATTTAAAGAAATAAATGATATCAACAAATGATCCAATGAGTATGAAAATATAGAAGGCACTTTTTTTTTTTTTCAAAAGGTGGAAAAACCTATCAAACTCAGTTTGTCAAACCAACAGTGAGGACAGCCATCTCTGGCTGCTATCCGCGAATGTCAGTTGACACATCACTGTTATCAAGGAAAACCACGCCACCTGAAATAACCCGCTGGTGGTCTGTAAGGGAGTAGACTTTCACTCCTGCCAGATGCCTCTGGGTCTTGGGCCGTTAACCTGTTTCCTTACGTCCGAGGAAGACGAGCTCTTAGCCAAGCAGAAGCAGTTTTAGGGCATACTCCAGGCCCTAGAAGGCACATTTTTTACCAGCAGCTAATCCATTGTGTATAAACATATAAATGTATTTTTTTTTCCCAACTCACATGAAAATAAATATAAAAGCACATTGTTTTCCAACTTGCCTTTTTCACAATTTTCACAATTTCCTTTTATGATTTCATAAAATAAAACATTATCAATATCGTTGGAGCAAACATAAAGATGGTACATTTACCAATATCGTTCACACAAACCTAAACTAGATTTAAACATACCCGTGAAGCAATTATGTAACTCGTATTTAATTCTTGCAATTTGATTTTAAAACAATTTTAGTGATACGTTTTTCCAAATGTTACTAGCTCTATAACCTTTTATGAAGGATAATTATTAAAGAAAGATAAAATATTTGTAGAGAAAATTAAGATAAATAAAATATTTAAAAAATTCCATGTACAACATAACATATATAAATCTATTTTATATATACACATAATATGATTAGGTGGGCATTCTACTATGAAAAAAAACATGTCATACTGATTTTCAAAATTAAAGGTTTAATTTAAAGTTATTTAAAATGAAATTTTTATTTATTTGTTTCTGGTAGTTCAATTGGTAATTATTGTGGAAATGAAGTATCACCGAACTGAAAGGCTTGGGTTCAAATATTGTGCTATCTCCTGATCGGGGTGAGAAGTTGGACATGATGAAGATGTAGTTCTACCAAGCTTACAAAAAAAATTGAAATTCTCACTTAATAACAATTGAATGACATCTATTTTACCTCATATTTCATCTAACATGAAAAATATTGTCTTATTTCCAATTTTATTTAATATTTTGTAAAAAAACAATTATCATTATTTTGAATTAAATTTTGTTTAAATAACTTAATATGTAATGTAATGTTGATTTTTATAGACAATATTATTTGATAAACATTGTAATATTGTTAAGTGAACAATAATATTTGGTTTTTATTGAGGAAAACAACTTATAGAGTTTAGTGGATGTGTTGTTTTTATTATGGAGTAACTTCAATACTTTTGGGTGTTTCATTCAATGTTAGAATCAAAATAGGTAACTATTAATGCAATTATATAAATATGGATTGATTCATTATTATCAAACATTATTACTATTATGGTGAAATGATGGTAAAATTAATTAATGTATTGAATGCATGCAAGAAAAACATAACTTATGCAAGCAAGGAAATTGATCATAGAAATTATGAGACGTCAAATTCAAGGAAACAATGAACATGAAACTTTCAAAGTAATCTAGGATCACAATGAAGAATGATTTACAAATATAATGACAAAGGGATAGGTAATTGTTATGGAGGACAAATCGCTCTTGCGGAGAAGAGCGATCTCCCTATATTCAAAAGAGATCTAGAAACAAATAGACAAATAAATGCTACCTTTCCTTAATTTATAACTGAAGTATGATGTATGAAGTATGCAAGAACCTCTTACCTTTCTATGAAATGCTTGTGGAAGTCCTTCTGGTGCTTTCAAAACCCTTTCCTTGCTGCTTCAAGAGAAGATCTGCATAAATAGAAATGAACAAGGAATAAAAGCATAACATAGATAAAGAGTGAAACACAAAGTGAACGAAAATTGCAACATACCATATGTCACAATATTGATCCATTATTAAACTATGCAAAAGGTCAAGGAGCTTTGCAAAGAGCATCATAACAAGTACAAATAGAAAAGAAATAATTGCTTGTATTAATCTTGAACAAGAAGGAGCACTACAACCTTAGCTTTGATGATGAAAGCCTCCTTCCAATGGTCTCCAATCCTCCCCTTAGGTGACAAGCTTCCAGCCCTAATCCAGCATCATAAATTTACATTCAAAAGTCCACCATTTACCCTCTAGTCTGTGTTGAATTCATAAGCCAAGAGGAGGAGGTTTGAGATCATCTTCTTGTTGAAAAATGCAACAATAAATTCTTAATTTGATTTTGCCTTAGTCAAATTTCGAAAATTCAAAATTCCACATTAACAGAAAACATGGATGAGTTAAATGAGGTGGCATGGTTGTTGTCACTCATTTAGCTTAGTTAATTCGAGTTAGGGGCATGAACTTCAGTTGTGTACAGTTATTTCTAAATTTTAGGAGCCTAGGTTGAGTTAATTTGAGATGTAGCAATTTACTTCAGTTACATTAAGTTATGGCCAATTAAACTAGTTCTAATTGTTGGAGGAACTAGTGGAAGGTCAAGTTGCGCACTGTGACTTCAGTCACACTCAGTGATCATTTAGTTAACTAATCAATCAACCTAAATTAGCTCATGCATGCAGAGAACTCGAGTTACCCAGTTGAGATAGTGATTCAAGGGTAGTGTACTATTAGTTGTAGATTATTCCAAGTTGTATAGGTGGTGCATGCAGTCAGAGGATGAGCCTAGAAGGATTACGCAATTCCAAATGAGGAATTTCCTAATTCATAGGGGCCAAATTCCTCAAGGAACAATGCAAGGAAATATGAGCTTGGAGGACTTGAAAATTTTCTAAGTGTTGGCTAGAGTCAATCAGTTAGACAAAGGGATAGAATGTACACTTCCAGGTTGTGCTCAGGCTTAAGAAACATATGTATTTCATATTTATGCTTGGACTTATGTAATACAAATAGGAAGGGGTTTTGAGTAGTTTATTTTCCCTAGATAAATATCTGTGTATGTGTGATAAATCCTCATGAATGCTTATGATTTGTGTTCTCAGTCGTGTACTAACTTCTGCAAATGAGTATAGTAGATTCGATTCTTGTGTTTTAGTGAATTACATGAGCATTTTTAGATCTACACATAATTTCTACATGGTATCAGAGCATGATTCACAGTAGAGAAGAGATTTAGAGGTTATTATTGCAGGAGGATCGAATTTGTAGGATCAACTCTTTAGAGCTAGAAGGATGGATTTCTGTGGACTAAGACTCGATTGTTCCCTTGACAGAAGCTCAAATTATGTTGCTTAAAAGGACCGCATGGAGGAAGTGTTGGAAGATAATGGGCTCAAGGAATTTGTTGATAATGATATCCAGAAACCGACAGTAGCTGATACTCAAAATCTAGGAGAATGGAAAGGGTGTGTGACCAAGGCAAGGAGAATCATATTTGAGGGAGCACGAGACTACATTGTCTCAAATATCCATGGGAAAGAGACTATGTATGCAATGTATAGAGAATTGATAGATTTTTTCCAGAACAGTAGTGAACATAGGAAGTTGTCACTCAAGGATAAACTTTGAAATATCAAGATGTAGAAGAACGACACCATCTTGCAGTACCCAAGTAGGTTCGCACAATTTCATGATGAAATTGGTAGTGTTTGGGTTACTATTTTATAAGATGATGTAGTAATCCTACTCCTTCTAGGCCTTCCCAAGAGCTGGCACAGCTACCAAGATTCGGTGAATGGGAGGGAGAAAATACCAAATTGGGAACGCTTATGGTCTGATTTAGTACAAGAGGCAATAAGGCAGAATACCAAAGATGGGACCTCATCCAAAGAAGACGAAGAGGAATTTGCATTAGTAGGAAAAGGAATGAAGGCCAAGGGAAAGAAGTCCCAAGGAGAGGTTGAATCTAGCCAAGAGGGAAAGAAGAAAGACTTGTCCAAAATCAAGTGCTTTCACTGTCATGAATTCGAGCACTATGTTACAAAGTGTCCACACAAAAAGGAAAGCAAGAAGGAGCCTACAGTAGTAGCAGCAGGTGAATCCTTGGCTTCACAATTCGAGATTGACTTCACTCTCATCACATGCATGGAGAGCATAGTGATGGGCAGTATGTGGTACTTGGATTTGGATGCCTCGTTCCATGTGATGGGGAATAGAGACTTTTTGAGTAACTTGGAGGAGAAAGATCTCAAGATGAACATTGAGTTTGGAGACGATGAAAGGTACAGTGCTATTGGGATCTGTACACTAACCATTAAGAGGGAGTCAAGATCCCCTATCTGACTCAAAGATGTTATGTTCATGTTGGGTCTAAAGAAGAATCTCATCTTTGTAGCAGTGTTGGAAGATTGTGGTTATGATGTGATCTTCAGCAAAGGGAAGCATTATTGAGACACATAGCCACGGGGTAGGTGAACCAAATATGTGCTCAATTCAACAACCTATATGCACTCGAGGTAGAAGATTCATTCAAAGCCTTAAGGAGAAAGGCATGGGTTAGAGACATGGTGTTTGAGAGGGAGCATAATTTACCTCTCAAAATGGAGCCCCAGAAACAGCCTCAGGAAGTTGTGGAGCAGCCACAAATGGAGAAGCAAATAGAAGACAAAGTTGAGACATCTACTCAAGTAGAGACCTCCAGTAGGGGAGAGTGAGAGGTAAGTGGGCAGAAGGGGCACATGCAACCATACCTCTAGGTGTGAGGTGGGGTGATATGAAGCCCTAATCCAAGAGTTTCATAAATTTGGGCAGGGTCCATTGAGGCGTTTTTGTCTCATGGATCATTACCCTTGCTACAGGGTCCCACAGTATTCAGTGGGAAGAGGATAAATGTTAGTCAAATACTAAGGAGTGCGTAGGAGTGGGCACAACATAGTAGTAGGCTCAATAGCATAGTCAGCAACATCATCATTTTCCCATTCGACAGTTGCAAACAAAATTGTTTTAGTTTGTTTTTTTTTATCCTTCTTAGTTGCAGATGTTGTATTAGCAGCAACAATAGAGAAAAGTGTTCATGCAATACATTCCAAAGGTGCTGGATCGAGGTAGTTTTGAATCCTTTTCGTGCTGAGAGGGAGTGTTGAAAAATGCAACAAGAAATTCTTAATTTGATTTTGCCTTAGTCAAATTGAGAAAATTCAACATTCCACATCAACAAACAAATTGGATGAGTTAATTGAGGTGGCATGGTTGTTGTCACTCAATTAGCTTAGCTAATTCGAGTTAGGGGCATGAACTTCAGTTGTGTGCAACGATTCCTAAATTTTAGGAGCCTAAGTTGACTTAATTTGAGTTGTAGTAATTCAATTCAGCTAAATTGAGTTATGGTCAGTTAAACTAGTTCTAACTGTTGGAGGACCTAGTGGAAGGTCAAGTTGCGCAGTGTGACTTCAGTCACACTCAGTGATAATTCATTTAACTAATAAATCAACTTAAATTAGCTTATGCATGTAGAGAACTCGAGTTACCCAGTTGAGATAGTGATTCAAGGGTAGTGTACTATTAGTTGTAGATTATTCCAAGTTGTACAGGTGGTGCATGCAGTCAAAGGATGAGCCTAGAAGGATTACGCAATTCCAATTGAGGAATTTCCTAATTCATAAAGGCCTAATCCCTCAAGGAACAATGCAAGGAAATATGAGCTTGGAGGACTTGAAAATTTTCTAAGTGTTGGCCAGAGTCAATCAATTAGGCAAAGGGAAAAACTATACACTTGCAGGTTGTTCTCAGGCTTGAGCAGCATATGTATTTCATCTCTATTCTTTGACTAATTCAATACATATAAGAAGGGGGTTTGAGAAGTTGCTTTCCCCTAGATAAATCTTTGTGTATGTGTGATAAATATTCATGCATGTTTATGATTTGTGTTCTCGATCGTGAATTAACTTCCTTAGATGGTGTTGGGTAGCGAAGGCCCCGCATAACGGTTTTGGGGCTCAAAGCCTGCAATTTTGGGTAAAAGTATGGAAAAGGCTCCGTGAGGTGCACAGAGCACGAATTGTATTGATTCAAGTCAAAGGATTGTCTGCCCAAAAATAATGTAAGAAAATAGAAAGTGAGTCGGATGTATAAATAGAGCAAGGCTCTATGATTAGAAGTCAATCTTTTAGTTTTTGGTTTTGATCTTGAATGTAATGGGTTTATGAAGAAAAATGTCTCTGAGCATTTGTAAGTCCAAGTCAAGGATGTTGGGAGATAGATAGAGTCTTTGTAGCTGTGTGTGCAGAGGCTTGATGGAGTCCGCAGTTGTGTGCGCAGAGGCCTGATAGAGTCTGTAGCTGTGTGCGCGGACCCTGCAGCTGAGTGCGCAAGGCGGATCTAGTTGTATTGACAGAAGATAAATAAAGATAAGAATTTCTGAATCATTGTGTGCTTTATCGTAAATCTATCTGTTGCCTATGTTCTAAATTTATGCACTATCTTTAAGAATTATGATTGCGCACACTGGGTGTTATTGTTAAATGTTTGCTTAAAGACCGTAAGACGAAGATCAAATCTGTAATAAATTTCTTAGTAAAATAACGCATCTGCGTGGATCTACGCGAAGCCCCGTAGCAATACAGAGTGGTGCAAGGCTGCAGATGGTTTTCAACCCCTCTAGACCACATCAAGACATCCCAAGGGTGCAGAAACCTGGTTCCAACATCCTCCCATACTACCTCAGGTGAGACTTCAGTCTGCACTTCACGGATTGTTTCCTAAAGGGCCGGTAGTGCAGGATTTGTTCAGCTAAAACACTTCTAAAATCTGGGTCATGCCCCTACAAGCCAACAAATGGTTCTATTGCCGAGACTGGGATCTGCCTAAGGGATGTCTGATGTCAGAATATTTGAACCCTACAAAGAAAGAACTTGAAGATTGGTTGGATCAGAAGCTTCACGAATTTGTGGTTCAAGAAAACAGAAATTTGCGAATATCAGAGGAAAGGTGGTTGGATCGTTACATATACACAGAGATCCATGAGATCTTCTTCGCGTCCTTCTCGACAGAGCTGTATGAGTGGATCACGTGGCTAGCTAACAGTGAGGGAAGGTGCAGACTGGATCAGCCCATCGTGTGGACTCCAGAGTTAGTGCGTAGGCTGGAAGCGTCTAAAGATAAAATCACACAGGCAGTAGATCACTGGTTGGATTGGATAATAGGAGAGTTTATAACCAAGTTCGCGATAGACACAACTGTGAGTTATAGCGAGGCAGGAAGGCACTTTCTCTAAGGACCGCGGGGTAAGTACATCAAATCGTTGAATACTTGGATTAAAATGTTGTTATGTGAAAAATGGGTTATGCAAATCCATTGATGTCTGGGGTAACAAGGAGCCGAAGAGGCTACCGAAGGACTGAAGGATTAGAAAATAGTCCTTTTATTTCACTCTCGTGAGAAAGGGACGAGGAACTCGCAGGGTTATCTCCAAGAAGCGCAGTCCGATTGATAAAGCAGCGCATTCCACTTATACCACCATCGTCCATGCCATCACCTACTTCACCTACATCAAACCCATCTTCACCTACCCCACCTCCACCACCATCGAAGGTTGGGATGGCGAGTGCAGTCAAGTTGCCGATATTTAGAGGCATAGGAAATGAGGAACTAGATTAGTTCTAGTTCGTGGTAAAGGCTGTATGGGAAGCCCAAGGCGTAACAAATGATAACATCAAAAAGGCTACTCTGGTAGTGTGCTTCAGGACCGCGCGTTGACGTGGTATATAAAGTACTCTAGCGATCACTCGAATGCAGGGATAGCGGCAATTCAAGATGCATTAAACAAAGAATTTAGCCAACCAAAATCAGAAATGCAGTCAATCATTGGGTTCAAGGAGATCGCAATGATGCCTGGTGAAATCCCATGGGATATGGATCAGAGATTGAAGATTACAATCCGCGAGGCTAACATGACGCTGACGGATGCTTAGCACTGCGCGTGGTTTGTGGCATCTTTGACGCCACATCTGAGGACAACGCTATCACAGCAAAATATCTCAACCCAAGCTGAAGCATTAGAGATAGCGATGAGGTTGCATGAAACTCCAATACAGGATCCGGGGTTGGGAGTTCAGCAAATCCACGCGCAACTACAAAACCTGTGCTTAGAAATGCAAAGTTTGAAGCAAGAAAGGGCGCCCCGACCGGAGGCGCGTATAGAAGTGGGATGTATCAAATGCAAAGGTCAAGGTCATGACAAGGACCACTACCCCGTATTCGCGAACTATCTGGCGGGAGGGGGGCCGATGCCATTAAGGCTGGAGGTACAAGCAAGGCCAAGTGCGGCGCCTGCACTCTGGTGCGCGATTTGTCAAGTAGGAGGAAAGCATGCAACAGACAACTACCACCTGTTGCAGAAGTATACCCAGACTCCGCAGTAGCTGTATTGCAACTTTTGTCGATCAGTAGGTAACGACGAGTGAACATGTCGAAGCTACGAACTAATGATGGAGAGGACCCCATCCTATCGAATGTAGACTGAGGCGCGAGGTTTCGACCCAGCCAGAGGGCCACGTGGGGGATTCTAAGGATGCGGACGAGGAAGAGGGATGGGGCCTGGGCAAGGGCACGGACAACTGATCTGTTATAATTGCGGAGCTCGGGGACACTACGCTCGCAACTGTACTAACCCAACGAGAATATCGTGTCCATACTGTGAGCAGTTTGACCATGAAATGGTAGACTGCCTGATGCTAATTGCCCAGATGCACGAAAAGGGGGTACTGCAGCCCACTCCAACTCAAAATGCCCAAATGATGAGGTCGGAACCATGTGAAGAGGACCCCAGCGTAAACGTGGTACTGAGGAGCGGCGCAACTACAGGTGGAGATGCGAGGAAACGGCTTGGAGAAGATGGGAAGGGTCGCGGTGCTCCTACAAGGGAACATGACTTTGAGATGGAACAGGTCAAGGGGATGTATAAAGAAGCTTAGAAGAGCTTCATGGAAGTCTCTACTCTAGGTAGTAGGGATCCAATTGAGCCGGGAATGGATCCCTCTATGCTTACCACCTTTTTAGTGACATGTATGAAGTTGCTACGCGACAATAGAGAAGTTAAAGGACTGCAAGAGCTGATCGCTAGGTGCGCAGGATCAGGGGAGCCGCGCGTAGTCCGGAAGCTATGAAAACATGCTCTGTGCACCGGACGGGAGATGCGAATGATGGTGAAAATTGGTGAGTACGAGATGGACCAGGTCATTCTGGACTTAGGGTCGGATGCGAACATGTTGCCTAAGAAAATGTGGGAGCGCATGGGTAGGCTCGTAATACATTGGTCTCCTATTCAACTACGGATGCCCAACCAACAAAATATCTTACCGATGGGACGACTGCAAGGGGTGACAGTGGACATTGAAGGCGTAAGTATGTAGACCGACTTTGAGTTAATAGAAATTGTTGATGATAGTAATCCATACCCTGCATTGTTAAGAATAGATTGGGCCACGGACATGAATGGGGTCATCAACTTCAAAGACAAAAAATGACATTCGAGAAAAAGTCACTCCGTGTAATAGTTTTGTTGGACCCAGCTGAAGGAGTGCATTACACTGAACCGGTGTGTGACGAGGATAGTGACGATGAACTAGACTGCATCTACCAAATAACATAGCAAAACCACGATCGGTGAATCCCTCAGTAGACGGAAGACTCTCATGGAAGCGTGATAATTCCTGCACATCGAATTCAGATGAGGAGATTGAACGATGGCAGAACCAATTGCATGAAGTCACAACACTCAACTGTAATATGATGATTAGACCATTGTGACACTTGACCACCGAAGTAAGGCAACGACCAACGGACGACGGCGCAAAAAATGAGGAGGAGTTCGTCAACCTTGGCACTTCAATCGTAGAGCAGAAGTGGCATGGTGCAACGGAAGAAGTGCCACGCGTAATAGTATGGTGTGCACATAGGAAGATGAGGTGGAGTGAGCATGGAGGTAGAAGGCAATTTTAGGTACGGGTTGGAGGACTTCCGTGGCGAACAGGGCAGCCACGATTTAGCAGTTCGGGCACGACTGTATGTTGTACAACCATCGACCCAACGGAATCCGCGCATAACAAGGGTTCGTTGGGCCAAGAAAACCATAAACCAAGTAGAGTATGCGCAGAGAACTCTACCCATGAATAAATGCGCTGAAACCAGGGGGTTGAAGAGAATTTCCCTAGCCACTGCAGTGCGACCTGAACAAGAAGACCGAGACGAAGGGATCCGACAACTGTAGGAAACCATTCGGTGGGGCAACGTGAGACTTCGCAAACTAGAAGAAGTGGCGACAAGCCTAAGGAGGAAAAGCACGAGGCTGGACGATGAAATCGACAAACTAAAAACAGGATTCACACAACTAGACCGCGTAAATATGCGCATAAGAAGACCGAACCTGGCCGGCCCTCCTATGATGCTGAAACAAGCCATGACCCTGCTATCATGGTTGTGACTGCACCCCATTGAACAAGGGAGCCCAGACCGTGACACGCTACATGATTCAAAGGTATGCGAAGGATGCCTGCAGCTTGGGCTAGCAGGGAAGAGGAAGGCTCGCACGAAGGGTGTGACCACCTGACTATCTGTAGGAGGTCCAGTCTCAGTGCTCCTCGTAGTTGAAAGAGGGCACGGGACTAAAAAAAAGTCTACAGGAAGGTTGAGCGAGTCGGACATGGTGCGCTGGCCTAGTAAAAAGCATAGAACACGTCTGCGTACCAGGGATTGCGCTGCCATGTGGGAAGCATGGAAGGTGACCGTTGCAGCAACTATTCATGACAAGATGTCCCATTTAAAACACCGAGGAGTGGGCGATGGGCCATTGAGACACACGGCTGACTGGATTTGCCACCAAAATTGCATTAATAAGCCACGAACGAGGAGCACGGCTGAATTTGAAGTCAAAAGGGTATATAAAGCACATGTGTCTTGTTACCACACACCATTTGGCACCTTGCATAGTAAACTATTCAGGGTTCACATAGAGCAGCACAGGATGGATGAAGCAGTCATAAGAGAAAGTCCATGGTTTAAAGCCTTGTCGAAGGTAATATAGGAATCCCTATTCAGGTCAATATCCACACGCAAGGATGATACGGCCGAAATCCCTAAATCACCCAGGACGTCGCAGACCAAGAAGAACCCTCAAGTAGCAGGACTGGTCTGGACGTCTCTGCGAAATTTGCGATTCGGTAAATTGTCGATGGAGGAAAAAGGAAAAAATGTGACAATTGAGAGAGATGAAGAAGTTGAGGATCCTCCGACCTATATTGAAGAAATAGAACCAGACGAAGAGATGGAAGAATATCTCCAACCAGTAAGACGACCCAAGTATGTGCCTCCGAGGAAAGGGAAGGCCAAGGTACCTAAAAATCTGGATGACGTTGACAACACACTCATCACCCCGTCTCTCCCTAAAGGGGTTCCACTCGAAGGAACGATGACTAGCCGCATCTCTACTATTAAATTTGAAGACTGGGACCTTGCAGACACTGAGAAGTTTCCCCATTTGGCAACCAGTGAACTGATGGAGCAAAGCGCGGAGGGGACTGTTACGACACTTCAGCCGAAGGAATGGCTGCGAAAGGTGGAGGAAGCTGGGTTACTCTGTCTCCTGTCCATTCCACATTTTCACCGGCCCCCCATTACAATATTGGTCATTAGACAACTGCTCTGTCTGGTACACGATGGATACTTATGGATAGACAAACCCATCCCCATCATGACGGAACTCATTCACAAGATCTCACGGCTTCCCTGTGAAGGAAGGGACCCCATGGAAATAGTTGATATGAGTGGCGATGTGACAATGATGGAAACCCTGAAAAAGAAATACAAATTGGAGAAAAAACAGCGAGGTTATGCTATTGACAGTATTCTAGACAAAGGGGTCCGTGTTGCTACCCAGTTGTTGGCAGGAAAAGTGATGCGGAAATGCCCCGGCAACGAGGTCCCAGCAATAGTTGTCGCACTAGCTGAGCAATGCGCAACAGGGGAACGATTCAATTGGGTGCAGTTCCTCTATGACAAATTCCTGACCAACTGCAGGGAGGTCCAAGAGGAGGGTAAGACCTTCCACTATGCATGGTTACTATTATCGATCATGTTGGTTACAAGTGAATTACCCAAAGATAGTCAATTTCATTCCTTGGACCAAGATTGGCCAGAAGCCACCAAATATGCGTCACTCTGGGTGACAAAGGACGCTGCAAGAATCCAGGACGTCAATATTTCCTAGATACTAATGGAAGCAAACGTCCGACAGTGGATCAACTAGCAACCCCGTTTGTCCACCGAGATATATGACAGTGTGAAGAACGTAGCCGATTTTAAGGCCGATAGGCACCATGTCTACATCCGGGCGTGCAAGGACCCAGACCAGACGTGGTCCACACTTCCTTTCATTTCCATTGATGAGGTTATCTTTGCGGTATTAGTTACTTGGCCATCGGAGTGGTGCGGACTAGATGCTGTGGGGTGCGACGAGACCACTATCCAAAAACAGAATGTTGAAGCTAAGCGCGCAGCATAGCAAAAGCGGAACGAATAAATGTTGTGGAAGTATGGGCAGCCCGAGAGGTAGCGCAGGCTTCTACAGGTAAGGCGACAGTACGAGGGGCTGCGACGAGAAAGGACAAAAGCGGTCCACAGGTGACCACAGAGCTGAACACAGATACAGGGATGGAAGGAACAACGCCAACCACCACGAGTTCGCCCTTAAAACTATTGAAAAATGTGCAACAAGAAATGTAAAAATAGAAATTGCTAAAAATAGCAGTTTGTCCAATGAGCATTTTGGCCACCTTGGGTGAGAGGTGAAGCTGCTAAAAATAGAAACTTCTAAAAATAGCATTTATGGATTGTTGTGGGGAAAAATGCCTATGCAGGACGATCCTATCCACCTAAGGTGTGACAGTGCCTTAGCAACAAACAAAGACAGCTATTCTAGTATTCTTCCTTTATGAAATAAGAATGAAGAGAGATGGATAGACTAACCGGTGTCTTCCGTTCGTCCCTCGATCCGGTTTCTCTTCTCTTTGAGAGCTCCCAGCTACTTGCCTTCTCGCTTGCCCAGCTTCAACAGGTTCCTGCAAGATCACAAGAAGGGAACACTACACAAAGACATAGATTCATATTCATAACTAGTTCAGGATTAGAAATAAACTAAACATACTAATGCAATCATACATCAAAGACACATCAGCATATAGGAGAAACCAAGATAGCTTTATTGATGAAATAACAAGGTTCAGGAGGAGATACAACCAAGAGAGTTCCAATCCAGCATCTACCTCCCAGCGAATGAAATCCTTTCTTCACCTCCCTTCAAAGCATTAAGCACCCAATGATCTCAATCGCAAACCAACAGCAATTCTTTGCAATAACAAAATTCCAGCCTTTAGATCTCATGGAGAAGAGATCTATATATAGATGTTTGGAGAGAGGATGAGTCAGCTTGAGATCTGACTAGTGTCCTCTCCCTCTGTCAGTTCTTGCTTCCACTTGGAGACTAAGAGCCTCTTACTCATCACTTAGTCGAACTCACCAAGGCAAGTGTCATGGAGGAAGATTCTGGAAGCTTCCATAGTCTTTACACCTCGCACAAAGGACCCTGCCATTTGTCATTTCCCGCTCAGCGCACCCTGGTAGTGCTTCCACCTGCATTGCAATGCAACTAGCCAGTGTGGCCTCTGCATTTCAACACAGGCAGCTAGTGGAGCCTCTGAATTGATCCTGAATTGACTTGTTTTTGAGCAGTTTCTGGTGGAGAACTTCTGTGAATTGCTGTGGTTTGTTAGCCTTGTTCCTCTAGGGGTAGGAACAACATGTTTTAGGGACTTTGGATCCCTTGGATTATGGACATTTCATGCTTATAGCTGCAAGGCACAAAAATGTCTATAACAGTTGCCCCCTAAAGTATGAGGCCGTTTATCGGGTGAAATGCTTTATTAGGAGGATCCGAAGTTCTTTCAATGCTGGGAGGAGACCTGTAATACAATACAATACAATACATTATTTTCATACTTTTTTCACGATCTAGCTGAGGCGGGCATTCCCATGCTCAGCTTTATAAATTCATTTTCATGTACATATAACAGACAATCGTCTGATGATAGACTGATGATTCTGATAGAGCCATCATCCTTTGGGCAGGAGGATTATCTGTGCTGCAAAGCTGTACATTTCCATGTCTTTATTTTCTGAATATATATCGCAGCCCGGATGGATGAAACTAGATCCGGGGTCTTCAATCTCGTCCGATCTTCACTCTAAGTACAAGTCGATCCATGTGAGAATTGCTCTGAAGTCGAACATGGAAAGACATCGCTTGATTACCAGTCAATGATGTAAACTGTTAACAAGCGCGAGAGGAATCACCGATAATGATGATGACCCTCAAGGTACTGCAGTACAATTCACGTGGTGTGAATATAGGACTTGGCGTCGAACACCACGCAAAATCTTTCAGTCGAAGGTCATTGATGTATACTTGTCGCCGGAAGTGAAAAACTTGCCATTGAGGCATGCAAGCTTCAAAGTACTGAAGGGGTTGTTCCTAGATCAACTTCTTGGATAATGAGCTGATGTCGACAAGAAGCGATCCGTCAAAGGAGGGCCTTAATGAATCCCACATCAATGACACGGAACGGAGCTAATGATTTTGATGGAGGTGAAAATGACCTGATGACATATGATTCAGGGTGGTGGTCATGAAAGAGTATAATGTATGGTAGTGGATGGGACACAGGTGACTTCTCTGAACGACTTCTCTTGAACATATGGCGACACTTATGCGATGGATTGGTAGCATTACCCCAAATATGGATGGTATGGCGAGACCATGGTGATGTGACCGGTGAATGAAACAACCCAACCTGATTGTGGTACGGAGGAAAAGTGTCATGTTCAAGAGCGACTTGCTACCATCAAAGTTTCTTTGAGTTTCTCCCAATTTTTCCCCAGTCATTGCTGACCAGTACCTCTTTATTTTTGTCAAGCTTTGAGGAGGATAACATATGCTTGTTCTATAACTTGCCCTTCGGGCAAGCCCATCGCTATGTTTTAACGAGCCTAGCGATAGTGAAACTCGTTCTCGTCTAAAGACAAGTTTGTCGCTATTTCATGCATTTAACGAGTCTAACGACAAGGATAACTCGGTCCTTTTCATTTTTAGAGAGTCTGAAAAGGTACATAAAGTTAACTCCAAAAGTCCTTTTTCGTCATCTAATCCCTTAAGTCCGAAAATTTATAAAACAATACAGAAGGGATGAATTTTCGATAGTTTTAACAAGCCGAATAAAACAAGCGCTCGATCTTTTTGTGCAATAATCCCTCAGGTCCAAAAATATTAAAATCTAGAGGAGGGATAGCTCTTCCAGTCACTTTAACGAGCTGGAAGGCCAAAACTCGGCAATCTTTTCATATTTTATGAGTCAGATGAAAAGAGCTTAAAGAAGACTCGTCTTTTGAGGAACGAGTGATAAAAGGGGTAGCAGCTGATTCCAGGGAAGGATTGGAATTTCCAAATCACGGCAGTGTCACAAGGATGGCTAGTTAAATCACTCTTCACAGCTGTTCCTCAAAATGGGTAAACAATCATATGGAGGTGAATGATCGGCCAATGGAAAAGTGGAGGTGATGGGCAAACACGACCAAGGCTTTAATGGCTGATGTTGCTACATTCACGGTGGTTATTTACCGGAATAGTTCATTTTTTAACGAGCTTAAATGCAGGTGGAAACATTTGCTCGATCTTATGTTTATTTTTTAACGAGCATGAACTATGTGCTAAAACTGCTCGGATCTTGCGTTTATTTTTTAACGAGCATGAACTGTGTGCTAAAACTGCTCGATAAGTTTGCATGCCCCCAGCATAATAACGCAAATCAAGGTGCATGCCCCCCAAGCTTCATTGCATTCAACTTGGTGGTTGGAATGAAGGTTTACTTTTGAGATTTGAAAAGGGGATTTCTTTCATTTTTTAATGAGGTTGACATAGTAAAAGAACTATCCTCATGACTCCTTGTTTCATTTTTTAATGAGGTTGACACGAGATAAGAACCGTCCTCGGAACCCAAATCCATTAGATATAGAAGGTTTCATATTCCACTGAGGCCACTTCCGCCAGATTACTCGGAGGTGGTAGGGCAAAAGTACCCATTAAGGCAGGGTCTTTTAGGAGACCTACTCCGATATTTTGGAGCGAATGATTACTTCCATGGATCATGGGAATGCTTCTAGTAACTTGAGAACCATTAGGGAGGAAGTTTTGCTGATCGACGATTGTAATCCCTCCTTGAAAGGGAAATGCAATCTTTCTGAAATAGGTCGACACAACAGCTGCCATGGCATATATCCATGGTCTTCCTAGTAGGATGTTGTAATCAAGATTCCCATCTATGACTTCAACATCTATTTCTATTGTTTTCCCTCCTAGTTCAACTTTCAAGTTATTTAGGATACCATATGGGGTATATGTCCTTCCGTCAAATGCTTTTAACGTCGTCACCGACCACGACAAGGTTGGAGATCCTAATGTTTTCCAACAACTCATCGACATAATACATGTAGATGCCCCCTCATCAATAATTGTTCGATGAACAGTTTTGTTGAGGGCTTTCACTTGAATAAGGAAAGCTAGTTGAGCTGGTAACTGAGGGTCATATCCTTTATGATCAAAGGCCACAAGATTGGAATCCATTGGGCCAATCCCACCTATTGCTGATAATAAAGCTTGCTCTTGGGAGGGGCAATTTTGCGGTACCTCAAGTGTCGACATAGCGGACGACGATTGAGCCAGGTCCTCTATTATATTATAATTCTGTGCTATTTTTGCACGAGGATTAAATGTCGATTTGTGTACTACTCCCTTTGGCGACTTTATCATTTGTTCAGGAATGATGGGTGGCACAACTTTGGTCAAAGTTGTCGTCGAACTACTAGGTTGTTCATTAGCCTTGTTATTCGACAGCTGTGGATTCCCGTAATCTTTATTCCTTATCAAAGCATCATTTTGCTGCTTTGAGATAGACAACATAAGCACTTGGGATCGGGAAGCATTTTGACTAGCAACCAGTTTGGTTCCTGGGTTTGGAAACGGATCAGTCAATACCGCTGAGGTTTTTGAACTCTTAAAGAGTTTCTTAACTTCAGGTATATGTGGACAAACTCTCGTCCAATGATCCTCATCGCATATATGACACCCCGCAGGGGGTTTCCTTTTTCTCCCTTTCTTTTTCTTCTTGCCCCCTGGTTGTTTGGTTTCTTTGCCCTTATCTGTCGATACGGAATTTACTTCCGAAGCAAGAATTTCGTCTTTTGCATTTTGATCTGAAATCTTACGGGCTTTCTTGGATGTAGCCTTTGTCGATTTCACGTTTGTCGTGCCAATCACGCCATCGCCGGCGTGAGAGTCATTGTTTGATTTAGGAGGAGGAGGAATTGAGAATTCCGGTCTAGGGGCGTCAAGTATTTTGTCGTAGAGCATGTCAGACTGAGTATAGACCAAGTCTAGATATTGTGCACGAGCGATAACTTGCTCTTCCGTTACGACTCCCCCCTTTGCCACATCTTCCGTAATTGTAGGAAGTAATGACTTTATAAACCATTCAGCTAACAGCTGATCGGGAACGTATGTTTTTACCATCCTACGACGACGCTGCCACTCATGTATATGATCAGATATGTGAGTGGCCGTTGTCTATTTGAAGTTGGTAAGGATTTCAGTTCCCGTTTCATACCTTATAGGTAATTGAAAATGGGTTAAAAAGGTAGTGGCTAAGGTGCTGAAATTGTCGAACGAAGCTCTAGGTAATTCAATATACCATTTAGCCGCCGGACCCGTTAACGTCCTCTGAAAGAGGCGAAGTCTTATCGAATCATCATTCAGGGTGTTTGATGAACACCATAGATGGAATGTCATCACATGATTCGACGGATCTTCACCTGGATTTCCATTAAATTTAGGAATATCTGACGGAAGTTTATGCGGAATCGCTGGCCACCAAGGGGCATAAGCAATTGGATCATTCGTCAGCCGGTTTAGATCTGGTAATTCTAGAGTTGCTACAAAGGGCAACTGTTGATTCAGGTTAGGCGAAGCATACCCAGGATAAGATGGGATCGCCTGAGCAATGGGTCTTTGCAAACCAACATAATGCTGACAACTTTGACAAGGTTGATGGGCATAATCATTATAGCATGGTTGCCCATTACTTACAAAGACTTGTTGCTCAGGTCCTTGATATGATTGCTGGAATGGCGATTGTTGAGATTGAACCAGCTCTGGTTGTTGGACCATTTGTTGTTGTCCAATACTGGATGATTGACTAAGATGAGGAGTCATAGTACTTGTTTGAGCCTGAGTCGCTCCAAATAAGGAGGCACTAACTTGAGGTTGTGATTGAGTCGTTGAGACAGGAGGCTGTTGTATTGCAACTTGAGGGTGTTGGGGTTGACATACAACAGGTAGCGCTTGTACTTGCGACGCAGTCACCATAGCAGGTATAGTGGGAATATCCGACACAGGTTGGACTAGTTGCATTGAATATACAACCCTTGGTCGCTGAGGCAGTATTGGTACCCAACCGCTGGATGTAATTCCAGTTTGACCTGAACTTTGTTGTAAACTCCCATATGGTTGTTCTCCGGGAGGGAACAACGAAAAGGCATACTGCCCTCCATATGGTGGAAATCCAGTACTTAAAGGGTAGATTGGCCTTTAAAGACACATTGGATCAATTTGTTGAGTTTCAACATAAGAAATACCAGATGATAATCCGGATGAAGAAATAGGAACTAACCATGTCGTCGAAACAGTCTCTGATTGGACTCCAGCTTGTTGTTGACAATTTACTGGGACAGATGGTATACCAGCAAACATCGTTGGAGTAGCAGCAGGAGGCTCTACCACTGCTGCGTCGGATGACACAGTCCTGGATGTCGATGGTTGTTCAGACATTTTTAGTCTATCCAAAAGATTTCCTAGCGATTCTACAAGAACTTTGTGATGAAGGTAGACTAACTTCGAAGATCAACGAGGGAAAGGTGATGATTATTCCGTTTAAAATAAATTTTAACGACGCTTGGACATAACTTGCTTTTTCAATTTTAAAGAGTCGAGAAAAAGCAAAAGATGACTCTAGTCTCCTTCGATTTTTAATGAGCCTGAAGTGACAAGTGCTCAGATGGACCTTTTCTGTTAAGGAGTCTGAAAAGGAACGAAAGGGACTGCTCTGGAGTTCTAGGTAGAGGGTGTGCAAAACTTTTCGCAAAACCGCAGAATACTTTTTAGGGTACGGGCGGTCAATCTTCCCGAATGCTGTGTTCAGTGCATTGCGATCAGTAGGGCGGCCGACACGGCTTCCTGTGGATAAAGGTTTTATGCCTATAGGGGTCTCCCTATATATACTCGACGGTACGTGGGAGCACAACCCGTACTGGCACTTATCGTCTCTCAGGAGGAATCACCCAACCATCAGTGAGGTGATCAGTGACCAGGTTTTACGACGCCGGAACACGTCTCTAGCCTAGACCTCTATGTTGTGCGTTAAGTTACAAAGCGTTGTTAAGTTCATTCAATTTATTTTAGGTTGATCTTTCTTAGAAGTTTGCCTTTTTGGATCATCACGAGATGTATGTACAACTTCCTAAATGCAATCTAAAAGATGATAAGCAAATTTTATCTCTTTTTCAACAATGAAAATCCTAACTACAAAGGGAAAAGAAAGACACCATCTTTTCTCAAAGAGCAATCAGCACACTCTAAATGCACTTTTCCTAAATCAAGCATGCAAACTATCAAGATGCAAATGCACAATGCAAGTGTTTGTTTTCCGCTTTCTTAATATTGATGCCTAAAAAGAAAGCTTTTTGTACAACTTTGAATTTGATTTTAAATGACAACTACAAACAAGTTTACTTTCTCGAAATCAGAAAGGGTAGAAGAGAATACAACACTTTACGACTTTCGAAATGAACACTTGTTTCGACACTTAAAAGAGACAAACTCAAACCAAAAGCAAAAGTAAATATATAATCAACTGTCAATCAGCCAATGAACTCTCTCCTAAGACCACAATCAACAGATCTGAATCAAGGGCTACAGGATGACTATTTCACTCTTCTGGATTTAAGACCTCTGTGATTTATGTCCCTATACGGAGGGGATACCTGGAGTGAAATCAATTTACTCGAAAAGACTAGAGCCAAGATAGCAAGAAGAGCAGTTGATCCCTCCTCATTTCTATTTAAACCCTAATAGTCTGCTCTTCTTCTATCAAAGCATTCATGTTGTCCTGATGATGGATCCCGGTTGGGATTCGAAACGTTGGCAGAAAATCGTTCTTACTGTGGATTCTCCGATGACTAGAGAAATATTTCACTCTTGCAAAGGAAAACTGTAAATGACGCCACAAACACATAAAAACACTCACAGTCTTTTTGTACAAAAGGAGGCAGAATTAAAGCAGAGAAAAGGGGTTATCAGACAGGTACCTATGCTAGTTACAGGCTGTAGAAATCAGAGATCAAAACAAGGCAAAACAGAGCAGAGAACCCCAGTTGCACAAGGCCTAAGCTGGATCAGCGCACCTGTATAACAGAGAAACTGGATTGCAACGCAGGTAGCCTTCACGGGAACTGCGTTGAAATGCAGAATCTCTTCACAGAGCCTGCGCTGGAGTAGAAACGAGAGTTCTTCTCTGGGTTCTGGGTCACGGTTTGCTGATTAATCTACGGTTTCAGGCCAAATAAAAGCAACAAGCAAGGTACAATCAAAGGGATGATTTGAAGGAGGGCTAAGATCTATCACAAAGGATCACCAAATCATTTTTGAGTCCATCGTTCAGATCATAGACAAATCCAGTGATTGGATCAAAGCAGCAGCTGTCTACTTTGCATCTGAAAATAGCAGATGCAGTTCGATTGCTGCTCTTGAGTCTATGAAACAAACAATGATAGAAACACAAATAAAATGACTAAACAGATCTTCCCAGTGGAGTCGCCAATTTGTTGTGGGGAAAAATTCCTATGCAGGACGATCCTATCCACCTAAGGTGTGACAGTGCCTTAGAAGCAAACAAAGACAGCTATTCTAGTATTCTTCCTTTATGAAATAAGAATGAAGAGAGATGGATAGACTAACCGGTGTCTTCCGTTCGTCCCTCGATCCGGTTTCTCTTCTCTTTGAGAGCTCCCAGCTACTTGCCTTCTCGCTTGCCCAGCTTCAACAGGTTCCTGCAAGATCACAAGAAGGGAACACTATACAAAGACATAGATTCATATTCATAACTAGTTCAGGATTAGAAATAAACTAAACATACTAATGCAATCATACATCAAAGACACATCAGCATATAGGAGAAACCAAGATAGCTTTATTGATGAAATAACAAGGTTCAGGAGGAGATACAACCAAGAGAGTTCCAATCCAGCATCTACCTCCCAGCGAATGAAATCCTTTCTTCACCTCCCTTCAAAGCATTAAGCACCCAATGATCTCAATCTCAAACCAACAGCAATTCTTTGCAATAACAAAATTCCAGCCTTTAGATCTCATGGAGAAGAGATCTATATATAGATGTTTGGAGAGAGGATGAGTCAGCTTGAGATCTGACTAGTGTCCTCTCTCTCTGTCAGTTCTTGCTTCCACTTGGAGACTAAGAGCCTCTTACTCATCACTTAGTCGAACTCAGCAAGGCAAGTGTCATGGAGGAAGATTCTGGAAGCTTCCATAGTCTTTACACCTCGCACAAAGGACCCTGCCATTTGTCATTTCCCGCTCAGCGCACCTTGGTAGTGCTTCCACCTACGTTGCAATGCAACTAGCCAGTGTGGCCTCTGCATTTCAACGCAGGCAGCTAGTGGAGCCTCTGAATTGATCCTGAATTGACTTGTTTTTGAGCAGTTTCTGGTGGAGAACTTCTGTGAATTGCTGTGGTTTGTTAGCCTTGTTCCTCTAGGGGTAGGAACAACATGTTTTAGGGACTTTGGATCCCTTGGATTATGGACATTTCATGCTTATAGCTGTAAGGCACAAAAATGTCTATAACATGGATCCCTTCCTATTTTTAGCAGTCACTGGTCTAACTATAGGAAGTAAAAACGAATTTGGTCTTACCAGTAGTTTAAAATATTAATTAATTAATCTCCATGAGTTAATTAGTTATGGAAAATTAAACTTGAAGTCTTTATGAGATCATGCAATTATTTTCTCTCTTGATTTAGGAATTTATCCCCTGATTAAAGGAGATAAGGTTCAGTTCTATATTGAGAGAATCAGTTGACTTAGTTTAACTTAGTCAAGTCCAGTTAGATTAATTTAACAAGTTAAATTAATGAGATATAGTTTGTTGATGCTTGCATGCATGTCACAACTATTATTTTCAGATAACTGAGTATTCTCTCATGAATAACTGATGCATGGCAGTTCAGACAGAGACCCAATTGAGATCAGATGAGGGACAGTGTACTATCAGATGCTTGGATATTTCTAGTAAGTATTCCTTGCATAAGGAAGGAATCTATTTTCTTTTATGACTACATAGTTGGACCTAAGGTGACAACAGGTATGATTAGGCCAATTTACAGCCTATATATTGAGGCCTAGGTAGTCCATGATTTTCATCTTCTGATTGAACATCATTAGAGTACAGAGAGAGCAGGATAGCTTTTGAGCTGATTCTTTTTGTGTGTTGTTGAGGATTTCCACTTGATTGATAATACAGAGATGGGGTTTTAGGCTGGTGCTTTCCCCAGGTTATATCTTCTGTGTTATGGTTGATTACTTCTCATTCTCAGTTATATCTGTTCATGCTTGATGTTGCTCATGTTCAATTAAGCTTCCGCTAAGTTTATGGTAGATGTAGATCTAGTATTATGCTTTAGTATATTTCATATATCAGTTGGATCTGCAGGTGAAATTTCTACATGATATCAATGAGCTAGCTGATTTGTAGAGAAAATTCTACAAAAACGACCACGGCCGACAGAATGGACGAAGCCGCGGGAGAAGGCCAAGGCGTCTAAATGGGACGAGGAACTTATCACATTGACCGAGGGTGACCTAGGTGACATAGGGGATACAGTTCATGAAGTCACCCAGGAGGCAATCGACAATGCCATGTTGGAGCAACAGACTGTGTTGGGGGTGCTCCGCACGCAGCTGCAGGAACTTGGGGCATGGGCCTCACAGCCGGGAACCATCGCTACTCGTGGAACTACGGGTATATCAGCCACTGAGCAGCTTCTTCAGGCCAAAATGGCTAATACTATCGCACTCCCAGCAGGAATATTGACAACAGAAAATGCGGCGAACACAGCTGTGGTGGGCCGGCTTACGAGGTATGGATTAAATTTGGCTGCCCTCCCGCCCGAAAGCTTGTACCAGCTCTAGGATAGTGCAACGATGGAGCTCCGCACTTGGGAAGGACGTGCGGTACAGGTACTCAACCAGCAGCGAATTAATATAGAACAGTTGAGCCTCCAACGGGACGAAGCAGTAGCACAAAATCGGCAATTGGAGCAAATTGTAGGGGAAGCATGTTCTTGTTCCCCTAAGCTGGAGATTGCGCCCGACCTACCTGTCGGCATACGAATCCACAAGTTTGCTAGTGGGTTTCGCGAAGCGAAGGAAGAAGCCGCGAGGGTCCAATTGGCCCTCAACTTACAGATTGCAAAACTGAAACTGAATGCACAACCTTCTACACCACCAGAGATCACCGAGCAGTGCAGAGGCATCATTCAATCCGGGCGGGAAACAATAACACGTGCCATGCAGGAGTTGGCCGACTTGTTGGATCAGTCGCTTATTACGCTCACTTCACTACAAGAAGACCCAACCTTACAACGATTGGAAACAGAGGCAAGGGAGTTACGACAAGCTTATGATAATGTCAGAGGGACCATGCAGACGTTTGCTATTATGTAACGCTTGGCCAAGATGAGGGAGGCCCAGGCTCTGAAGACACAAGCTGACGCCGCTCGATAGAAGGAAGAAGTGATTAAAGAACGTATCCAGCCTTGGCTTGATGACGCATTCGCAGTTTCCACCACCATCGAGCGAAAGGTGGCACACATGCAGGCAGCCTATGTACCCGGACAGGCACTTGAAAAAGATATTGATGCATCGGTGGCCCGCATAGAACAGGTACAACATATGGCAGAATATTTTGTTGCAAGTGTAAGGGAAGCGCAGAAGTTGTTGCTTGACCTCCGCGTGAAGATTGCCGCACCAGCCGAGTGACTCGGGACAAGTCACAATGTTTGTGTTGGGGGCCTGTTGGGTAGCAGAGGCCCCGCGTAACGGTTTTGGGGCTTAAAGCCCGCAATTTTTGGTAAAAGTATGGAAAAGGCTTTGCGAGGTGCGCAACGCGCGAATTATAATGAGTCAAGTCAAAGGGTTGTCTGCCTAAAAATAATGTAAGAAAATAGAAAGTGAGTCGGCCTGCCCATGGTCCGTGGACCATGGAAATGTATAAATAGAGCAAGGCTCTATGATTAGAAGTCAATTTTTTAGTTTTTGGTTTTGATCTTGAATGTAATGGGTTTATGAAGAAAAAAAGTCTCTAAGCATTTGTAAGTCCGAGTCAAGGGTGTTGGGAGATAGATAGAGGTTCTGCAATTATGTACGTAGAGGCCTGATAGAGTCTGCAGTTGTGTGCACGGACCCTTGCAGCTGAGTGCGCAGGGCGGATCTGGTTGTATTGACGGAAGATAAATAAAGATAAGAATTTCTGAATCATTGTGTGCTTTATCGTAAATCTATTTGTTGCCTATGTTCTAAATTTATGCACTGTCTTTAAGAATTATGATTGCGCACACTGGGTTTTATTGTTAAATGTTTGCTTAAAGACCGTAAGACGAAGATCAGATATGTAATTAATTCCTTAATAAAATAGTGCATGCAGATCTACGTGGAGCCTAATAGCAATATAGAGTGGCGCAAGGCTGCAAATGGTTCGCGACCCCTCCAGACCACATCAAGACATCCCAAGGGTGCGGAAACTTGGTTCCAGCACCCTCCCATACTACCTCGGGTAAGACTTCAGTCCACGCTTCATGGATTGTTGCCAAATGGGCTAGTAGTGCGGGATTTGTTTGGCTAAAATACTTCTAAAACCTAGGTCAAGCCCCTACAAGCCAAAAGATGGGTAGAGTAGATTTGATTCTTATTTTTTAGTAAATTACATGAGCACTTTCATATCTACACATAATTTCTACACTTCTCAAGGGATGAGATCCATAAAGAGAGGGATTAGGGTTCCACAAATAGAGGGAGTTTGCTCCATGAAAAAAGGGATCAGACCCAAGTATGTAGGGGCTCGAGGCCTTCAGTTGAGAAATATTCCTATAACAAAGTTTCTAGAAATCACTTTTTTAATTTTTACCTTTGTTAAAAGATTTACACAGTTTTTAGTAGAAGATAGAGCGCAAGATTGCGCAGGACACAATGGTCAAAACTACGCTTTCATAGGTAATGGCTAGGAAAATTGTGCAAATGCTTAAAAATAGGTTTTTGGGAAATGTAATCTAGGATTCTTGTTGTCTTTGCGATTGTTTTTCTTCTAACATTGTAGGGGAATGCTAGGAAAACTTCATCGAATAGTGAGAGATCTAGATTGATGGTCATTTTCCTAATGGTGACAAGATGACATGTAATAGATTCCCCCCTAAAGTGAAAAGTCAGAAAAGATGTTTGACGACTAAAGTGATTTATCATGCAAAAGTTTGGATTAAAGACCAATTGGTTAGAGACCTGAAACAAACAATCAAGGATTACGATACAATATATTCATATAATCATCATTGAGGTAGGCATTCCCATACTCAAAGTAAAGTTATATCAAAGAATTAGTATGGAAATATAAAAAAATCCATGTTAATAGTAGATATAGTATGGACGCAACCATCATATATGGATCTATCTTTACAATCATGAATATCTTGAAAATCCATGCAGCCTGGATGGATGAAACTAGATCTAGGGTCTTGGTCTTCACCTCTATCGATCCATAGTATGAATCTAACCATGTCAATGAATGTCTCCAAGTCGAATATGGTAGAAACTACCTGATTACCAGTCAATGATGTGAATCATTAATAGGTGCGAGAGAAACCACCAATAATGAAAATGATTCTAAAGGTACCCTAGTACAATCTATGAAGTGTGATTGAATGTCTTGAAGTTGAACACTCATAGAATCATTTGATCGAAGGTCAATGATGAGAACCTATCATCAAAGGTGAGAAACCTGCCATTGAGGCATGCAGGTTCCAAGGTACTAAAGGAGGTTTCTAGATCAACTACCTAGATAATAAGTTGAATTCGATAGGAAGGATCCGTCGTAGGATGGCCTATGACATGAAATTCATTTCAAGTTTTGAAGAAAAAAATTGTAGTGATTCAAGACTGACTCAAGTATGCCAACGCAATTGAGGGCTATGAATTGTATGGTAATTTCGATTGAGGTTAAACTTCTCTTGAACATATCGATGACATGACATTTTGACCTGACAACATTTCACTCAAAATAAGACCAAAAAATGATATGAAGACTTTCAATGAGTTATGATCATCTGAGAGAAAAATGGATTTCCCAACCCAGACACAAAAATGACGGAGTGCCATGTTCAAGAGCGACATACTGCCTTTTTACAATACAAAAACAAATGTTTCATTCAAATTTTCCCCCACTATTACTGGCAAGTACCTCTTTATTTTACACAAGATTGAGGAGGATAACATAAGCTTGTCCTGTAAGCTCATCCTTTGGATGAGTCCTTTGGAGTATTTTTAACGAACCCTAAGAAGGAGTGGTTCGGTCTCATCATGATTGACGAGTCCTACACTGTTCACATTTTACGAGTCTATCAAAGGGGTAACTCGATGTCGTTTTCATATTTAAAGCTTAGTTTGAAAAGACACAAAAATAAAACTAATATAGTTCTTTCAATGTAAAGTTTTAACGAGCCTAGAGAAAGTAAAGCTCAATTTTGTTCACGTTTAAGAAGTCAGGAGAAAAACATAAGTAAACTCTAAAATGTCATTTTCATAGATTTAGTCTCTCACGCCCGAAAAAGGGTAAAATAATGCAAGAGAGAAATCTTTTAACCATGATTAGTCAAAGTATACCTTTTTCATAAATAGTCTACTTGTTCCATAAAAGGGGTAAAATTATACAAGGTAGACGTCCTTCGTTTACTTTAATGAGTTCGAAATAAAAAATCATACTCAACAATCTTTTCATATTTCAGGAGTCAAAAAAGAGCTTAAAGGTGACTCCAAGATATAGAACTGAAATCTCCTTAGGATGAGAGTATTAAGCCGACACATTCTCTGTCAACAGATAGGAGAGTAGTATAAGGAGTTGTGGGCTAAGTGGAGTTGGATGGATGAGTATTTTGGTGGGAATGTAATTGTCAATTATAGAGCTTTTGTACGCTCTATGGTTTGCAATGGTGGGGATCAATATAAATAAATATGGTGTTGAAACTAGAATTTTTGTGCTCGAGAGGTGAACCAACGAAGAGGTTGGGGGTACAACATGTTGGATGGTGAAGTGCTTGTCTCTAATGTGAAAGTTATTGATGAGTGTGATGTAAACAACAATTTGGCATGTGTTTTTATTGTTGATAAGGCGGATAGGATTCTCAAGAAAATCCCATGTGGAAGCTAGTCAAAATGTTTAAGCTCTTCATTGTAATGATTATTCCATTGAAAGTTTTCATTTAGGGTGTTCTTATCTCATAAAGACACCCAACTCAGACTTTTTGTCATTCTACTCTAAGAAGTTGCATGTGATCAGTAGAATGGGTGTGGGATTAGTATGCCAATGGTGAGTTGTTGGAAGCATCTAATCCATAGTTGGGAGAAATTCTATGTTCAATGTGATGTTGTGTTGGGTCAAAGGTGCTAGGGCTCATGATGGAGTGACTAGATGCATTGGAAGAGGTATCAGTGGTCTGTTGGACGTTAGTTTGCTTTGATATTGAGTGTTCATTTCTACATTTGCAATAGGATGGCACGCAGGTGGAGGCATCAATGGTATGTTGGACATTAGGTTTCTTTGATTTTGAGTGTTTTGTGTCTGCATCAGCCAAAAAAATGGTCTAGGAGATGAGATGATTATTATTAATATTGTTCTCTAGATAATGATAGTGGGTGCTAGCGCTACAGATCATAGCTTCCCCATGTTCGATGTATAGTGGTAAGGATTTGATCAAGGATCCAATACAAGTTGCGTTGCACACGAAATATAACATGCATGGATTCTGGAAAATACATTACTTCCATGTGACCATGAAAGAGAATATATGGAGGCACATGCTAGAAGCAATGGTGTGTAGGTCAACAAGGAGAGTAACCTCATATGTTTTTGGCTATATAAAAGTATATGCCATGGAAAAGTATGTCAAGGATGCTCATAAAGTGTTATTTACAATGAAGTGGTGGTTTCATTAATGAGATGCAACATTGGGAGTCATATCTGGAGAGGAGAGAATGAAGCTTATAGAATGTCAAGACAAGAGGATGGTAGCATAAACGTTGGAGAAAAAACAAATGTTATAATGTAGTCAAATTTTTAAATTACATGTAAATGGGCATACTAAGACCTAGTAAGGCAGGTGTACCCCTGCGTAATCACTGGTAAAGTATGGGTTAAACCTAAGTGATAGGGGGGATGGTAATTTTCCCATGGTATTCATGTAATGTAGCCTTTAAAAGACTGGGAGGACTTCATTGTAATGTAAGGCCAGGGAGGTGAGCAGTGAAGGCTCACTTGGTTGGGTTGGCCAGGGTTTTGGCCAAGGCTAATGAAATTTCATTGGGTTGGGTTTTTCCCCAGAGTTAGGATTTTCCAAGGGAACATATTTTGTGCATTACCTATTTAATGTATATGCTTGTTGCTGCTTATTTTTATTATTACTCTCCATAAATATTTGTAAATAATTTATGTCTCTCATGGTAATATTTTTCTTCATTGATGTGATTATTGTTACTTGATGCGATATTTTGTTCATTGTTATGATGCATGTTACCTACTAATGCATTGATATGTATATATAGTTATTGGTAAAACGGTTTTGTAATGCTAAATTGTCCATCACACTGATTCACCCCCCCCCCCCCCCCCCCCCACCCCCCTCTCAGTGTAATATTTAGTCTAAGAAATGGTATTAGAGCAGGTTCCTTCAAGAATAGTGAAGTGTTGCAAGGTAGATCAAAGGAGCTATAGCCCATAAAGGTAAGAGTAAGAAGAATTTGTCTCAAATGAGGAATGGTTTTCATTATTTGAGCAATACATCAGATCCCAAAGAAGACATCTTCTTCATGATCATGAATGTTGAAAACTATAAAAAATGGGAATCAATTATTGCATATTGTTTCAATTGTGGTAATGAAGGTCATTATACTTCTATGTGTCCATGTATTGTTACAAATATTGAAGATGATGCTCCTCAACTAATTGAGGTTAACTGATCAAAGGAAGTAGAAGAAGATTTTGAAGTAGAGGGGGATTATGAAGGAGAACATAGAAGTGCCTTAAAGGATTTAAAAGCTTCAAAAAGAAGGGTTAGTCAATTATAAGAGAAACTACAAAATTATAAAGGTAAATATGAACTCATAGAGAATCTTTGAGAAGAAGACCAAAACCGAAAGGATCTTTTGAAGAAATATAAAATTCAGGACCATGATGTTGTTAATTTGAAGGCCCAATAATAAGAAGCAAGAATGATGGAAGAAGTGAGGTGGAACCAACTAAAATATTATTATTATTATTATTATTATCATCCAATTTTAAGGTCACGGCCAAGTCAGACACCAAATTGGTGTATGAGACCCCCTTGTTTGTGGGACAAGGGACCCACCTCCATGCATCGATTTGACTACTAAGTCTACAAAGGCATACATACTCTAACCGCCTCTGGTTTTGAACCTCTGACCTCTTAGGAGGAAACACATGCTCTTAATCATTAGGCCCACTCAAGTTGTATTCCTTGAGAAATGTGCTATAAAATTAAAATAATTCAAAAGATGAAGAACAAAATGATGGAACAGAAATAAAACCTAATAATTCATAATATGAACTTGTCATCGCCCTATACGTGATAGAGGAAGCACCTATTATAATTTTGAGGGTTGACTCAATTGAAGATGCATCGAGGGGTCAACTGTAAGACTTGAAATTTTTTCAAGATGAGCTCACTCCGACTCTACAAGAACTAAGGATACTCACATCTCTTAAAGAAGAACAAAAGGAGTGATCTAGGAGACTTCAAAGAGACACACAGGACAAAGATGGCTCAAAAACCAAAGTGTTTGGATTGTGCTCAAACTAGGACCAGATCAAAGATCTCGTTGTCCTGATCGTTGAGGTGCAAATGGTTCGTCAAACCGAGCTCGTATACAAAAGATAGAGCTCTTCAAAGTTTGACATAACAGGGAAAAGTGGGACATGCAGTGTGCCACATGGTATCCCAGTAAGCAAGTGGGACCCACATGGCAGCCCCTCAGCCATTGACACATGGCAGTCCATCATTGGCCAACTAAACCTACACAAGAAAATGAAATAATTTTAATATAGTTATTAAATTAACTATATAAAAATACAAACAAAAATATACTAACTAAATTCAAAAAAAGTTAATATATCAACCAACCATATGATAAAATTAATAGATATGGATTTCACAAATCAAAGTCAAAATCCATATTAGGTATATAACCAACAGATTAGTTTTATATTTAAAAAGTTAGGGTGGTTATTAAAAACAAACTTTATTTTAAAAGAGGGTCATATTATGATTTATGAAAAGCAACATAATCAACCAACTCCACGGAATATGCAAAATCCAGCCACGTGACTTTCTTGGGAGCTGAGTTATATTAAAAGTTTAAATATAGGTAAAGGGTGATGTCACATGAATGTTAAAGGAGTATGGGTATATAAAGTTTGGTTATATATATATGAAAACCAATCATCACCTGAACCAAACTCCATATTATTTTAAGGAGTGCTGGGTTAATACGGTTTAATGGATATGGTCAACGAAAAATCCAAACAACTTTCACGCGAATCGAGAATGGAGATTAAAGTTGGAATTGTTTATTTTTAAAAAAAATATATATATATATGGTGTATATGGGTTGGGTTATAAAACAAAAATGAGATTTGTGGAGGCGCGGGATTTGACCACATAACTTCCTCAACACTAAATTAACTTAACCATTTACCAATTATGTTAAATAAATTTCTTAGTAACTTCACTAGTGAAATTATTTAAGAACTCATTTTTTGCCAGAACTGAAAGGAGAAGGACTGCGTGAATTTCGAGACAGGAGTTGGCATGGATTTCAAGGCAGTTTAATAATATTTTAATGCAAGGACCAAGAATTTCGCAGGGGGCAAAATTTTCAACTTCTCAGAAATTAACAAATTTCATATGGATATTACACCTCTCATCACCACGAACACGATGGTGCTATCCGTTTTTCAATCTGAGTTCTGCATCTTCTAGTCAATTCCAGAATGCACGTGGAATTATGATTTCAACGAAAACAGAGAGCGGAACCATGAGCCATGAAATTTTCCCAAGGAGGTAAAATTTCACTTTGTCGTAGTATGGTCAAGTTGATACTTGTTTTTCATGGTTTTGCGTAGGAATCCTGATGGTGAAATCAGATTTGACATCTGAGCAGCAGATTTTCAGCTCATCCATGAAACAGAATCTTTGAGGAATCCCGAGGGAATCTAAAGATTCCTTGAGCCCCGAATTTTCAAATTCTCAGAATTTGGATTTTGGATAATCGTTTTAGCACTACTCGACGCCAAAAACTGATGGTGTATTCAGATTTGTCTTTCTCTCATTTCTTCTTTCAGTCACTTTTCTAAGTGCTAGTGCAGATGTCCATCTTCATGTGCGAACAATCTTCTTCTTGCGATCGATGCTGTGAGATCAATGTTTCAACAAGCTTCAGCACTTTGACAGCCTTTGCTCCAGATCGCCCTTGTTGGTGAGGTATATGATGTGTTCATGTACTTCTTCTTTCTGCATTATATTGTACAGATCCATGATTGATGTTGATGCAGGATCTTGTTTATTACATGTTGTCATGATTTCTTGCTTGATTTGATGCAGAATCTTTCTATGTGATGTACTTTTCATCATAACTCTTTATGTTATGCTTTGAGATCCCTTGTTGTATGTTGTTGGGATACTCTTGTTGTCATCATGCATGTGTTTTGCTTTGACATTCTTTTTGTGCCATGTTGGCGGGATGTGCACCATTCTTGTTTTTGTGTCATACTGATAGGAGGCTTTTGATTGAGAGTTCTAGTTGTGGAACATCTCTTAGAGCCACTCCTGCATGAGGGAATTCTTCCTTGTATGATCGAGACATCATCTCTGTGTACATCATCTTTATTGACAACACATAATGCAGCGGCCTACAACATCTTAACACCGGGTCTTGGAAACGTAGTCCCTCCTTGACGAACTCCGTTAGCAACGACTTATGTTTTCATGTGCTGATGATTGTTATGTTCCTCTTCTTTTCCGCATGTAGATGTATTCATTAATGTTCTTTTAAAATGCAATGTAACACATCACGAAAGTAAAAGGTCTTGGAAGGGTCCTTCTTCACACCCGAACCTGGATCAAGTGGTATCGGAGCAGTCTTTACGTGTATGTGAATCGTAGTGTGAACAATGGAGCCTGCAGCGACAAAGAATGAAAGAGCAATGTATGAGACCATGGTCAACATTTCCAAGAGAGTGGAAATCGTGTATGAAACTCTACAGAAAGAGACAAAGGAAAAGGAGCGATTGCAGCTTCAGTGGCAAGCCACAGAAGAAGCCCTGGAAGAACTGAAGCAAAACAAACATAATCTTCAAACAGAGAACAATGAATTAAAGATGCGCCTACATGAAGAGAAACAGGAAAAACAAAGTTTGCTACGACAACTGCAAGAAAAGGACAAGGCCTTGGAAAAGCTGCAGCGTGACTCATGTGAGGTAAAAAGTAGTTTTCCATCTTCATGTATGTTTCTTGATGATGATTTCACTGTGTTTGAAAATCACACCACAAGAATTGGCTCCAAACTGTTGAAGAGAATGGGGTATGAAGGAAAAGGCTTGGGAGATAATGGCCAAGGCATTGTCAACCCCATCAAAGTAGAGGAATTACCCCATCAAGCAGGACTTGTGTATGTCAGGAAAGAAGTTGGGGAATGCATTGAGACAGTTAGCGAACCACCAACGACGGATGATGAGTAGCCCTCATCAGTTCTTTCCAAATCGAAAGAGAAGGTAAAAGATGTTGATTTCCTTTCGATTTCATCTTCTCATAGTATGATGTCTGTTGGAGATGTGGAGATCCCGGTTACAGGGACAAATATGAGGCTCCCTACAAAGCCAAGGCACGAGGAGAAAGAACTTGGTGTTAATAACCAAGGCATCACTCAACCTTTGGAGGTTGTGCATGAGCATTCATTTGCAGGATCGAGATACACTAAAGGAGAGTGCTCAAAGGTGTCAGAGTCGTCTGAGACATTGTCGAGGAAAGAGAATGATAGGAAGATATCTCCATCATCCCATGGCAATTTCCATCATAGGGAGAGTGTTGAGGCAAGCTCTCATTGCCATGCTGACATTAGAAACAACAAAGGAAGGTATAATCAGTTTCGATCTTCGAATGTTCATTTTGATTATGATCATGTTTTTAATAATGAACGAAGATCAAGGCATCGAAAAACATGTACTTTTTGTGGTTTACGTAACCATACCTTTTCCAAGTGTTGGAAAAGAATGGCAACATTCATGAGGCATGAAAGACCCTCTCAACAGCATGAAAAGAAATAGGTTAAGCAGATATGGAGGAAGAAAACCTACTGCAGTCATTGCGACAGAAATGGCCATCAGAGAGCCACTCGCTAGAAGCTCCATCCAGAGCAATGCCTTAAAGACAAAGTGTCGGTGCGTGAACCAAGTCGAGCGGTTGTTCAACAAGAAAAACAACCTCAAGGAGGTGACCCATTCACATTGATCAGTGAGAAATGGTTTTTTTGACATGATGTCATTTTATAGTCATTTTTTGTAAATCATTTGTTGCATCCTAAAGTGTAAAAGTGATGATGTGTTACACTCACTTGGTCAGCAACAATGATGTCTGGTCATGTTTTGAGTTGTCTTTTGAGTCACATGTTAAAACTCTAAAAGTGATGTTATGTTTCTGTCACTTGTCAAAACAATAGTATTTGGCCTTATGAATGTAAATCATGTGTTGCAGTGATGATGTGTTTTCCATCACTTTTTGAAGCAACCATGATGAGTTGGCCTTGTTGTCATAGCTGGGGTATTACGTCCATCTTGTTGTAAACCTGGCCATCGAGTATGTGTTATAAACTCGTGGCAAGTATGGGACGTTTGAGTCTTTAGTTTGGTCATGTTATTCAAAGCATGTGATTTTCAAACAATGTACTACAGGTTGCAGAAGTAGCAGGTGTCAGTTCGTCACTTAAGGCTCTGAAGAACAAAGGTGAAGGAGATGGAAGTGAGACATTTTCAGGACTCTTGTGATGCAAACAGGGTACAGAGAGAAAGTGCAAATTATTTTTTCATGCTTTTGGAGGACCAAAAGCTCCTAGTGGGGAAGATTGATCCAGGAGGCTCTAGAGAGACACACTGGACAAAGATGGCTCAAAAATCAAAGTATTTGGATTGTGCTCAAATCAGGACCAGATTGAAGAACTCATCGTCCTAATCACAGAGGTGCGAATGGTTCGTCAAACCGAGCTTGTATGCAAAAGATAGAGCTCTTCAAAGTTTGACATAACAGGGAAAAAATGAGGGCCACAGTGTGCCACATGGCATCCCAGTGAACAAGTGGGGCCCACATGGCATCCCCTCAACCATTGACAAATGACAGTCCGTCATTAGCCACCTAAACCTGCATAAGAAACAGAAATAATTTTAATATATTTATTAAATTAACTATATAAAAATACAAACAAAAATATATTAACTAAATTCAAAAAAAGTTAATATATCAACCAACAATATGATAAAATTAATAGATATGGATTTCAAAAATCAAAGTCAAAATCCATATAGGTATATAACCAACGGATTGGTTTTATGAAAAGCAACATAATCAACCAACTCCACGGAATATGCAAAATCCAGCCATGTGACTTTCTTGGGCGCTGAGTTCTATTAAAAGTTTAAATATAACTAAAGGGTGATGTCACATGAATGTTAAAAGGAGTATGGGTATATAAAGATTGGTTATACATATATATATATGAAAACCAACCATCACGTGAACCAAACTCCATATTATTTTGAGTGATGGGTTAATATGGTTTAATGGATATGGTCAACGTAAAATCCAAACAGCCTTCATGCGAATCGAGAATGGAGATTAAAGTTGGAATGGTTTATTTTAAAACAAAAATATATATATATATATATATATGGTGTATATTGGTTGGTTATAAAACAAAAATGAGATTTGCGGATAGCAAGATTTAACCACATAACTTCCTCCACACTAAATTAACCATTTACCAACTTTACTAAATAAATTTTTTGGTAACTTTATGAGTAAAATTATTTAAGAACTCGGTTTTTGTCAGAGCTGGAAGGAGAAGAACTGCACGAATTTCGAGACAGGAGCGGGCATAAATTTCGAGGTAGTTTAATAATTTTTTAATGCAGGAACCATGAATCTTGCAAGAGGGCAAAATTTTCAACTTTTCAGAAATTGACAAATTTTATGTGGATTTTACACCTCTCGTTGCCACGAACACGATGGCGTTATCCGTTTTTAAATCTGAGTTCTACACCTTCCAGGGAATTCCAGAATGCATGCGGAACCATGATTTCAGCGAAAACAGGGAGCGGAACCATGAGCCATGAAATTTTCCTAAGGACGTAACATTTCACTTTGCCAGAATATGGTCAAGTTTATACTTATTTTTCATGGTTTTCAGCAGGGATTCTAATGGTGAAATCAGATTTTACATCTGAGCAGTGGATTTTCAACCCATCCCTGAAATAGAATCTTTGAGGAATCTCGAGGGAATCTAAAAGATTCCTTGAGCTCCGAATTTTAAAATTCTCAGAATTCAGATTTTGGACAGTCGTTTCAGCACTACTCGATGCCAAAAATCTGATGGTGTATTCAGATTTCTCTTTCTCTCATTTCTTCTTTCAGTCACTTTTCTAAGTGTCAGTGCAGATGTCCATCTTCATGTGCGAACAGTCTTCTTCTTGCAATCGATGTTTCAGCAAGCTTCAGCACTTTGACAACCTTTGCTTCAGATGGCCCTTGGTGGTGAGGTATATGATGTGCTCATGTACTTCTTCTTTCTGCATTATGTTGTACAGATCCATGATTGATGTTGATGCAGGATCTTGTTTATTACATGTTGTCATGATTTCTTGCTTGATTTGATGCAAAATATTTCTATGTGATGTACTTTCTGTCATAAATCCTTTGAGATCCCTTGTTGCATGTTGTTGGGATACTCTTGTTGTCGTCATGCATGTGTTTTGCTTTAACATCCCTTTTGTGTCATGTTGGTGGGATGCGCACCATGCTTGTTTTTGTGTCATACTGATAGGAGGCTTTTGATTGAGATTTATAGTTGTGGAGCATCTCTTAGAGCATTCTTCCTTGTATGATCGAGACATCATCTCTGTGTACATCATCTTTATTGACAACACATAATGCAACGGCCTACACCATCTTGACACCAGGGCCCAGAGATGTAGTCCCTCCTGGACGAACTCTGTTATCAACGGCTTATGTTTTCATGTGCTATTGATTGTTATGTTCCTCTTATTTTCCGCATGCATATGTATTCATTAATGTTCTTTTAAAATGCAATTTAACACATCACGAAAGTGAAAGGTCTTGGAAGGGTCATTCTTCACACCTAGACCTGGATCAAGGAGCTATTAGAAAGTAGGTATCATGATGTTACTATTATATAAACACAATTATCTAAATGGAATGAGGATGACTTGGTGAATATTTTGAAAGAAAAACTACAGGAATGTGGAAAATTTGAAGAGCAAGTTGCTTCTACAACAAAGAAATTAGAATTAATGAAGGTCCATATGATGAAGAAAGAAGAAGAATGTGAGAAGCTTGAAGAAGAATTTGTTTTATTGAGGGTTGAAGTTGACAAGTTCAATAAAAACATGAAGAACTCGCAAGTATTGGACAACATTCTTAGTTGTTATATATCACCATGCGACAAAACGGGATTTAGTTATACATGTAAGTCTCCATGAAAAGAGGTACCAGGATCCAAGTCTCCAAAGTTTAAATTTGAAGAAAAACCTAAAACCAAAATTAGTATTATTCAAAACCCAAATCACAGTGAAATCCAAAAGAAGATTGGAAGTGTTGCTAGTTTAGGGAGTTATGTCGACGTTCATAGGAAGCTCCATCAGAAAGAAGATAAAAATTTAATCAAGGACAAGCATCAACAAAGGATTGAACTTCCTCCAAGGCAAAATATCTTCAAAATAACAACTTCATCAAATGAACCCTTCTCATCCGAGTATCAAAGTATATTTCTTGGTTATTGTTTTTCATGTACAAATTTTGGGCATAAGGCTAGGCATTGCAAACCCTATTACAAGAATGATTATAAAAGTCATTATCAAACATTTAGAAGCAATTTTACAAGTAGACAAGATCCAAATGGTTTGAATGTATTGACATTATAAAATAAAAAAATCAAACCACGAAGAATTCAGGGAAAGCATTACATTGTGATCCACTCATGGCTAATTATTTATTGTCTATGGAAATTGGCATTGGCAAGTGGCAAAAATGAAATAAATGACAAATTAATTATTATAGGTCAGTAAGGACATGAGCCAAAAATGCAAAAGAAATAAAGGAAAATGAAATAAATTCCACTTTGGCAAGTGGGGAAGAGGAAGAGACAAGAAGAGGATAAAAAATAGTAAAAGTATATGCATGCAAGGAAGGAAAAAAAGGAAAAGAAAAGAAAAGAAAATTGGAAAGAGAACATTCTAGCATTCTCTTTAGGGAAAAGAGAGGAAGGGATAAATAAAATTCTAGCATTCTCTTTAGGTAAAAGAGAGGAAGGGAGAAAGAACACTAAAGCTCTTAGACAACAAGAAAGACACAAGAAAAGATCTCGTTGAGGTGGTCTCACAAAAATCCCGAGGATTGAGGGTGGAGATGGTTTTCTTTGGGTGAGCCCTTGATAGGTCGGTGGAGACAGGAAAAATCCTCAGGGTATGGTGAAGAAATTTTGAGGCATCCAAACTTTTAATGGTTTTTGTGATTTATGGATCTGGATTTAGGTGAAATCATTGTGGCTTGAGGGTGGAGGTGGTTTTCCTTTGGATTCCCTATTTGGTTATGTTTTGGTTTATCCCATGCTATCCAAAATTTAGGCTTGGAATATTGTTAAGTTATGGTATATTCTATGCTTAGAGCAGTTTAATTCTTCTTATTATTATTATCCACAGATTAGCAATCACCTGTACAGTAAGTAAAGTGCAGATAGAACATTAAATGATCGACAGAAAACAAGCCAAGAAAAGAGACACAAGATGTGGCGGCTAGCCAGGGACAAACCCCAATATGGGGAAACCCTTTGATCAAATATTCCTTTATCTTCAATAATTCAATAGAGAGAAATAGTACATAAATTTGATTTACATTAGCAGTAGCAAACCCTAGATCAGCGGAATCAGTGGCATCAGTCAATATCTGTCAGATCATCTAGATCAACGGCATCAACGACATCAGCATCATCGGCATCACTGGCATCACCGGCATCAGCATCATCGGCATCACCGGCATCATCGGCATCACCGACATCACCAACATCATCAGCATCACTAGCATCATCGGCATCATCGTCATCATTGGCATCACCGGCTTCAGCATCATCGGCATCACCGGAATCATTGGCATCATCGGCATCACCGGCATCATCGACATCGTCAGCATCACCGTCATCACCGGCATCATCGGCATCACCATCATCACCGGCATCGTCAGCATCAACATCATCGGCATCACCGGCATCATCGGCATCACTGGCATCACCGGCATCAGCATCATCGACATCACTGGAATCATCGGCATCACCGGCATCATCGGCATCACCAGCATCATCGGCAGCAGAAGCATCTTTCCTTCCACACATGTGAGAGAAGAGTCCCTTTTTGCGCAGTAGTAGAAGAGCCTCTTTTCTGTCTAGGGGAGAGAGAGAGATGTGATGAGATGTGTGTGTCCAAATGAGGAAAAGACCTCCTGTATTTATACACAACTGTTGATGATTGAATAGATGCGACTACTGGGCTTCTGAGCCTACATGAGTTGCTGGTCGGCTTGATAATTATTCCATAATCAAAATAAATTCATATCTCCATAAATACTTATCGGAATCAGATGATCTTTAGAGCAATCCTACGCCTCTCGATGAGAGGAATCTAATAAAAATATTATCAGCCATGAATAAGATGACCCACATGGAGTTTGGTCCTAGTTGCCAATTTTAACAGTCTCTCTCAACTAGGGAGAATTCCATCTGCAATTCATCTGTCGATCGCTACTATTCATCCATCAAATGCACTACCCTATACAGCTTGACCCCTGCTCTACTCTACTTTATCCTGCCTTCTCTACTTTGTTCTGTTCTACGGTGTTCTGATCTGCTCTGTTCTGTTCTGCTCTACTTTGTCTGAATTATGAAGAAGAAGAAATGATCGAGGATGTATCATACTGACTCAAAGTCAGTCTCAGAGTGTGTACCACTGGTCCCAGACCAGTCTCAACCGACCCGAAGTCAGCGTCATAGTGGGTACAACTCCTACAACTGGTCCCAGACCAGTATCATCCTCCACTGACTCAAAGTCAGTCTCAAAGTGCATACCACTAGTCCCAAACCAATCTCAACCGACCTGAAGTCAACATCATAGTAGTAACCACTCCTACTACTGGTCCTAGACCAGTCCTCCACTGACCCGAAGTCAGTCTCAAAGTATGTACCACTGGTACCAAACCAGTCTCAACTGACCCGAAGTCAGCGTCATAGTGGGTACAACTCCTACAACTGGTCCCAGACCAATATCATCCTCCACTGACTCAAATTCAGTCTCAGAGTGCGTACCACTGGTCCCAGACCAGTCTCAACCGGCCCGAAGTCAGTGTCATAGTGGGTACAACTCCTACAACTAGTCCCAGACCAGTATCATCCTCCACTAACTCAAAGTCAGTCTCAAAGTGCGTATCACTGGTCCCAGACCAGTCTCAACCAACCCAAAGTCAGCGTCATAGTAGGTACCACTCCTACTACTGGTCCTAGACCAGTCCTCCACTGACCTGAAGTCAGTCTCAGAGTATGTAGCACTGGTCCCAGACCAGTCTCAACTGACCCGAAGTCAGCATCATAGTGGGTACAACTCCTACCACTGGTACCAGACCAGTATCATTGATCCCAGATCAATGAAGGTCATCCTAGCATAGGGAGTACGGTAGATACAACGATGCATCCATTGGTACTACTATGGTCCCTATCCTCATTTCCCTGCTCATTTATCAGATGAGAGGTACTTCCCATGAGTCCCAGACTGCATGGGTAGGATGCCTCGACAGGAAAACTAATCATCCTATCCACAGGAGAGTGAATCATCCTATCCCACAACAGAGCGAATCATCTTGTCCACAAAAGAGCGAATCATCCTGTCCACAGGAGAGTGAATCATCCTGTCCCACAAGAGAGCGAATCATCTTGTCCACAGGAGAGCGAATCATCCTGTCCATAGGAGAGCGAATCATTCTATCCAGTGGATGCCACGGAGAACTAATCATCCTGGCCCACAGGAGAGCGAATCATCTTGTTCCACAATCGCCATGGAGAACACATCATCCAGATCTCACAGGAGAACTAATCATCCTACTACACAATCGTCATAGAGAACACATCATCCAGACCTCACAGGAGAACTAATCATCCTGCTACACAATCGTCATGGAGAACACATCATTCAGACTTCACAGGAGAACTAATCATCTTGCTACATAGTCTCCATGGGGTTTCATAGGGAAAGTTTTGATTCTTTTACCCTGTACACGTACACCACCAGGGGATGGTGAGTCACCCTGTGGTCATATGTCACTCCAAGAAGTACCTCCCCAGAGCTCCAAGAGCTCCATACATCATACAGGACCCTCATCAGAGGGTTTCTGAACGACACCAAGTCGTTCTCAGAAAGTCAAAAAATTTGACCTTTCTTAGGGGCTTCGTCAGAATGTCGGCGACTTGTTCATCTGTACCAATATGTTGGAGCCTTATAGCTCCCTGCTACACCATATCTCGAATATAGTGGTACCTGATATCGATATGCTTGGAGCGATCATGAAATACAGGATTCTTTGATAAACAAATCCCACTCTAGTTATTACACAGGATCACAGTGGTATCCAATGTAAATCCAAACAGCTCACTGAAGAGATTTTGTAACCAGACTGCCTCACAGGAGGCCATGCTAGCAGTAATGTGTTCTGCCTTGGCGGTGCTCAGAGCCACTGACTTCTGCTTCTGGCTCATCTAGGATATCGAGGCAGATTCTAAAGAGAACTAGCACTAAGAAGTGCTCTCCACATTGCCTGTTCACTCAACATTCGAATAATCATGCAGTTTCATATTTCCAGTAGTGTATCTCAATCCATGAGAGATTGTGCCCCGAAGACATCTCAGAAGATTCTTGGCATCAATCCAGTGAGGCTCAACCAAATATGAGCTCACCATGCTCACTGTAAAACATATGTCTGGACGGAGGTTCACTAAGAACATCAACGCGAATGAGTTTATGAAATTCAGAGGCATTTCCCAAATCTGGTCCGACATCACTACCATATAACTTCTGAAAGTTAAGATCCTCGAGGTAGTCACAGGCTTGCAGTCCACCATACCGAATCTTTCCAATATCTTCACCACATATTTTCCTTGAGATAGGAAAATTTCCCTTGGCTTCTGCCAGACTTCAAGTCCTAGGAGATAGTGCATCAGTCCTAGGTCCTTCATTTCAAATTCAGAAGCCAACTCCCTCTTCCTTTTATGAATGAGAGGGTCTATACTTGTTAGAAAGAGGTCATCCACATATAGCACCAGTTTGAGAGGTTTGTCATCTTCAACCTTAGAGTAAAGGTTAGGATCGACTTCACTCCTAGTGAATCCTAGCTTCATCAAGTAGTTAACAATCCTCTCACACTATGCTTGGGGTGCTTGCTTCAGCCCATAGAGAGCCTTCTTCAACCTGCATACATGAGATTTTCGATCATAAATCTCAAATTCTTCGGGTTGCTCCACATAGAACTCTTCTTTGATCGAACCATGCAAGAATGCAGTATTGACATCCATCTGATGTAGGTTCCATCCTTGTGAAGCCGCAAGGGCTATGATCGAGCGAATGGTGGTATATCTGGCAACTGGTACAAATATCTTGTCATACTCTTTTTCTTTCGGTTCCCTGGTGTTAGCTTCTCGAGAGCTCCTCGCTGTAGGAAGATTGTTCACCTGGCTAAGTGCCATATCTTCGTCAAAGGTGACATCATGACTAATCAAGACTTCCTTTTGATTGGCTACATAGATTCTATAGCCTTTCACTATAGCCCACAAAGATTCCTTTCGGTGAATATTTCTTCAGGAGTCTTGGAACCCAATGCTTGATGAGGGCATCAGTTTTGTACATATACGACGGTGTTGCAGCTTCGTCCCATAGAAACTTCGGAAGTATTTGATCATGGAGCATGGCACGAACAACTTCCACAATTGTACAATTCTTCCTTTCCACCACACCATTATGTTCAGGTGTATATGGTGTAGTAGTCTCCCTCTTAATGCCAACCTCTTTACAAAAGTCATGAAACTCTTTAGATTCATATTCAATCCCATTATCAATCCTTAAGATCTTGATCTTCTTTTCGGTTTGATTCTCGGTCAAGGCTTTGAAGTGTTGAAACTAAGAGAGCACTTCATCTTTCTTTTTCAAGAAGTATATCCAAGTCTTTCGAGAATAGTCATCTGTAAAAGTAAGGTAATATGAATATCCTCCCAAGGAGTTCACAGGCATTATATCAGATATGTCTGAGTGAACCAACTGTAATATATTGAAGGTCTTGCTTTGGCTTGAGGGGAATGGTCCCCTTTTGAGCTTTCCTTCGGCACATCTTGGACATACACCTTCTTTCTCTACTCGAAATTCAGGCATCCCTGCCACCCTTTGTCTTACATCGGGTAGAGCTTTATAATGAAGGTGGGCAAACCTCCAATGCCAAAGTTTAGACTGAAGAGTTGTGTCACATGACACCTAGCAAACTTCCATTGACCTTGCCATCGCTGAGGTCGCCTTGTAGCCTTTATCTATAAAGTCCCAGATGATCTTCTTTGTTTTGACTTCACCAGTTTTCCATTGTTCCTGGCAGCAACGGGTGCATTTGATGGAGACTCAACAATATTGCCTCTCACATGGTCCAACACTCCTTGATCTTCTAAGGTTAAATCGAGAGACATCTTCCATCCGTGATAGTTATACTTCTCACAGAGCTTGTCTTCGGTGGGGAAGAGTTTTGAGGACCCCATAGTTCTTTTAGTATAGCCTTGCCAATCTTCTCTTCAATGATTGCTCTAGCTCTTGCTTAGGCTCTGTCTTCACCTCAGCTCTGATACCATGTTAAGTTATGGTATGTTCTATGCTTAGAGTAGTTTACTTCTTTTTATTATTATTATCCACAGATTAATAATCACCTGTACAGTAAGTAAAGTGTAGATAGAACATTAAATGATCGACAGAAAACAAGCCAAGACAAGAGACACAAGATGTGGCGGCTAGCCAGGGACAAACCCCAATATGGGGAACCCTTTGATCAAATCTTCCTTTATCTTCAATAATTCAACAGAGAAAAATAGTACATAAATTTGATTTACATCAGCAGCAGCAAACCCTAGATCAGCGGCATCAGTGACATCAGTGACATCAGTCAATATTTGTCAGATCAGCGGCATCAACAGCATCAGCATCATCGACATCACCAACATCAGCATCACCGGCATCACTGGCATCACCGGCATCACTGGCATCACCAACATCACCGACATCATCGGCATCACTGCATCACTGGCATCATCAGCATCACCGACATCATCGACATCACCGGCATCAGCATCATCAACATCACCGGCATCACTAGCATCATCGGCATCATCGACATCACCGGTATCATCGGCATCATTAGCATCACTGTCATCACCGGCATCATCAGCATCATCGGCATCACCATCATCACCATCATCACTGGCATCATTGGCATCACCGACATCAGCGGCATCATCGGCGTCACCAGCATCAGCATCATCGGCATCAACAGCATCATCAGCATCATCGGCATCACCGGAATCACTGGCATCAGCATCATCGGCATCACCAGCATCATCGGTATCATCAACATCATTGGCATCACCGGCATCATCGGCATCACCGACATTGGCATCGTCCTTCCTTCCACACATATGAGAGAAGAGTCCCTTTCTACGCAGTAGGAGAAGAGCCTCTTTTCTACGCAAGAGAGAGAGAGAGAGAGAGAGAGAGAGACACTACAACAAAACTAGCGATTTGCGCCAGATTTTAGTGCATTTTTTTTGTAATTGTGATGAGCAACCTGGCGCTAAATCTGGCTCTATTGTACAATTTTTAAAGCATCTTTTTTTGCACCTGATTTTGCATCCTTTTTCACGCTAGATTTTGCATCATTTTTTACACCAAACTATGCATCATTTTTTGCGTCAAATTTTGAACCAAGATTTGCATCTTATTTTATGACAGGTTTTGCTTCTAGTTTTGTGTCATTTTTTGCATCTATTTTTCATTCTCTTTTGCTTCCTATTTTGTGTCATTCTTTGCTTCCATTTTTGCACCATCATTTGCATCAAGTTTACACTGTATTTTGAATCCAATTTAACGTCTTTTTATGCGTCCATTTTGTGTCAGTTTTTGCATCTAGTCTTACGCCAGGTTTTGTATCTAGTCTTACACTAGTTTTTGCTTCTATTTTTGCACCAGCTTTGGTGCCTATCTTTGCACCATGTGTTGAATTTGATTTAGCACCAAATTTTGCATCCATTTTTGTGCCCATTTTTGCATCTTTTTTTGGACCATTTTTTACATCCACATTTACGTTTGATTTGTCTCCATTTTTCCCATCTCATTTTGCACCATATTTTGCGTCATTTGTTTCATCCAATTTTGCATCATTTTTAACACCATCTCTTGCATCTAATGTTACATCATTTTGAGCATCCAAATTTGCATTTATATTTGCATCTTATGTTGAGTCATGTGTTGTGTCCACCTTTGCATCTTATTTTGTGTCTAATGGTACATTCAATTTAGAGCCATTTTTTACGTCTACTTTTGTATTTGTTTTTGCACCAAGTTTTGCATCCAATTTTAAGCTATTTTATGCCCCTTTTTGCACCATTTTTTTGTGTCTACTTGTGTCCAATGTTGCACCATTATTTACACCGACTTTTTCATCCAATTTTGCATTTTTTTGGTGTCTAGTTTTACATCGTTTTCACCATCCAAATTTGCATCTTTTTTTGCCTCATTTTGTGTCCACATTTGCATATAATTTTGTGTTTGAGTTCGAGCCAAAATTTGCATGTGATTAGGAATCATTTTTTACATCCAATATGGCATCCTTGGTTTCACCTTTTTTCAGCCCCATTTTGCATCTTGTTTTATGTCTTCTCTTACATCTTTTTTTTTCCTTTTTTGCACCCAAGTTTGCATCCCAAATTTACACCATTATTTGCATCATCATTTGGCATATTAATTTGTAACGTTTTTTGCTTCTTTTTAACGCTCAACTTTGCATCTTATTTTACATCTAGTTGTTGTCTTTTTTTGCATCTTATTTTACATCTAGTTGTTGTCTTTTTTTGCATCTAATTTGGTTCCCATTTATGTGTCCTTGTTTTTGCCCAATTTGATATCCTTTTGTATGCCATGTTTTGTTCCCTTCTTTGTGTCAACTATTGCACAATTTTTCACTTCTAATTTAAAACACTTTGTATGTCAATTGTTTGCATTTTGTATTAATTCCTAGTTTAACATCCAATTTTACTTTCAATTTTGCATCCATGGTTACATCCGCATTTGACTTCTTATATAGAGTATATTTTTCTTTACATATATGACCCCCTTTATAGATTCATAGTGAAATATATGATAGTTTCTAAATATCATTAAAGCAGATATCACAATTCAAAATCATTTGTAAAGAAATTTAAGAGAAATTGACAACATCCATCCAAAAAAATAACAATGTGTCATTAACAATTTTCAAAACATGTATAAAATAGCAACATAATACTAATAAAATCAGTATTATTTTTAATCAAAACAAGTAAAATTCAAATATGATTAACAAATCAAAATATTTCATGAATATCGTTATTCTACGATAAATTAACAACATACATAAATCAAACTCATCGTATGATTACAAAATCAAAATGTCTCATTGATATAGGGTAAATTCACAACACCCATCTAAACATAACAATGTCATTCTACACAATAATTTTTTCATAAAAACAATGCATGTGCATGCCTAGCTACCACCACCAAGATCATCCTCATGATCATCTTGACCGTCCTCATTACTCTGATCCACATCATCACCAACACCGCAACTATCATCATCATCTCCTCCTTCACCACCATCATCCTCATCCTCATCCTCATCATCTCCTGATATATGTTGAACATAATTTGGATCATCGTCTTGGCAATCATTACCTATAACATTCTGACAAAAAAAATCAATATTACATGTTAGTATTAATTACATAACACAACGCATGTTTTTGTTATACAATGTTAACCATAAAATGAGGTAAGATATAATATCTAATAGTACTAAAAAATAAAATGAAAATATGGTTTAAAAGTATATTGGAAATCCAACTAAGATTACATACCATAGAGTCCATCCAAACAACAAATTCAACCCATCTCTTTTGCTGCAACACCTCCTTTTCCAAATGATTTGGAGGTCTTCCATATTTTAGTTCCTATCAATCAGTAAATAGGGAGAAATTAGATAACAATGACTTTCTTCTAGTACAAAATTTATTAAAAAAATATCACATGTTTAATATACTTACAAAGGTTGTTATCAGTGCTTTTAAACCTTTCTGGCCACTACGATGAGTGACTTTTGTCTTGGTTAACCTCGCCTTGGATGCCTTGTCCTTAAACATAAACCAATTCAATTTATTTTCACACAAATACATGTCTAATATACTTATAAGTATTAATACATTCTAAATAATGTTTAATGAAAAATTCAATACCTGAATGCTCTCATTGTCGGCTTTTCTTTGTGCATCCAACTTCTCATATGATTTTACAAGTTCTTTCCATACTTTAAAAGGTATGTCAATAGGTCTTTGTTTCAGTCTTTGATCTTGAGGCATTTTTTTAATTTTTCTTGTTTGGTTAAAAATTTTGGTTAAAAAAAACCGAACAAGTAATTCACATCAATGGCATGGGGACTCTATGGATATGTGTAAAAAAATGGCTATAAAGAAAACATCCAAAAAACATATGAGCTCTCCCTTTGATGGTCACTTGGGGCATATGGCTGGAAAGGAACAACTCCATTTTCGAAAATCAAGGACAATCCTTTCTCAAAGTCCTTCCTAATATTTGCTCCAAATGTCTTAAAATGAAAAACAAAATTCAAACGTCATCCTTAAACATCTCCCTTAAATATAACGTTGGACCATAAATTCTTCATTTTTATTGTTATCGGCTCTGGAATGATTTTTCTATATGCAATTATATAATGAAATATGTGTGCACTAATGAAAAAACATTGAGTTTCATTTTTCATAATCACAAACAATGAAAAAAGAATCACACGTAACTAGCATCATTTTGGAAATTTTATATTTATTAAAAATCTTTAACATGTTTTCCTCCCATATCTCATAAAAAGGTGTGAATTTTTTTATATACTCTCCAATAAGCACTACAACAAAACCAGCAATTTGGAGGTTTTACACTAAGCTTTTCAACATCGAGCTTACTAGGGCTTGCACCACCGAGGTTATTAGTAAGAATCTCATGAGGTTTGCATAGCCATGATTATTAGAATAAAAATAGTAGGATTTGCACTAAAAAACAGTTCATAGAGCTTTCCTGCTGGGGAGAAAATCACAAGTTCAACTTCTGCAGTGCAGAGCACCGAGAGCTCGTAAGCTTTCTTCAGCAATCCACCTACGTTTGGAAAATGTAGCCTGCCTGCTGGCGATGTTCTCAATCCTCTTCATCTGCATCTTTCCCCTCACTATTCTTGTATGTCCTCTTTCGTTTTTCCCTCCAAACAAACCCTCTCAAATTGAGAAAGCAGAACAACTCACTCAATGAGAATCCGAATCCAATTATCACTTCTAACAATAACCCAATACGATACCAGAAGTGATTACAAAAAACCTCATTGACTCTTCATTTGTTTGGAAAAGAGCCAAACATATACTTCTGACGAGGGTTTCCATCTCAAGTCTGGCTCGCAGGACGTCGCTTAGTCAATTGCGAGAAAAGTTTTCCACCTGCCTGTCACATACGGTTTGTCACACTATATATTAAAATAAGGTTGATCATACTAACAATAAGGTTGTATAGTTTAAAAGGAGGGCTCTCCTAACTGCATTTGGTTGGTTTATAGAAAAGATTGCTGGAATGTGTAATGTGAATGCTCTGCTAACTGTTTTTTAAGCATTTGGAAGTATTAAAACCCCCTAGGATAATTAATGTAAGACCTGTTAATTAATGTGTAAAGATGGCTATTGTCCTTGGGCTACCTTAGCTGTTCGTGTTTAGTGATCTGTGGTATTATGACTCCTCAAGTCACTATTAAACCATGAGAACCATGCCCAGGCAGACTAGTGTGACATTGTGGATGAGAACCAAAACTAGACTCCTATAACCTCCTTTTTCATCCTTTAAATTGCAGAATTAACTGACTGTTCTAGTAATCGTTCTTGAGCACCTGAAGATGTGCACCCTAAATAATAAGAATAATACCCTGTAACATATGAATAGTCCATCCTGTGCATGTAGGATATGCACATGAGGTCCAATAAAATCACTAACCAGAATACCAGGTGTTATTAAAGCCTCTACAGGTTGATATATATGAATGTTACAGTGTGCAGGAGTATGATTCAATTCCATACGAAAATACAAAACATCTGATAGGATTTCCTTATACCTCATAGGCAAACAACCATTTTCCCTTCTATAGATGAGCAGAATAAGTGCTTGGTTCTCTACACTAAATAAAGACAAAGTATAGTACTTATTGCTGACAAAATAGGATTTAAATCGCGGTTCAATTGCTTGACATTCAGCTGGTCACAAAATTGTAGAGTGCATAATCATAAGTGATGTTGCGAGCCTCATTGTTCAAAGTCTAAGGGTCTTGCGAGCCATAATCACAGCCATGTATGGCATATCTTGTGATTATGGCATTTTATGAGGTCAATTCTTGTGAAGACATTTCAGTTTATAATAAATTTTGAACCTCAACAGAGTTTTGGCAAGACCTGGCTGAGCTAGGACATCAACAACACAACTGATATGAATGACATAATCTAGCCTCAAGAGGGAGCCTCTTTTGTTTCATCACTCTAACAATCTATGAAGTGGTGGAAAGCATAACAACTTCCCCTTGAATATGACACCTAAACTGAGTACAAATCCTAAATGATGCAGCCCTTGGTGCACGTCTCTCAAAGTATCGATATTTCAAATGTTGAAAGCTCTTGTGCCCATTTGATATGCATTCGATTGCAGTTCCCCTGAAGAAAGAATCTTATAAAGGTGAGGCCATGACCAATATGTTAGCCATATCCATTGGAGTTGCCATTGCTTGACAAGTTTAGTGTGATCAGTCCCACCATGATTCACATGGGCTTCTACTCAACACTGGCTGTTGCTATTGTAAGAGTCTTCAAGCTCGTTGAACCCATAGTATTGATAAGTGTATTCTTTGGGTCTCTGGTTTTCAAATTCTGCCTATGTTTTCCTCTCAGTATCATTATTTCAAATGCTGAAAGCTCTAATTCCCATTGCTGTGTATTTGATTGTGGTTTCCCTGAAGAAAGAAGCTTATAAAGGTGGGCCCGAGGCCAATATGTTGGCCATATCCATTGGAGTTACTATTTCAGCATATGGGGAGGCCAAGATGAATGCATGGGAGGTGATTCTCCAGTTAAGTGCAGTTGCATGTGAGACTACCCAATTGGTTCTCATACAAATTCCACGAACATCAAAAGGGATTAAGTTGAATCCCATCACATATTTGTTGCTCCTTGTTGCCTTGTTTTTCTCAGCACCCCCTGGGCCTTAGTAGAATACCCATTTCTGATAATCAGGGTCTCTTCCTTTGATTTGGATTACATGACATTTCTGCTTGTGCCTTGGCTCTTAATCTTGCAGTGTTTTTTCTGATAGGAAAGACTTCAGCCTTGACTATGAATGTTGCTGGTCTTGTCAAGGACTGGCTGCTCATAACATAATCTTTGTCTGTAATAAATGAAAAGGTTACAGTCATAAACTTGAGTGGGTGTGGACTGGCTTTTCTGGCTGTCTGTTACTATAACCATTTGAAACTTCAAGCTCTCAAGTCCAATGAAAACCAACCAAAGTACCTCAGCAATGCAGCTGATGCCAATGATGAAGGAGAAGGTTTGATAATGACGAGTGGGAGATTCTCAATCAGAGATTCAGAACCAGTAGAGAAAAATCAAACTCAAGCTTCAGGATTAGGTATTTAGATCATTAATATTGTCTTGTGCTAGAGATTACTGTTCTTGGATTGGCTCCTCTATGCCCAGATCTATTTGCAGGGAATAGGCCAGTCATTCACAGTGAAGAAGATAATGACAAGATTAGTGTATAATGATGGACAGGATGGTGCCATGGTGCCAACCTACATCTCAAGTAAGGAGACATCTGTTCATCAATTTGTCAAGAAGCATGGCCTACAATTCAATTGCTCTAAGCCTATCACTTCTTCCACCTGTCAAATAAATTGTTTCCTGTTTGTTTAGTTGACTATGGTTCTAATAAATATACTATTGTTTGATGTAAAAAGACAAAACAAAACAAAAAATATGGAAAGTTGTGACCCCATTTTCTAACTACAAATTGAAATCGGATTACCATAGTGACCACCTCTGCTTATTGGAATCAAAAAGGGGGTGGGTTATGCACAATCCTCCGTGTCATTTGCTATTACCAGAGATAATTAAAGCCACCCTAAACTCAAGTCTTAACTATGTTGATAGGGTGTTTGGGGAGGGGGATCCCTTACCAACCCACTATAATCTGCGCAAAAGCATCCTAAGAACATATGCAAAATCAACCCTTCAATGAAATGATCCAAGAATATAGGTACTCAAACATTGATTTTATCAAAGAAAAATACAAGACAGAAAGAAAAGATCATAACAAGGATTGGAAGAGTCTAAGAACAGTGCTCACTGTCTACAGAGCCAAGACGAATGCAGAAGAGTTCTTCCTTCAGTTCCCCATCTGAGAAATCAGTTGCATGCCAGACCCAAGTTTTATCACTACCTGCTTGCTCCTGAAGTGACATTGGGGAATGAACTGCAAGGCAAAAAAAAAAAAAAAACAATATAATCCAGATAATAAGGATCAACACAAATTCTCGGCACAGAAAGCCTCTTAAAACTTGGAAGTAAGATAAGCTATTACAATCTCAGGGGGGAAATTACACAAAAAAAAAACAAACAAATTTACATACTTAAATGGTTTGCACATATTTTCAATGTCTTGGATTGCCTCATGACCAACCGAACCTTTGTAGTATCCTTGTGCTTAAGAAACTTTACTGTTCCTACACCACACTCCTTCCATTGATTCCCATCCTTGTCAAACTTGTACAGCTTCGCCTTCCTGCAGGGTCAAACATATAAAAAAGAATGGGAATATTAATAAACAATGAAACTGCATTAGGATCATTTTAAGAACCCATGGCATCCATTAGAAGTAACGTCCGCAATATCCCACCATATCAAATGCATTCAAAGATAGATTACCAACGACCTATTAAAAACACAGGAGATATTCCTTAACATTACCGAAAAGGATCCCACAAAAAAGCTAAATAATAACATCAAACATGTAAGAATACAAATCATCAACTATTTAATAACAAAAGAATGATCATCCCATACATCCCCATAAAGTACAGAAATGATCAACAGCCTATTCAAAACATCATAGAAAGTCAACAAAAACAGTTGACAGAAGACCAAAACAGACATATGCCTGAATCATACCACCTCACAACATAAAAATACAAATCACCCTAATGCCAATAACCAAAAGACAGATTATCAAATAGGCCCAATTCAGTATTCAATGGCTAATCCAAAAACCAAAAAATATGAAACCCCGTATGCTTAACAATAACAAATGACCATCACACCCCCCACTAAACTAGAATAACAGAGAAACCATCATAGATTCTTCAAAGACATTGAAAAAAGGATGGCCTATAGTTCAACAAAATATAAAAAGACTTGTCAAAATACAAAACCCCCAATGATAACAAATAAACCATCAAATGCATCCCCGAAAAAATCTTCATCGGCAGCCTATCAACATAGGAAAATAATTATTACAGACCATAATGAGATCAAAAAATGTTGATCAAAATATCAATGGGACATCAAAACAACAAGAAACTCACAAAATACACAGAAAAGCAAAACCCTAATTACCCGATAAAACAAACCATAGCCCGCCAAAATAGAGTCAAAATTTTCCATTGAAAGCTCAGAATAACTGAACCAGAAATAACCCTTGTGAAATTTGCTGCTTAAAACATTGTTTTGAGCACGACCTCTTTCTTCAGATTTATTTTAGATAATACGGTAGCTTATTTAATGAAATATTTCTAGAAAGTTGAAATATGGAAAATTTTTCCAATCAAGAACTCTAAATAATTTCATTAGGACAAGACGTAGAGGATTCATGACGGCGACAAGAAAATAATGGCGCTTTGCAATTTTAGCACTCTCTTGCAGAAAAATACTTTTTCTGAAATCGTTTTGACCACGAAGAAACGCAGATGAACTGTTGGAAGTCGTGCAGAGAGAGATCTGGTGGCTCGTGGATCGATTCTGGGGCAATGTTTATGCGATTGCAAACCATGATTGTTCATATGCGAGCTACTAAGCTCGTTGAGAGGGATATGCGCAATGGCGCCAAACTACCAAGAGGATTTGAATTTAAAGGCGGGATAGAATATCTACCGTCCGATCATGTCATCGACGGCCATATATTTGTGTTTCAGTAAACCAGATTTTCAAAGAATTTGAAATATTATACATTTTATAGAATTTGAAATATTATACATTCTATTATTTAAGCTGAATAATAGTTTTACTTTGGAAAAATAATTGGGCACATCAAATAAAATATTGATGCGACGGACATAGAACTCCGAAACAATAATGCACCCTTCTCTTACTCCAAAACAATAATTCACCCTTCTCTAGCTGATGTGTCAATGCTTTCTTTGAAGTGGAACTTAAAGAATTAAGTAATTATTCATTATTAAATTGGGATTTTATATAAATTAATTGATTATTTATTAATGTTAATTTCATTTTATAATTTCATAGTAATTTTTAATAGATTTTTGTTAAAGATAATTATTTGAGCTATTATTGTATCAAGATTTTTGTTGTGCCTTTTATTATTATATTTTAATCCACTTTAAACATGCTCAAAATATGTTTTCATCTTCATTTGTGGAGATTATCTACTTGCATATTCAAAAAGTTTTGATTTAGTTTTTGCCTTGAAAAATGATTATTGTGATTGTAATGGTGAGAAATTATTCTATAAACAGTGTTAAGTGTTATTTAGAATAAATGAGAAATTCTTTTTGAATATATAAGACTAATCTTTGAGAGAATAGATATATATTCCCTAATTATCACATAAACAAGGGGTTAATCTTGCATTTAGTGCTTTATCTCTGTAGAGTTTCGCTAAAAAAAGGGAATACCTCCTCCTGCGTGACTTCGATTGTCCCTCCCTCTTACAGGATTGCAAAGCATTAAGAGTTGAATCTTCTTTATTTTAAAGATGTAGTCTTGTCGAATATACCAAAAACATAGTAGGATTCTTTCATTATTGACAAAATCAAGCACATGTGCAAGGGAAGTATTCATCTATGGATGGTTAACAAGTTCACTAATAACTACAAGCAAACGCTTCAAACTATGTATTTAATGATCTCTAGTCATCATCTAAAGAGTTCAAGAATCAAATTAATTCCAACCTAAGTTCTAAGTATATGGTAAATCTCTACTCTAGAGGTTCTATTATTGTAAAATTTCACAACTATGGAAGTTGTGGCAAGGTCTCAAAGGAGGGACTTTCTTTTTGGGGCAAAACTAACCTTTTTTCAAAAGATAGTTTCTATAATTGAATCCATCTTCAATATCCATTTCTTCAACCCCACTCTGCCGGATTTGAATATTGAATCCCCCTACTTATTTTGGGATGAGATGATCTTTCAAAAGCCAACTAGGAATCTTACCCATACTAGAGTAGTCATCGGCAACATAGTGAGAGGATTGAAGTTGGGAAACCATGGCTTCACTAGAAGACCAACTCATCCCCAAAACCATGGACCTTGGTCAAGGATTTTTTTCTTATCCTCAAGACATTTGAAGATCACCACAAAAAAACATGGGTCTACATCCACCCAAACCAGCGTTCATCCAATCCTATCATAATCGAACAGAAAAACGCTACTTTTTCAATAGAAAATGGGGAATAAAAGTATCACCCAAGGATAATGACCATCGCATCAAGCGCTCAATCATAAGGTAGGAGCAATAATTTGACAATCACACGTCCTTGATTTCTGTTGATTTAACTCTGAACATTCACGTAATATTCTCTTGCTTGGCGAATTAAACACCGTTGCATGGAATGGACGAGGATTGAGCCGAACCCTGGATGAAGCCCACTTCATTCTCATCTAAACACAAAACTATATATACGTCAAAGCTATTACAATAGATTCTGATTGTTAACACCTCGAGGTTCTGTTTATATGTGGCTACCTTTTATGGTTACTATTGAATGTGTGATTGGCAATAGTAATTGCAACTTAGGGCTGCCAAATTTCCTTCGATTCCCTCACTACATCCTAACGTAAATAGTTGTTCAATGCCTTGGTTGTCTTTCAAAACTGGTAGGCAGCGTCTTCTTTGATATTTCTCGATGGTTTTAATTCCACTACAATCACAACTTTCATTTACATAAACTTCGTGTTTTCGCACGAGTGACGATTGTTCCAAGGTGAAATGTCACTTGGATGGTTTCAATGTTGTTGACCCATCATAACTAACTAACGGATATGCCTATTACAATTTTATACCACCCCATTATCAATATCAATTATGCATGGGAACCAATTAAAGCAACTTTTCACATTAATTTTATATGAGCATGAGAGCATGTGTTAACAAGTAGCCCATAAAGCCTCATTTTGAATGCCATAGTCACTTAGAAGGAATTCCTCTTGTAGTAGCATCCTCCCTACTAAACTTTGCTAGTGCTAACATTAGAACCACCATTACAACAAGATATCTTTCTAGTGTTGACAACACCATTATAGTAAGATACCTCAAGAGAGACAGAAAATTTAAAAAGTATGATAGTAATACGTATCTAGAAGATGGTATTGAAACTAGTAATTGTTCACGAATCCATAAGATTGTAAGGTCATTCTCATTATCATAATCATTGTCATCATCATCACCATCATCCTTGTCATTGTTATTGCCATCATTACATTATCATCATAATCACCAATCATGCCCTCATCATCATCATTATGGACATTGTTTGCAATTGTTCATAATTGTAGATGTTGTAAGAAATATCATCAACCCAAAAAATGTGATCAGTGCTAGAAAAGGGTTGTTTAGGACACATTGATATACGTAAGAGAAATAACAACTCTATTTTTGACAGATGATCGATGATGATCATCATCACCACCATTATCATCGTCATTGTCATTTTTATCATCCCCATCATCATCATTAATGTAATTTCTATCGACATTGTTGTAATCATGCATCATCATCATTCATACCATTATTGTTTTTGATGATGACCTAGACGAAAATGATGATCATGACACCAAAGATAATGCTTATGAGTATGACAATGACAACATCTAAAATTGGGAAGATTCGCCAACGTCATTAGCATCGTCATCATCATAATCATTGCCATCATCATCATTGTCATTGTAACCACTATCGTCTTTATCATCATAATCACAATTCATGTCATCGCCATCATCTTCATTTTCATCATTGTCAATATTATTGACATTGTCATCAATTGTTCATAATTGTCAATGCCATAAAGAATATCATCAATGCAGAAAATATGATGAGTGTTGGAAAAGGGATGCAAAAGCGAACATAGAAATGGGGGCAACAATAGAAGTAAAATTGGATGAAAAGTGGATACAACATAAGTAGATGCACAACAACATGAAAAACCTGACACAAAAGTGGATGCAAAAGTAGATGCAGTTGTCAATGAAAACTTGGATGCAAACATGAAGGCAAAAGTGGAAGCAAACATGGGTCCAATGGTAGGTGTAAAACTTGGCACAAATTGTGGTGAAACAAATGTGGATGCAACAATGGAAACAAAAGTATATGCAAAAATGGATGAAACAAAAGTGGATGCAATAGGGGATGCAAACGTGGAACCAAATGTGGTTGCAATGGTAGGCGCAAGATATGGTGCAACAAAAGTGGATGTAACAATAGACAAAAAATATGCAAAATAAGATGCAAAAATGGATGTAAAAGTGGAAGCAAACATTGATGCAACAGGCAAAACAAAATTGGATGCAAAAAATGGATATAATGTAAGTAGATGCAAAAGTAGATACAAAACGAGATGCAAAACCCAATGCATAAACCTGACACAAAAGTGGATGCAAAAATAGATGCAATATTTGATGCAAAAGAGGATGTGAACATGGATGCAAAATTGGAAGCAAACATGGATACAACAGTGAGTGCAAAACATGGTGCAAATTGTGGCATAACAAAAGTGGATGTAATGATAGATGCAAAAAAAGAATCAAAGTATGATGCAAATGAAGATGTAAAAAGGGATGCAAAAAATGAAATTTAAAATGGGTGCAACAGTGGATGCAAAATTGTGTGCAAAAGTGGATGCAATAGAAGTCGATGCAAAAGTCGATGCAAAACGAGACACAAAACCCGATGCAAATCCCGGTACAAAATTGGATACAAAAAGGGATGCAAAAATAGATGTAGTAGTTGATGAAAACCTAGACGCAAATGAGGATGCAAACGTGGATGCAAAATTATAATCAAAAGTGGGTGCAAAAGGAGGTACCAAACTAGGCGCTAATTGTGGCACAAAAATATTAGATGCAATAGTGGGTACAATAATAGATGCAAAAGAGGATGTAAATATGGATGCCAAACAAGAGGGCAAAGTGGATGCAACAAAAGTAGATGCAAAATTTTATGCAAAACTAGACACAAAACACGATGTAAAACTTGGCGCAAAAGGGATGCACAAATGGATGAAAAAATGGATGCAAAAAATGATTTAAAAAAGGATGCAAAAAAGGATGCGAAAGTCGATGCAAAAGTTGATGCAAGTGTAGGTGAAAAAAGTGGATGCAAATGAGGATGCAAAAGTATGTCAAACAAAATTAGGTGCCAAACTTGATGCAAAACCTGGAACAAAACCTGGTGTAAAGGATGACACAAAACTTGGCATAAAATTTGGTGCAAAACGTGATGCAAAACCTATTGCAATACCTAGTGCTAAACTTGGTGTAAGATTTGGTGCAAAACTTGATGCAAATTTTGTGTCATGTTTTGCACCATATTTGATAAATGGATGCAAATAGCACCAAAAATGGGCTCTAGATGCAAAAAAAGAAGTAAAAAGGGACGCTAATCGCTGGTTTTGTTGTAGTGAGATGTGATGAGATGTGTGTGTCCAAATGAGGAAAATACCTCCTGTATTTATAAACAATTGTTGATGATTGAATAGATGCGATTATTGGGCTTCTGAGCCTACATGAGTTGCTGGTCAGCTTGACAATTATTCCATAATCAAAATAAATTCATATCTCCATAAATACTTTTCGGAATCGGATGATCTTTAGAGAAATCCTACACCTCTCGACGAGAGGAATCTAATAAAAATATTATCAGCCATGAATAAGATGACCCACATGAAGTTTGGTCCTAGTTTCCAATTTTAACAAATATGGCATGAGGGTCATTTGGCGGAAAGAAAGAATTGGTTCAGCCCAATCTATGGTGGGGTGGAATGTGGAAGTCCCTAACTTGGTTGGTACTATGGATATGTTAATATGTGTTATTATTTAATGAAGAATGGTGGGGTGGAATGTGGAAGTCCCTAACTTGGTTGGTAATATGGATATGTTAATATATGTTATTCTTTAATGAAGAACAATGAGCACAAGTTTTGGTTTAATGTGCTGATTATGTGACTAGTTTGTGATGTCGTCATTACTGGTTAGGTGTATGTTGTAGAAATTAGGTTGTAGATTTGCAACTTCTCATATAGTTTTAATAAAAATCACAAAACACAAATCTACACTACTACTTTGCGGACATTAATTCACAATTTCAAACAAAATCTCAAACATGTAAGAAGAAATAACATACATGCAACAAGTGTTTTTATTTGGGGAAAGCAATTTTATAAAAACTTCAATGACTGCTTTCATTAATCAAATGGATAGTGTTATGCTCTTAACTTGCAAGACGATACCGAAATACCAAATATGCGAAGAAATATACCCATAATATAGAACAAGAGAAATAACAACAAGTATTTTGTTATTCAAAAAGCAAAGTTCACTTGCCTCTTCGAGGGGGCAACCTCCAATAGAGCTGAGCTCGATTACAAAATAAGACATGATTCTTCTCGTAGGGAGTCTCTATCCTTTATATAGGATTCATACATGCAATACCATGGGGAAATACCATGGTTCTTATTAATGCCATCTATCTAATACCATGGCCCATTTGCAACTAACTGTGGTCCCATCATTAAATGCGGGTTAACCACTTACAATTATTAATATGGGCTTTATTGACTCTTTACTTAACTATAACTATGACTCGATCCTATTACATAAATAAGGGGGTTAGGGTGGGACCCTAACAGATAGAGATGTATTACAAATCATTTACTCAACTGAGCTCACCCTGTAAGTGCACAACCTATCTCTATGCTCACTGATGGCCTCTGACCCAGACTTATTCAAATTTACCTCGACTTGAGCTCCTATTTCCTTGTTCTATTACTTAAGGAATTATCCCCTATTATTTAGGAAATTCACTCAACTGAATTATGAAATTCCTTTAGGATGATCATTTGACTACATGCAACACCTATACACTCAAGAATAGTCTACAATTGATGTTACACTACGTTGGAATCTCCACCTAAACTAGGTAACTCAAATTCTATGCATGCACTAGATATTTTGGGTTGATTGATCAATTAACTAGATGATCATTGAGTTTGACTGAATTCCCACTACTTAACTAAATTTCTGCAATTTCCTCCAAAAGTTGGAACTAGTTTCACTGAAAACAACCTTATATAAATGACCTTGATTGCTACATATTAGCAATCACACATGCATAACTAAACTTTAACTCCTCCAACTCAAATTTACTGAGTAAATTGGGTGACACAAGCCATGTCACACAAGTTTGTTGGCATTATGATGCATGTGTTGTACTTGATGGCAACCTACTTATAGAAGAACTACAGAAGAGATATCAGATGGGCCATAATACATGGGATGTAGAGCAGATTCATCAGGAAAGCCAAGCCATAAGCAAAGAGGCACAGATGGAGCAAGAGGAGCCAAGAGGAGCCAAGAGGAGACAAGAGGAACCATATATATGTATATGTCACATATATATTCCAAAGAAGAGGAGCATACACAGCTATCGGGAGCCTATCGGAGTAAGAAAGGCACTCTCATATGCAAGGAGGTCTTTGGAAGACACTACCAAGCCAGAAGAGCATATCGGGAGCTTATCGGGAGCCATTGGGAGCCATCGGGAGCAACAGATAGAATTATCGGGAGCGCAGACAGAGTCATCGGGAGCCATCGGGAGAACAGAAGCAGTTATCGGGAGCCATTGAGCCATTGGGAGCTTATCGGAGCAATAGAGGCACATTCTCATATATAAAGAGCTTATCGGGAGGAATCGGGCGTATAAAACCCTTGGATGCATGCTTAATCATTATCGGGAGTCATCAGGCCATATATGCATGCTTTATCTCTATCGGGAGTTGTTCGGGCAATTAAAACCCATATATACATGTATTAACACTATTGGGAGTTGTTGGGCGCCCAAATCCCATATATATGATAATCAAAGGCATTTCATATATTTCGTCATATATGCGCGTCGGGGGTTCCGCTATGTGACACCGCTGAAACCTCCGATTGCGATCGGACCCGATGGTGGCATTAAAACTTGGTCTATAACAATATCGCATCCGCAATGCATAAAGGGTCGCCCACCCCAATCCTCTGATTGCGATAAGAGGTGGTGGACCCGATGGAGGGATTAAAGGCATCATATATTAATATCGCATCCGCAGTAATCGCCCATTTTATAAAGGCTTCCCACATCTAATCGCCGATAGCAATGAAAGGAGCGGACCCGATATATTTATAAAGCAAGATTAATTGCCGTATCACATCCGATCCATTAGATCGGCCATCGACAATAGACGATGTTATTGTTATGGGTGCATTAAGTTTAAAGTCCGCCTTTTGTTGTTTGGATTTCCCGCTATTTTTATCACTTAAATCATTCCTTAAGAGATCCGTCAAAGCAAGCGAGCCCCAGGTTTTCGGATCCTCTGGTTTTGACTCATGGTTTTATCAAAAGTGTGACTATATAAGAAGAAAGGAGATCGTTTGGCAGTACATCCGTGAATGTTGAAGATCTTACGAAAGAATAGTTCTGAGACACTTGCGATCGGTTGGGGAGTGATGGTATGCTTGAAGCCTGAAAATCATCTATTCATAGGAGTGATACGGTACGCAGAGCAGGAGACTGTGCAGGCGCATATACCCGCATACCAGGAAGAAGCACAGGCACAGATGTTCACAGATGTTTTGGTGAAGTCGCGGTCCCCGGTCGAGATTTTTTTTATCTGCCTTTGACTAATCTGTAGAGTTCTGGGTGTGCAATATTATGTTTATCCGCTGTATTGAGTTCTAATATCAGCATGATTAGCCTCTGTATTGATGATTGACTAGATCGGGTGGATAACTATCATAATATACTTATATTGATCTGGTGATTGGGTGATTCAAAAGATTGATTGATTATGTGCTTTAATGATATTAAAGGGTCCAGTATGAAAATTGGATGAAACGTGGCCTTTCAGATTATGTATTGTGCTTCAGGTGTATCTAGTCTGAAAATGTATGAAACATGGTACCCGGAGGAAAGAAGATTGTAGGCTGGCACCTACGTAATAGTATCTTAGCTAGTACAAGAGCATTGTAGCAACTAGCAGCCTGCGTACTAGTAAATGGATCGGCTAGTACAAGACCTATGGGAGTTCTAGCTCTCTGCAGGTAGAAGCCTGCGTACTGGTATAAGACTGCACCAGTACAGAAATATTGTAAAAGGATTTTCTTACTAAGAAGAAGATTGAGATGACTTGCAGCAGGTGGTTTTCTCCCACAATGGGTTTCCACCTTATATCATGGTGTTCATGTGTGTGGCTTATGTGTGATGATCTGTTTTATTTTACTGCACCTGTTTACTGCTAATATGGTTGATAATGTTCTAATGCACTTATTAAGGATCAACTAACTGAATCATAAGAAGTTGTGGAAGTATCATATATGAATCTGAATATGGAAATGAAAAAGTTTTATTGATGTGATAATACTGAATCACCCCCCCCCCTCAGTATTATTTCCAACAATTGGTATCAGAGCAGGTCCTTTGGTAGAAGCTTGATTGCTTGAAGGAGATACGTGGAACTATGGGAAAGAAGCTTAAGAAGAAAGCACCTAAGAAGAAGAAGACATCTCAGAAGAACTATGACAGTGGGAGAATCGATTGGGGATTAGGTGTAAGAAGCTCTTCAGATTCATAATCATTTCAGAATGAAGATGAACTATCAGGTATGAATTTCTTCTAGTTTCCATCCATGTGAAGATGATGAAAGTGATAGTGAAGCAACTGAATTTGCTCTTATGGGTGAGCAAGAAAGATATCAAATTGAGGAAGAATTTAAAAGCTTGACTGAAAAAATCAAAGATCAAGAAGATCTACTGAACATAAAGAGTGGTGCCATCAAAGAAGTTGTTACCAGACTAAAGGCTCAACGTGAGGAAGGTAACAAGGTAAGGAAGCTATTCAAGGAAAAATATCAAAAGTTGCAGGATGAAGTGACATCATTAAGAAATGAAGTCAATGAGAGAGACACAATCATCAAGGAACTCAGAGAAAGAACCAGTTATTATGAAAAGCTTGAAGCTACGAACCTCTCGTTAAAGGAAGATCTTGAAGAGTCAAAGAAGAAGAATACAAATTTACTCCAAGCTATTGAAAAATAGGAAAACGAAGTCATCAGCTTAAAATCTCAGTTAGAATGTGCCATCCGAATTCGTCAAATGCAGTAGGATCTGAATGAAGAACAAGAAAAGGAGATACTCAATCTCAGACAACAAATGGAAGAAGGAAGAAAATTTGAAGAAATCTTCAAGAAGCAATATCTTGAAAAGGAGGAACAACTTCAGGATGAGGTAAATATCTTGAAAGGCAAATTAGAAGATAAGGATAAGCTTTTACGATTTCAAGATAGTACTAAGGTCTTGGATGATATTCTTAATAATCAAAGGTCTCCTGCTATCAAGGCTGGTCTTGGTTTTCATGAATCTATTAAAGGTGAATCTAGTTCACAAGGAGAAGCAAGGAACTCTAAAGAGAAATCTAAAATGATCAACAAGGAAATGAGAAATCAACCCCATCAACACTCAAGGAAAGAGATTCTTCGAAAAAAATCTTTTACTCCTAACTATGGAAGCAATAGTCGGCCGTTTACTCAGATGAATAATATCGAATGTTATAAATGTCATAATCTTGGACATGTTGCAGCTAGATGCAGAAGAAGAATGGGTCAAGATCATCACATTACAGGTACTTTAATGGATATTGCTTTGCTTGCAATATGTTTGGTCACAGAGCTGTTGATTGTTATAGAAGAAATATGAGACATGTAAGATGTTACACATGTAACAAGCTTGGACATACAGCTAAGAAATGCAGGAACAAAGTATGGGCACCACACCAAAAGGAGAAAACGTCATTGTCACGCTTGAAGATATGGAAGAAAAAGGAAGTACAGTCAGAGAGATGTGGCACAGATATAACAGACTCAGGGGGAGCTGAAAGTGTAAAACTTCAGTATCCTAAATCTCATATGCAAGTTTGATAAAGGGAATTCGTGTATATACGCGAATTAGTTGCTGCACAGTCGCGTATATGATTGTTTGAGGAAAGGCAGTAGGGACAGGTTCAAGAAAAGGATCAGTTATGATTCATTTTTTTGCTCTGGTTGTTAATGGTTGCATTCTGCTGATGATGTGTGGAAATAATTCGATGGTTAGAAGTGTTTTGTTTCTATCTTGATAATGATGATGTCTTGATACTTCTTGCTGATATGAATGATCAAATCAGACAGTAATCAAGATTGCACAGGTTTAGGGGGAGCATATGCCTTTAATATGGCATTGTTGGCATTATGGTTAATAGTCCTTGGTGATGAAGATTATATGGCCAGATAATATATCTTGCTATGATGATTCTTGGGGTTACATAGTTGATGATTCAGATCATATTAGTGGATTGACTCTTAGATGGTGTATATATGATGCTTACATGGCGTTCTTCATAAGGATAAGGAGAAGTACAAAGCCTGAAAACACATCTTCATTACTTGATGATGAGTCACTCATATGTTGTTGTCATCATATGCATAAAGATCATATATTAAAGTCGTGATGCAGGATACCTATTGTTCTTGGCACATATATGGATGAGGACATGATGATGATGAGTTCTTACCCATATGATAATAGGTTGTTTCGTACATATGTTGATTGATGCAGATATCTCCAATTGATGATACTTGGTTCATGTAGATCTGGATGGCTATGGTGTTTCTCACATAGAATGAGAAATTCTGTTGATGCGGACATACCTTGATGATTCATGTACTAATACAAGTTGCTGGTCTAGTTACTGTTGACAGATGCTATCATACAGTGTCGTTGCTGATGTTTATCATGATCTTATTTAGGTGTTTGGTCTATGTTATAAATGTCATGTATATCATTCGATGTAAAGGTCATATCAAGACTCATGATGTAATAGTGTGTCTCTATCTATTGTAGTCATTTGATGAGATCCCTTCAGGTCATGTAACGGCCTATGTTTGTTTCCCCACTATGCCTGGGATGAATGATGTTATTATCATAAGTAAACCTTTGATATATCACCATAGTGATGGGAGATAGATGTATGTATGAATCCTTGGTGATAAAAAGGTCATTCATGATAGAGTCATGTTCTTCTTGTAGAACATCTTTTTGTAGACCTTGCTTACAGTCAGAGGGAGCATGAACAAGCATATTCAGCAGAGCAGAGATTTCAGCAAGTTCTCAGAAAGAGCATGGTCAGATTGGTACACCATGGCACATACAAAGGGGGATTATGGACCGCCGAATGTATATCAAGAAAAGAGTATGTCTTGATCTGCCCTTTGCCCTTGATGTCAAAGGGGGAGAGTGATTTTGGTGTTGTTGCCGTCAAGTCCAAAGGGGGAGATTGTTGGCATTATGATGCATGTGTTGTACTTGATGGAAACCCACTCATAGAAGAACTACAGAAGAGATATCAGATGGGCCATAATACATGGGATGTAGAGCAGATTCATCAGGAAAGCCAAGCCATAAGCAAAGAGGCGCAGATGGAGCAAGAGGAGCCAAGAGGAGACAAGAGGAACCATATATATGTATATGTCACATATATATGCAAAAGAAGAGGAGCATACACAGCTATCAGGAGCCTATCGGAGTAAGAAAGGCACTCTCATATGCAAGGAGGTCTTTGGAAGACACTACCAATCCAGAAGAGCATATCAGGAGCTTATTGGGAGCCATCAGGAGCAACAGAAAGAATTATCAGGAGCGCAGATAGAGTCATTGGGAGCCATCGGGAGAACAAAAGCAGTTAACGGGAGCCATTGAGCCATTGGGAGCTTATCGGAGCAATAGAGGCACATTCTCATATATAAAGAGCTTATCAGGAGGAATCGGGCGTATAAAACCCTTGGATGCATGCTTAATCATTATCGGGAGTCATCAGGCCATATATGCATGCTTTATCTCTATCGGGAGTTGTTTGGGCAATTAAAACCCATATATACATGTATTAACACTATTGGGAGTTGTTGGGCGCCCAAATCCCATATATATGATAATCAAAGGCATTTCATATATTTCGGCATATATGTGCATCGCGGGTTCCGCTATGTGACACTGCTGAAACCTCTGATTGTGATCAGACCCGATGGTGGCATTAAAACTTGGTCTATAATAATATCGCATCCGCAATGCATAAAGGGTTGCCCACCCCAATCCTCTGATTGCGATAAGAGGTGGCGGACCCGATGGAGGGATTAAAGGCATCATATATTAATATCGCATCCGCAGTAATCGCCCATTTTATAAAGGATTCCCACATCTAATCGCCGATAACAATGAAAGGAGCGGACCTAATATATTTATAAAGCAAGATTAATTGCCGTATCGCATCCGATCCATCGGATCGGCCATCGGAAATAGACAATGTTATACAGCGATAAGGAGCGGACCCGATATATTATTGTTATGGGTGCATTAAGTTTAAAGTCCACCTTTTGTTCTTTGGATTTCCTGCTATTTTTATCACTTAAATCATTCCTTAAGAGATCCGTCAAAGCAAGCGAGCCCCAGGATTTCGGATCCTCTGGTTTCGACTCATGGTTTTATCAAAAGCGTTACTATATAAGAAGAAAGGAGATCGTTTGGCAGTACATCGGTGAATGTTGAAGATCTTACAAAAGAACAGTTTTGAGACACTTGCAATCGTTTGGGGAGTGATGGTATGCTTGAAGCCTAAAAATCATCTATTCGAAGGAGTGATACGGTACGCCGAGCAGGAGACTATGTAGGCGCATATACCCGCATACCAGGAAGAAGCACAGGCGCAAATGTTCATAGATGTTTTGGTGAAGTCGCGGTCCCTGGTCGAGATTTGTTTTATCTGCCTTTGAATAATCTGCAGAGTTCTGGGTGCACAATATTATGTTTATCCGCTGTATTGGGTTCTGATATCAGCATGATTAGCCTCTGTATTGATGATTGACTAGATCGGGTGGATAACTATCATAATATACTTATATTGATCTAGTGATTGGGTGATTCAAAAGATTGATTGATTATATGCTTTAATGATATTAAAGGGTCCAGTATGAAAATTGGATGAAACATGGCCTTTCAGATTATGTATTGTGCTTCAGGTGTATCCAGTCAGAAAATGTATGAAATGTGGTACCCGGAGGAAAGAAGACTGTAGGCTGGCGCCTACGTACTAGTATCTTAGCTAGTACAAGAGCATTGTAGCAGGTAGCAGCCTGCGTACTAGTAAATGGATCGGCTAGTACAAGATCTATGGGAGTTCTAGCTCTCTGCAGGTAGAAGCCTGCGTACTGGTATAAGACTGCACCAGTACAGAAATATTGTAAAAGGATTTTCTTACTAAGAAGAAGATTGAGATGACTTGCAGCAAGTGGTTTTCTCCCACATTGGGTTTCCACCTTATATCATGGTGTTCATGTGTGTGGCTTATGTGTGATGATCTGTTCTATTTTACTGCACCTGTTTACTATTAATATGGTTGATAATGTTCTAATGCACTCATTAAGGATCAATTAACTAAATCATAAGAAGTTGTGGAAGTAGCATATATGAATCTGAATATGGAAATGAAATAGTTTTATTGATGTGATAATACTGATTCACCCCCCCCCCCCCCCCTTCTCAGTATTATTTCCAACAAAGTTAACATTATCCAAATTGTCTTCTGATGTGGAAATTCGAAATTTCTTAATTTAATCAAGGCAAAATCAAATCAAGAATTTCTTGCTGCATTTTTCAACACTACCTCTCAGCAAGAAATGGATTATCAACCACCCCTATTATGCACATGTGGAACTGAAACTTCCCTATTTACAAGGTATTTGTAAAAATATTAGCATCTTGTTCCTCTGTTAGAATGTATTGCAACAACATTATCCGCCTCTACACACAATCTCGTAAATGGTGATACCGGATATCTATATACTTGGATCGATTGTGAAAAACAGGATTCTCAGAGAAATCAGTGCAACTATGATGATCACAATAGATCATAGTGGCATCCATCATCTAACCAAACAATCAAACAAGTATCTTTCTCATCCAGATCGCCTCACATGTTGCTTGAATGGCAGCCATGTATTCTACTTTTATCGAGCTAAGTGCCACAGATATTTGCTTCTTTCTATACTAAGAAAATGTTGCGGACCAAACACTGAAAATTCCACTTGATGTGCTCTTTCTATCTGATGGAATCCCTCCCAAATATCCATCTATGAAGCCACATGGATTCAATCCCTGTATCCATCTGTACTAGTCCAAATTGGGTAGCGCCTCTGAGCTACCGTAGAACATGTCGTGCATGTGATGTGTCGTGAATGTGGTGTTGTGTACATGTCATGCATGTGGTACTGTGTACATGTGGTATTGTGTACATGTTGTACTAATGGTTCAATGTACATGTGGCATTGTGTACACATTGTGCACGTAGTGCCATGTATATGTGATGTTGTGTACACATTGTGCAGATGGTGTGGTGTACATGTGGTAATGTGTACATGTTGTACATGTGGTACTATTTGCATGTCATACATGTTGCTTTGTGTACATGTGGTACTATGTATGTACATTATGTAGTTGTGGTATCGTGATATGTGTACTTGTTATGTTGTACTCATTATGTGTACTCTATGTAGTGCATATATTGTGTTGCATAATACATCGAGTATAGATGTATGTATTATGTTGTACACAAGGTGTAGGTGTATGTATTGTGTGGTGGTGTTCACTAGGTGTAGGCACATATATTATGTTGTGTTGTACACTGGGTGTAGGTGTATATGTTGCGTGTCAGGTGTAGATGCATGTATTGCATGGTGTTGTATGTCGTGTGTGGTTGTATGTGTGTGATGCACACTATGTGTATGTACACATGTTTGAGGAGAAAGCACTGGGTGTTTGTTGGGTGTGGCAAATGATCTAGTGTGCATACAAAATAAGGACAAAGGTAGAAGCTAAGGATTGATTAAAGGATAAGTATCAGTATTTTATTTAAGTTTTATTATGCATGATATTTATGATTATGGTATATGATTATTACATGTTATCTATGATTCTGGGTTATGATGGTTACATGTTATTTATGATTTTGATCTATGATAGTTGTGTTTTGATCTAACCTAATGTGATATGGTTATACATGATGATTTGGTCAAAGATGTTAGTTTGACTTGTTGTGACAGGAAATAAACAAGATTGCAAGTGTACCTTATTGACGAGCTACCAATGAGGTATGATTTGAATTTATTTCAATTTATTTTGAATGTAATGGAAATTATGTGCTTGGTACAAGAATGCATGAACATGCTCGGTTGGGTGGTTGAAATTGACTACAAGAAATTGCAACAACAAAAGGAATTGGAAAATGCAGTAGTGTGCTGGTAAAGTATTCAGAAGCAAGGCCATTGTGGAATACTAGTGCCCAATAGTGTCCATTGATTTCCATGAACATGCTATGACTGGTATGATGGTTGTAATGCAGGGATATGGCTTGGTTTTTGTATCTTCTGATGCGAGGAAGCCTTGCTAAGGGATGGATTTCTTGGGATGGGGTGTCATCGGAACTTGGAAGGTGAGTGATTGCACAGAAATTGGTGACTGAATTTCTCGAGGGAATGTGTAGCAGAGAAGGGAAGGCAGGGGATATATTGGTTTTGGTCATTAGCATTGCCAGATGGAATCAAATGCACATTGGGAATTTTCCTTGGAACAATGAGCCGGTAACTATTCACTGAGAGGAAAAGTGGTGCAGGATTATAGTGCTAGACATTGGATGCAAATTTGACCTTGTAGTGGATTCTAGACTTCCTAGGAAGGAGGTGAATCCTGGTACTACTTTTTTGGGTGGAGGCGTGAGCCTCTAGATTCCATTGTTGCGAATGCAGGCATCATACTCTCTTATTTGCTAGTTGAGAAAATGTGTATATGTGCATATGTGTATATTATTGTAAATATTGTATCGAGTTGGTTTATAAAGCTCCATAGACAGTATGATTATTTTCTGGGTGAAGCAAATGTGTATGTGTGGCTATTTTGTAAATACCATAATGAGTTGTGTTATAAAGCTCTAGTAAATGGTATGTTTTTCATGTTTTAGCCGATGCTCATTGTAAATATTGCAACAAGCTATGTTACAAAGATCCATGGGCAGTATGTTTTGTTTTCAATAGTATTATTGCTTATAGGTGTCATTGAACATCGAGGACGGTGTTCCCCCAAGGGGGAGGGTTCTGTAATAACCCTGGTTAAAAATCCATCTAAAAATATATAATTCCACGGTGATGGGACACGTATACCAAGCTGAATGGTCAGGAAAAAATCCTAGTGTGTGTTCATTCGGTTATTATGGCTAAGGAAATTGGAAAAGGTAATGGAAAAGACTTTAGAAAGGCATGAGGCATTTATTGGCATTTTATTTATGAAAATAATGGAAATTAGGAGAAAAAGGAAGGTGAAAGGTCACAGGTTGCATGTGAGGAGGAAAATGAAGGAAAATAATGGAAAATAAAGAAAATAGAGGCCTTATTAATAAAAAGGCTTCTGAGGATCATTAGGTAAGATTTTGACAAGTTTTGGTGGAGCTCCCTTCTATTCTCTCTCTCCCTCTCATACTCTTGGATACTTAGAGTTTCTTGAAGCACTCTTGGAGGAGTGTGGCATACTTGGAGTTTTGGAGCAAGAAGGCAAAGGAAGAGTAGGGAAGCGCACGAGGACAATGAGATCAACAACTGCATTGGGGTTTTCTTGTAGGTACTGAGTTGCATGTATGTTTTCCCCACTATTTTTGGCATGCATGGCACATGCATGTGGTTTATTGGTCATGATCTGTCATTGGCATGGAGGATGGCCGATATTGATAGTGGATTTGCCTAGCGTTACCATTTCCTAGATAACTATGGCATTGTGGATTCATTTCTTTGTTCTTATGCTTGGTTACTATGTTTCCTTTAGCTTGGGTTGAGTTATTAGTTCCTGGACCCTTGGCTGGACAAACGCTCTGGACACCTTGCCTTGCTTTGTAAAGTCCTCAAGCTTCAATGTCTTTCTTGCATAAATGCAACCCGTCGATCACATTTTGATCCTCTCCCTTCACAGGCTGCTCACCTAAGCTTTGTCCAGCTACAGGCTGAGCATCTTCCCCTTGAAAATGCGCATTTCTAGAGGGAAACTAGCCTTCCCTCCAGAAATTGCGCAATCCTGTGTTGAAAAATGTGCAACAAGAAATGTTAAATTTAGAATGTGCTAAAAATAGACCTGCTAAAAATAGCATGGCTAAAAATAGCAATTTTGCCAATGAGGTCATTGGCCACATTGGGTGAGAGGTGAAACTGCTAAAAATAGAAAGTTCTAAAAGTTGCATTTATGGGTCCCTTCCTATTTATAGCAGTCCCTAGTCTATCTATAGGAAGTAAAATTAATTTTGGTCTTAACAGTAGTTGGAAATATTAATTAATTAATTCAGTTCAGTTAATTAGTTAAGGAAATTCAAATTTGAAGTCTTTGTGAGCATGCACATGAGTTGTCCCACTGATTGAGGAATTTATCCTTAATTTCCTCCACTGATTGAGGGAATAAGTTTGAGTTCTATAATGAGAGAATCAATTGACTTAGTTCTAACTAGTCAAGTCCAGTTAGATTATTTTAATAAGTTGTTAAAATAATAAAATATAGTTTGTTAATGCTTGCATGCATGTGACAACTATTATTTTAGATAATTGAGGATTCACTCATGGATAACTGTTGCATGTCAGTTTTGTTAAAGACCCAGTTGAGATCAGATGTGGGACAATGTACTATCAGATGTTTGGATATTTCTAGTAAGTATTCCTTGCATGGAGAAGGCTCTATTATAGGAGATTGGAGGACTTGTGGCCTATATATCGAGGCCTAGGTAGTCCATGATTTTCATCTTCTGATTGAAGATCATCAGAGTACAGAGAGAGCAGGATAGCTATGGAGCTAATTCTTTTTGTATGTTGAAGAGGATTTCCACTTGATTGATAATACATGGTTGAGGTTTTATGCTGGTGCTTTCCCCTGGATATATCTTGTGTTATGTGTGATTATTTCTCTTGATCAGTGATGCATGTTTCTACTTGATGTTTCTCATGAATTTGATTATGCTTCTGCTTAACGTTTTGTAGAAGTAGAACATGTGTTTTTCTTTAGTACATTTCATTACTAGGTGATCTACATGTGGAAATTTCTACATGGTATCAGAGCACAGGTGATCAAGCAAGAACAATATACTGAGAGGAGATTTCAAAGTTTTGAGTTTTGGGCCGAGAGTTTGCAGAAGAGATCTGAAAAATTTTGTACAAAATTTTCAGAAATAAATAGCATATTTGGATTCCTTGCGGAAAAATACCCAAAAAAAAAAAAAAAAATCAGCTGAATTGGAGTTCGGATGAGGCAGATATCGCTGATTTAAAATCAGCTCCTTTTCTAGAAAATTTCGTGACGGCGGGAAAGTGGAAATAGATTGGTGTGCTAGCCAAGAACCTGTATGCACTTGAGGTACAAGATGCATGCAAAGCCTTGAGGAGCAAGGCAAAGGTTAGAGACTTGGTGGTTGAGAGGGAGGGTATATTACCTCTCAACATGCAGAGCTAGAAGAAGTCTCAGACGATTGAGGAGGAGCCACGATTGGTGCAGCAGCTTCAGGAGGTTGTGGAGCAGCCACAACAGGGGAAGATGAGTGGAGATCAAGTAAAGATATCTACTCATGCAGAGACCTCCAGTAGGGGGAAACTTCAAGCCGGGTGAGTTGAGGGATCACATGCAGCCATACCTCCAGGTAGGAGGTGGGGCGACATAGAGTGATCGTCCCAAGGAGGAGGGGCATGATCCTTGAGGTACCCAACCTCTTGGATGAGACTTTACTATAAGAGCCCCTATGTGGAGTAGTAGGAACTGATTGATTGGGTAGAGACAGATGCAAATGGAGCGGCAGAGAGAGCAACAGTGTAGGGAATCCCAGGACAATGCATAACTAGCAGGCTGCAGCAATGCAAGAGGCACAAGTGTTTTGCACAGTGCTAGGTGGCACAGAGAGGTGTGCAATGGTGCGAGATGCATGGAGATTTTGCAGTAGCGCAAATGTCAGAGCGGGAGCACTTGTCAGCAATAGGTAGAGCTTTAACATCAGAGTATGTTCCTAGCCCAACAGAGTGGTCAGTTGGGAGTGTTTTTGTTCCAAGTGTTGTTGGAGCAAGTGGACCAGGTAGATGTGTTGCATGCAGAACATTCCAGAGTTACAGAATCAGGTTCGAGTGAAAGCCTTTCTTGTTGAAAGGGAGTGTTGAAAAATGTGCAACAAGAAATGTTAAATTTAGAATGTGCTAAAAATAGACCTACTAAAAATAGCATGTCTAAAAATAGCAGTTTGGCCAGTGAGGTCATTGGCCACATTGGGTGAGAGGTGAAACTGTTAAAAATAGAAAGTTCTAAAAATAGCATTTCTGGGTCCCTTCCTATTTATAGCAGTCCCTAGTCTATCTATAGGAAGTAAAATTAATTTTGGTCTTAACAGTAGTTGGAAATATTAATTAATTAATTCAGTTGAGTTAATTAGTTAAGGAAATTCAAATTTGAAGCCTTTGTGAGCATGCACATGAGTTGTCCCACTGATTGAGGAATTTATCCTTAATTTACTTCACTGATTGAGGGAATAAGTATGAGTTCTATAACGAGAGAATCAGTTGACTTAGTTCTAACTAGTCAAGTCCAGTTAGATTATTTTAACAAGTTGTTAAAATAATAAAATATAGTTTGTTAATGCTTGCATGCATGTGACAACTATTATTTTAGATAACTGAGGATTCACTCATGGATAACTGTTGCATGTCAGTTCTGTTAGAGACCTAGTTGAGATCATATGTGGGATAATGTAATATTAGATGCTTGGATATTTCTAGTAAGTATTCCTTGCATGGAGATTGGAGGACTTGTGGCTTATATATTGAGGCCTAGGTAGTCCATGATTTTCATCTTCTGATTGAAGATCATCAGAGTACAGAGAGAGCAGGATAGCTATTGAGCTTATTCTTTTTGTATGTTGAAGAGGATTTCCACTTGATTGATAATACATGGTTGGGGTTTTATGCTGGTGCTTTCCCCTGGATATATCTTGTGTTATGTGTGATTATTTCTCTTGATCAGTTATGCATGTTTCTACTTGATGTTGCTTATGAATTCGATTATGCTTCCGCTTAATGTTTTGTAGAAGTAGAACAAGTATTATGCTTTAGGACATTGCATATATCGGTTTGTTCTACAGGAGAAATTTCTACATCCTGTTTGGAAGCCTATTGGGCTCCAAGATTGCGCAATGCTGTCAGTCAACGCTCCCAGTAGGATTTGTGAAAATTTCCCTAGCAGGGCTGCTCAACCCAAAATTTTCTCAAATCTGTCAGCTACTCTACCTAGAAATGGCGCAAATCTCCTAGGCAGTCAGCCTAGCTCCCAGCCAGAACTGCGCATTTCCTTCAAGTAGTCGAACAACCTCTTGCATGTGCAATTGAGTTGACTGGTTACCTCGAGGATCGAGCAAAACAAACTTGCATGCATAGGCTGCTTCTCCTAAGGTAGCATACAAAGGCATCCCTTGTCTCAAGGATCAATGATTAGTAGTTGGAGGTTACATGCAAGGCTAAATTCAAAAACCTCCCACCAAGTGTCGCTTCCCCTAGATTTGTGGCATGCGTGTCACAACCTTGATGTTATCAAAACTCATCAACCAGATGCTGCAAAGCTCATTCCTCACATAAACTTTGTAGCTCCGACATCCCACATCACATCTAGGAGAAGTCGGCACATTCAACTCAACTATTTTGGGGTAAGCCCACTTCCCATGCCTTGTGTTGCATATCTGTCGCTTTTTGGGTTGTCGCTTGTATGAGTACTATTTGTTTGATTTCTTTGAATTCTTTCTATCATTTACATGTATACTAGATTGTTCAAGCTTTGTTTCAGTTTTCATTGCTATCTCACTGTTGTCGCATGCATGAAACTGTTTTGCATGGACATTTACCCAATCGGCGAACTGCCTCACCCACATGCATGTTGATATGTTTGTTGAATCTTTCATTCATGTTTTTTATGCACTGTTAATCACTTATGCTATCACTTAGTGTCGCATGCATTCATTAACTTGCTTTCATTTACCCGTCAGTGAGTCAGGCCAACCTTGTCCCGGGCTCTGCCTTCACCAAGGCTGCATTACGCAATCTGGGAAAGGAAGGCTCACCTTCCTCTCCATATTTGTGCATTCCTACCCAGCACTGGCCTCCAAGACTGTTTTGCGCATTTTTGGAGGACAGTGGCTGCTTGGCCCAAGAAATTACGCAAATCTGTCCCTAGGCCAATAGTCCTTCCTAACTGGAATTGCGCATTGCGCAGTCCAAACAGTTAGCAGCCAAACTAGACCGTGCATTGTGAATTTCTAGTAGTTAGTTAGTCTCCCAGCAGCATGGATTGTGCCTTGTGTAGTCTTGGCAGTCGGTCTCCCGACCTCCTGGCCGACATTGCGTAACCTTCATGATCATTCACCCAGGTATGTTACAAGTCAGTTCTCATGTTCATTCTGGTTTTCAACTAACAGATTGCTTTCCATGAGTATTACCATGTCTCCAGGTATTGCAGGTGTTCATCTGCCTCTCATCAGTACCTGTACAATGGTTTCCAAGAGAGCAGAGATGAAGACACTGTTCAGAGCACGCTTGGGGATGCAGTCGATCAAGTGTCCATGGAATTACCTACCCACAAAGACATCAAGTTGTTCGTAGACAAGGACATCAAGATATGATAGCAGCAACATCACAGCGAGCAGCATCATGAATAACAGCTGAAGACAACATACCAAATGCAATGAATGCAAGAGGAGAGTTGTTGACAACACGAAGGCGGAACAATGTTGCAAGCTCAAGCAGTTCCATCAATGATGAAAGCAACTTTGGAGACTCAGGCTATGAAGTGACAACGCGACACGAAGATCGTGTAAAGGCAGAAGATGGAACAAAGAAGGAGTTGCATGTGCTGAAACAACAACTCAGTAAGAACATGAAGCTGCACAGGCATACAAATGGGTTGCAGCAGGAACAGGAACAACAGTGGGCACAACATGCATTCACAGATGAAATTGTGCGTGTACAAGTTAAGGATCCATCCCAACAGCTGACACAGAGCAGACATGGTGAGTAGTGTTATTGATCGCATGAAAGGGATTCAACAACATCCATGTCGTTGAGCACATGCATGCAATCCAACCCATTCAACACACATACCAAGGTGAAGACAGGAAGCAAGTCCAACTGGGGCTAAATGTGTACTTCGGAAAGTTGATGCGCATGACCACTAGAGCACACTTGAAGATCAACACAGACACTATGGATCAGTGTGTTGCTAGTTCAACTATACCCAAGAAGCCCATGCGTGTGTTAGAAGACAAGTTGGATGAAAGGGCCAAACCAATGCACTAGTTTCAACAGAGGTAAGAGTTCACTTCAGCAAGGTGTCACCATGAGGTGCATGCACACCATCACGGATGACTAAGCTTGGCATCAGCTCACCACCTTCACCATCAAAAGCATGTCAAAGAGTTGGTCTCATCATAGTGGACCGACTGTCAATGATGTCTTGAAAGGCTTGCTCAAGCCATGTTGTCTCACATGAGTACATGTGCATTGTAATGTTGAGTCATGTTTAGTGTCAATGGTTGGATGTAACAGTCATAGAGTAGGTGAAGAGTCATGAGGGTAGGTGAACCGTCACAAATGGGAATGTCAAGGGTCACCCCACCCTTTGCTATAAATAGTCCCTCATAACTCATTGTATAGGCTTTTGGTTAGCCAAGCTTCTGATAAGACTATCTTGGAAAGAGCTTGGACAATATTGTAATGCACCTTGGCTTCTCCACTGCATGGAGCTAGTTCATCTCTTTGGAGAAGCAGGCGGATGTGGCTGTAACGTTCCACTGTTAGGGCTAGCAGGTTTACATGGATGTATTTTATGATTGTGACTTACACTTCTTGATATAATAAGAGCCAACACAATTTCATGCATATGTTCTTATTGTAGTTGGACTGTTCCAGTTGCCTTAATGATATATGTTGTTTAACTTACGTATTTTTGTATGAACTTATTTGTATGCAATTATATGAATCCTTTTTTTAATGCGTTGTATATGTTGTCCCGTCCGTGTCCACTGCTCCGTCGAACACTAGACATATCTTTCACATGAACCTTGTTGTAACAACTGTTGCACTCGTCTTGGACTGATTCAGGAGTGTTGTATTGTTATCTTACCTTGTATGATTTGATTGCCGCATCCGAGTGGACTGCTCCGCCAGAAGTTGTGCATGTCCTTTTGGTGTTGTGAATTCTTAGCCGAGTTGGGATTGATCCCTTTCAACCTGGAACTCACCTTCACCCTGAACCCCCCTTTTTGTGTTGGAACCTCTCATACATCCTCCATGACTCACTGCATTAGTCACACTCTTTCTACTTACAGAGTTATCTTACTTGCCTCTCTATGACATCTTGGTCAAGGCATTACCATACGACCCACTACTGGGACTCCTACACCAAACGGTATGAGGTCTGATTGGGACTTCTTACCGGGGAGATCCTCTTACATGTTGGCGGGTCTAGCACCATCAACATTTTGGTGTTAGAAGGAGGGCCAGATGACAAGTTGAGTCCTCACATCTATTTTGAATCTCTACACATATATCATGGTTCACTACCGAGCTGCTCTTCCGAGATGTATGTCTTATGGAAATGATTTCATCATCTCGGAACAGCTCTCAGATAACTTGTCTCATAAAACTTTTGATGGTGGAGGCTATGTTGCCTTGGTAAGGCACACGGTCAACGTTGTAGGCTCATGTGAAAGACATGGATTCTTTGAAGAATACATGAGTTGCGCGTTGTTCATCTACACGCTTCGAGGGCACCTAATGCACTAGTGTGCCATGTCGCCCAAAAAATCAATTCATTCTCTTGCTCATCTGGTCGCAAAGATAAACCGTGCTTTCAATCACTATGATCGTAAAGCACTCAACAAAGAAATTATGAAATTATGAAAAACACCCAATGAATCCGTTGAACAATTTCACACACGATTTTTGTAATCTTGCATACTGATTCCCAAAATATGATATTTATTGGGAATTTCTTGATGGAAGATTTGAGTATCTTCTTCACATATCTGAACCCCACTCAGCGCACTTCGATAATGGAGCTGCACAATCACATGCAGGCATAGTTGCTGTCACAATTGACTGTCCACCTTCACCTCATTGAAAAAATCCACCACCGCGAAGTGATGTGGGAAATCGTGCACATACCTCGGTTTAACTGTCACATCCTCCCACCCCACCTGCTCTTGAGATTTACGCAGATTTGGCTAGCAAGCCTATTGGTTTTCACATGGACTCTTTCCCTCAACCTCCATCCTTGCATTCTGTTGATCCTTCAGATTGTACTGTCTTGTGTTCTCCCATTTCGGACTCCTCACTTGTTGCGAACGAGGATCAAGTTGTTGACGAAGTTGGTGTTATGTAGCCAACCCGCGCCATCATTCATGATGAGTGTGTGTGGGAATCTAAAGAAGAGCCCGCGGTGAAGGATGAATCCCTTCTAGCCGTGCCTCATTCGCTTCATCCTGACATCCCTTGTGATTCTGCCACTACTGATTTCTCTTGTGAAAACTCATTTCTGAATGCTTCTACTACCGATCATTCACAGGACACCTAGATGTCAGTCTATCATTACAGTGTGGAGAGGACACATCTTCATCAGAATGTCTATCCAATCTGTCATCTATCTTTCTTGAAAACACAGAGGGTGAACATCTTCACTTCTCATCTACTCCTCTGCTCGATTCATCAAATCATGAGGATTTCGACGAACATCTCGAATTTTTTTGATCTTGGTTGTCGTGATTTATTCACTTCCTCATCCGATCATGATGTTGATTCAATCATTTTTAATCTATCCAAGGCACTGGTCTACGATGATCTATCTGCCAATTCAGTTGAAACCCCCCAAACTGTTGAGGCACTTCAGCCCGAGCTGATGGTTATGTCAGGCCCTCGCTGTCCTGAGGTTGGTTTCACTTTTGGTTAGGAAATTGTTGAAACACTCAAGGCTCCTCATCACTCTCTATTTTGCATAGAAGATCAACCAAACACCCAGATTTCACTTCCTCCACTCGAACTACACGATCCCATCGCTCATGCATTGGAGGAATCTTACACAGCAAGCACACATGCACAACACAAGAGGTCTACCTTTATCACGCTTTCTTGCATGTCACAGTCAAGAGAATACATACACTCAACATCTACACGTGGTGTAGCACAACACCATGGCAACACCACAGAATGCATGTCATGCACTTTCACTCATCTGTGTTTTGTGGTCACTTGTAAGCTCGGAGTGTGTTTGTCTTCACTGTTACATCTTTCTTATTTTCTGGTTCGCACAAATGTCTTGTTCATGAATCATGCCTTCAACAACATGGGTCAACCAATGCGCTGATGGTTGCATTTGAATTATCACTTCACATGAGATGACCCATGCACTATTAGCTTAGGAGTAGGAGTAGTGTTTGCTTTTGATTTTTTTGCTTGCATGCTTGTTTTCTTACTTTCTTATTTGTTTGTTTGCTTGCTTGCTTGTTTGATTACTTGCTTTGCTTTCTTTTTTGCTTTTGCCCTTGCTTTGATTTGTTGATCGTTAGTTCGTTCACTTGTTTTTTCATAGGTTATTTTTGTATGAAACCATGTATGACTCTTGAAGCGAGCTAGGTAAAGTAAAAGAGGGATTGTACAACTACCACTACTTGGTTATCTATCATCTTGCCTCTGTATGATGAACTTGTTACTCTTAGTCCATGATACGTCAAAGGAAAATACGTACTATTCAAAGTGAACCTTGGCGAAAACACAACGCTTGCGCGCTAACTAGCGTCACCTTCTCTAGTCGGTTTTTTTTGGGTTAACCCTTGCCAGCTCAATCAAGTAGAGTAAGGTGAGGGGGAAAACCTTAATAGGCACGTCAGATATACAATAAACTACTTCTCTACTGGAACAACCTCTTCTGCTCACAATAAGTCGAGATCCCTCTTCCGCCTCTTAAATGAATAAGTGCTATGCACAGTGGAAAATGAAAAAAAATGAAAAGTCAAAAAATTCAAATGAAAATGAATAAGGCGAAAGAAGAGAAAGGTTTCCTGCGTAGGGAGGTGGTGCAAGTAACTCCATCAGGGTACTTACCAGGCTCGCTGGCAGCGAAGCCATGCTTGTGTTCCTATGTGACTCCATTGAGGTACTGTCCACCTGCTGGAAATGGAGCAACACCAAAGATGAAACTTAGACTTTGACGACTATACTACTTGTGCACCTATATACCCCTCAACCCAAATCGAAACAACTATGTTTCCTTGGCTTGGAATGTGTTTCAATCGACCAAGAGTCTGGCATATGCTACATCTTACAATCAAGCTAGTGTGAAGCCAAGATGAGATGAGAACTGAACAATACTTCTGGAGGTGTTAGAGTTGCCTTTCATGAACAAGGACCATTCGGAGAGCTGGAGTTCTACCAGTGTGTCGCCAAGTGTTGTAGCAGCTACAACCACCCTCCAAAATTTTTCCTTAGCCTATTTTGGAGCCTCCCTACCAACCTTACACAACACCTTTCCTTGCTTCGTCAAGTCCTCAAGCTTCAGTGTCTTTCTTGCACAAAGGCAACCTGTCGATCATAGTTTGATCCTTTCACTTCACAAGCTACTCACCTAGACTTGGTCCTGTTGCAAGCTGAGCAGCTTCCCCTTGAAAATTGTGCAATTCTGGAGGGCAACCAGCCTTCCCTCTAGAAATTGCGCAATCCTGTCTGGCAGCCTGCTGGGCTCTAGGATTACGCAATCTTGCAAGTCAACACTCCCAACAGGATTTGTGAAAATTTCCCTAACAGGCCTGCTCAGTCCAGAATTTGTGCAAATTTTGGTGGCAGTCAGCTGCTCTACCCATAAATTGTGCAAATCTCCTGAGCAGTCAGTCCAGCTCCGAGCCAGAAATGTGCATTTCCTTCAAGTAGTCAAAAAACCTCTTGCATGTGCAGCCGCGCTGACCAGTTCCCTCTAGGACTGAGCAAAACAAACTTGCATGCATAGGCTACTTCTCCTAAGGCAACATGCAAAGGCATCCCTTGTCTCAGGGATCTATGATTAGCAATTGGAGGTCACATGCAAGGAGAAATTCATAAACCTCCCACCAAGTGTCGCTTCCCCTTGACTTGTGGCTTGCGCGTCACAACCTCGATGTTATCAAAATTCATCAACCAGACACTGTAGAGCTCATTCACCACATCGACCTTGCAGCTTTGACATCCCACATCACATCTAGGAGCAGTCGCCACATTCAGCTCAGCTGTTTTGGGGTAAGCCCGCTTACCATGCCTTATGTTTCATTTCTGTTGCTTTTTGGGTTTTTGATTGTATGGTTAATGTTTGCATGATTTCTTTGAATTCTTGCTGCCGTTTACATGTATACTAGCTTGTTCGAGCTCTGTTTCAGTTTTCATTGCTATCTCACTGTTGTCGCAGGTATGAAACTGTTTTGCACGGACATTCGCCCAACCGGCGAACTGCCTCACCAACATGCATGTTCATCTATTTTTTGAATCTTTAATTCATGTTTTGCATGCACTATTAATCACTTCTGCTATCACTTAGTGTCTCCATGCCTTCATTGACTTACTTGCTTTCAGTTTCCCATTGGCAAGACGGGCCAACCTTGGCTCGAGCTCTACCTTCATCGAGGCTGCATTGCGCAATATGGGAAAGGAAGGCTCACCTTCCTCTCCATATTTTTGCATTCCTACCCAACACTGGCCTCTAGGACTGTTTTGCACATTTTTGGAGGACAGTGGCTGCTTGGCCCAAGAAATTGCGCAAATTTGTCCCTGGGCCAGCAATCCTTCCCAGCTGGAATTGCGCATTGCACAGTCCCAACAGTCAGCAACCAGACTGAACTATGCATTGTGTAGTTCCAATAGTCAGTCAATCTCCTAGTACCCGAGACTGTGCCTTGTGCAGTCTTGGCAGCCGGTCTCTCGACCTCCTAGCCAAAATTGCGCAACCTTCACGATCAATCACCCAGGTATGTTACAAGTCATTTCTCATGTTCATTCTGATTTTCAACTGACAGATTGCTTTCCATGAGTGTTTCCATGTCTCCAGGTATTGCAGGTGTTCATCTACCTCTCATCAGTACAGGTACAATGGTTTCCAGGAGAGAAGAGACGAAGACACTATTCATAGCACGCCTGGGGATGCAGTCGATCAAGTGTCCATGGACTTGCCTACCCACGAAGACATCAAGTTGTTGAAAATAGCAAAAAGAAATGATAAAAATAAAATCCAGAATATTCCAATTTAATTTGTCCTTGAATTAAAATTGTGAATTAAAATTCAAATTTAGTCTCACCAGTTGCTTGAAAAATAATTAATTAATTCATCTTGAGTTAATTAGTTGGAGAAATTCAAGTTAGAAGTCTTTCTGAAGTCATGCAACAATTATCCCTTAAATTAAGGAGATTATCCCTTAATTAAGGAGATAAGATTGAGTCATATTTGATTTGTAATTATTTAGCTCAGTTTATTGAGTTAAGTCCAGTTAAATTAGTTCCAAACTATTTGAGGAACTAATTGTGAGTTATCTGTGAGTTGATGCATGCATGCACTCAACCAGTGTACTCCAGATAACTGAAGATTCCCTCATCAGAAACTCATGCATGTCTATTCTGAGAAAGACCCAGTTGAGCTAAATGTCAAGGACAATGTACTATCAGTTGCATGTTTTCTCCTATAAAGGAAACTCATGCATGCAGAAGGATTAATGCATAGGAGGATTGCGCAGTTTTACAGGGTGTGAGATCAGTGTGAGTGATCAGTGTTACACTTGGTAACAGGAGGATCACCCAGGAGAAACTGCGGTAGGAAATAGGAGATCAGGAAGGCAGAGGAGAAGGTATTTTGTGTATTTCTAAGATATTTCCAACTTGTAGTGATAATACAGATATTGGGGTTTTTAGTTGAGGCTTTCCCCTGAGTATTCTTCTGTGTTTCATGTGCATTGTTTCTTCTGTGATTATATGTGTTCCATTTAATCTTGCTCAAATATTTTAAGCTTCCACTAATTGCTTGTAGAAGTATATTAAAGTATTTTTCTTTAGTTATATTGCATTATCAGGTTAATCTAAAGCCAAAATTTCTACATGGTATCAGAACTAGCTGATTTGTAGAAATTTCTACACAAGTTGTTCATAGAAAAGGACATCAAGATATGATAACAGCAACATCACGTCGAGTAGCATCATGAAAAGCATCTGAAGACAACATACCAAATGCAACGAATGTAAGAGGAGAGTTGTTGACAACACGGAGGTGGAACAAGGTTGCAAGCTCAAGCAGATCCATCAATGATGAAAGCAACTTTGGAGACTCGGGCTATGAGGTGACGACACGAAGGCAGAAGATGCAACAATGAAGGATTTGCATGTGCTGAAATAGCAACTCAGGAAGAACATGAAGCTGCACAGACAGACGAATGAGTTGCAGTAGGAACGGGAACAACATTGGGCGCAACATGCACTCACGGATGAAACTGCATTTGTTAGGGTCCCACCCTAACCCCCTTATTTATGTCATGGGATCACGTCATAGTCAAGAGTCAATAAAGCCCATATTAATATTTGTAAGTGGTTAACCTGCAATTAATGACGGGACCACAGTTAGTTGCAAATGGGCCGTAGTATTAGATAGATGGTATTAATAAAACCCACGGTATTGGCCCGTGGTATTGCATGTATGAGTCATATATAAAGGATAGAGACTCCCTGCGAGGAGCATCGTGTCTTATTTTGTAGTCGAGCTCTGCTCTATTGGAGGTTGCCCCCTCGAAGAGGCAAGTGAACATTACTCTCTGAATAATAAATTCATTGCTATTCTGTGTTCTGGGTATCTTTTCTTCGCATATTCTATATTTGGGTATCATTTTGCAGGTTAAGAGCATAACAAGTGGTATCAGAGCTACAACAATTGTATCAGAGCTACAACAAGTGTTATCAGAGCTACAACAGCATTCGTACAAGTTAAGGATCCATCCTAGCAGCTGACACAAAGCAGACATGGTGAACAGTGTTGTTGATCGCATGCAAGGGATTCAATAGCATGCATGTCATTCAATGCACGTATGCAATCCAACCCATTCAACAGACTCACGAAGGCAAAGACAGGGAGCAAGTTCAACTCGGGCTGAACATGTACTTCAACAAGTTGATGTGCATGACCACAAGCACACACTTGAAGATCAACACCAGTTCAACCGTACCCAAGAAACCCATGTGCATGTTAGGAGACGAGTTGGATGAAGGGGCTGAACCAATGCACGGTTGCATTAGAGGCAAGAGTTTGCTTTAGCAAGATGTCACCACGAGGTGCATGCACACCATCACAGACAACCAAGCTTGGCATTAGCTCACCACCTTCACCATCACAAGCATGTCAAAGAGTTGGTCTCATCACAGCGGACCGAGTGCCAGTGATGTCTTGTAAGGCTTTCTCAAGCCATGTTGTCTCACATGTGTACATGTGCATTGTAATGTTGAGTCATGTTAAGTGTAAGTCAAGTGTCAATGGTTGGATGTAACAATCATAGAGTAGGTGATAGTCATGAGGGTAGGTGAACTGTCACAAAGGGGAATGTCAAAGGTCACCCCACCCTTTGCTATAAATAGTCCCTTATAACTCATTGTATAGGCTTTTGTTCAGTGAAGCTTCAAATAAGACTATCTTGGAAAGAGCTTAGACAATATTGTAACGCGCCTTGGCTTCTCCACTGCATGGAGCTAGTTCATCTCTTTAGAGGAGGAGGTAGATGTGGCTATAATGTTCCACTGTTGGGGCTGACAGGTTTACATGGATGTATTGTATGATTGTGACTTACACTTCTTGATATAATAAGAGCCAACACATTTTCATGCATACGTTGTTATTGTAGTTGGACTGTTCTGGTTGCCTTAATGATATATGTTGTTTAACTTACGTATTTGTGTATGAACTGATTTGTATGGAATTATATGAAAATTTTTGTTAATATGTTGTATATGTTGGTAATTATGTCTCGTCCGTGTCGACTGCTTTGCTGAACACCAAACAGATCTTTCACATGAACCTTGTTGTAACAACCATTGCACTTGTCTCGGACTGATCTGTGAGTGTTGTATGTGTTATATTACCTTGTATTATGTGACTTCTGCATCTGAGTGGACTGCTCCGCCGAAAGTTTTGCATGTCCTTTTGGTGTTGTGTGTTTCTAGCCGAGTTGGGACTGAACCCTTCAACCTAGAACTCACCTTCACCCTCATCTCCCATTTTTATGTTAGAACCTCTCATACATCCTCCTTGACTCACTGCATTAGTCACACCCTTGCTACTGACAGAGTTATCTTACTTGCCTCTTTGGGACATTGTGGTCAAGGCATTACCATACGACGCATTGCTGAGACTCCTACACCAAACGATCTGAGGTATGATTGGGACTTCTTACCAGGGAGATCCCCTTACATGTTGGCGGGTCCAGCACCGTCAACAACGCCTTGTAATGGCTTGGGTTGAGTTACTAGTCCTAGAAGACTTAGTTAGACAAATGCTCTGGAATCCCTTCGTCGGTTGAGTTAATAGTCTTGGAAGCCCTGGTTGGAAAAACACTCTGAAAGCCTAGAATAAGCTCTGGGTTGAGTTACTAGTCCTAGAAGTCGGGTTGGAACAAACACTTTGGAGCCTTGGGAGGCTTGGGTAGAGACCAATTTGATGATGGTTTAGTGATGACCGATCATGAGATGGAACCACTGTTGTATGGGTTGAGGTGGATGGCCTCTAGAAGCCCTGGATGGTTTTGGATTGATGTGTTCTATGAGATCCCACATTCATGCTTGGAATATGGCACGGGGGTGAATGGCTAAAGAGATATTTGGCTCAATCATTACACGGTCGGGTGTAACGTGGTAGTCCCATACGGGTTGGATTTTGTATCATTAATATGAGGTTATTTCTCCTTGTTATCTCATGAGGATTATATTGGTTTATATGTGGATTCTATGGCTATTGTATCCTTGGTATTTCTTTTGTTATTATGATGGTTATGAATATGTATTATGACAGTTGCTATGTATGGATACCATCATGTTTTTACTTGTATATGAATGGACAATGTATCTATGGCCTAACGGATGAAACTGCAGCTAAAGAGTTAAGGAAACAATGCCTCATAGTGAATCTCAGATAATTATGAGACCCATATGCTCAGATATGTTATTTACACCTGTAGATTACGTACTCGTGATATGTTTGACGAAATGTCTGTCATGGCTAGTAGGGGTCCAGTTAAGGTCTCATTCAAGTGATTGCAATTATATTGTCACTTCCTTGTTATCTTACTGTTCTGAAGGTGTCGTTTAATTATGGGAAGTGACCTGGGCTCTGGGCCTGAAAACGTGTCTTAAATCCCAGGGACACTAGCATAGAACTAAGAAAAATAGTCCATGGACGCTGACTTGTAAGCCTGAGAAAGCGCCCAAAGGTCCCTGGACGTTGGCATGCCCATAGCATGGGAGCGTCCAGAGGTCAAGTAGTCCAAAATTTCGGCGGGACCGAAAGGCTAGTTGGCAAAAAGGTTGGGTTGATTCCTAAGGGTCCTAATGCTGATGTTGGATGTCTGTATGGTGTGTTTCCATCGGTTCCACTTCCTTAATGTGACTTAGGAGGTCGAATCATATCATAGTAGCCTCTTATCATCTACTCACCCTGGTTTTCTGGTTGCTTGGGTAGATTTGGAGGAGGGTGTTAAAAATTCAAAAGATATAAAGTGAAGGGAAGACCTTAAAAGATAGTGGAGTCATAAGAACATCGCGATATTTCAGGATCTTCATTTCTCTTTATTTTGAAAGATCATATTGACACCAACCATGATTTTTATTTTATCTAGTGAAATGCATCCTAATTGTGATAGTTTGAAAGATCATATTGTCACCAACCGTGACTTTTATTTTGTCTTGTGAAAGCTTTAAAAGTAGAGTTGTAAAGAGAGTGAAATTTTACAGAAACTTCAAAAGATAGAAAGTGGAGGGAAGAATTTAAAAGCCGGTGAGATAGAAATTGGAGGGAAGACTTTAAAAGATAGTGGAGCCATAAGAACTTCGTGATATTTCACAATCCTCATTTTTTTTTTAGTTTGAAAGATCATATTGATGCCAACCATGACTTTTATTTTGTCTAGTGAAATACATCCTAATTTTGTTAGTTTGAAAGATCATATTGTCACCAACCATGACTTTTATTTTGTCTTGTGAAATACCTTCTAAAAGTAGATATGTAAAGAGATTGAAAGTTTGAAAGACCATATTGTCACCAACCATGACTTTTATTTTGTCTTGTGAAATACCTTCTAAAGGTAGAGTTGTGAAGAGAGTGAAAGTTTACAAAAAATTAAAAAAATAGAGGAAAGACTTTAAAAGATAGTGGAATCAGAAGAACATCGTGAGATTTCACAATCCTCATTTTTCTTTAGTTTGAAATATCGTATTGACACCAACCATGACTTTTATTTTGTCTTGTGAAATACATTCTAATTGTGATAGTTTGAAAGATCATATTATCACCCATCATGACTTTTATTTTGTCTTGTGAAATGCCTTCTAAAAGTAGAGTTGTAAAGATACTGAAAGTTTGAAAGATCATATTGTCACCAACCATGACTTTTATTTTGTCTTGTGAAATACCTTCTAAAAGTAGAGTTGTAATACAAAAATTTCAAAAAATAGAGGAAAGACTTAGCCCTACAACCACCCTCCAAAATTTTGCCTTAGCCTGTTTTGGAGCCTCCCTACCAACCTTACACAACACCTTTCCTTGCTTCGTCAAGTCCTCAAGCTTCAGTGTCTTTCTTGTACAAAGGCAACCTGTCGATCACAGTTTGATCCTTTCCCTTCACAGGCTACTCACCTGGACTTGGTCCAGTTGCAGGCTGAGCAACTTCCTTGAAAATTGTGCATTTCTGGAGGGCAACCAGCCTTCCCTCTAGAAATTGTGCAATCTTGTATGGTAGCCTGCTAGGCTCCAGGATTGCGCAATCTTGCCAATCAACAGTCCCAACAAGATTTGCACAAATTTCCCAACACGGCTGCTCAGCCCAGAATTTGTGCAAATTTGGGTAGCATTCAGCTGCTCTACCCAGAAATTGCGCAAATCTCCTAGGCAGTCAGCCCAACTCCGAGCCAGAAATGTGCATTTCCTTCAAGTAGTCAAAAAACCTCTTGCATGTGCAGTTGAGCTGACCAGTTCCCTCCAGGACCGAGCAAAACAAAAATTCATGCAGAGGTTGCTTCTACTAAGGCAACATGCAAAGGCATCCCTTGTCTCAGGGATCTATGATTAGCAGTTGGAGGTTACATGCAAGGAGAATTCAGAAACCTCCCACCAAGCATCGATTCCCCTTGATTTGTGGCATGTGCGTCACAACCTTGATGTTATAAAAAATCATCAACCGAACACTGCAGATCTTGTTCATCACATCGACCTTGTAGCTCTGACATCCCACATCACATCTAGGAGCAATCAGCACATTCAACTCAACTGTTTTGGGGTAAGCCCGCTTCCCATGCCTTATGTTTCATTTCTGTCGTTGTTTGGGTTTTTGGTTGTATGATTACTATTTGCTTGATTTATTTGAACTCTTGTTGCCGTTTACATGTATACTAGCTTGTTCAAGCTCTGTTTCAGTTTTCATTGCTATCTCACTGCTGTCATGGGCATGAAACTGTTTTGCATGGACGTTCGCCCAACCGGCGAACTGCCTCACCAACATGCATGTTCATCTATTTGTTGAATCTTTCATTCATGTTTTTCATGCATTTTCAATCAGTTCTACTATCACTTAGTGTCGCCATGTCTTCATTGACTTACTTACTTTCAGTTTCCCGTTGATGAGATGGGCCAAACTTGGCCCGAGCTCTACCTTCACCAAGGTTGCATTGCGCAATCTGGGAAAGGAAGGCTCACCTTCCTCCCCATATTTTTGCATTCCTGCCCAACACTGGACTCTAGGACTATTTTGCACATTTTTGGAGGACAGTGGTTGCTTGGCCCAAGAAATTGTGGAAATTTGTCCCTGGGCCAGCAATCCTTTCCAGCTGGAATTGCACATTGCACAGTCCCAGCAGTCAGCAACCAGACTGAACTGTGCATTGCGCAGTTCCAACAGTCAGTCAATCTCCTTGTGTAGTCTTGGCAGTCGGTCTCCCGACCTCCCAGCCAAAATTGCGCAACCTTCATGATCAATCACCCAGGTATGTTACAAGTCATTTCTCATGTTCATTCTGGTTTTCAACTGACAAATTGCTTTCCATGGGTGTTGCCATGTCTCCAGGTATTGCAGGTGTTCATCTACCTCTCATCAGTACAGGTACAATGGTTTCTAGGAGAGCAGAGATGAAGACACTGTTTAGAGCATGCCTGGGGATGCAGTCGCTCAAGTGTCCATAGACTTGCATACCCACTAAGACATCAAGTTGTTGAAAATAGCAAAAAGAAATAATAAAAATAGAATCCAAAATATTCCAATTTTAATTTGTCCTTGAATTAAAATTGTGAATTAAAATTCGAATTTAGTCTCACCAGTTGCTTGAAAAATAATTAATTAATTCATTTTGAGTTAATTAATTGGAGAAATTCAAGTTAGAAGTATTTCTGAAGTCATGCAACAATTATCCCTTAAATTAAGGAGATTATCCCTTAATTAAGGAGATAAGATTGAGTTATATTTGAGTTGTAATTAGTTAGCTCAGTTTACTGAGTTAAGTCCAGTTAAATTAGTTCCAAACTGTTTGAGGAACTAATTGTGAGTTATCTGTGAGTTGATGCATGCATGCACTCAACCAGTGTACTCCAGATAACTGAAGATTCCCTCATCAAAAACTCATGCATGTCTATTCTAAGAAAGACCCAGTTGAGCTAAATGTCAAGGATAGTGTACTATTGGTTGCATGTTTTCTCCTATAAAGGAAACTCATGCATGCAGAAGGATTAATGCATAGGAGGATTGCGCAGTTTTATAGGGTGTGAGATCAGTGTGAGTGATCAATGTTACACTTGGTAACAGGATGATCACCCAGGAGAAACTGTGCTAGGAAATAGGAGATTAGGAGGGCAAAGGAGAAGGTATTTTGTGTATTTCTGAGATATTTCCAACTTGTAATGATAATATAGATAGTGGGGTTTTTAGCTGAGGCTTTCCCCTGAGAATTCTTCTATGTTTCATGTGCATTGTTTCTTCTATGATTATATGTGTTCCGCTTAATCTTGCTCAAATCTTTTAAGCTTCCACTAATTGCTTGTAGAAGTATATTAAAGCATTTTTCTTTAATTATATTGCATTATCAGGTTAATCTACAGTCAGAATTTCTACATGGTACCAAAGCTAGATGATTTGTAGAAATTTCTACACAAGTTGTTCATAGAAAAGGACATCAAGATATGACAACAGCAACATCACATCGAGTAGCATCATGAAAAGTAGCTGAAGACAACATACCAAATGCAACGAATGCAAGAGGAGAGTTGTTGACAACACGGAGGCGGAACAAGGTTGCAAGCTCAAGAAGATCCATCAATGATGAAAGCAACTTTGGAGACTCAGGCTATGAGGTGACGGCGTGATATGAAGATCACGTGAAGGCAGAATATGGAACAACGAATGATTTGCATGTGCTGAAATAGAAACTCAGGAAGAACATGAAGCTGCATAGACAGATGAATGAGTTGCAGCAGGAATAGGAACAACAGTGGCCGCAACATGCACTCACGGATGAAACTGCATCCATACAAGTTAAGGATCCATCCCAGCAGCTGACACAGAGAAGACATGGTGAGCAGTGTTGTTGATCACATGTAAGGGATTCAACAACATGCATGTCGTTCAATGCACGCATGCAATCCAACCCATTCAACAGACTCACGAAGGCAAAGACAGGGAGCAAGTCCAACTAGGGTTGAACATGTACTTCGGAAAGTTGATGCGCATGACCACCAGCACACACTTGAAGATCAGCACAGACACTATGCATCAGTGTGTTGCCAATTCAAACGTACCCAAGAAGCCCATGCACATGTTAGGAGACGAGTTGGATGAAGGGGCTGAACCAATGCACTGTTGCAACAGAAGCAAGAGTTCACTTCAACAAGATGTCACCATGAGGTGCATGCACACCGTCATGGACGACCAAGCTCGGCATTAGCTCACCACCTTCACCATCACAAGCATGTCAAAGAGTTGGTCTCATCACAGCAGACCGAGTGCCAGTGATGTCTTGCAAGGCTTTCTCAAGCCATGTTGTCTCACATGTGTACATGTGCATTGTAATGTTGAGTCATGTTAAGTGTAAGTCAAGTGTCAATGGTTGGATGTAAGAGTCATAGAGTAGGTGAATAGTCATGAGGGTAGGTGAACCGTCACAAAGGGGAATGTCAAGGGTCATCCCACCCTTTGCTATAAATAGTCCCTTATAACTCATTGTATAGGCTTTTGTTCAGTGAAGCTTCAAATAAGACTATCTTGGAAAGAGCTTAGACAATATTGTAATGCGCCTTGGCTTCTCCACTGCATGGAGCTATTTCATCTCTTTAGAGGAGGTAGATGTGTCTGTAACGTTCCACTGTTGGGGTTGGCATGTTTACATGGATGTATTGTATGATTGTGACTTACACTTCTTGATATAATAAGAGCCAACACATTTTCATGCATACGTTGTTATTGTAGTTGGACTGTTCTGGTTTCCTTAATGATATATGTTGCTTAGCTTACATATTTGTGTATGAATTGATTTGTATGGAATTATATGAATATTTTTGTTAATGTGTTGTATATGTTGTTAATTATGTCTCGTCTGTGTCGACTGCTCTACCGAACACTAGACAGATCTTTCACATTAACCTTGTTGTAACAACCATTGCACTTGTCTCGGACTGATCTGTGAGTGTTGTATGTGTTATCTTACCTTGTATTATGTGACTTCTACATCTGAGTGGACTACTCCGCAGGAAGCTGTGCATGTCCTTTTGGTGTTGTGTGTTTCTAGCCGAGTTGGGTCTGATCCCTTTCAACCTGGAACTCACCTTCACGCTCATCTCCCCTTTTTGTGTTAGAACCTCTCATACATCCTCCTTGACTCACTGCATTATTCCACCCTTGCTATTGACAGAGTTATCTTACTTGCCTCTGTGCGACATTGCGGTCAAGGCATTACCATACGATGCATTGCTGAGACTCCTACACCAAACAATCTGAGGTATGATTGGGACTTCTTACCGGGGAGATCCCCTTACATGTTGGTGGGTCCAGCACCATCAACAACGCCTTGTAATAGCTTGGGTTGAGTTACTAGTCCTAGAAGACTTAGTTAGAGAAATGCTCTGGAATCCCTTGGTCGGTTGAGTTAATAGTCCTGGAAGCCCTTGTTGGACAAACACTCTGAAAGCCTAGAATAATCTCTGGGTTGAGTTACTAGTCCTAGAAGTCAGGTTGGAACAAACACTTTGGAGCCCTAGGAGGCTTGGGTAGAGACCAATTTGATGATGGTTTTGTGATGCCCGATCGTGAGATGGAATCACTGTTGTACGGGTTGAGGTGGATGGCCTCTAGAAGCCCTGGATGGTTTTAGATTGATGTGTTCTATGAGATCCCACATTCATGCTTGGAATATGGCATGAGGGTGAATGGCTGAAGAGATATTTGGCTCAATCATTCCACGGTCGGGTGGAACGTGGTAGTCCCATATGGGTTGGATTTTGTATCATTAATATGAGGTTATTTCTCCTTGTTATCTCATGAATATTATATTGGTTTATATGTGGTTTCTATGGTTATTGTATCCTTGGTATTTCTTTTGCTATTATGATGGTTATGAATATGTATTATGACAATCGCTATGTATGGATCCCATCATGTTTTTACTTGTATATGAATGAACAATGTATCTATGGCCTAATGGATGAAACTGCAGCTAAAGAGATAAGAAAACAATGCCTCATAGCGAATCTCAGATAATTATGAGACCCATATTCTCAGATATGTTATTTATACCTGTGGATTATGTATTCGTGATATGTTTGACGAAATGTCTATCACGGCTAGTAGGGGTCCAGTCAAGGTCTCATTCAAGTGATTGCAATTATACTGTCATTTCCTTGTTATCTTACTGTTCTGAAGGTTTCGTTTAATTATGGGAAGTGACATGGGCTCTGGGCCTGAAAATGTGTCTTAAATCCTAGGGACGCTAGCACTAAACTAAGAAAAATAGTCCATGGAAGCTAACTTGCAGGTTTGAGAGAGCGCCCAAAAGGTCCCTAGACGCTAGCATGCCCATAGCGTGGGAGCGTCCAGAGGTCAAGTAGTCCAAAATTTCGGCGGGACCCAAGGGCTGGTTGGCAGAAAGGTTGGGTTGGTTCCTGAGGGTCCTAATGCTGATGTTGGATGTCTGTATGGTGTGTTTCCATTGATCCCACTTCCTTAATGTGATTTACGAGGTCGAATCATATCATAGTGGCCTCTTGTCATCTACTCACCCTGGTTGTCCGATTGCTTGGGTAGATTTGGAGGAGGGTGTTACAACTTCAAAAGATAGAAAGTGAAGGGAAGACCTTAAAAGATAGTGGAGTCATAAGAACATCGCGATATTTCACGATCTTCGTTTCTCTTTATTTTGAAAGATCATATTGACACCAACCATGATTTTTATTTTGTCTAGTGAAATGCATCCTAATTGTGATAGTTTGAAAGATCATATTGTCACGAACCGTGACTTTTGTTTTGTCTTGTGAAAGCTTTAAAAGTAGAGTTGTAAAGAGAGTGAAAGTTTACAGAAACTTCAAAAGATAGAAAGTGGAGGGAAGAATTTAAAAGATAGTGAGATAGAAATTGGAGGGAAGACTTTAAAAGATAGTGGAGCCATAAGAACTTCGTGATATTTCACAATCCTCATTTTTTTTTAGTTTGAAAGATCATATTGATGCCAACCATGACTTTTATTTTGTCTAGTGAAATACATCCTAATTTTGATGGTTTGAAAGATCATATTGTCACCAAGCATGACTTTTATTTTGTCTTGTGAAATACCTTCTAAAAGTATAGTTGTAAAGAGAGTGAAAGTTTGAAAGATCATATTGTCACCAACCATGACTTTTATTTTGTCTTGTGAAATACCTTCTAAAGGTAGAGTGGTAAAGAGAGTGAAAGTTTACAAAAAATTCAAAAAATAGAGGAAAGACTTTAAAAGATAGTGGAACCATAAGAACATCGTGAGATTTCACAATCCTCATTTTTCTTTAGTTTGAAATATCGTATTGACACCAACCATGACTTTTATTTTGTCTTGTGAAATACATCCTAATTGTGATAGTTTGAAAGATCACATTAACACCCATAGTGACTTTTATTTTGTCTTGTGAAATGCCTTCTAAAAGTAGAGTTGTAAAGATAGCGAAAGTTTGAAAGATCATATTTTCACCAACCATGACTTTTATTTTGTCTTGTGAAATACCTTCTAAAAGTAGAGTTGTAAAGAGAGTGAAAGTTTACAAAAATTTCAAAAGTCGTATTGTCACCAACCATGACTTTTATTTTGTCTTGTGAAATACCTTCTAAAAGTAGAGTTGTAAAGAGAGTGAAAGTTTACAAAATTTTCAAAAAATAGAGGAAAGACTTTAAATGATAGTGGAATCATAAGAACATCGTGAGATTTCACAATCCTCATTTTTCTTTAGTTTGAAATATCGTATTGACACCAACCATGACTTTTATTTTGTCTTGTGAAATACATCCTAATTGTGATAGTTTGAAAGATCACATTATCACCAATCGTGACTTTTATTTTGTCTTGTAAAATACCTTCTAAAAGTAGAGTTGTAAAGATAGTGAAAGTTTGAAAGATCATATTGTCACCAACCATGACTTTTATTTTGTCTTGTAAAATACCTTCTAGAAGTAGAGTTGTAAAGAGAGTGAGAGTTTACAAAAATTTCAAAAAATAGAGGAGATCATATTGTCACCAACCATGACTTTTATTTTGTCTTGTGAAATACCTTCTAAAAGTAGAGTTGTAAAGAGAGTGAAAGTTTACAAAAATTTCAAAAAATAGAAGAAAGACTTTAACCGATAGTGGAATCATAATAACATAGTGAGGTTTCACAATCCTCATTTTTCTTTAGTTTGAAATATCATATTCACACCAACCATGACTTATTTGGTCTTGTGAGTTCCTCCACACAATTTTTTCAACGTGACCATGATTTTTCTTCTGTCTTGTTCAACACTTCCTGTACTCGCTATGAGGTTGCATTTACCAACGCTTTCTTCGTCTCTATGCCCCACTTCATACGCCAATTTCTTACCGTCTTTCAATTTTCCAGCTGGCTGGAATCCTACACACGGCTTTGTCCGATAATAGAAGTAGTTATATATATATATCCATATTTCCAGAACATAATTCATATCTGGAGTGTAAGAGGGAGAAATGGATCATATCGCTGTTTTCCTAAAGCTGCTGTGCTTTGTAATGGCAGAGGTCTCTGTTGCTGTAGATGACGGTCATCAATATGTATATGCTGGTCCATTAAATTCACTGCAACCTCATTCTCATTATGTTATGAATGAGCGCATGTCAATGTTGCAGGAATCTGGAAGCTCCATTGCCCGCCACGAGAAAAGGGATGTGGAAGCTCTTCTCTCCTTCAGAAACGCCATAACGGCCGACCCACATGGATTGTTGTCCAACTGGACGGCCCACAACTCTGCCAACATATGGTCGTGGAATGGCATTCGCTGCAGAAAACAGAGCAGAAGAGTTGTTTCCATAGTCCTTGTTGCCTCAGGCCTAGAAGGGACGCTTTCGCCTTCTCTGGGTAATCTCTCTTTACTGCGCACGTTGATACTTCCTTTAAATAAATTGAGAGGGAGAATTCCGCCAGAGTTTGGGCAACTTAAAGCCCTCCAAGCGCTTGGCTTGGAATATAATCTTTTATCAGGTTCTGTTCCAGGAGAATTGGGGTTGCTACAGAAACTTGAGTACTTGTACTTACACGGCAACAATTTGGAGAGTATTATTCCTCCGTCTCTTGGAAACTGCTCTTCCCTTACGGAATTGTTGATGATGGGTGGGTCTTCTAGTAAAATTGCGGGTTCTATTCCCGCAGAGTTAGGAAACTGCAGCCATCTTAGTTCTTTATTTTAGTTCAATTTGGATTAAAAGATTTTGTACCGGATGTCATATGCCGCCTTCCCCTTTCCTATCTGGACCTTAGTGTCAATAACCTTACAGGGAACTTACCGATAGCTATTGCTAATTTGAGTCGCTTAACTTCACTCCATCTTAGTTCAAATAACTTTATAGGAAGTATTCCCGAATTTATTGTCAATTTGAGTCGCTTAACTTCACTCCATCTTAGTTCTAATAACTTTAGAGGAAGTATTCCCGAATTCATCAGTAATATGAGTCAATTAAATTATTTTTACCTTTATAGAGATAATTTTATAGGAAGTATCCCTGAATCCATTACCAATTTAAAAAGATTGCAATCTCTTGATTTATCAGGTAATATTTAACCAATATAATTCCAAAAAATATAGGAAAACTTCATTCCTTGGAACACTTATATTTGGAATCCAATAATTTAACTCGAAGTATGCCTTATAGTATAAATTGTTTGTTTTCACTTCAGGTTTTAGATCTATCACAAAATAATCTGGAAGGAACAATCCCTAAAGGTATTGGCAATTGCACTTCTATGAGAGTTTTCTCTGCTCACTCCAATAAAATTTCTGGGACTTTGCTCACATCATTGGCCAATTGTACCCAACTTAGACTTCTGGATTTAAGAAAAAATAGATTGATGGGTGAACTTCCTTCCTACCTTGCATATTTTCATGACTTGAAAATTTTAAGTGTTGCTTATAATAATCTTAGTGGTGCTATTCCTCAATGTATTACAAATCTCACAAAGTTGCATGTGTTGGATTTATCCAACAATAGATTCAGTGGAAAAATACCATCTCAACTTCAGAGACTCTGGATTTACAATCAATGAATCTGCTCCCATGGATCGAGTAATTTCAACTCAATTCAGATTTGCGTACTATGTAAATATTTCAGATGAAACACTATTTTTTGAGGAAATGGTATTTGACATAAAAGGAGCTGAATATACACTATCATGTGTGTTGCCCATAGACACTATATTTGATATGTCTAGCAATGATCTCAATGGAGAAATACCCACAAGCATTGGAGGTATGAGCAGCTTGCCTATTGAATCTATCAAGGAATCAACTGGAAGGGTTAATCCCTGCATCTCTTAGTAACATCTCTGCTTTGGAGCCCCAAGAGTTAGCTCAATCGGTCAAATCAAGTGCCTCGCCAATGGGAGGTCACAGGGTCGAATCCCGAAAGCTCTTGGGGTTAGGTCAGTAAATAGGCCGAGGGGTGTTGATGCCTTCGGGTGCGTCCACTCAGTGTTGAACAACCCTGGATGTAGTGGCTACCCATTGACCCGGGTATCCGTGAACCAGAAGTGAAAAAAAACATCTCTGCTTTGGAGCAGTTAGATTTGGCTAAGAATAATTTAAGTGGAGAGATTCCTCGAGAGCTCTCTAAATTGCATGAGTTGGCTATTTTTGATGTTTCCTCTAACAACCTTTGTGGCCCAATCCCAATAGGGACACAATTTTCCACTTTTAATGTTACTTCATTTCAAAGAAATAAGTGCTTGTATGGGTGTCCTTTAGATACATGCAATGAAAATAAAAGACCAAATAGAGAAGAAAATAACACTACTATGAGTGGTAAGCCTGTAGTGGGATGGCTTAATAGAGTGGATGAGAAGATGTCATTGATGGCTTTGGTAATAGGTCTGGGAATTGGATTTGGAGGAGTGATTTTTGTTTTTGTAGTGTGGGAGAAAGCCAGGCATTGGCTTTTGTCTCCCAAAAGGCCACAAACCTTTTATGGAGTGTATCGATTCCCTAAATAATGGGACTTTGTAAATCAGAAATTGTATCCATAAAATATATGGTGAATAAAACAAATTGTTATAGTAATAGAGAGTTTTTTTTATTTATAAAGAAACAAAAAAATATTAATAAAAATTATGTCAATATCATTGTATAATAATGGTGAACATAAATATTGTTAACTATTAAAGTTTAATTATATATGATATTGATATTACTTATAATAATAAGTTATTTTTTTCAAATAATGTTTATAGTTATTTATGCAATTTCATATATATTATTGTTTTATTTTATAATGTAGATACAACTAGATGAAATAAATAAATATTGTTTAGGAAAGAACGTAATTTCAAAAATTTCATTCATATATATATATATATGTGTGTGTGTATTTACTGAATAAATAAATAATTTTATATTTATAAAAATATGTATATCTTTAATATTCGCAAAATAAAGTTATTGATTTTTAGTTTTTAATATTTGTAAAATAAAATTGGTGGTTGAGGAAAATGCATATATTCATGAGTAAAAAATTAGATAAATGTATGATATGAATAACTGATGCAATGAGGTATTATCTTTCCACCACTAGTATGAAAATATAATCAACTCTAATTTGTTCACAAGTCACATCAAAAAAATATAAGACATTATTTTCCTAGCCTGCTCTTTTTCAATCAGTGCACAGGATAAAGCATTACCTATATATATATATATAGTTCTGTTTATGATTTCATTCACACATCTACTACCAATATGTGGTTCAAGCAAATATAAACATTGTACATTAAATCTAATCTATGAACCAATTATGTGGTAATATTTAATTTTGGCAATTTGATATTAATACAATTTGTAGTCCTAAGTTTTTCCAAAGTCTTCCTTGGATGGTAAAATAGATAAATTATTTGAAAATAATAATAATAAATAAATTTATTTAATATATATCAAATGATTAGGGTGTATTTTATTAGAATATATGTTGATTTTTAAAGAGCTAAAAGTTAAATTCAAAAAAAAAAATTATAGTAAAATTTTCATTTAATAATTATTGAATATTATTTATTGTAATTGATATTTCACTTATACTGAATGAGATTTTACTATTTCTAATTTATTATTTATTGTAATTGATATTTCACTTATACTGAATGAGATTTTACTATTTCTAATTGTACTTAATTTTTTGGGCAAAAAAAATCTATTCATTATTATTTTGAATTTAATTTTGTTTAAATAATTTAATATGTAATAATGGTCTTTATAACCAATATTGTTTGATAAACATTGTAACATTGTCGAGTGAATAATAATGTTTAGATTTTTTTAGTAAAACAAATTTTAAAGTTTAGTGGATATGTTGTTTTTATTACGAAGTAACTTCAATACTTTCCGGTGTTTTATTAGATGTTAGAATAAAAAATGTAACAATTATTGCAATAATTGATATAAATATGAATTGATTCATTATTATCAAACATTATCTTTATTATGTTGAAATGATGATAAAATTAATTAATGTCTTGCATGCACGCAACAAAAATATAACTTATGCAAGGAAATCGACCATATAAATAATGAAATTTCATATTAAAAAAAAACAATGAACATGAAACTTTCAAAGTAATGGATAGGTAATGTGGGCTCAATATCTTTCAAAAGGAAGATTATAAATTTATTATTAGTTTTCAGTATTTTGACACTTCACATCCCTTTGGAGAGCTTAAGGGAAGCTAAAAGAATGTAATTGTACATGGAAACATAATTATTGAGAAAGAAGCTAATGAGTCACAATTATATAGAAGGAAATTATGAGAAAAGGTATAAAAATGAATTAATTAGACAAGAAGAGGAACTTTTTGCTATTGGAGCTTTATAAATTCTTTTATGAATTTTAATGAAACAAAGCCAGCCCTCAAGACCAATTTTGAAGAACAACTTTGATTTGGGTGATGGGGGTTGAGAACTACTCCTAGTGCCTTGTTATTACTGCCACTATAAATTTGTATTCGTTTTGTGATAGACTTATATATATATCTATCTATCTATTTATATATATATATATATATATATATATATATATATATATATATATATATATATATATATATATATATATATATATATATATATATATCTACACACACACACATTCTTGATTTTTTCTGAAAGAATTGCCTTGAAATGGTGAATGTGAGGTTGTGAAAAATGGTTTCATAGTAAAATTGTCGATATTTATTTTATATTCATGTGTGTGTGTGTGTTTCTACTCTTTGTCTTGAATAATTTTTCTTTTCTAGAAGCATTAACTATATTATATATAGTTAACCTTGCATTCACTAATTAAGTCACGCTATACGGAGAACCCATATTGCTGGGCAGGGCACTTTGCAAATGAAAACAAAATTTGGGACTATAAGGAGGGCTTAAATTGTATGGCTAGCAGAGACACTCAATCCTCATCAATTCATCATTATGAACCTTCAAATTGTGTACTCCCATCCTAGCCATGTCACTACCTAAAGTGATAAGTTAGACCCAAATAATGTGTTTAAGGATAGTGCAACTACTTTTGAAAATACTGAGCCACCTCTTGAACATATTTAAGTGGTTCACTATTGAAGTTAAATTATTTATGTCATCTTACTCAATCATATGACTAGGAGATTGGGTAGTAGCCTATTGTGATTTTATTTCCCAAACCACAACCAACTTATAAATCATTGTTAAGAATTGGAGTACAAATAAAACAAGACAATATTGGTAGAAAAGGCTTAATGTCGTTCTCTTTTTTCTTGTATTGATACCACTATATAAATTTGTAGCACATTAAATTTACCATTAATGTTGTCTTCACATCCATCTGTTCTACCTCAAAATCAAAAGCAGCAACAATAGATAAAAGTAATCTAATAGAAGTTACCTTGGCAACAGGAGAAAAAATATCACCAAAATCAATTCTCGACACCTGGGAATAACCTTTTGCTACCAACCGAGATTTGTATTTCTCCACCTTTCCTTCTACATTTGTCTTCTTCTTGAACACCCATTTGCTACCAATGGGTTTCCTTCCAGCTGGCAACTCCACCAGATCCCAAGCCTCATTTTTGTGCAAAGATGCCATTTCATCAACCATGGCCTCTTTCCAGAGTTTTCCATCCTCTGAATCTATTTCTTCCTTCACAGTTCTAGGATCATCATCAGTAATAAATAAAGAAAAATTTGAACAGAAAGCAGATGGACTATACCTTTCTGGCTACCTTCTTTCTCGAACTGATCTTCTCACTCCTGGAGTTTGTGGCTCTTCATCTTCTGATTCCTCCTCTGCTGTAGAGTTTGATTCTTTCTCCTTTAGTTCAAACTCTATCTTCTTAGGTTCCTTTGGTTGGACTTCATGTTTAATAACATCTTTTACCTCTCTGAATATCACATCTCGGCTGTACACAACCTTCCTTGTTACTGGGTTCCAAAGCTTATAACCCTTTAAACCATCCTTATACCCAATAAAGATGCACTTTTACGATTTACTATCCAACTTGGTTCGTTTCTTCTTTGGAACATGTACATATGCATCACATCCAAATACCCTCAGATGTGAAAGAGGGGGTTTCTTACCAGTCCATACCTCTTGTGGAGTCTTATCCTCCAACGCTGATGAAGGTGATCTGTTGTCTAGGTAACATGCTGTCTCCACCACCTCTGCCCAGAATTCCTATCCTAGCCTGGCACCACTGAGCATGCTTCTTGCCCTTTCCATCAACGTCTTGTTCATTCTTTATGCAACTCCATTTTGCTGAGGTGTATATGGAGTAGTCTTTTTCCATGCTATACCACACTTCTTACAGAATTCTTCAAATTCCTTACTGCAGAACTCTCCACCATTATTTGTCCTCAGCACCTTTATCTTCTTCTCTGTCTAGTTTTCCACCAGAGCCTTAAATTCTTTAAACTTGTCAAAGACTTCAAATTTCTTCTTAAGGAATATATCCATGTATTCCTTGAGAAGTCATCTATAAATGATACATAGTACACAAACTTACCCAGTGATGGAACCTTCACAGGTCCAAACACATCACTGTGCACAAGCTCTAATATATGTTTCGCCCTCTTACCACCAGAGAGGAAACTCACACGATTCTGCTTCCCATATACACAATTTTCACAGAAATCAAAATCCATAGAGCTATTACTCATACCTTCTACCATACTTCTACCATGAAGTATTCGAAGGCCCTTCTCTCCAATATGTCCAAGCCTTTGATGCCACAGCATGGTCTTCTCTCCAGAGACCACTAGATTTTCTGCTCCACTTTCAAGAACCACAAAATTGTTGCACCTATCAACAACAGTGCTACCTTGCAACTTGTACAGAGTTCCAATTTGAACTCCTCACATCAATACCAGTGCTCCCTGAACCATCTTGCAGGTATCCTTCTCGAACACTGTTTTTACACCTGCATCATCCAACTTGCTTACAGAAATCATGTTTCTGGCCAATTCAGGAATATGCAGACCACTCGGAACTGTTCTAACCCTTCCACCTTGCAACTTCAACTTTACTTTACCACGACTAACGATTCTAGCCTTCCTCTCATCCCTTAAGAAGACATCACCACCATCGTATTTCTCATACTCGCAAAACCACTCTCTATGGGGAGTGAAGTGAAAGGATGCACCTGAGTCAATCGACCATGCCTCATGATCTACATGTGTACTTGAAGAAGCCAAGTACACATCCCCACCTTCATCTGAGGTGGTTTTCGCCTCTGTAGAAAGAGCATCATCAGATCCCTTTCCTTTATCAGGAGCTTTAGATTTACAGTCCCTTTTGTAGTGCCCTTCCTTTCCGCATTTCCAGCACACCACCTTTATAGGTTTTCCTAGAGATTTAGATCTCCCACTCGATGACTTATTTTTGTTTCTGTTCTGGGACCGTCCTCGTACAGACAAGGCATCACCATTCTGGCTCTCCATATTTTTCCGTCTCATCTCCTCCGTCAGCAAGGATGAGACTATTTCATCAAACTGCAAGGCAGTTACATTGCTACCTTTTGCAATAACCAGACTATCCCACGAATCTGGTAGAGAACACAACAAACTGATGCACTTATCTTCATTTGAAATTTTAATATCAATAGATGCTAACTAACTTACCACAGTATTAAATGCGTTCAGATTCTCTGTCACCGAGTCTCCATCTTTCATCCTCAGGTTATACAGCTTTTTCCACAAGAATAGTTTATTCACCAGAGACTTAGATTGGTACAAAGTCCCTAACTTGTCCCACAAAGCCTTCATCATAGCTTTCCCTGATACATTCGGCAATACTGAATCTGAGACACACAATCGTATTGTGCTCTTTGCCTTCCGATCCAACTTCTTCCATTCTTCATCGGAAACTCTCGTTGGTTTAGTACCTGGATCTACCACGATCCACTGATCTTTATCCACCAACAGATCCTCCATCTTGATTTTCCACAACTCAAAACTCTGACCATTAAATTTCTCAATCTCTATCTTTCCATTGCTCGTCATCTTCTTTCACCACCAGAATCAATCTTGCAGATCTCCCACTGAACAGGGTCTACCACAGGCCCGAGCGAAACCCCTCAACAACAAAGGCGTCCCCTTGAAGCCAAAACAGCTCTGATACCAAATGTAGGTTTTAACCCTATACAGAAATTACCTACATACGAATTCTCAAACACATAAAATAAACAATGCGAGAGCATAACACATAAAACACATATACACAGAGATTTTCCCCTGGATCCCAAAACCGGGACTACCAGATTGATTTTTCATTATGTTCCTTTCAATGTTACAATACATATTTATACATGCCGAAGCATCTAATACCATGGACTGAAAAACCATCACGTCCAAACCCATGGACCGAAAACCATCGCATCCAAAACCATGTGCGAAAAACATGCACAAAACCATAGATAGGTCTGCCCAACCTAATATAGGGTCCAAAACCAAAATTTTCTAGGGCACTGCCCCGGACTTCATAGAGTGGGGTTACCTGCACCCCTCAAACCCCCCGTGACTCCCCCCGCTACGCAATCGGCGCAATGAAGGGGGGGCTTTGCCCCCCTCCTACCCCCCGGGTTAACTACATGGGCTAGTAGTGGAAAGAATATAACACAACCCAATAGAAATTGTGAGCTCGCAAGTTTCCAATTGTTTCCTCCGAGCCAGATCACACTTCTAGACCCAGAAAGTGTGATACGGTCGTGAGCAAGGGAAAGGGTCTCTCAGGGAGATGCCAGGTGCCAAAAATAGGAAATAAACTACTGAGATTGAAGAGATGAGTAAGGCCACCTACCTGAAAGTAGAAGATCCTGATTCTGATGGTCTATTTATCACTACGGTCTCCACAATATTTAGGGCCTTTTCCTCATCTCCAAATTCATCATAGCTCACTTAGAAAATGAATCCAAATTGGAGGGAAAACGCCCTTTTATAGAAAAATCCCCAATTTTTATATTGCCCATTGGGACTAGACCGTAGCTTAGTTTGATGAATCATCAGCACCGTTGGAAAGCTCTCACCGAGCTCTAAAATGGGTCTTCCTCAGTTTTTGATGATTTGACACTTCACCCGGAAACCATTTTTCCAAGAAGGGTCACTTCGTCGCCTCTCAAAAACGAATTTCATCATAAAGAGACACTCGTACTTTGAGGTCCACCTCCTCTTAATACTTGTCATACCATACGTCGATTTTTGTCATGAGTAACCATTATTTACTTATGTTTTCATGGTCCCCACCAGGCCTCATTTGTGTGGCAGCGTCATCGAGTCACCCTTGTTCAAAGCATCCACGATGAGTCACCCTTGTAGTCTTGGAGTCTATTTCATGCCCCATCATATCATGTCACAGTATTCCATCCATATTTGCATACCATTCATCCTGTGTTGCCCATTTTGGCCTCTAGTCATACTGTCCCCATCCCCTCCGGAGTTGAGTCAGTTGCTGCCAGGTCAACCATGCACTTTATGCTCTGACAAGGGTAGTCATTTGTTTGTCCCTTAGTCCCTTTTCCCCATTATCCCAGGTGTCATTCCATCAGTCACATTACTATTTCCCCTCGTGCTTTAGTTGAGGACCCTCATTTCCTCATCTATCGCAAGCCCTATTCTATCGACATCAACTCATTTATTCCAGAAGAACAGCCTAGAGGGCGGTGTATCTCTGTTCCAGCTTCCATTCTTGTTCGACACATTGGATCGAGCAAAGTGTCTCATTATTTCCCTTTGACTTGGTCGTTTCATGTTCGTGATCCATACACTTGATGGTCTAGCGATGCAGCAGATTGTACCAGTGATTCCTAGGTGTGTGTGAGATGTTTCAGACCTCATGAGGGGGTGGCCCTTCAGGTAGCCCCCCACATGCCTGAATGTATATCTACTATGCTACAACTTCAGATGCAGTTCCATAGAGTTGATGGGTTCGGTTCCTGCCGATCACGACGTTCATAGCATGTACGTCTCCTTCAGATGATCCATTCAGTTTTGCAGAGCCCTTCTTTGTTCAGCAGTGCTTCTCCAGTTGTTTTACCCTCCCTCCCACCCATTTTTTTTTTAGAGAAGGGGATTTGTATTTTATGTACTCAAATATTATTGTATCCAGTCTTGGCTCATGTTTTTACCAGGTGCATTATGTATATGGGACGCATTGTATTATTTTTTCACCTTATTATGCCAACATGTCATGTACCATTCAACATGTACTTCATTGCTCAATTTTATATTTATGGGCGAACCATTATTTTTCTACTAAGTTATCTCGGCAAGTATGGGAATGCCTCCCCCGCCTCAGTGAGGTCTAATACCACAACATAAAAGGAGACTTATCCTCTTTCTCGCCCCTTAGTCTATCTCTTTCAAATCTCTCTCTCTCTCTCTCTCTTTTTGACTCCCCTATGTTGTCTAGTGATTGTGTATTTACAACATACTTCGGTAATACGTTTTTCTCCTAACACTTGTACGTTGGGGGGCAATTTGTTATCACCCAAAAATTAATCATCTAGCCTAATTTATTAGATGGATAGTAAATTGCTTTCACTGTGAGAAATTACTTAATAAACCACCTTTGTTAAATAATTTATAGTTAAACCTATGAAGAATAATTAAATAAATCACTATTTATTTGATTTTCTTCTAGGAATAATTAATTAAACCCTTGTTTTATTATTATTCCTTGTTTCTCTAAGAATAATTAATTAATCACTAATTAATTATTACTCTTTGTTAAATTTGACTAAATCCCTTAGGAATAATTAAATAAATCCTTATTTGCTTATTATTCCTTAACTAATTCTTTGAGATGATAAATAAATCATTTATTTATTCATTATTTCTAAATAAAAGTTTAAATACTTTTTCCATCATAAACAAATATAATAAAATATTCCAGGTGGTTATTCCAAGAATGGGATATGATATATTTTATTATTGCTCATTATTCGAGGATAACTCAATATTTTGTTATAAATAGAAGGGTTTTCCATTCATTATTCACTTTTGATTATTTTCATTGTTGCACTCACTATTGTAACTCTGATTATTTTCATTGTCGCACACCATATTTTTGTTGGATTTATGATTATAAAGGAGAGAGACTCTACATAAGCTGAAGACATTTGAGGATAGCCAAGAACCCATCCCATAGAGGGGGATTGTTAACATTTATCTGTTATCTTCACATGTGTTATAATAAAATTATTCTTTACATATATGGTTTCCATTGGATGATTGGAGTTATTACTCTTTCTTTTCGCTGTTTAACTATGATTGTGGCATAGATCCAAAATTTGGCAGGTTTTGTTTCTACCAGTTGCTACAAATCTACAATGTTTAGAAGCCATTTATATTGTTGAGATTGTTTGTCGTCCACAATCTTAAGTGGGTTCTTTTCATATATCTTTGAGAGGAAAACACTACAACAATATACTTTTTAGAATTTTAATTATTAATTTATAATAATGTAGCAGATAAAATTGGTCTCTCCAAATAATAAATCACTTGCCACTTCTCTTCATTGTTCACAAAATAAATTGCAACCCCTGTCCTGTGAAATTCTTTCCCACTAATGATTACTCTCTTCTATAAGCCATATAGGGTCGCAGTCTTATTTACAACTTAGAATGCTATCTTGCTCACTTGTAGTCCTAGCATTGAAATCACCCACTATAAGGACTTCACCTAGTTGAGAATATGTTGCAATATCCGCTTTTAAGGTTGCAAAGAGATCTTTGTGGTCAAGCCCTCTACTTTTGTAATTTTTTGAAACTTGTGGCGCAAAATAGCATGCTGCAATTCTGATTTGATTTCCATTTTCTGATATTTTAAAACAAATGAATTGTTTATTTGAGTCTTCTTTTTCTAACTGAATGAAATGGCCTTATTTTTCTCTCACTAATACCACGATACCTCGTGACCTTTGCCATTTCTTCAGTACTGATTCGGATTTAGATAGGAATGCAAAAATTACAGAGATAACCATAAACACATAGATGCAGCGGAAATAATACTTCATTCCATTAATGTAAAATACTGAAATATGCTTACAAAGAGAAATGAAAATGAACTAGCTAGGGTGATGGTAGCTTATGTCTGAGAAGAGATGTGGCGGCTACATGCCTCTGAACTGCCTTACAATGAGGCTCAAGGGCATTTTAATTATTGAACAATAAGAGAAAACCCTAAACAACCAAAACCCTAACCCGAGAAGATGTAACACCAAGAGTTTATGGGCCCCGTTGAGGTGAGTTGGACAACCAACTTCCCGGGGTCATGACTTGGTCATATTATCTCCGTTTGACGTGCATGATAACCCGTTGGAAAGATCTCTCCGAGGACTACGACAAAAAAGACGATTTTAAATAAAAAAATTCTAGCGGTAGATTTCCAAAAAAGCGTTGTTTAGGGCCTCAAAACAGCTCTGGAAGTTTAGGACCCGAAAAACTAATAAAAATAGTAAATTGTGCTACAATTAAGGAAACTGAAAAACTGAAAGAAGCAATAGTGGGTCCAAGTGGAATTGGCGGGTGGCCACCAATATCCACCTGGAAGCAATGTTCCCCATTGCGTTGAGTTCCTCCATGAGATGAGGAAACTTCTGTTGAACTTGGTCCCTGGTGAGCCACTTGCCCTGGTGAAGGAGTTGGCCTGCTTTAACAAATCGATACAGTTGGATATTCTGCTGGCGAGTGTACTTGATCTGTGTGTCCATGATACAATTAGTTGCAGCTTGTTCCATGTAATCTAGATTTAACTCTGTGGGTGTGAGTTGTTCTGCAATGTCGAATGTGTCTAGTAATGGTGGAAAGTATGGCCGAAGGCGGTCCACATTGAACACTGGGTGCAGGCCAAGGAATGGGGGAATGCTGAGCTCAAATGCATTGTCTCCCACAACCTTGGTAATGGTGTAATGACCATATCGGAGTGGTTTGAGTTTCCGATAGGCTCCGGTAAGGCGTTCCTTTTGCAAATGCAACCAAACTTTGTCACCCACCAGAAACTTGTGTGGCACCCGATGTTGATCATGTCGCTGCTTGTACTTGGAATTTGATTTCTCGAGAATGTCATGGACCCACTGGCGAATATGTTGGATGTGCTCAATGAAGTTGTTTGCCTTATCTGTTTCGGACTGTACATGAGCTGAATCTGCGTGAGTAGCTGCAAATGGCATGGCCGCATCAATGGGACATAGTGGCTGGAATCCCAATCCCACCTGAAAAGGGCTGTGGCTAGTTGAGCTGTGGAGAGCCTGGTTGTAGCTATGTTGAACATAGGGGAGGCTCTCATCCCATGTGCGTGGATGGTTTGAGTTGTACATGCACAGAATGTGTATGATCATCCTGTTGACAACCTCTGTCTGGCCATCAATCTGAGGATGGAAGGATGTGGACTTAGTGATTTTGGTGTCCAGCATCGACCAGAGACTGGACCAAAATGTACTGAGGAACCTGTTGTCCCAATCTGAGACGATAGACTATGGGATCCCAAATTGTGCCCACACTCGTTCAAAGAAGAGTTTAGTAGTGGCTTTAGCTGTGATATTCTTCTTGCAGGCCGCCATAATGGCCATCTTCGAGAACCTATTGACGACCACAAAAAAACAGTCCTTTCCATGCTTAGTGGAAGGAAGGCCTGACATGTAATCCACGGAGATGGATTCCCAAGGTTGACTAAGGGTAGGCAGTGGGGTATAGAGACCTTGCTTCTTGATGGTCAGTTTGGCAATGGCGCAGACAGCGCATGATCTGATGTACTTCCCGACATCCTATCAAAGATTCGGCCAATAGAAATACTTTTGCAGTACTGCCACCATTTTCTCGACCCCGAAATGCCCAGCAGCCCGACTATAGTGTGCTTCCCAAATCATCTTGGCATGCTCACTTGAAGGAACACAAAGGTGACCCAGGTGGCATAACAAGGCATCCTGGAGGTGAAAATCTGGAACATGCTAACCCTCCAAGAGTGTCTGGTATGTGTGGCCGAATTCTGGGTCACTTTTGTAGAGAAGTGGCCAATAAGAAGTCTCGTGCCCATAAGAGTTGACCACGGTGGTTAATGCCATGATCGGTGGTCGACTAAGGCAATCTGCAACATTATTGGTGCTACCCTTCTTATACTTGATATTCAAATGGAACTGTTGCAGGTATGTGGACCACTTCTGATGGCAATCATTATGCAATTTCCCTTGGGTCTGTATGAACTGCAGGGTTCGGTGGTCTATGTGGATGACCATGTCCTTCCCCAAAATGTAATGCTCCCATTGTCGATAGGCCTGCACAATGGAATACATCTCTTTTTCATAAGTGGGATACTTCTGGACTATGTCTAAAAGTGTCTCACTGTGATATGTCATTGGATGCCCGTGTTGAGTAAGGATTGCCCCAATAGCATAGTCAGAGGCATCTGTCTCGATCTCAAATGGTTGTTGCAAGTCTGGTAATGCGAGCACTGGTGCCGAGCAGAGGCGATCTTTCAACTCTATGAATTTCTTCTGTTGAGATTCAAACCAAAAGAATTTTGCTTTCGCTCCTCCCTTGGTGACTTGACTCAAGGGCTAAGTGATATGAGAAAATCCCAATACGAACCTGCGGTAGAAGTTGGCAAGGCCTAGAAAGCTGCGGAGCTCTGACAAAGTGGTTGGAGATGGCCAATCCCGAATGACATGGATCTTTGCTGGATCCACATGCACCCCTTTTTCATCAATAATGTATCCTAGATACTGATCTTGGGTCATGCCAAAAGTGCATTTCTCCAAATTGGCACATAACTTGTGTTGCCGCAATGTTTGGAGAACCTGTCGAATGTGGTGGAGGTGCTCTTCCCAACTCCAGCTAAAGATCAGGATGTCATCCAAGTATACCACTACAATTGAGTTAGTGAATGGCCACAAGCTGTCATCCATTAGCCTCTTGAAGGCTGCAAGAGCATTCGTCAATCTGAAAGGCATAACTAACCATTCAAAAAGGCCCTCCTTGGGTTTGAAGGCAGTCTTCCACACATTGGAGGGTTCGATTGGTACCAGGTGATATCCTGAATTCAAATCGATCTTGTTGAAATATTTTTCCCCCTTTAGTTGGTCCAGGAGGTCATCAATCCGTGGGATCGGGTACCTATTACGGACAGTGATCTTGTTTAGCACCTGATAGTCAATACAGAGTCGCCAAGTCCCATCCTTCTTCTGTACCAACACGATCGAGCTCCCACATGGTGATGAACCTAGATGGATGTGACCTTTCTGCAGCAGCTCCTGAATCTACCTCTTGATTTCATCCTTCTCCAGAACGGAGCGCCGATAGATTGGTCCATTGGGCAGCGGCGCACCTGGGGTCAGATCGATGGAGTGCTTGACTTGACAGTGCAGAGGAACCCCTGCGGGGGAGGTGAAGATGTCCTTGTACTCCTCCACGACCTTAGTTTTCGTGCGAAGAGGCCTTGTCTGGAGGTCGTGGCCACCATATTCTTCTTTCCTTGAGGGTGTATCATCAAGAAAACAAATTTCTCGATTTTGGAAATGAGCTTACTACATTGTTTTGCAGTAACCAAAGAGATGGCAGTAGGCGGTGCTACCTCCGGTATCCTGTACAACTTACTTCCCAAAGTAACAATAACAACATGGGGCCTTGATTCATACACAGCATGTCGCTTCCACAAGTATTTTTGTCCTAATAATATATCACAAACTTCAAGGGGAGCAATGTCACACAATACCTCATCCGTGAAGGGCTTGATGCTGTATGGAAGGTGACACTGTTGGCTCACGCGAAGATCCCATCCTTGGTGAAGCCCCCTGATGGTGTATGGTTGTGGATGTGTTGTGGTCGGTAAGCCTAGCCGCTTCACGACCTTTGCCGAAATGAGGTTCTTTTGGCTCCCACTATCGATAATGAATTATAGCGGAGAGCCATTTACCCACATCTGGGAGTGGAAGAGATGCTCCTCTTCCTCTGGATCTTCGGGTTCCTCCTTCTAGATATTCGTGGTGGCAACGGTGGCATTTGGCTCTGCATCGATAATCTACTTCCCTTTATCATTCCCCTTGTCGGGTTCTGACTCAGAGTCGAAACATGCATCTGATTTTGAAACCTTTAGCTCAGCCACCAGTGACTGCTTGGCCCGACACTCACTTGTGTTGTGAGTGGAGCTCTTATGGAACTCACACCACTTTCCCGTGTCCTTTTTCGGCTTCGCGACACTGTTCTTTTCTTGCAGCTTTGGCACGTTGTATTGGGCTGCCCCACCTTGGCTTTGTCCTTTGTTCTGCGGTTTGGGGGCACCTTTCCCTTCCTTCGAATTTGCAGATCCAAAGTCTCGCTTCTTTTGTTTGAACTTTTTCTCGACTTTAACGGCATATCGGTATGCCGTGCCGAGTGAGGAGATGTTCAGGAATTCTATTTCTTCCTGGATGTACTTGTTAGGCAGTCACAGTATTTGAGTACCAAATGTTGCTCTGAATCCTTGATACCCAACTTTGTGTGAAGGGTATGGAAGATATTGGTAAACTTCGGCACATCTTGGTCCCTTCCCTGCCACAACGTGGTCCACTTTATGTATTGATCCTCATAGCTTCCGACAGGGTAGTACTGCTCCTTGATGGCATCCCAGAATGAATTCGAAGTGGGTGCAGCTGAAAATAGTGAGCCTGTACTTTCATCCTTCTACTCGCAATAGGTTTCCCACCAGTCCTTAACGTGGGGGGCTGTTTTGAGAAGAGCGAAAAAAATCTTTTCCTGACTAGAAAAATCATGATCAGAAAAATAATCCTCTAGTAGATTTAACCATTTATCGACAGCATCTGCGTCTAGCTAACCCTCGAATATGGGGATTTCAAAATTAACTTGTACCTTAAACGGTGTGGCATTTCTAGAGTAGCTGTTGGAAGCCGATGGCTCGCCCCTAGGTAGCTGTTGAAGGATCTGGGCAAAGCTATCCATCATCGCGTTTGTTTGTCGCTCAAGGGCTTCTTCGAGCAAGATTTTGATACGATCTCCTACCCCCTCGTCTTTCTTTTCATCTATCATGTGAGGCTGTCAAGATTTGCGAGGTTGGACTTGCAAATGTTCGACCAGTTCAAGCCCTAACTCCTTATATCCCAACCTCGTTGGGGACATGCAAAGAAAAACAGAGAAAAAAAAGCAGACCGCTCTAATACCACTTATCCAGATTTAAACAGGAATGCAACAAATTACAGAGATAACCATAAACACAGAGATGCAGCGGAAATAATACTTCATTTCATTAATGTAAAATACTGAAATACGCTTACAAACAAAAATGGAAATGAACCAGCTAGGGTGATGGTAGCTTATCTCTGAGAAGAGATGTGGTGACTACATGCCTATGAACTGCCTTACAATGAGGCTCAAGGGCCTTTTTATTATTGAACAATAAGAGAAAACCCTAACTCGAGGAGATGTAACACCAAGAGTTTATGGGCCTCGTTAAGGTGAGTTGGACAACCAACTTCCCAAGGTCGTGACTTGGTCATATTATCTCCGTTTAACGCGCATGATAACCTGTTGGAAAGATCTCTCCGAGGACTATGATGGAAAAGATGATTTTAAATAGAAAATCGCGGTAGATTTCCAAAAAAGTGTCGTTTAGGGCCTCAAAACGGCTCTCGAAGTTTAGGACTTGAAAACCTGCTAAAAATAGTAAATTGTGCTACAATTGAGGAAACTGAAAAACTGAAAGAAGCAATGGTGGGGGTCCAAGTGGAATTGGTGAGTGGCCACCAATATCCACTTGGATCAAGTACCCTTCAAACAAAGGTGTCTTGAACCCTTCATGCTCATGTGTTTCTATGAGTAAAATTATATCTCTATCTTCCGCAATAAGCCCTAACCCAGGGCCTTGTTTCCATCGGTAACCTCTGCAACTGTAACAAACTCATCTTAAGGAAACCTGGGTATGACTTGATTACTATTTGTTTTGACATGCATGACTCATAGTTGAGTCTTTGACCTTGCTTCATGATTGACTTGATTGCTATTTGTTTTGACATGCATGATTCACAGTTGAGTCTTTGACCTTGCTTCATGATTTCTTGCTAAAAAGTTTGTTGTCTCTTCTTTGTGTCTCTTCTCTGCTATGTTTTGGAAGGAGGTCCAAAAGGCACTATCACAACTTTATGTTTATATATATCTTGCCACTTCTTTGTTATTTTTGTATTCATCAAAATCGGTTGTTATTTATTTATCCATTGCTATATCTATGGGTTATTTCTAAATTTTTAATATATATATATATATATATATATATATATATATATATATATATATATATATATATATATATCTTAGGCTGTGGTTCACAGACACCCTGGTCAATGGGTGGCATTACGTCCACGGAAAAATCTGGGCTAATCGACCCCGAAGGGAATCTAGCCCGATGGCCCACTAGCAAGGCCTGACCCCAAGGGCTTCCGGGAGATTGCACCCTGTGACCTCTTGGTGGCGAGGTATTGATTTTGACCAACTGAGCTAACCCTTGGGGCTAATATAATTATAATAAGATTGAATGTGATTAATCTGAAAAACAATCTTATTATCAATATGGATCACAAAATTCTAAGATCTAACAATATAATTATAATTTTTAAAAATTAAATCAATCTAAATTTGTATTCTATTTTTTATAATAAAATATTCTAGGTGGTTATTCTAAGAATGTGATTAATAATATTTTATTATTGCTCATTATTCGAGGATAACTCAATATTTTGTTATAAATAGAAGGGTTTTCCATTCATTATTAACTTTTGATTATTTTCATTGTTGCAATCACTGTTGTAACTCCGATTATTTTCATTGTCGCGCACCATATTTTGGTTGGGTTTATGCATTATAGAGGAGAGAGACTCTACATAAGTTGAAGATGTTTGAGGATAGCCAAGAACCCATCCCATAGAGGGGGACTGGTAACATTTATATGTTCTCTTCACAGGTGTTATAATAAAATTATTCTTTACATATCTGGTTTCCATTGGATGATTGGAGTTATTACTCTTTCTTTTAGCTGTTTAACTATGATTGTGGCATAGATCCAGAATTTCGCAGATTTTGTTTCTAATAGTTGCTGCAGATCTACAATGTTTAGCAACCATTTATATTGTTGAGATTGTTTGTCATCCACAATCTTAAGTGGGTTCTTTTCGTACATCTTTGAGAGGAAAACACTACAACAATATACTTTTTAGAATTTTAATTATTAATTTATAATAATGTAGCAGATAAAATTGGTCTCTTCAAATAATAAACCACTTGCCACTTCTCTTCATTGTTCACAAAAGAAATTGCAACCCCTGTCCTGTGAAATTCTTTCCCACTAATGATTACTCTCTTCTATAAACCATATAGGGTCGCAGTCTTATTTACAACTTAGAATGCTATCTTGCTCACTTGCAGTCCTAGCATTGAAATCAGCCACTATAAGGACTTCACCTAGCTGAGAATATGTTGCAAATATCCGCTTTTAAGCTTGCAAAGAGATCTTTGTGTTCAAGCCCTCTACTTTTGTAATTTTTTGAAACTTGTGGCGCAAAGTAGCATGCTGCAATTCTGATATGATTTCCATTTTCTAATATTTTAAAACGAATGAATTGTTTATTTGAGTCTTCTTTTTCTATCTGAATGAAATGGCCTTCTTTTTCCCTCACTAATACCACGATACCTCGTGTCCTTTGCCATTCCTCCAGTACCCTTCAAACAAAGGTGTCTTGCACCCTTCATGCTCATGTGTTTCTATGAGTAAAATTATATCTCTATCTTCCGCAATAGGCCCTAACTTAGGTCCTTGTTTCCATAGGTAAGCTTTGCAATTGTAACAAACTCATCTTAAGGAAAACTGGGTATGACTTGATTGCTATTTGTTTTGACATGCATGACTCATAGTTGAGTCTTTGACCTTGCTTCATGAGTGACTTGACTGTTATTTGTTTTGACATGCATGACTGACAGTTGAGTCTTTGACCTTGCTTCATGATTTCTTGCTAAAAAACTTGTTGTCTCTTCTTTGTTACCATCTTGCTGCTATGTTTCGAAAGAAGGTCCATAAGGTGCTATCACAACTTTACGTTTATATATATCTTGCCACTTCTTTGTTATTTTTGTATTTGTTTTCACCAAACTCGGTTGTTATTTATTTATCCATTGCTATATATATATATATATATATATATATATATATATATATATATATAACATCGTTATGGGTTATTTCTAAATATTAATAATATAATTATAATAAAATTTGAATGTGATTAATCTGAAAAACAATCTTATTATCAATATGGATCACAAAAGTCTAAGATCTAACAATATAATTATAATTTTTAAAAATTAAATCAAACTAGATTTGTATTCTATTTTTTATTATTTTAAAAGTGCAAATTATATTATTTTATTTTTTATTATTTTAAAAGTGCAAATTATATTATTTTATAGATCAATTTTATTTTCTCTATTATTATAAATTTTAAGAACTAAAAATATTAAAATTGTTTACGCTTTTTTTAATAAATCACTTTCCACTTTGTTATTTTTGTAATTTTTGTATTTATTTACAGCCACTTCTATTTATATACTTTTTCTAAATTTAACATGGTTCTAATTTTATAAATTTTAATAATATAATTTATCATTTTTAAATAATAAAATTAATCTAAAGTTTTTATTATCTTAATATATTTTTTTGTTATTGTAAAATTTTATTATTATTTCTATATATTTTAAAATTTAATATAATTCTAAGGTATTTTTAAAATCAATTCAACATTTTTGTTAGGATAATAAAGTTGTTATTTTTATAATCTTCGGTTTAAAAGAGGAGGTAGATGAGGATACTTTAGCCATAGCCCAGACAGAATTACATAATAGATTACAAATTGAAACTACGTGTCTCACAGAAGCCACAAGGTTGGGGAAATTAACTGAGAATAAAGGAAGACTGATCCGAATAAAGGTGAGCTCTACTGATCATAAGAATGATATACTTAGTAAAACCTCAAGTCTAAAAGGAACGGGAATATTTATAAATGAAGATCTCATTCCAGAAGATCATGCAGAATTAAGAAAGGAGGTTCAAAAGGTAAAAGAAGCTAGGAATGAAGGACAATGGGCAATAATCAGAAATAAAAAATCCTTTATTCGAGATAAAAACCAAAAATATAGTAATAAATAGTAATTCAACATGCTTCGGATTCTTTCTTGGAATTGCCGAGGTTCTCCATGGAACAAAGGCCCCAAGCTAAGTTGGATCTCAAATGATGTTGATATTATTTTGCTTGTTGAACTTGGGAGCACGAAGAATCTAAGGTCCCTAATATAGATGGCTTTACGCTATGGTCTACTTGGAACAAGCGATCCTCCCGTAGAGGCATTGGGGGAACAGCTTGTTACATTAAGAAGAACATCTCCCCCCTGCTAGGATTTATAAAAACGACCCTTACAACCAATATAGTTGGATAGAGATCACTGACATTAATAGTAAAAAGACCTACATAACAATATGCTATTTCCCCACCATCAATTCTAACTTCTATAAGAAGAAGAATCTAGATAAAAATAGTCCTTACAATGGTTTAGAGAATGATATTTCTAGCCTAAGGAATGAAGGTAATGTCATTTTAATAGGTGAATTTAATGCTCGAACTTCAAGCAACCAAGCTATTATTCTAAGCAATCATTCCAACCCTAATCCTCTTTGGTTAGACGAAGACCCTACTCTCGCTAGTAGGTACAAAAGGAGCTCTGAAGACCTCAGGGAGAATTTGTTTGGGTCGGAGCTAGTCAAGCTCTATAGTGCTCAGGATCTCATAATTTGCAACGGTCTAAAGAAGTGGCCCAATTCTAGCCAGATGACCTGCATCCATGGGCTTGGTAGCAGCGTGGTAGACTATGTTATTTCCGATCTCCCTTTATACAACGAAATAATAAATTTTGACATCTTAAATGACCATGAGCCTGACTCTGATCATAGTCCTTTACTTATAACTCTCAATTTTGTCTTGCATAGAGATCCCATAAAACATAATCCTTATAGCCAAAAGAACTTAATATTTGATAGAAATAAAAACGATCTCTTTCTAAATGAATTAAAAACTAATTTGCTTCCTTTATCTAGTATAGACAACATAGAAGACCTCTATCATAATTTTACTACAACCCTCGCATATTCTATTAACAAGTTCTCAATTGAAGTTTCAAATTATAAAAGAAATAGCAAAACCAACCCATGGTATGACAAAGATTGTAAAAGTGTGAGGAGACCAACTAAGGAAGTTATTGACCAATCTCTTAAAATGGGTAAGATAAAAATATACAAAGCCCTAACTAAAAGGAAAAAGAGGCAGTACATTCGTAAAAGACAAGAGAATCTCTTACACCTCTCTATGGTAGCTCTTAAGAAATTTTGGAGGCAGATCCTGACTAGGAAATCTAAAGATAATAATAAAATTGCTTTACATGATTGGAATTCCTATCTTAAAAAGCTTTATGAATCTCTAAATTTCATGGATAACTTTGAAACCCTACTCACAATGAAAGAAGTTTTCTCATTAGAAGACACTGGTTTTGGGGTTAAACACCTGGCAACTGGGAAAGCTAAGGACATTGAAGGTTACCAGGCAGAAATCTTAAAAATTGGAGGTCATGTCCTCATCCCCCACATCCACGAGCTTTTCAATAAATCAGTCAAGCAAGGGTTCCCTAAACCATGGACTGAGAGCCTCATTATCCCTATTTTTAAAAGTGGGGATACAAATAACCCCTCTAATTATCGGACAATTATGATCAGCCCTCTCTTAGCCAAGTTATATGGTATTATTTTGGAAAAGAAGTTGAGCATATGGCTTGAAAGTGAAGGTAAGCGGGCTAAAGGCCAAGCGGGTTTTAGAAGGCATCACTCAACAGACCACCTCATTACGCTTAGGATCATTGTGGAGGAATGTCGTAATGATAAATCCAATCTCTTTTGTTGCTTTGTGGACTTTAGAAAGGCTTTCGATACGGTTCCTAGAAACAACCTTTGGAATAGATTAGAAGAGCTAAAGGTTCCTTTCGAGTTGAGAGCTGCCACTATAAGGTTATACGAGAATGTAATTGCCAAGCTAAAAAGCAATGAGGGGTGGTCGAAAGATATTAAATGTAATATCAGAGTTAAACAAGGTTTCCCCCTCTCCCCTACCCTATTTGGCATTTACATCGACAAGCTTGAAGGTTATTTAGAGGAAGCAAGATGTGCTGGCACGATCTTAGCTGGGATAGTCATCATCCTTCTTCTCTATGCTGACGATATTGTTCTTCTCGCAAGGTGCCCATCTGATCTTGATAAGCAACTTAGGCTTCTTAAGGATTTCTGCTCTACCATGGGTATGACTGTTAACACTGACAAAACAAAAGTTATGATTATCAAATCCAAGAAGGACACTTATGCTAATTTTATGTATGACAATAATAACTTGGAGGAAGTGTATTCTTACAAGTACCTAGGAATTGATATTCATCACAAGCTCAACTGGAACTATAGCATTGAGAAAAGGATTAATGGGGGGTGGAAAGCTTATTTTGGTCTTGAAAATAATTTTAAAACGACAAACCTCGTAATGTGGGATAAAAATAAGTTCCTCTTTGAAACTTTAGTCACTCCTGTTATCTTATATGGATGTGAGATATGGGGTTGCAGCATCTCTAGAGAATCCTGGAAAAAGATTGAGCAAATCCAGAAGCATTTTATAACGTATAGCTTGAAAATTAAAAGCAATACACCCTATCCTATTCTCCTTATAGAAGTAGGTCTTTCCCCTATCGAGAGCCTAGCTATGACTAGGCTTCTATTGTACAAGCACAAACTCAATAACATAGGAGATCATAGACTTCATAAGCTAGCTTTAAATTCCAGCCAAAACCACCTAAGGCTCAAGCATGGGTGGTATAAAGAAACAAGGGCCTAGTTAAACCATTGGGAGATCAACGAGAATGATGCATTACAAAACATTAATAACATTAAAAATATTGTTACTTCTAAGTTCAAAGAAAAAATGTGGTGTGAACAACATGGCAGAGCATTGTTTTACTACTTCGTGGAGGCTGAGTCCAACCATCCCCAATCAAGGCCATTAACATTATGGCTCACTGGAGGTAATGATATATATTATCAATAATTTGCTGGATATTTAACTATGAATTTGCTATATAATTTAATTTTACTACTTTAATTATCTGTTATGTTATTTTGGGTATTTAACTATAATGTTATATAGTCTGTTTATAGTTTAAGACATTGCCATTGGTCAATCTCATAAAAACATAGAGAAAAACCAGTGTTCAGGAACTAGGTTTGGAGCGTCTAACGAGGCAGAGGAATTGCCTGTACGGTCAAAAGTGGTCAGAATCTAAAAAAAAATTCAAAAAATCTTGTAGAGGCAGTGTTTGAATCGTGTTTTTGATAGTGGAAATACATTCAGCACCCTCAAAAACGTCTAGAACATCTAAAATTTTGAAGTTTAATAACTATAACTTAGATTTACAAAAATCCTTGCTAAATTTTCTTTAAATATGACTAAAATTTCCATAACTTTCCAAGCAACTCCTCCACCTCGTTAGACTATGCGACTAGTTTTTCCCAATGCCCCCAGCATTCACATTTTAGTTGATAGTCACTTCAAATTCTCAGATACAGTTTTGCTGTAAGGTGAATGAAAATTCCAGAAATTAAAAATCAGCAACTCATACAATTATTTAATTGTATTTTAATTATGTTGAGGTGAAAAAACAAGCATTCAGTCACTCTTCTTTCCTTCCCACCTCTATTAACAGGTGGGTTCAACAAAAACAAAAATAGAAATATGGGTTTAGGGTGGATTTTTCTTTGTAGTGCGATGGGAGAAAACCATAAATTCAAACGCCAAGACACACTTGCATCGAATTTAAACTCTACCGTTAATTTCACTCGACTGCCGACAAACCGGCAGGACCCACAGGACCCAGGGTCGGTCTCTGTTTCGATTTTGTGGAATGAGGAGTGTTCGGAGGGACCCACCTCCGATTACGGGGCCACCTTCCTAAATGCAGCGGAAATCAGGAAGACGCACATTAATTTGGCTCGCCTCCTCTGCAACAATTTTTTTCCTTCCAAAACGAAATCAGAGCCTCAAACCCAGGAGGTTAATACGCCCAGGATGCACACCCTCTTTGACAGGCTCTAACATCTGACTAGATAGATGAAATTTCAAGGAAAGTAGATCATATGAATAATAGATAGATGAAATTTTACAAGGAATTAGAGTGAAAGATGATAACATTTTTTATTTGGAGGGGTAGAATATGGGGATCATGATGCAAGGGGATGATATAAAATCATGCAAATGTAACTACTAATATTTTATGTAAGTTGTTTTTCGTTATTGAAAAAAGTTTAAGACATTGCCGAAATTTGAATTGAATATGGATATGGAGGACAATGCAGGGCCTGGATGCTCATCACTTGGGTATGGAGCATTCATGGAGCATGGTCCTTTTAAACCCGGTGGATATAATGGCGAACTTTTTTTGAGAAATAAGTACTCTTGGAATACAGGTAACAACTCTGTTTTTTCTTGGATTGATTAGCAATAATTTCCATGACTTGAAGGCTCAAACATAACTAGAAGCTAACTATATACCATGACATTTACCATGTGCAATTCCTTGAAACATAACTAGAAGCTAACTATATACCACGACATTTACCATGTGCAATTTTATTGATGATAGAAACAAACATGCTATATCTAGAGAGCCCAGTTGGTGTGGGGTTTTCTTATTCCAACACTAGTTCAGACTACCAGTATTATAACGATGCAATGACTGGTATGTTATTTGTTATCCATATTTCTTTTTGATTGCTGCAATGAAATATGTTCTTAGATTGATGATCATGGCGACTGTAGTTTTGGGGCAATATTGAATAAGATTATAACTGAACAACAAGTGTCGACTAATGTAGCTGAAGACAACCTGTCTTTCCTTTTGAATTGGTTTGAGAAATTTCCGGAATACAGAGGTGTAGATTTTTACATAACAGGGGAGAGTTATGGAGGTATGACCTAGCGTTATCTTTTAACATATATGTAGATTATGCTCACTCGTTCTTTTAAGCTGTTTAAAACTGTTCATGTTGTTTGTTGTGTATCTTGTTTAACACTAACTATGTTGGTCGATGTAATCTTGCAGGACACTATGTGCCTCAATTAGAAACTCTTGTGATGGAGCACAACAAAAAGCCCAACATCAAACCCGTTAACCTCAAAGGAATTGTTGTATGTCTATCTTCCTTCGCAATCATTTTAGGATTCTTCCAATGATGTAGATTTTGTTTACCTAAAGCCCATGTGATTATGGCATTCATTACCTACAAAGGGTCAGTCAACCGGGACAACCTTCATAATGAATGTAGCTAATGAAAAGGTTAAGGGCTTTCATTTCTAATCGTGCTATTGGGCAATCTCTATTAAACATGGGTTTTGCTTTCTCTTTTAAGCTTGCTAGCCTCAACGTCCAGCTTGAAATGTAACTCCATTCCATGTTAGTCTTATAAGGCCTGTACCAAGGGTAAAATCACCAAGGAGATTTGAGTAATATTATGTTGTTGAGAGAATATGCATTTCATCGTGAAACAATGAGTTCTTGCTCATGGGGCTTTTGTTTTTATTGTTGTAATCAAATCTAATCTATTTGTTTATCTATTAGTGCTCAATCCTTTGTACTGACATTTGCTTTGCCCCTTAAATTGCTTGCAGATGGGCAATCCTTTGTTAGACATAGATATCAGCATAAGCAACGATGAATTCTTGTGGTCAAATGGTCTCATCTCAGTTGAAACTTACCAAATGACACAGTCTATGTGCAACAATTCCAAAAGGTGGAGGGAAACATATGTTCTTAACAATCTGTCTGAGGATTGCCAATATGTGTTTAGCAAGGTGAAAAGTGAAACTAGAAATATAAATTTGGAAGATGTTTCCTTGGGGTTATGTCTAGATGCTGGAGGATCCCAGGCGACAGGTTCTAGAAAACCAAGGAAATTTCTACATCAAGTAAGTCATTTACTCATCATAAATACAATTTGATTAACCAATATGTGGTGGCATTGATTTCAGCCACTGTTGTTTCAGCTAGACAGAATTCTTCAGGATTGATCTCTGTTGTTTTTTGACAGGTTGAACACACATTCAATAAGATTGACCTGTGCATACACTTCAAAATAACCCAATATCTGAACAAGCAAGAGGTGAAGAAGGCACTTCATGCAAACACTAATCTACATTGGGAAGCCTGCTCTCGGTATGTTATATAGCATTTATATATTTGTTTGGTTTGTATTTAGGATTATGCATTTTTATTTCATTACTAAGCAATCCAAAATTTATATCAAGAAAGATGCATCATGGGGCCAAAATTCAGTCACAGAGAATCCCCCTCCACTCCCCCTCCCCCACAAGAAAATTAGCATTTCTGCCTTGTGCTACTTAATTTATATTTTTTAAAGTTTAACTATTGAATTCTGATCAATTTTGCAATAGCTAACACTAAAATTGGATTTAGGAAATTCCACTATGATCAAACAAACAGAGGAGTCAGTATGATACCAGTCCTCTCTGATCTTCTAAAGGCAGGTCTACGCATTACACTTTACAGGTAAATCGTGCTTTTGAAAGAATTATCAATAACACTAGATTATGTTCCAACATTGGATTTACTGAAAGTCAAATCAAACCTACAGTGGAGATCAAGATTCAAAGGTGCCATTTACAGCGACAAGAACCATTGTTGAGAACCTGGCCAAGGGGCTTAACTTATACACAGTCATTTCATATGCCCCTTGGTACAATCACCAACAGGTAAACTCTCATCTTTTTTATGTAAGAACTTTGGTTATAAGCACCATTTATGTAGATAGTGCTGATTAAAATTCAAAATTGAGCAGGTGGCAGGATGGACTCAAGCATATGGACATTCAGTGAATGGAAAAACTGGGAGTATTTTGACTTACGCAACAGTCAGGGGTGCAGGACACGAGGTTCCATATAGTAAACCATCTGAAGCATTGACTCTATACAGATCTTTCATCAGAGCATTGCCTTTGCCTGCTTCGGGAAATAGCCTCTAGTGCAAAGCCAAATAAACTACTACGTTACTCTTATACAAAAAAATATTTGTACCCTGCTGTAGTGCAATGCCAGATGCATTACTTCATATGTTAATACTGCATTGAATTTGTACAGAGCTTTCAACGTTCATCAAAGGATTGCCTTTTGTCTTTTTTCAGGAAATGGCCTCTACTGTAAAGCCAGATACACTACATTATTCTTATACAAGAAATATGTGTACCCTATAGTGCAATGCACGATGCATTTCATCATATGCTACTCTTTAGCACGCATGATATGAATGAGTTTATGAAGTTATTAATGAAGCTTTTCAATCATCAAAAACCATTTTAATCTTACTCTCTTGTGATTGCATTGCAAATCTCAATACTTATTGGAAATGCGTAAAACAGTTTCTTAAAACATGGAGATATTGTTGGAAATAACACTGAGAGGGGGGTGAATCAGTATTATCAAGTCAAATATTCCTTTTTCAAAATCAAATGATATACGCTACTTCAGTTAATTAAACCCGCGTATATACGCAACTTTGCAGAAGGAAACCAGCGTATACAAGGCAAACTTTTAATTTACTTTATCTTTCTGATGTTGATTGTTAATCTGTGCTTTCAGAATCAATTAACCAGTAACCAGAAACAGTAAAACAGAGCAGAAAGACAATCGCACACAAGAACACAAGATATAAGGTGGAAACCCAATGTGGGTGAAAACCACCTGCTGCAATTCGTCTCTATCTTCCTTTAAATTAGAAACTTCTTTTACAATGTACTGGTGCAGTCCTTTACCAGTACGCAGGCTGCAACCTGCAGAGAGCTACAACCCTCTCTCGTTCTCCAGCTTCTCCTAGAAGGGAGCTACAACCCCCTGAACTCTTGCACTAGCCAAGATACTAGTACGTAGGTGCTGGCCTACAGAAGGCTACAACCTTCTCTTTCTTTCAGGGACCACGTTTCATAATTTTTCAGACTGGTCCACAAATAATATCAATCAAACATCAAGAATTTCTGCATCAACCAATCACCTTTTCACCAATCAAAACTAAATCAAAATAAACACTTCTCTGACGACTGTACCCAGATCACAGTAACAGTAACCACACACCAAATCTGAACCCAGAACACTGCAACAATAAACAGAAGCAGCTAGATCACAACTCAAAATATATACGCTACTTCAATAACCTGAAACCTGCGTGCATACGCTTCTGCGTATGGAACAACCTGCGTATACGTTGTTTTCATTCACTGAACCAGCGTGTATACGCGCCTTCGCTTCACTGAACCTGCGTACAGATCTATAAAAGATAATTCACTCTTTCAGATATTCAAACACTAATTAACCCAGATTATCAGACTTATAGATCAAGCAAGCGCCACATATAGCTAATCAAAATCATACAAAGATACTATCATTCAAGCTTAAAGATTATGACTCATCAATAGAACTTATCCTTCTCTTTGCGCTAAGGTTCCTCCTTTATTCAGATCCAGATCTGCACCATAACCCAAATACCAGTATTCCAGATCTAGCACTTTTCAGATATTCAATAATAATTCAGATGATCTTTTGCCACATGATCTCCTTCCTCTTTTATAGATTTAGGCCTTCCACAATACCACAGTCCAAAACCATAATAAACCAATACCACGGACCCAATACTTGGGATCAACACTTCTGACGAGGTACCATGGTCTAAAACCATAGGTTCAAATACCAAGGACTAACTACCACGGACCAAAGGTAAGTTCTCCAACATTTACGCACTTTTCCTTGCATGAAAGTGCATGTATACGCATGCGCGCCTTTGAAATGTCTAACCCGCGTGTATACGCGTCTTCGTCTAGATGAACCTGCGTATATGTCTTTTCCTTCATTCTGAAAGCATGAACTGAGATCTGTTACCAAAGAGAGTTGCCATCAAGGACAACACCTGTGCCATAGCTCCAAACCTGTGCCATAATGCCAACAATCTCCCCCTTTGGACTTGATGGCAACCCAAAATCCTCAAAGTCATTCTCCCCCTTTGTCATCAAGGGCAAAGGGTTGTGCTCCCCCTGAGTACATGCTGAAATTTCTGCCCTGCTGTGCTGACCATGCTCCCCCTAACTGTAGGCAAGATCTGCAAAAGATGTTCTTCAAGAAGAACCATGATTTATACATCATAAAAGACCTTCCTATCACCAAAAGACTCAATACATACATCCATCACCCAACCAAGTGGGGATCCATCCACCCAACCAAGTGGAGATACATCAGAAATTTACATATGACAACCAAGTTCATTACATGTTCATCCCACGCAAAGTGAGGAAATCAAAATAGGTCGTTACATGACCTTGACACCATAAAAGCGATACCACAAAAGACATACATGACATAGAGACGAAATATCTAGAACAAGACTTATGAAAGACACCAATAACTGATAGCAGCAACATCTGTCAATCACCACCAAGATTTCTTTTTGTTCTCCCTCTGTCTCTGTTCCACCTGAAGCCAACAACAACTGTGAACTAGAACCAAAAGCTTCTAAGATAATGCCAACAATGCATTATTAGAAGATTATCTGCTCCCCCTGAACCTGTGCCGAATGGTCTCTGTCAGACCCATATCAGAATATCTTCAATCAGAGCCTGTCCCTACTAATATCCATCAAACCTCCATATACACGACTGTCTCTGTACAAACCGGCGTATGTACGCGGATCCTCCTCAGGCAACTCGCGTACACCCATTTTTCTCTGAAACAGACAAGTTTTAACAGCAAGATGATGCATCAACTACTCCCAACTTCTGTCTGAGGTATTCAAATGTCTCCCTGGGCAGTGGTTTGGTGAGAATATCAGCAACTTGTTCCTTAGAAGGAACATACTCCAATTTGACCTTTTGTTCCAACACTTGTTCCCGGAGAAAGTGATACTTGATCGGTATGTGCTTGGTCTTTGAATGCATGACTGGGTTCTTTGAAATGTTGATTGCACTTGTATTATCACATAAGATGGAGATAGGTGGTGTACAAGTGATTTGAAAGTCCTGCAAGGTTTGCATCATCCAAAGAAGTTGAGTGCAACAAGATGCAGCAGCCACATATTCCGCTTCAGCTGTAGATAAAGCAATCGAACTCTGCTTCTTGCTGAACCAAGATACTAATCTGGAACCCATAAAGAATGCACCACCACTTGTGCTCTTCCTGTCATCCACGCTTCCGGCCCAATCTGCATTTGTATAAGCATGAAGTGTGAGATTTGTATCTCTAGGATACCATAAGCCATAGTTTTGAGTTCCTTGAAGGTACTTGAAGATTCTCTTCACTGTCTGAAGATGAGTTTCCTTTGGATTTTCCTGAAATCTCCCAACTATTCCCACTGCATGCATGATGTCTGGTCGGGTACCTGTCAAATAAAGTAGACTTCCAATCATAGATTTGTAGGTTGGTTGATGCACTGCTGCTGATTCATCATTTGCACTGAGGTTGCATCCTGTGACCATGGGGGTACATACTGGTTTTGCATTTTCCATGCCATATTTCTTCAAAATCTACTTGAGATACTTGGTTTGAGACAAGAAGATCCCACCTTCATTTTGTTGGATTTGCAATCCAAGGAAATATGTCAGTTCTCCAAGCAAAGACATTTCGAATTCTTTCTGCATCACCAAGGCAAAGCTTTGACTCATAGCTTCTTCATTGCTGCCAAAGATAATATCATCTACATACACAACAAGTATTAGCAATTTGTCATTTTCAATCGTTATATAAAGATTGCTATCTGCTGATCCCTTTGAAAAACCTTGTTGATGAAGATATTTGTCCAAACGGTGTACCAAGCCCTTGGAGCCTGTTTAAGACCATAGAGAGCCTTTTCTAGTCTGCATACAAGATTTGGATCATTCCCAAGGATGAAACCATCTGGTTGCTCAATGTACACTTCTTCTTCTAAGTCTCCATTCAGAAAGGCTGATTTCACGTCCATTTGAAATATTTTGAACTTCTGGAAGCTTGAGAGAGCAAGGAACATTCGGATGGCCTCAAGTCTAGCAACGGGAGCAAAAGTTTCCTCAAAGTTTATTCCTTCTTGTTGAGCATACCCTTTACAAACAAGTCTGTCCTTGTTTCTAATTACTTCCCCATTTTCATTCAACTTATTTTTGAAGATCCATTTTGTCCCTATGACATTCTTATCTTTTGGTCTAGGAACCAACTCCCAAGTGTTGTTCTTTTCGATCTGCTCAAGTTCTTCATCCATTGCCTTGACCCAACATTCATCTTTGCATGCCTCTCTTACATTTTGTGGTTCAATGGAGGAGAGCAATGCCAAATAGCTTGAGGCTTCTGCAATTGTTCTTCTTTTTTGTACACCTGCCTCTTTCTGCCCCAAAATCTGAGATTCTGGATGATTCTTCTGAACGTACCTAGATGGATTCTTCTCTTCTATCCTTATCTGTTCCTCTGGTGCCTCTTTAGGTTCTTCTTCATCATCAGTCTGATTTGGAGAGTAGTCTTCATCCTCTTCGATATTTTCATAATTTACTTGCCTAGGAATGTATCCTTTTTCATCAACCACTACATCAATGCTGTCAACAATTCTTCCAAGTCTTTTATTGTAACACTTATATGCTTTGCTGTGGGGAGAATAACCAAGGAGAATGCCTTCATCTGCTCTAGGTTCAAGTTTGCCAAGCTGTTCATCATTATTCTTAATATAGCATTTGCTTCCAAAAATTTTGAAATGCTTTACCGAAGGAGTCTCACCATACCAGAGCTCATGAGGAGTTTGAGTGTTGTTCACTCGGACATTTGTTTCGTTGAGAATAACAATCGCAGCAAATGCAGCTTCACCCCAGAAGGTTGTGGGAGTTCCAGACTCATCAAGCATAGCACGAGCCATTTCTTGGACCGTTCTGTTCATCCTTTCCACCACTCCATTTTTCTGAGGAGTCCTAGTTGTAGAGAATTCCCTTCTTATTCTGTGTTCTTCACAGAAATCGAAAAATTCATTTGAGGTAAACTCCCCACCTCTGTCGGATCTGAGGCACTTAATTTTGTGATCTGATTCGTTTTCAGTGAAGGCTTTGAAGGATTTGAATTTTTCAAATGTTTCGTCTTTGTGCTTCATAAGTCCTAACCAAACCATCCTGGAGAAGTCGTCAATGAATAATATAAAGTATTCTTCTCCTCGAGGTGACCTTGTCCTAAATGGACCACATACATCTGTATGGACTAGCTCAAGAGGCCTGCTGGCTGATCCTTCCTTCTCAGGGAAGTTGGTTCTGTTTTGCTTACCAAACTGACATGCTTTGCATATGGTGTTGTCTGGAATTTTGATATCTGGAAGACCACGAACTGCCTGGTATTTGCATGCTTTCCTTATTTGTGAAAAGCTTAGATGCCCCAACCTCCGGTGCCATAACCAGTGTTCATCATCCTTGCTCAAATAGCATTGTTGTTGTCCTTCTTCAAATATGTATAAGTTATTTGGAGTTCCTCTGCCTTTGATCACTGTTTTTCCTGTATCAAGATCACGAACACTACATCCATTTGATCGAAATACTACCTCGGTTCCTTGATCGCACATGTGACTGACACTCAGAAGATTATGCTTCAAGCCATCAACATACAAAACATTTCCTGCTTTGACCTTTTCTTTCAACTGGGCAGTGCCTTTTCCTTTTATGACTGCAGGGGTATCATTTCCAAAAGAAACTTTCTTTCCCTTTTCTAAAACACTATATGATTCAAGTTTTCTTTATCACCTGTCATATGCTTCGAACATCCGCTGTCGATGTACCATTGATTTTCTTGTCCTTCTGCATATAAAGCTATCCCACATCTTTCTCTTTGCGGTTCCTTCATTTTCCATGTTTTGGCACTTGAGGTTTGTTCCTTCTGAGTTGTCTTCCAAAACCTGCTCCTGCATTCAGAATCTTCATGACCAAAGTTATTACAAATAGAACATTCAATTTCATTTTCAAGGGCCGAAAAGTTGTTATAGGTTCTTTTCGTGATTCCAGTCATACTTCTTTGTTTTTGAGCTTCTCTAGTCATGATTGTCTTATAGGCAACACATTAAGCTGCTTTGTGGCCAAAGTTATGGCAAGAGAAACATTGGCCATTGAAGAAACTCCTCCGATTATCAAATCTGCCTGCCAACTGATTGTAGTTTCTATTGTCATCCATTCTTGAGGTAAATTGAGAAGATTTTACCTGTGGCTGGTTGTAGCTTCTGTTCATCCTTAAGGTGGATTGCCCCTGATTTACCTGGTAGTCTTTGTTTATTCTTGATGTAATTCGTCCCTGATTTACCTGGTGATCTCCATTGGGCTTTTTCTCATTCCTTCTTGCTGCATCGAAATAACTCTTTGAGGTGGATGCTTGAGATGCTTCTCCATTATACCCTAGACCAGTCTTGATTAGTGGAGAACGTTGTACATTGATAATGTCATCCAGAGTTTCAGATCCTTTAACAAATTTAAGATTAAGAGCCTTTGTTTTCTCAATTTATTTTCTAAGGCCAACAATTTCACATTCTAACTTCTCAAGAAATTTTTCTTTTTCATCAAGTTGGAATTGCAGAGTATCAATGATCACACTCTTTTCTTCTAAACATGTTTTGAGTCTAGAAATCTCTTCATAAAAGCCATCCACATCTATATCATCCATGTAATCATCATCTTCAAAGGCCATTAAAAGTTTATAGTTAATACCTCGTTCATCTTCATCACTATTTGAAAGACCATCACTATCCTCATGAGTGTAGTAACTTTTCTTAGTTACATTCTGTTTCTTGTTCCATCTAATAGGTTCCTTCCCTTTGTCAGTTTTATCCTTATGAGGACATTTGGCAGCATAGTGACCGACTCTCCCACAAGCAAAGCATTTGAAAGGTAACTTACCTCGAAATCGTCCAGCACCCCGTTGAAGGTTTCTGACAAAATTTGATTCTTCTTCTTCTTCTGACACGTGTCCTGAGTCATAGTACTCTCCTTTGCCTGAAGCCTTGAAGGCAGCTTCTCTTCTGTCTGATGGACCTCTTTTTCTCATTTCATAAGCAGTTAGAATTCCATGTAGCTGTGACATTTTAAGGTTTTGTAGATTCTCTTTTTCTTCTATTGCAGAAACTTTAGATTCAAACCTAGGGGACAAAGATCTTAGAACTTTTTCAACCACAACAGCCTCTTTTATTTCTTCACCCAAGTTTTTCATACAATTAACAATCTCATCTACATGAAGAAAATAGTTAGCCACACTTTCATCATTGTACATTCTGAGATTTTCATACTGAATTCTGAGGGTTTGAAGTTTTGCTTGTTTTACCTGATCATCTCCTTCATAGCTCAGTACAATCTTGTCCCATATTTCTTTTGCGGATTTAAACTACATAACCTTGACAAATTCTGATTGAGATAGGCATCCTAATAGAGTATTGACCACCTTTGCATTTGTTTCATATTTCTTCTTCTCAACCGGATCTGTAGGAGTTACTGATGGAAAAGTATACCCTATTTCTATGATATCCTAGACTTCTGTACCAAGATATTGAAGATAGTCAGTAACTCTTACCTTCCAATATACGAAGTTTGTCCCATCAAAAATCGGTGGCCTGATTGATGATTCCCTCTCGTAGTTGCTCATGATGAAAGATCTTCCTTCAAGCGATCAAGCTTCTTCTGAAGGACCTGCTCTGATACCAATTGTTGGAAATAATACTGAGAGGGGGGGTGAATCAGTATTATTAAGTCAAATATTCTTTTTTCAAAATTAAATGATATACGCTACTTCAGTTAATTAAACTCGCGTATATACGCAACTTTGCAGAAGGAAACCAGCGTATACAAGGTAAAATTTTAATTTACTTTATCTTTCTGATGTTGATTGTTAATCTGTGCTTTCAAAATCAATTAACCAGTAACCAGAAACAGTAAAACAGAGCAGAAAGACAATCGCACACAAGAACACAAGATATAAGGTGGAAACCCAATGTGGGTGAAAACCACCTGCTGCAATTCGTCTCAATCTTCCTTTAAATTAGAAACTTCTTTTACAATGTACTGGTGCGGTCCTTTACCAGTACGCAGGCTGCAACCTGCAGAGAGCTACAACCCTCTCTCGTTCTCTAGCTTCTCCTGGAAGGGAGCTACAACCCCCTTAGCTCTTGCACTAGCCAAGATACTAGTACGTAGGTGCTGGCCTACAGAAGGCTACAACCTTCTCTTTCTTTCAGGGACCACGTTTCATAAATTTTCAGACTGGATCCACAAATAACATCAATCAAACATCAAGAATTTCTGCATCAACCAATCACCTTTCAACCAATCAAAACTGAATCAAAATAAACACTTCTCTGACGACTGTACCCAGATCACAGTAATAGTAACCACACACCAAATCTGAACCCAGAACACTGTAGCAATAAACAGAAGCAGCTAGATCACAACTCAAAATATATACGCTACTTCAATAACCTGAAACCTGCATGCATACGCTTCTGCGTATGGAACAACCTGCGTATACGTTGTTTTCATTCACTGAACCAACGTGTATACACGCCTTCGCTTCACTAAACCTGCGTACAGATCTATAAAGGATAAGTCGCTCTTTCAGATATTCAAACACTAATTAACCCAGATTATCAGACTTATAGATCAAGCAAGCGCCACATATAGCTGATCAAAATCATACAAAGATACTATCATTCAAGCTTAAAGATTATGACCCATCAATAGAACTTATCCTTCTCTTTGCGCTAAGGTTCCTCCTTTATTCAGATCCAGATCTGCACCATAACCCAAATACCAGTATTCTAGATCTAGCACTTTTCAGATATTCAATAATAATTCAGATGATCTTTTGCCACATGATCTCCTTCCTTTTTTATAGATTTAGGCCTTCCACAATACTACGGTCCAAAACCATAATAAACCAATACCACAGACCTAATACTTGGGATCAACACTTCTGACGAGGTACCGTGGTCCAAAACCATAGGTTCAAATACCAAGGACTAACTACTACGGACCAAAGGTAAGTTCTCCAAAATTTACGCGCTTTTCCTTGCATGAAAGTGCGTGTATACGCATACGCACCTTCGAAACGTCTAACCTGCGTGTATACGCGTCTTCGTCTAGATGAACCTGCATATATGTCTTTTCCTTCATTTTGAAAGCCTGAACTGAGATCTGTTACCAAAGAGAGTTGCCATCAAGGACAACACCTGTGCCATAGCTCCAAACCTGTGCCATAATGCCAACAGATATGTGAAACGTTTTCTTTATTAAATTTGCATACATGGAGATTGATGTTTGACCTAGTCCTCTATTAAGAAATTTCTTGTACTTTCCTGGACAAAGTGGGATCAAGGGCCATGTTTTTCCTTAATCCCATACAAAGTAGGGCATGTTCTTTCTTAATCCCCTACAAACAAAGTATAACGAGCTATGGCCCAAGTGAAATGATTCCCCAAGGGAAAACAACGAACAAATCCCGACCCTTTTTCAACAACTGGAATTGTGAGCACTATGTTATTCCTTAATCCCTGCTAGCCAGAGCCATATAATACAAACACGTTAGTCTTTCCCAAACTCCAAAAGGAATATATCATGCCCGAATCCAAATACGTCCATAAAAGGGAAGCATTGCATTCAGTGATTTCCATCAGTTGTGCTTACACTCGAGTTCCTTAAGTTATCTATGGGATGTGAAGCTAGAACATCTCTGATAGATTATTTCAAGTCGATTTTTATTTTGATAGGATATATTTCATGTCAATAACAGAGTACAATACAATCTATAATCCTTTGTCTTTTGTAAATTAGCTGTTGATTTTAATTCCCGGTAACAGAGTACAATGCAATCTGTTATCCTTTGTCTTTTTTAAATATAACCAATATTTTATATTACTCGCATTTAGATTTTGAATTATGAAACCAGCGAAACTAAATAGTGATATCCATTAATGTTAAGTTATTGCAGATTTTCTTTAATAAATTCAGAATACCAACATAGATAAATCTTTCAGTCCAGTTTAAGTGCAGGTATATATACAACACAAAGAGTGATCAGAGTAACACCACTTGAAAGTTTAAAAACGATTCTAAAATGCGGAATAAACACTTAAAAAGAATCGAAAACTTTAATGCCCAATAAATCATACCTCCGGCTATTGATGATACTCACACTCCGATACCAGACTTTTCGATGCGCTTGAGGCAGACCACTTCCCTCTTTCAAAAAACAATCAAACAAACAAATCACGGAAGCTCCTTACTGTAACTCCAAACTTTCCTGGTTTTCCTTTCTTGCACCTCTATTCCAACATATCCCAAAGGCTGGCTACTATCAACACATCAAGAACAGAATAATTTGATGTGGATATAAATTTTGCGCAGAAGACATGCTCTTTGCCACGTTTTCAATCACGTGTCCTCAAATGGCGAAGAGAAAATATATATTGTTCACTCAGAAAGCAGTAACTGATTTGCTTTACTGCTATATCTAACCTACAACTGAATCGTTATTAGAAAAAATCAACCAGCAGAAGCTTACATGAAGTAACATTCCTGGTATCTGTAATCTTTTCTCATCCGAGTGGCACTTCCAAGCTCTGCTCACTCAACTTGATGGTGTAAGGCTGAAGGGGATTGAGTTAGTGAGCTTGGGGACCAAACAAAAGTATTTATAGCCAAGCTT